>CM045447.1:4930012-5530012 GCA_024666655.1 Dascyllus trimaculatus | reverse complement strand
GGATTCCAGTCTCCTTCCTCTCTCTGGCCCCAGCACCCAGCATGTTTTTAGTAGGAATAAAAGAGATTATTGGAGCGTGATAATATGATGGGCAGGAAGTTCGCAAGTTTGAGGTGCCTCGTTTCTGCAAACTGATGTTCACTTTTAAGCTGCCTGAGCACTAATACTCAAATGATTTATTAAAGTTTCTTGTTTTATTGTGATTTTTGCCTTTTTTCCTGAAAACTAAGTGACTCAAGAAATCTTGCGGTGTGTAATAAAGAATAGGTCTGTAGATTGTTTTAAGTCCCAGTCACGGTGAGATGATGAGGCGGTGGTGTTTGTCAGTTGGTCTATTGATCAGTCCAATGCTTTGATCCAAAGTAAATGACTGCAACATCTACAGGCCGGGTTTTCATAGTATTTGGTTAAAATACTCCTGGCCCTTTTATTCATGGCACACAGTCCTGCCAAAACCCAAAACGTCACTTGTTTCTCATGAAATTTGCTATAAATATTCATGGATGGGCTGCACGGTGGCGCGATGGTTAGCAGCGTCGCCTCACAGCTAGAAGATCCCTGGTTCGCATCCCGGTTAGGACGCCCGGGATCTTTCTCTGTGGAGTTTGCATGTTCTCCCTGTGCAGCGTGGGTTTTCACCGGGTACTCCGGCTTCCTCCCACAGTCCAAAAACATGCTGAGGTTAATTGATTATTCTAAATTGTCCGTAGGTGTGAATGAGAGTGTGATTGTTTGTCTCTATATGTAGCCCTGTGATAGGCTGGCGACCTGTTCAGGGTGTCCCCTGCCTTCGCCCGAGTCGGCTGGGATAGGCTCCAGCCCCCCCGCGAACCTACAGAGGAATAAGCGGTGTATAGATAATGGATGGATGGATATTCATGGATGAATGGTTTAATATTTTTGATTATCTTTGATTAGCTTTCCCATAACACATTGAATGTAAAAGAATTCAGAGCAGAGCTTTAGTATTTCACAAGGTCACATGAACTTAACAGAAGTCAAATGTTCGCCTATTGCACAGGAAAACCAAAAGTCTATGAACTTAAATGAGGACATCTGCTGTCTTTACATATTGGAAGTGTCAGGAGACCACCGAACCTAAAAACGTCAGCTGTGCACACATAATTAAGAGTAACTAACTTTCTACTTAAATTCACTGAAACCAGTCGTACCATTTTTGAGATATAGAGAAAACTAACAATCACATGAGACCAGAAAGCCCCCTGGGTGGACTTAAGTGCTTAAATGAATGAGAATTTCAGAAATCATAAGTCATGGTTTTGTTCATAATCTGCTAAACACTCTTCAAATAAAACACATCATTACTGAAAAATGGAAACTGTAAAAAAGATCACCATCTAGCAATTATTTCATTTCTGCTCTAACATTTGGTTAAAAGTGGTTAATTTACATTTATGAGTATTTCTGAAGTGCAGATTTACTTCCTTCTACACATCTTTTCTGTAATTTTCTGCTCAACTATTAGTTGTGAGGTGTCAGTGAAGAGGAAATCTAGCATTGCTATGAACTGATAAAAAGTCTAATCCAACAGTTGATCCTTTCATCTTTTATGTTTGAATGTTAAACTGAAGAGTAACACTACTGACGTGCTCCACTGCTCCTCACAAACAGGGACGTGATTATTTTCATTCCTGCCTAAAATACTGACATCTTTTGACAAACTCTTCAAATACTTAAAAATGCCCGTCACACTCTCCAGGGAGCAGAATCAGGTCTTTGAAAAGCATGGAATTTTGTGCAAACAGATCCAAACATGCTCCATTGATGATTTAAGCAGTAAGTCCTCCCACGTTTGAGAAGCAGGAACCAGTAAATGTTCAATATTCTCGCCTGCCAAATCACTTGAATCACTTACTGGTTGTAAATATAATAGTCTTTTGATTGATCATTTCAGATCTGTTGCTCACAAAAGTTATCTTAGCTCTGGTGAACTATTTCTCACATGGAAAAATAACTACAGTTCAAGAGATGATCACTAAAGTAAATCATCTGCATGTTAAAAACTACAACAACAGTCTGACAAATTCTGCTTTGATTCAAAACCCTGACTAAACATCTGTTATTTGATTATATTAAAAATATGTGATTCAGGCGGTGCATTGTGTTGGTAATTTAAAGTCTCCGTCACTAGGGACACTGGGACGACAACACAAGTAAAGGTCAGCAGAGAAGGTCACCCTGAAGCAGCCATCACACCAGGAAGGGTATTCTGAGGGGAGTGAATGAATGCTAAGCCCTCCCTCTCTCCTTTCCAAGCTGCTCTTCTGGGGGCTCAGAGCGGGGGAAAGACAGTAAAGGGAAGCCATTATTTTCAATCTTGCGCTCACGGACTCGTGGTAGCCAGCTGGAGATGGGACAGAAGAGGAGGGGGGACTGAGGGGCGCTGTTCACGGGGGAGAAAAGAGGGACACCAGAAGCTTTGCACGTCATTGCGTCAGCAGACGTGACTCGTTTCACGCAGAGCGAGGTGACGTAACAGAGCTGCAGAGCGGAGAGTGGAGGGCTTCTCTCTGACTAAGTATAGCAATGCTGTAATTTGTTGCATCAGGTCTAATCCGCAACTCACAGAGGGGCTTCAAACCACGTTTTATCTATAACTGACAAAAGGACCTTTTTTAAAATGTGTCAGAAAGTAGAAAATATTCTCCATAACACATTTAAATACCATTACTGCAGACAAACACATCACATCTGAGAGGATGGAGGGACACTTATTGTCTTAATTAGTTTTAGCTGCTTTCTTACAGAATCAGAACAGGAAAGTACAGCAGCGACACAGCTCATAAAAACTAACTGTATTGAAACAAGAACTTCACTTGCTGCTTGATCAAGATTACACGACCAGCTGTTATTCTGTTATTGCTGTGTCCAAAATGCAGATAACTTATTTTTTTACTTCTTAGGTATAATTGCAATTAATCCACCACATTCTATAGTACTACTAGGGTCAACCTGGACTTCAGATATTTTAAATAAGGATAATCACCAATGCTACTGATTGAGTTACCCTCATATTCTGTAGGGATCAAGATCTATTATGAAGAAGACTTTGGAGATAAGGTGATGATATGCCCACAAATTAGTCTTTTTTCTGGTTCTTAGTAGCATCCATATTTCTGCTGTGCATATAAGCAACATATTTAAACCATTATTAGAATAGGCTATCATTATTAAGAATTGATTTAGGAGATTATTCTAGAATATTAACACAAGACTCATAGCCTTAAACCGCCTTTCCTCTTTTTCTTATTTGTGTGTTCCTACATCTTTTCAGCATTAAAGACCTCAGATCAGTAGGTTGATGACTACACACTGCCTAGTTTACCAACATCTTCTGCATGGTTGAAAGCCCCAGAAACAGCACTGAAGGTTGACTTATAAAGGCCAGATATGGAGTTGAGCTATGAAGCAAATGTTCCAGTAATGGTTCTGGGTGTCCTGTTGCTGTGGGGCGTGGCGAGTGTTGCAGGAGATAAGAAAGCGTGAGTCACGAGTCTGTTTCTGTGATGTGTAGAGCTGTGAGGAGATGGCTGGATGTTGCAGCTCGTGTGTGTGATAGCCTTAAGCCTGTAGGTGATGCTGAGCATGCTGCAGATGGGAGAGAAGTGATGACATCACAGAGTGGTGGCCCTGCCTCTCTGCACGTCCACCTCTGGCTGCCGTGGCAACATGCGAGACGTGCCACGGCTGTAGGAGAGAGAGGCAGGTTATCACACAGACGCAGCTTCCTCCTAGTGCTCGCAGTCCCCCCTCCTCCTTCTCACTTCCTCACTCCCCTGCTGCCCACTCCTCTCCTCTGCTCCTCCCCTCCTTCCGCTCCTTCACGTCCCCAGCTCAGCCAATCAGAGGGCTCAGTGGGGGCAGGGCATAGCAGACCCACCATTCCTGTGTGGAGCTGCTACATCTCCCCAGAGCTAACAGGGAGCTAGCAGCTCAGAGGGAGGAGGCACGGTCAAACCCAGCCAGTGTGTGTGTTTGTGTGTTGAAGTGTGTGTATATGTGTGTGTGTGCGAGGCTGTGACTGCTGCCTGTCGCAGACTAGCAGGCACGTCCGCTGCTGCACTCTTGTTTCACCAGACTTTTTCCTTTTAACCTTGCCTTGTCACGGAGCTCAGCTCAGGCCTGCTTCTTCTCCCACTTCAGGATACAGAGGGATCAACGTGGGGGGACAGGAGAGAACGGACCTCAGTGTTCCTTTCCCTCCTTCTGTACTCTTTTACCACCTCGTAGTAGCTGACAGCTCCTGGCGGACGTGCAGGCAGGATGATAGCGGCTCAGCTTCTGGCCTACTACTTCACTGAGTTGAAGGATGATCAGCTCAAAAAGGTGAGCGAGTGCAGCTTTACACCGCCACACGGGTCCTTTTGTGTTGAACCGGACAGTTTTGTGAGTGGACAGCAGTAGACACCGGTGGAGAGTAGCTGCATGTTACAGCTGAGCGTGTGGGGTGTATCAGCCAGGGAGGGGAGGATGCAGCATTTGGGAATTGGAGGAGGAGTAGGCCATGATGGACTCCAGTGTGGAATTGATTCATTTTGACTTCATTCAGTGCTTAGCAGTATTTGACATGGATGTCCTTGAGAAGGGCTGTGGTCAGTGGTGGTGATGTGCTGCACACAGACCCTCATCAGTGAGAGATTTCAGAGCATTAGTTGCCATGGCGTTTGAAGCAGACAGGTGTCTGTGAGGGGCTGTTGGGAAAAGTCATGAGCTCCACAACCTCCTCCCTTTCTTAGTGCTTTTTCTACTCACTTATATTTACTCTCTTTTGTGGTTGTTCTCTATGGTTTCCTCTTTCTCCTGTTGATTCCAATGGTTTTTTAGTACATCTGAAAAAGACAACTTAAACCCATTAGCTGAACACAGACACAGCCATCAGTGAAATCTGAGCTTGATTACAGCCTCTGGCCATCCATAGAAACTGACATTGGGTTTCGTACAAATTAACCACTGGATGAGCCGATGGACCAGCGAGATATTCCCGGGGGGGTGTCAGTAGAAAGGGGGGAGGGATGGAAGAGTCATGATGTCATACGTGATGTCACGGTGCAGCAGATGCACGTGCCTCTGCTGAAGTAGGTTAGTGGAACTTATGACGGTGTGTACTGGGGTAGAAGCACTCTGTGAAAGGACAGAAGTTCTTCAAGCATGTAAATCCTGACTAGGACTGGTACATTGCAACCATAGTCCAATTAAACAGAAGCCATCACGTCTGTGAAAATAGTAAAAAAAATAAAAAATAAAATCAGACTTAACATAATGAAAAGTTTAAACCTCTTAGGTTTGATCAGTTGGTTATATATAAACAGCAACATTGTTATTCAAAGCTGTGGAAATTCCAATGCTTTTAAAAAAAAATAAGCCGGGCTGAATTTAGTGGAAACATATACAAAATGATGTTTGACACAAAAACCTGCCTCATTGGGTTTGTATTGGACTTACTGAAAGATATTATACAGCATCAATTAGATACTGAAGCAAGCAGGCACAGAATGCACCGTATGACACGTGATAAATCTAAGGAAACGCACCATGAAATGTACTGTAAGGAGTTTTAGAAGTTGACTTTTGGATGAAAACTAAATTCTAAGGCCCCTCTTGACATACAGCCTCAGAAGGGCTGATGTTAAAAGACAGGAATGAAAAAACAGATTAGCTCTAGTGTTGCTTGTGCACAGTATATTATTTGTTTAACTCTTAATAGGAGGAAGTGGACCCTCGTCATTAGCGCTGTCATTGATAAAACTGTTAAAATATGTTGGTGTTTCGGAAAGGTTAATAATAGTAATGTCATACAGAGTGGCTTAATGAGAAACAACTGTGTGGCAGAATAGATGTCTGAACTGTGGTGTGCCCCATGGCATGCACTGTGTGATTATATAACGGTAACAAAGAATGTCCTGTGCAGATACCCCTACTGCACTGTGTGGCTATTTTTTATTATACTTTGCTTATTTATTTTGCATTACTGTGCCTAAAATATTTCTGACACCCTGTATACCCATTTTTCAGATTGATAAGTACCTGTACTCCATGCGATTCTCGGATGAGACGCTGAAGGACATAATGAACCGGTTCCGCAGGGAAATGGAGAATGGGCTCGGCAATGACACCAACCCTACTGCCACTGTGAAGATGCTGCCAACCTTCGTCAGGTCCATCCCTGATGGATCAGGTAGGGTGTGAACACAGGGTGTCAGGGAAAACACAGATCATTGTGCAAACAGAACTCTAATTAAACATATCCTCCTTGACTTTGTAAGACTCCAACAGCACCTCCAAATGTCCAAACTCATTTCCAGTTCATCAGGTTAAATATATTAATCAGTTATTAATATTAATGATCACCTCAAGTAAATATTTTTGACATCTTAAAAGCCTCGATGAGGCGAACATGATAAATAAGCAACTTCCCAATTTTGGAAATGAAGCAGCAGTCATGAAGGATTTCATTTACACATTCAGGACAGTGCTGTAGCTTAATAGTTTTGCTGCTAAACCAAGAGTGTGCGGTCTTTGTGACATCATATACATTCTATCCATACTGTAAGTGTGTTAAAGCACAGCCTGATGCATCCTGCTTCTATCTGTCCATAAAAAATGTGCTGATGTGTTAAAATGGTCAGGCCTGTTCTGTGACATAAGCCTCTTTGTGTTTGTGCTCTGGATTTGGACTCAGTAGATCACTATTGTTTTAGCCTGGGCCAAACAGGTCAAACTGCCTGATCACACACTTCTCAAAAACAGACAAACGTTGTCAAAAAACCTCATGTGGTCAGTTTTTTCACTTTAATTTATTGGGACACCACTTCATGAGCCAAAGCCTTGTACCTTTTGCAAATTATTAAATGTTTGTGATAGTAAGCCAGTGGCCTGGCCTTACCAGCTAAGGCTTTTGTCAGACCGTAGTACCACACTACTGTATCACAAAGAGGGTAAAAGAAATGGAACTATTTCTGTGGGCGACATTCTGATTAAGTCTCAGTATACTGAAGTTGCAGTGTAATTAAAATTTCAATAATAAGAGGTCAAAGTTGGAATTTAAATATCACAGTTTTATATTTCCACTATTGAGTAGTCCATTGCTACGCCATCAAAATGTGTGTCTACACAGTAGTAAGTATAAGTTAAAGTGGTAAACTGTTAGCTATCTATGGCATGGTGTTGCCCTCAGGCAACAAACAGGTATTTTGGCCCACACATCGCCCCTTTAAATTTTTTTAAAGTACAGCATCACATTAAAAGTTTGATGATTAGTCTATGACCAATGAAATCTGAGGTGGACGTGGTTTTGACCTTTGGTCTGGAGGAGGAGCAGTCCTTTTTGGAGCCCAGCCGGCTTTGACACACAGCTAGCAGAAGGTAAGATTAAATTCATTTTTTAACATGTTTACATTTAAATAACTTTGTATAAACAATATATGTGATGTGCATGAATATGTGAAGAAGCATATTTGATTGAGTAAAGACACTTTTTGTCTTCAATTATATATTAAACTGGTAGTTTTTCATTCGTTGCCTCAGGGCAACATTGTGCAGTTAGACCACTTTTGTTTGTACAATAACATGCTCATTGATGGAGATTTTTTTGCTGTGCTGTCTACTATTACTCACAGGAAATGGATGCACTAGCATTACATGGGTGTAAGGAACAAGATCGAGAAGTTAGGGTCATTCCTTCTGACAGTGAGGACAGAGAACTTGAGTGAGGAAGAGTGGACCCCAGAATCAGGCTTGAGGGAGAGTTAGGAGATCAGGGTTCAGACAGTAGAATATCATACTGTATGTAATGAACATGTGTGTGCATCAGTGGGTGATCAGAGGTATATGACCTATTCTAATCTTATGCTTCCTGGTTTCTTTTGAAAACAGATGGTCTGTCTGATGACAATGAGTCAGTATATGAAGAGGAAAATGAAGATGATGTTCCACACTTACCCTGCTGGAGAACACCCAACAGTGCCAACATCATTGATTACCCAGAATGCCAGCTTTACAAAATCAGAAAATATCATGTTCCCCTGTGAATACTTCAAGATCTTTTTTTTGAAGACATTCTGGAAGTAGTTGCACAGCTGTCAAATTTACATGCCATTCATTGCGACACCAACAGTGAGGTTCCATACAGAATCATACAGACTGTGCTTTGTAAAAAAAGACAAACACTGATTCAGTCAGTGTCACACAGGAACACAAACACACACTGCAGCTAATCTCTAACCCATTCATTGTTAAACCATTTGTGGCTGATGTTTCTTTAAATAAAGCTTGTTGAAATGAATGTTGTTGAAATGAAACTTCTAATGAATTTATTTCATTTGATCCTCATTCCACTTGTTATATAATATAGAACACCTTGGCGTTTGAGTACCCTCAAAGCATCTTGTTGCAACAAACCAAAATTTAGTGGGTGGGGGTTGATATGTTATCAGGGACCCCCAGCTCCCATAAACTCGGGTGAAATATTTTTTTCCTCCTAAAATAAAAATTCATGCCATAGATGATTAAAATAAAAGACAATAAAAGTATATTAGAACCCTATCAACATTTTTAAATAATGGGGCTACAATATTTAAGTAACAGGAAGTGATGTGACTGTGTTTTAATGTCAGACTACTTTAACAGATTATTACAGGGGAAATATGACATTTACAGCCTAATGGTTTCCTCTAGTTCTTTCTTCATCTGCATGCAGACATTCCACATAAAGCAGACAGATTTTCGTATGGCAAATGTCCTCTGAGAAACCAGAACGCCTCTTGTTAGTTAACAGTGTCTGTACACAGAAATAACATCAAGCCCCTCTCAGCACAGACTGAGGGCTCAACAAGACCAATGCAGCGGGACAGGCCACACTGCCTGACTCCCGCCTTCTCTCACAGTATAAATAGCCTCAGGTTCCAACAACGACATGAGGTTGGAGAGATCAAGCAAAGGGCAAAGTTGAAGCCATGGCGACAGTTAAAACTGATAAACATTTGAAGGCCAGGTCAGCAATGACAAACATGGTGGCAAGTATGACCATAGTGACAAGAGTAAAGGATAACCTCTCCTCCACTGCAACCTGCAGTTTCAGTGAAAGTTAATTTCATTCCTCAGAGCAGACTTCCGATGTCGCAAAGCAGAATGAGTAAATTAAATCATGGCTGAACACTAATGATGCCAGTTCATAGGTTACAGAGATCTTTACTGTGAAATAGGATTAGACTAGTTGTAAAAGCTAATAAATATAAAAATGTAGACAGATCAGCTTATCCTAAAATTTCCCTTGACAGCCTTCAGCCACAATGTCATGAATTTTACTTTTACTCTGAGATTTTAACAGAGAATTCATTGAGCATCATGAATAAACTTGTTTTTTTTTTTTGGATTATATTCACAGTTACACTCTGCAGTGAATCACATCCAGGTTGATACACATATGGGGAAAGTAGACCCTTCTACTGTTTATAGCTTGTGGAAATGTGGAAATACAATTAAAGATACATTAAATGGTTATTGATTTAAAAAAGAAAAAATCAGCAATATATTGTGTCAGAAATGGGGTTTTGTATAACAACAATTACTTTGAACAAAAAAATCTTTTCAACGTCCATCTACGAGCCTTTTACACAGCTTTCAGCCACATCTCACAGCTTTGGCTTTTGGGGAAGAAATTTGCTCTTTTTAATGAAGGCTAGTCTGTCAGTCTGTGGTCTTAGCTTTGGCCACGTGCTAAACCAGTTCTCATTTCTGCCCTCCAGCCATATATCTTGTCCATGCAAGAGCCCAGCAAGCTAAGCAAAATACCTGACTTGGCTATGCAAGGCTACATTCAATGTAATATTATCATTTGTGCACTAAGTTCATTTTATTCATGTCATGCTAAAGGCATGAACATTTCAAAGTCCAACATTAAGCCAAACTTAATCAGTACTTTCAGTCTCTAGCTTACTGTGGCACTGGAAACATTGCTTGGTGATCAGTGTGGGAAGACCAAGAGAGACATGGATGCCTTTTGGGAACGTGAACATACAATGTTAAAGTGCTCCCTCACTGGCTGGCTCTGATTTTTGGAAATAGATCCCCTGATGGAATCCCTTAAACCTCAGAATGATCACCACAATTCTACAGCCTAGTCATAACTCATAACTCTCTGTAATAGCACATATACACCTTGATTTTTCTTATGATAGTTTATCATTGACTGGAATAAAAAACAAACCAGCCCTGCCACATATGTAGCCCTTCCTCATCTGTGTTTATGTGATAACATGAGCTTCATTTTCATTTTTGAAATTACTGCAATAAACACGGAAAAATCCAATGCGTACCGAGAAAAAACAAAGCAACGGCATCACAGCTGAAACATGCAAGCTCTGGGTTTAAATTAGGACAGAGACTATATAATGGACACATGCTCTGCAGCAAATCAGTAACACTTCTATATGTCAGCCCAGTCACATCTCATTCCAGTCAGGTCAAGGGGAGAAATAGCTCAACAGTGCAAACACCGCAGTCATGGCAGCACTAAATGAGGAACATTGTTTAGTTGGGAGGCAGGGTGTGCTGTTGGACGTCTTGTGGCAAAAAAGGTTGCAGGTCTGATCACTGTAACACTAAATTCACATCCACATATCATGTGTTCTTGCCTAGTGCAATTTGCAAGACACTTAATACTTTATTAGTCTTTCATTGGAAGTCAGTCTGGATCAGTGCCAGATAAAGACAGTAAGGAGAATTATTCATTTAGAGTATGTACCTGCATGTTTAAAATAATGGGTAATATATTATAAGTAACCAGTTGTGTGTTTGTTTAGTGATAAACTAAATTAAACTCGCTCCATGTTTAATACTCTGAGAAAACGTCTCTCTGGAGGATCAGGTTATGTTTGGGCTTCTTGCCTGGAGTGACACAGTATCTTCACACCTGCCAGGCAGCTCTGATCACAAGAAAGAGTTGTGCAAAACTAGCTGAAGTGCATCCTGGAATTAGGTTAATTTGTCTGCACTTCCTAAACGGGTATTTTCAGTTTCGTGTCCATAGTTTTTTTTTTTTAATGTTTTGGTCATTTCTAGATCAGACTTTATCATAAGCATTTAGTTTGTTTTGTTAGAAGGCTGGCAACGTAGACCTAGAATCAATAGACAGACAGCCATGATCTGTTTCCCAACCATGGCTTTTCAAGAGTAAGAAAACAAGTCTGATGGAACACCGAGAGAATCTGTTCCTCACAAGGTCTTTGATTATTTCCTCTTCTGAGCTGGGAGTGCAGTCCTAATTACAAACATTTAGCTTTTGGTTTTTTGAGTATTGACTTTCAGGTTGCAATTTACAGTAGCCACTGGTCTATGGCAGACATCTGTAAAGCTCTAAATTTCATTTTCAGTGGCATGTCAGTGAAAGAGAGATGATGATAGCAGTCGAGCGCTGGCAGTGACTACAGTGTTAGCTTTAACGGAGGAACAAACACTAATAAAATCCTCACACCAGAACTGGCACTAGCACATCTGGGGTCCTGAAGAAACATTCTGGTAAATTATAAAAACCAAGTGAGAAACATTCACAAATCATATTTCAGGCTTTTTAAGCCCCTCAATAGGGAGACATTCTCATCCTTTGGTTCATAAAAGCGTTTCAAAACCTTGTGGATAACAATGGCAAAAATACAGTGGCCTATACGCTCCCTGAAATGTACATTATGGAAGTTACTCGACAGCAGCAAAGTCTAATTTTCAAATAGCCTGCTTACTCTTTGGGTAATCTCTGCCTCATATTCAGGTAGTAAGCCGTGACATTTTGATACAAATGTTAGTCTTACAAATTTGGGTTACTAGATATATTTCCTGCTGAAAGTCATCTGGCACAGAAAGAAACAAAGCACCTGGTTTTCTGGTTTGGTTTAAATACACTTCAGTTCAGATGAGCCGTGATAGTGATGACTGTAATGGCTATTTTGTTTTGATATGTCTGTGGGTGTGTATGTTGGACTCTACAAGAGGGTGTAATTGGTTTTCAGGCATCAGCGTGTATTTAGGTAGGAACCTTTTGTTGCATCAGGTGTTGCTTGACGGTAGGAGCACAAATGGTTTCTGACCGCTACGCAACGCAATGCTATGCTGCATCACTGATTAAAAGGTTTGAATTGTGGACAGTTTAATTTCTTGGACCTTGTTGGACTCAAATTGGTGAGCAAATAAAGAAACATAATTATACTGTTCATGGAGTCGGACATTTTTAACATTGAGTCACAGTACAGACGTAGGTAGTGAGCGCGTCAGTCTCTAGCTTTCAGTAACCCGTCAAGGTAGCTTCAAGCATTGGGCTTAGCTATTACAATCATGATTGTCTGGGCAAACTGAAGGGCTCCACCTCCTTGTATTTTTCACAAGGGAGCGCCTGGAATGGCAAATGCAAAGAAACACTATCAGAAATGACCAGTTTAAAAACTAATGTCTGACTGTTTTCTCAATCTGACAGAAAAGGGCGACTTCATAGCTCTGGATCTTGGGGGGTCGAACTTTCGGATCCTGCGTGTCAAAGTGACACAGGACAAGAAGCAGCCGGTTCAGATGGAGAGCCAGGTCTATGAGACGCCTGATGACATCATCCACGGCAGCGGGACAAGGGTAAACACACATACATGTCTGCTGTTTTCAAATTTGTACATGTAGTGTTATCCCTCTAAACCCCAAGCAGTCTCGGGGCCTTTAGTGCCCTTGTCACAATTATACACTTCATGTGGGCTCATTTTTCACTGGGCTCATTATATAAAGTCCTGCACCTAACAGAAACAACAGAGCCATGTCTGAAAGAAGAGAGGACTCAAAATATCTTTTGTGCATTATAACACCATTATAGTGCCATGCATCTTTTGCCACCAGTTGTGTTTTATCATAAGGAGGCTGGAATCCACATGGATCTCAATACTGGATAACATGGTGGCTCTATGTACATACTATAGATATTTTACTACTCACACTACTTTATTTGTCACCATGCTTGTCTCCTCTCTGCTCTTTGTAAACACAGTCTGCAGTTCAGCCAAGAAGCAATAGAACTTTTGTCACATGGCAGCAGCTGAGTCACTAATGTCTTCTCTGTTGGACTGAGAAGTCTAGAATTTTTCCATGTTTTACAGGTTGTGGTGCAAACTGCTGATTTTTGCCATTTGTTTACAATGGGACACTTAGAATAAAGTGATTTTGATAGTATGTCTAAAATATATCAAGGATCACCAAGAAGTTGGAAATCCAACAATTCTTTCTGTCGTTCCGGCTCACAGACATGGTGTAACTTTGGTAATTGTTCTTAAAGGATAATGTGCCCTTCAAACCCGCTGGTGGGTTTTGGGTTTCAGAAAGATAAACTTTGTTGTTAGTTTTGAAACATCAGGGTTCAAAAATTTTGATATGTCCTACACTGACCTGCTTCAAATTTCACAAAAAATGGATGGCTGTTGCAAAACTGTCCTCATGCTGTAGTCACTATCACCAGCAAATACTTAGCAAGTACCTCCTGGCCCATGTCAGACACTCAATTGTTCAGAATGTTCAGTGTTTGCGTCTGTCCTGCACACAGAGCTTAGCTGTATTTAAGGTCAGCTTGAAGATCATTTTGTGTAACATAACCTCCTCTGTAAGGCTGAAATTAAGGGGAGCGACGTCACCTACGCTGACCCACATTGAACTTGTAGAGAACAGCTGGCAGTCGTATTGTAACATGATAACCAAAACATGTGCGAGTGTCTGTGCTGTTTGATTGGTTCAGGGCATGACTTACACAGACAGAACAAGACAGATGCTGTTTAATGAAATGCTGAAGGGACAGCTGGCAGTTAATGTAATGTGATACATGAGCAGGTTTGTTAACAAAGACTTGTGTCTGCATTGTGAGAGATTTGGTAAAAGTGCAACATTTTGAACAGACTTTAACAGGCTTCGGTTAGTTTTGGCAATTCAATTGATGAAACGCAGAGTAGTAGTTTAAACATGAAACTGAAATTAAATAAAACTGAGGCAAACCCTGTCTTTGTTTTCCAACCAAGAGGGGATTGCATGGTATTGATGTGGCAAGAGAAAACACAGCAGGAACTTTCAAATAACAAAGAGCATGTTAGATGCTAGTAAAAGTGATGTTACTGTTTCCTTGGTACTCTATAGTGTAAAAGTCTCTTCTCTGTCTGCAGCTCTTTGACCATGTTGCGGAGTGCCTGGGTGACTTCATGGAGAAACAAAAGATCAAGGATAAAAAGCTCCCTGTGGGATTTACGTTCTCCTTCCCCTGTGCCCAAACCAAACTGGACGAGGTAAACACTTTAAAAGAATATGTGGTGTAGACTGGAGTTTGCAGGATAACCAGGCCCCAGCAACTATTACACTATGACTGTAGAGATGCATTCTGAGGTCTCCTTTTGATCACAGCATCAAGCTGCATGTCATTGCCACTGCTTCAAAATGTTACAGCTTATACTTGTTTGTGAATGCAATACTGTAAATTCCACAATATCATCCGTAGTGATTTTACAGCATCTTGTCTACTTTGATCTTGATAAAGTATATAATTATGTGTTTTAAGTTTTTGGGGAAAAAATTCTTTTGCAGATAGAAATGACCTGTGAGTGTGAGAAAATGTGTTTGGTGTTGCTGTGATTGGAATAGCAATGGACGGACAGGTCAGACTTGCCAAGTCTGCCGAACTGTAATTTAAAGTTAGCCTTATAAAAGTGCTTGTTTTGTAGGCTGTCTTAGTGACGTGGACAAAAAAGTTTAAAGCCAGCGGTGTAGAGGGCGTGGACGTTGTAAAGCTTCTGAACAAAGCCATCAAGAAACGAGGGGTGAGTTTTTCAAATTTATATAGCAGTTGTTCATCTCAGACAACAAACAAACAAACATGTAAAGCCACAATTCCACTTGTTGAAATGCACTTTGGAAAGAGAAAATTATGTTTGGACCTTGATGGAAGTCCAAACTTTCCAGCCTCTGACTGATGGCTGTCATCTCTAATTTCATTTTGAGTTAACATAATCTTGTTTTCCAGGATTATGAAGCAGACATCATGGCAGTGGTGAATGACACAGTTGGTACGATGATGACTTGCGGATTTGACGATCAGCGCTGTGAAGTGGGAATCATTATAGGTGAAAACATAGAATGAGTTGGACTGTTTTTATTGTTGTACAAATGTCCAGCCTGCATGGGCTTAAAAGGCACAGCTAAAAAAAATACCAGAACCTGCATCTGCATTAAACAATAATCCTGTCGTTTTCCCAGGATTTAGAGACGAAATCTGGCAGCTTTTCATTATCAATTAAACTGTTTTTAAGAGCCTCAGACAGGCAAAAACTAAGTATATTACTGTGGGAAGCAAATACTGCTTTGCTAAATTCCAGGATAGGCTGTCAGAGCCCTCTTATCTAGGCAATACACAGACTAAGTACAAAGCTCCTTACAGTACGATGAACACATCTGTACATGTGGGGGCGCCAAAGGTTTTCCAAACCCACCATGACATTATTACAACAATGCCCTCTACCTACTGAGCTCCACAGAGAACATGCCATGTAGTGGAGTCATGCAGCTGTGCAATCTTTCAGGTACGGGAACAAATGCCTGCTACATGGAGGAATTGCGTCACATCGACCTGGTGGAAGGAGACGAAGGCCGGATGTGCATCAACACTGAGTGGGGTGCCTTTGGGGATGATGGGTCCCTCGAGGACATTCGCACAGAGTTCGATCGCGAGATTGACAGAGGTTCCATCAACCCAGGAAAGCAACTGTAAGATGTTTCTTTAACTTTTCGTTTTTGTGCCTTTCATTTGTCATGTTTTTCGCAATAATTGATGTCTTTCTGTATGTCCTGTTTTTCCAAATTGTACCAGTGTATATCAAAACATGATACGCATCAGCCTTGCATTTAGTTATGTCGTTAACAAAGTACTAGTCAAATAGCGTAGGAATTAATGCTTCGTCATCATTCATTGTAGTGTTATTGTACACACACTGCTCTAGAAAAGACTTTTTTATTTCTTGAAGTACAACCATAACATTACTGCAGAAATAGTAGAAGAGGTTACAGACTGTCAATGTGCTAAGCAGCAGCAGCATGTTACTTTCTACTGTGGGTCTTTGAAGTGAAGATGAACTGACTGATGCAAACTGTAGCCGTGATACCTCATCTTAAAATGCTGCCTTCTCTCTCTGACCAGGTTTGAAAAGATGGCCAGTGGGATGTACATGGGTGAGCTGGTTCGACTCATCCTGGTCAAGATGGCCAAAGAAGGACTGCTCTTTGAGGGGAGAATAACCCCTGAGCTCCTGACGAAAGGAAAGATTGAGACTAAACATGTTTCTGCCATTGAAAAGTGAGTGAGAAGACAGTACACAAAACACAGAAGAATAGATATCTTGTTTCTTTTGGGAAACGATTTTGAACAAAATTTACTGCTTCAAAAGCTTGAATTAAGTTTAAAAGGTGACTTTAAAATGGGTTAAAACTAAGAGTTCACTGCCATTTAACAGCAGGGTTAAGGGCTTTGTAACAGAAAATAATTGTCGTTTTAGGACTAAAGAAGGCTTGAAGAAATGTATGGAAATCCTGACGAGGCTCGGGGTGGAGCCTTCAGATGAGGACTGTCTGGCTGTGCAGCACGTGTGCACCATCGTATCCTTCCGCTCAGCAAATCTAATTTCTGCAACTCTGGGAGGCATCCTCTCTCGCCTTAAGGAAAACAAAGGAGTTGCACGCCTTCGCACCACAGTGGGCATCGATGGCTCTCTCTACAAGATGCATCCTCAGTGAGTATGCCATAAGAAACAAACTGAGGGGAGAGTGACAAACACTGCCATGCCCTGCTAAATCCTGAACACTGTGATATCTTATTGCTTGCCTTTATGTTACTACAGAACCAAGATAAGAGAATAACTGCTCTGGGTTTACAACAACGCTGTAGCCATCAAAAATAAAACCTACAAATAATGTCCTCTGAGGAATACAGAGGATGTACCACAGACATTCCTTTTAGTGGTTTCAAACTCCCACATAAATCCTTTAAGATGTTCAGATTGTGGTATCTTTAGATAAAATGTTTTTCAGTTGGGGGATTGGGAATAAGACTGCGTGATAATTCTGCATTAACAATCGCAACGTCAATTTTATCATGATAGTGCGGTCTTACGTTAGCTGACATGTTTCTGTTGTCCAAATTTATGATTGTGAAAAAGCTGTCGTTAAAAACAAAACAAAATGAGTGTTTAATGCAAACTGTATTGCATCATCTTTCATAACGACGACATACAGATAACTACAGATAACAGTGTTGTTGTTGATTATATTGAACTTTACCATATCAGGACACAATATCAAAAGCATCCAGATTGATATTGAAATCAGTATTCATGAGATGAGTTACCATGTGCATGTGCTGCATTCAACATAATGGTTGGTTAATGATGCCAAAATGACAGTAGCAGTGGGGAGAGGAGATAGCGTTAGTGTCAGATAGATCTCTCTATGTTTACATAGGGTCATTTTGGATACGGCTATACAGAGACCTCGTTCATTAGAATATCTTCTGCTCTCCGAACAGATACGCTCGCCGTCTGCACAAAACAGTGCGTCGCTTGGTCCCAGACTCAGATGTCCGCTTCCTGCTGTCTGAAAGTGGGAGTGCGAAAGGCGCCGCCATGGTGACAGCAGTGGCGTACCGCTTAACGGAACAAGCACGCCAGATTCAGCAGACTATGGCAGAATTCCGGCTGAGCAGAACTCAGCTGTTAGAAGTGAAGAAACGGATGAGGGTGGAGATTGAAAGAGGCCTGAAGAAGAGCAGCCACCAGGAAGCCACGGTCAAAATGTTGCCTACCTTTGTTCGGAGTACACCAGATGGAACAGGTGACTTAAAAAAGAAATGCAGAGACAGGTGGGAGGAACAAACCCAGAAGTAGAGTTTGTTTCCTCTTCTAAACATTTTTTTTCTGTTTAACGGTATAGTGTGGCGTATAGTGAAACCAGAGTTGCATGATGCACACATGTATTATAGCCGTGTGTTATCCCACCTAAAACAGAGACCCCCCCTGTGTCAGAGACAATTAGTACATGTTTATAAAATCTACTGGTAATCTCTAGAGAAAGAACCTGTTGCATTATTTTACACAACAAAGGTTGCATGTTTATTGGTTAAGGCAGGTCTTTAGGTTGTCAGTAAATAACTATTCTAAATTTATCATGAAACTAGATTAGTAATTATGCTATTCATCAGTCATGCACATGACAAATGATTGATCAGCTGCTTCATGATCATTATTCAGAATTACTTGTTGTGCTGGCTGACACAAAAAAAAACACTGGAAAACTGCCATTTCCATTCAAATTTTTAATTTAAATTTAGTTTCCTCTGTCAGTCTCAGCAGGGTGGGGACATGAAATGAAAAACTTACTGCACAAAATGACGTCCTTCAGCAGTCCAACAGTGGGCTGAAGTTAGTTTGATAACCAGCCATCCATTTTCTATACACCACTTTATCCCCTGTAGGGTTAAGTTAGTTTGCAGGTAGTCATTTGATGAGATGGACTTGTTGACTCAGTAAACAAATTTTGATCAATGAGTAATTTTACAATCAGTTTCCTGAATCACTAAAAATGCAGTGGTTAATGTAACTGGAGACACCACTGCAGTTGCAAATGTTGCTTGGCTGACATGACATCAGTAAATTGTGCAAAATATGTCAGCGCACGTTATCTGGTCAGGTTTCAATCTGAGTCATCAATAGACAGGTGATACAATACAAACTAAAATCTCCAACTTTAATGCACCATCAGTGGTGGTTAAGCATAGCCCAAAGACACTGTGTGGTACTTAAATACAGCTAAAGGTTCCTCCAGTAGTTGCAGGCAAATTTTTTTTACTTGGCTGTTTTCCAAAATCTTTGCTGCATTACCAGGTGTAACAAATAATCATGAATCAGGTTCTACTGCATTACATAAAGCATAATCTGCCCTTGTCACTTTGAAATGTCACCACTGCTCCATTATAACTAATGGCTGTGAGCACGAGCAGATTAACATCACAGAGCACAACGTGCTTAGACAACTACATAAATATTTAATAGACAAGGGGTAACTGATAGCTTATTGTCTTTGATTCTCTATATCCAGAAGCAAATCCTGAGCCCAATGAAACTTTTCAGTTTTTAAACTAATTTGTTCAAGCATGTGAGAGCAATATTTCTTCCAAACAAAGTCAGTATAGTAAAGGTGACTGATTAAATTCCACTGGTTTTCCAGCTAACTAAGCCTTTCTTACAGAAAACGGAGATTTTCTTGCTCTGGACCTCGGAGGGACAAACTTCCGTGTACTTCTGGTTAAGATTCGCAGTGGGAAGAGGCGATCAGTGGAGATGCATAACAAAATCTACGCCATTCCTATAGAAGTCATGCAGGGCACAGGAGAAGAGGTAATGATCAGTCTTGTGTTTTTGTTGCCCCAGAGAATTGTTCTCATTTCTCTGGTGATGAGGATATTATCATTTTTGTCTTACCATGGAGAGAAAAGTATCAGCCAACCTAACCTATCTCCCAAGCACACAAGGCTAAAAGCATGTTTCTTTCCAGCTTTTTGACCACATTGTGCACTGCATCTCCGATTTCCTGGACTACATGGGAATGAAAAGTGCTCGACTGCCACTGGGTTTCACCTTCTCTTTCCCCTGCCATCAGACCAGTCTGGACGCAGTATGTACTATACCAGTTATCTCTAAAACATGTATGACTGAACACAAGAAACTGCAGTTCACAGCCTTAAAACAATGTCTCCATCCATACTTTTCCTTCATGGGCAGTGCTTTGATGAATGCCATTCTAGCTGCTTTAATTCTTTAGAAGATTATGAAGTGTGGTTATATCCAAACAGTATTTTTTTTAGAGATTTCCAATTAGTGCTGTGTACTCTGCAGGGCATCCTCGTAACCTGGACCAAAGGTTTCAAGGCCACAGACTGTGAGGGTGAAGATGTAGTGGAGCTTCTTCGGGAAGCAATCAAGAGGAAAGAGGTAACTGCAGCTCAAAAATATGCCTATTTCAATCACAACATAAGCTGTGCCTTCCTAGAACTGCAGCGACACAGATGAAAACACATACACACATAACACTATTTTGCAATTTATGGCAACCTAGGAATGCCACAGGAAGAAAATTATAGCCCGAGAAAGTAAAAATTCTGAAAAAATGGTCTGATTTAATCAAGGTTTGTTCAAGTAACCTAAAATCTTAATGCAAAAGAACCATAAAATAATCAACTCAGCACTGCAAAAACTCATATTTGTCAGACGTGTATTTTATGCAATACACATCTGACATTTTTTTTTGCTAGTTAAAATTTACCTCTGACTGCTGCTATACTTAGAAAACACTTTTTGTTCTGAATATGTTGTGGAGGGTGTTGGGCAAGCTACTTAAAAGTGTAGTGAGCAGCGCTACCAGCAGTTACTCTATATCACATTAAGGTTCACTACACTAAAGCGACCCTCAAAGGAATGTGGCGATCTATACCGACATGGCAAAAGCAGTTTACTACATTATAAGGAACTTCATTCACTTGTTTTATGTTTAAATGTATTAACTGTCTCTCTAAAGACAGTGAAAAACCATGTAGCCTTGTAGTAGTTAGCTGCAGACAATCTGAGCTGGTGTTTGCAGACTGTGACTTGTGATGTCAGGTGCATATGGAAGTGCTTCTGTTGACTATGAATATATATGTCTGTGTATGCTGCCGCTGTCATGATTCAGACAGCACAATTACTGAGAAATGTAGTTAGACTAGTGCTAATGCTACTGTACTTGTAGTGATGCTGCTGCCAAACTGGTTATAAAGAACTTCATGGGCTTCATGTTTTTTGGACCAGTGGACCTTGTGTAATTTGGACATAGTTTCTACTCTTTGTAGTTTAGATTGTTGTCTCCTGTTGCTTTAAATGTTCTCCCATTATCCTATTATTTCAGTTTGACACACTTCTTCAATAGCAGATGTGTTTTGTCTAACCACTGTATATTCCTAGGTTACAGAAGTACTTTTATTTGGATTAGGTATACCCATTTTATAGTTTGCTCCTTTAAGCACTGCAGCACAAAAAAGGAAAGAATGTGGAGAAGTTAACTAACACTGCACTTAAGTAAAGAAGATCACACAATATAAATAAACTTATCAACCACATCGCATGAACACACGAGTGCTGGTATACAGACACCTCTGGGCTGAACTGTAATTTTGCACTTTCAAACATAAACACACTTAACCCCACTGCTGAAGAGCACCATCATGGGAATCATATCCAACAGGGAAGGCCAACCACTGTTCTTAACCGAACACATTTTTATAATGATTGTTGACTGACAAATCTTATTCACATGTTGAATTTTTTGGGTTTCATATATTGATTTCACTCTTTTAGATGGAGAATCCAGTAAGTAATAACTGAATGTAATCATTAACTAGCAGGTAAAGCAGTGCAGGACTGAAGTTCGGCGTGGTTACTGTTTTAATAGCATGTAATAACACATGGAAGACCTGCAGCAATGACAAAGGTGGTCCTGTATATTTTATGCGCTTGGCAGTGCTCCTGAACTTTGCAGCTCTCTGAAACGGCTTGTGTATTTCACTGTATAGTCTGTCTAGGAATGTGAGTGAACTGCATTGTGCTCAGTGTGGTGTTTGAGAAGTTGCCAGGCCTGATATTAATCCACACTCATTTGGCATCATATGACAGAAACATGGACTTAACATTGCTTTAATAAAGAGTGAACAGCTGGAGAATACTATTATGTATTAACATCTTTGATAAGGATTTATCTTTGGCAACAGTAATTATCTGTTATTTTGTACCCTGTAGAGAAAGAAAAAACTATATAGCTAACACTCTAAACCTAAAGGTAAGGTCCACTAATGTGATCATTTCAATTTAAAGTACACTGAATAAACACTGGATTCACTCTGTGCATTACCTTACTATGTTGTAGCACAATGCATGATTATTGAATTGTGAGATTTGTCTAGAACAGTGACAGCATCTTTATTGCAACATATATGTAATTTCCTTGTTCCCTGGCTTGTGAAAAGTTTTCTTTTTGTTGTTTGTTTGTAGGAGTTTGAGTTAGATGTGGTTGCCATAGTCAACGACACAGTGGGGACGATGATGACCTGTGCATATGAGGAACCCACATGTGAGGTGGGACTAATTGCAGGTGAGTGAATGAAACACCATTTCTTTGAAAAGGTTCTTTCCTAAAAGCATTTAATCCCTAAATTTATGTTGAAATTTGAGTACATATTGTGAAATTGTATGGTTAAGTATTTGTTATACAATACCATACTTTTTTCATATTGTACAGCAAACCTAGAGAACACACTATGGTCTAGTCTGCAGTCTGAGTATATATTTAACCAGAAAGCCTTGAAAATGAGTTGTCACTCAGTTTTTTGATATCTAATTGCTGTGGCTGTCTGTCCTCTCAGGGACGGGCAGTAACGCCTGTTACATGGAAGAGATGAGGAACATCGAGATTGTGGAGGGAAATGAGGGCCGCATGTGTGTCAATATGGAGTGGGGGGCATTTGGAGACAATGGCTGTCTGGATGACATCAGGACGAAGTACGACCAGGCAGTGGACGAGAACTCGCTCAACGAAGGCAAACAAAGGTCAGGAGCCTTCCAGTTTCAAACGACACCATAGTTATATCATAACAAAAGCACTTGTGATGGTGTTCTACTGTCCATTTTGAACAATTTAACACATTGCTGGTTCACATCATTACTAGATCCAATAGCAGTTAGAAAACTGTAAGATATTAACAAAAACTGCCAGTCTCCTAACTCCTTAGAATCATACAGCATCATCTGTTCATTACTGAGAAAACGATCATATCTTTTTTGGTGTGTTGTTATCTTACTTCTTACTAAAGCTGACTTCTTTCTCATGTATGTCAGATATGAGAAGATGTGCAGTGGAATGTACCTAGGTGAGATTGTCAGGCAGATCTTGATTGATCTCACCAAGCGTGGCTTCCTCTTCCGGGGACAAATCTCAGAGACACTCAAGACCAGGGGCATCTTTGAGACAAAGTTCCTGTCGCAGATAGAGAGGTGAGTGAATCATTTTATATTTAGTACTGATGGCGATTCACCGGTCAGTGAGTGAGTGTGTTCTCTACCAATTCTAAGCATAACAAAACATACAAAGCACAAATCACTGGCAGACTGCACTGAGTTTCACCTTCACACAGGGAGAGATCATTTAGTAAAAAGGAAATAGATCTACTCCTGCATACATACAGTGACAGGACCATCACTGTCTGCAGCCACCTACTGTGCTCTCGGTAATGGATTCTATGAGATGGTATTATGGCAAATGTAGGAAATTTGCTAGCTGGAGTACAGTAGTCAAGACAGTGAAATGGATTAATCTATACACTAAATTACAACATTTAACAGCAGCATCAGCACTGGAAAATTTAAAAAAACTTAAAAATTCATACAAAAAGTATTCCAGCATCCACACAACCAGATTAGCACCGAAGTGAACGCTGTTAAATGTTTAAGTCCATTTAATGCAATTTGCGTATCCTGTAGATGGCTTTAACCATTTTCCAATTTTTTAGCTTGTTTCTTCTGCCTCCCACTTTCCACTGATTTCCATATAGTCTAAAAAATATGACACACAGACTTAATATAAGGTCTGAAATCCATTAAAGGCAAAACAATGTACTTTTTTGAAAGTTACAATATTACTGTATGGTAACATGGACGGGACTAATAAATATTCTGCACTTACATAATCATACAAGCATATCATACCTATTAAATTTTATTACATGTGGAGGATAATCAAGTATATCAAACAGTATATTTTCATGATGTAGTGAAATGAATGAAAACCAGGAGGTAGGAAATGAAAAATGTAATAAACTAAACCACCAGACTCTGCAGTACTGTAAAATGCGCATCAGTTTTTGTACCGACTGTGTGCATAACATTGGTATAATTTAGAAAATAACTGCATGTAAAAGCATGTGCTTAAGCACTATTGTTCACCAGAAAGTAGTTTCTAATGGGACAACACACCTAGGAATGGGAGGAGACGTGGGATGCAATGTGACAACTTGAGTTTATTCACTGTTTAAGCCTACCTTAGCCTCTGGGAACAGCTGTGAGGTATCCAGTGACTCTCCTGCTGTTGTATGACCTCTGACTTGCTCTCCCTCCGCCCTTGTCGCTCCACAGCGATCGTCTGGCGCTGCTGCAGGTCAGGGCGATCCTACAACAGCTGGGGCTCGACAGCACCTGTGATGACAGTATTATCGTCAAGGAGGTGTGTGGCACGGTGTCCCGCCGTGCAGCTCAGATCTGCGGAGCCGGAATGGCTGCTGTGGTGGACAAAATTCGTGAGAACAGAGGATTGGACCGCCTGGATGTGACCGTGGGCGTGGACGGCACGCTTTACAAGCTGCACCCACAGTAAGACCCAAGATAAGAACATAATAGTGGAAGTGTTTGTGGGGAAAAAAATCTTTCATTCTAAAACACTTCAGTACATACTGTATTTCACCAGGATGCAAAGGTTGACTCTTACTTTCTTGATGGCCCAGCACAAGACTACCAAACTCACTGGCCCTAAATGAAAGAAACAGTGCTGAAGGAATTACTTAATCACTCAGTCGACAAGATAAGAAAATTGTAAAAGAAATCACCAAGTAAAAAATGTCAAAATTTTCCTGGCTCCATCTTCTCACAAATTAGGAATAACTACATTACTGTGTTTTCATATCACAGTAACTTTAATAAGTCTTTAGGGCAGCTGTGGCTCAGGTGGTAGAGGGGGCTGTACACTGATCGTAAGGCTGATGGTTCGAGCCTTCAAATTGCTCCCAATGGCAGGCAGGCACCCTGCATGGAAGTCTGTCGCCATTGGTGTGTGACTGTGTGTGTGAATGGATGAATGGGAAACACTGTAGAAAGGCGCTACATAAGTGCAGACCGTTTACCATTTTAGCACATTGACATCTCGATAAAACTAAATTTACTTTTGCAGGTTGTCAGAATTTAAACTTAGCAGAAAAAACAAAACAGAAATGCTGCACTGTATTAATAAAGACATGTGTTATAAATTATGAATCTATTTTCTATGAAAGACCCAACTGTAAGCCAGCCTAACAATCCAACAGTTCATCTATTCAGCCACAATATATCTGCATTTCTTTATTTTTTTACAGCCCTGTGTGCCAACACCTGTGGTTCTATCAGTTGCCTTGCAAGGAATTTATCGCTTTATATGGATTATTGGTCATGCCCTTTTCCCAAAATCATCTAAAGGCTAAAAAAAGTAGTGACATTGTAAATCAAGGGACTACTGAGGAACTGTCTCATTAGGATTACTAAGTAAACTGAACAAATACACTAAGTAAAATCCAGAGGACTTCGTTTAACTTGAGTCCATCCTCAGTTATCCAGATAACTTTATAATCCATCTTCATGAGGCAGGCCCTATGGACTTGACTTGCTTTACCCCTGCTACTTATCCTAGTGGTAAAGCTCGAATGAAATCTAGATTTGTTGCTTATACTGGAAAGCATATTTCATTTCTTCAAGTTCAGCAGAGACCACCTCCTAACTGTGGTATCCTGTGGCTCCCTTCCCTCAGCTTCTCTCGGATCTTCCAACAGTCAGTCAAGGAACTTGCCCCCAAATGTGATGTCACCTTCCTGCTATCCGAAGACGGCAGTGGCAAGGGGGCTGCCCTCATCACTGCTGTGGGCTGCCGCCAGAGGGAGCTGGATGCCCAACAACACTGAGGAATTCTGTTCCATTTGTCCTCAAGAACTACCTGCTGCTCCACCGTGACCTTCACCCACCGCACAGCCCAAATCCATCTCCCCTTGGCAGCCGTGACTCCACCTCTGCCCACCTGGTCCATCTACAGCCACAGAGACATGCTGCATGCATAGAGGATTGAAACTGAATATCGAAATATTTATTTATACTGCACCAGAGGGTTTATTATTTTCATGTTTGTACATTTTCCTCAATAGCTTGTCAATGATCTGAGAAATCTAAACTCCGTAGGTGTGCAATATTTGTGCATTGCTAATTTTATTTTTATATGGAGGCAAATATATAGTTGTATTTATATAGCTAAGGCCACTTTGAATCCCAGAGGTTATTAGGATTTTTCACCATAGAAACAAGTAAATGCCTGTACTTTTTATATGAGAGTTACAACAGCAGCATTTCAATGTAACTTCCAAATGAAGGATGTCCTCGCTGAATTATGAAACCTGTTTTTACGGGCTCCACTGGTTCTGAAAACCAGTTCCGAAAGGGCTTGTTGCATAGGGTTGAATGCAAGAGTCACGGCTGTTAAAATCATCCACATTTTATGTGCAACATGCTCACACAATGTGCTAGGCTACTAACCCTTTTTTGTGTAACTGTCAATGTAACTCACACATTCAGATATTCCTGCAGCACCATACCATTTATTCCTCAAGAGCGGACAAGGTAGAAAAAGCCCCAGCGGAAGTGTTAGTGTATCCTATTGCTATTTGTGAACTACTATACTTTTGGTGTTGTGATGAATCCCACTTCTACTCATTGTATGTGCAAAGAATAAATGTTTATTGGGCCCCAAGAAAAGAGTGGACACTACGAGCGCTTTTGTGTGTACTTGTGGCTGAGTGTCAGCGTGTCTTACTGTACTGACCTGTAGCTTTCAATGTCCAAAGCTCTGTGGAGACTGCATGCCTTACGTTAAGACAGGATAGTGCTGGATCATTTTATTTCTTTTGTGATTTTTTACATCAATATAGATTTGTGATCGACACAGTAAAAAGTGAATTCATTAAATTATATTTTGTTGTGGCGTAAAACCTGTGTCTCTTTCTTAAACTTTAAGCAGAAATAAGCAGTGATAGAGGTATGTGTAATGTTGTAATACCAGACGGAGGACTTGATAATGAGCCGACATGTGCTAGTTGCAGAAAATGTGAAGCATGCACCTGGTACAAAGGAAGAGAGAAATTAGATTCTCTTTGAGCTTTAGGTGAAATATTGTCATATGCTGTCCGCAGCATTATTAGGGTTACCAAAGCAGGCAGCTGGATTTGTTTTAAGGTGGAGGAGTAGCTTAGACAGAATATTTATACACATCCTGGAATTCTACAATATCTCCCTCAGAAATTAAGCCTGTTAATTTTAAAGAACATGAAGAGTTTCCTTTATACATATGGTTTCTATTAAATTGTATTTAACAGATAACATGATTGAGCTAATATCACTGGTGTAAATCAGGAAGAATACAGACATTTGATTCAATCTAAAAAATTAGCTCAGTGACAATGTAATGACAGAATATTTTCTTTCAAATGTTGCCTTTCTTTTCCAAAACAAATACAGTAGATGTCTGCAAGCACTTTCAACCTGGATTTCTTCACTGTATCAGCCGCAGGTGATATGTTAAGATTAAAAAATATTAAGTTTTACAGTTGTTCAGTCATACAAATTCTCTCATTTTGAATAATCTCAATTTAAAATAATGCCCACTGTTAACAGCAAAATGAACTAAAATAGCTTTATTCTGCAGTATGATTCATTTCCTGCCAACCCATCCTATTTGGCCTTTCATCCATCATGTACAGCATCTTGAAAGATTCTGACAAACTATGTTGATTCTTCATCAAACAACTGTTTAGATTAGTTTGAGCTTCACTGTGTCTATTTACACATATAGGTTAGGGCTATATTGATCTGACAGTAATTTCCACATTAAACATTTTATCGAGGATATATCAGAAAATATTGATTTACCGGAGCACAAAGGAGGCATTCTCAAAGTCTGTGTTTAATCCAACCCACACTCCAGAACCCAGATTTTCAACTTAATGGTACAAAGGGCTGACAAAATCTGGGACCAGATAATGTTTTGGTATTTTTACTTAAATCATGAAAATGAAATGACTGGTAACAACAACTGATCAGCTACATGATCATTTAAGTTCCACTGTATGTGCAAGTAATTTACTACTTGTATCTTTATTCAGCTCAACCTCAGACTTAGGGCCTGTGACTGACTGAGTCTTGCAAGTTTACATAAGCATTTATGTATTAAGCATTTATGTAATTACGTTACATGTCCTATACATTTTTTCATTTATGAAACACTGCATTATAGTCACTTCAAGTCTTTGTCTGTGACAGTTCAAACTAATCGATAAATATTGCTATGCTGAAGTTACCGGGCCTGCTGCCTTTGTGACTGGACTCTATCCACACAAAACAAGGGTACAACACAAAGAGGGTAACTTGAGGTACAAACGCTCTTTTAGCCTTCAAAGTCATATACCCAGTTATGGAGCTTTACATTAAATTTACACCCATCAACAAAAACCAACCTATAAATATATAGACAGGGGTTTCATAATGGGTAGTAGCTTTGTCTTTATTATATTGTTGCTACATTGTTGTACCTGCTCATAAAATGTATTTAATTTATTGCAACCATTCCTCTTTAACGCTAATTTCATGGGCCACCACGGCCACAAATATTATAAAGAATTTATTCAGATGCATAGATTAGAATTTAAACAGTAGTCCGTTCATATTGTATTGTTACTGTGTGTTTCCTTGAGGCTGTGTGGGTGTGTACAAGTGTGTTTGCATGCATTTGTATTATTTCATGTATGTGTTTTGCGTGTATTGCATTGCTAGAAGGTATTTATACTATTCTCGGAACATGTAATAATGTGAGAGAAGCACTGCATGTACATTAACAGCTGGCGTTCTGCAGGAGAAACTCCACGTCGCTTTATGTGGCTCTCGATGCATGCATGTGTGAGTCTGTGAGTGTGTGTCTCCGTGCATGTGTGTTTGTTTCCAGCTCTCACCAGGTTGGGTGCGTTACATGAGGGCTTCCTGCTGCATCCATCTGACTGAAACTAAGAAGCGCCGGACTGTCACTGCACATTTCATTGGTGAGTAGTCGCGATTAAACAACACGCAATGACACTATAGCTGTAAACTACTTGAGTATGGCGTTAACACGACTCTGTACAGAAAAGGGTGGTAGCCCGTTAGCTGCTGACATGCTAACTTTACTAGTTGTCTTTGGCAATTTGCGCTAGCTAACGCCAGCTAGTAATCTAGCTAGGTTAGCATTGTATTACAGCGAGGGGGCGAGCTGCGATAGCTGCTTTTATGTTATGCTAGGCACGTTGCCAGTTGCCATTCCATATTTAACACTTAACGTTTGCGTTTTAGTCGATGTCAAACCACAGTCTGCATGTAAAAATCTGTGCATTTAGTGCAGAATTCCGACCGGGACTTACGTGGCTAATGTCAACAGCTAACGCTAGCTAACGTTAGCTTGTCACCGTTAACCTGTTCGCTTGTTGCTGGAGCTAACGTCTGCTGGTCAGTTACACAGTTAATGAAACTAGCAGCTACATATTTCGTTAACGAGAGGATTTCATTGTTCCGCCTCTGCTACCTCGCTCGTCGTGCGCCTCTTTAGCACAACTAAATTGTCTTTGGTGTTGCGTTACCGGCCACCCACTGTGCAGAATAGCCAAATAAACTGACCCGAGGAGCCGATGGACTCGCGCTCGGCACGTGCTGTCATTTGGTCAAAACAGGTGTTCCAGATGATGCACGCGACTAATTTGGTGAATCAGTAGCTGTTTAGCGGTGTCACCTTCAGGTACAGACACATGAACTGGACCGAAAAATGAAACAAACCAGTGAAGAAAATGCCAGTCGGGGCTCCAACAAAGGATTAGTGGGGCTATCGTATAATATTTCCATTATTTATTTGATTAATCGAGTCTATTCAGTGCACAAAACAAAATCGTGACAAATGGCCATCACAGTTTCCCAGCTCCCAAGGTGACATTTCTGATGTATTGTTTAGTCGAACCAACAGATGCTCCGTTTAAAATCGTTCGAAACAATGACAAGCCATACATTCTTACATGTTAGAAACAGGAAATGTTGGGCATTTTTACCTTATTGGTGAGACAAGTGATTAGTTATCTATCAAAATTGTTATTTTTTTTAACTTATCAACTCATAGATTGTTTCAGTGCTAATCAAAACTTTTTTTGTTGTTTTAATCATGTCATTATGATTTATTCAAACAGGTTTTTAACAGAGGCAGGAGCTGGTGGAAACAACCTCTTGACATTGCCCCCTCTCAGGACAACAAAGGCAGCTCATCACACACTTGACCACCCACAGCAGAGCAGCAGTTTGAAAGCTTCCATCAGACTCATGACTGTTTGAGGGGACGCGGCCCCACCGTGGCCCATGCACTGTATCCGTTTCCCTCCCTGTCCTCCTTATCCCTCAAGCTGACGCAAAACCCCAGACACCTGCCCCCCCTCCCCCACCCCCACTCCCACCCCGTCCCCAGTGACTCACCTCCTCCCGCCATGGTGTCCGGCACAGAGACGGTGCACTATATCCATCTCCATAATTCCAGCCAGTCCGTGCTGGAAGCCCTGCGCACCCAACGACGTGAGGGCCTCTTCTGCGATGTGACCGTGCGGATACATGATGCCTCGCTGCGTGCCCACGCTTGCGTCCTGGCAGCTGGCAGCCCCTTCTTCCAGGACAAGCTGCTGCTGGGTCACTCTGAAATCTCTGTGCCCCCGCTGGTGCCCGCTGAAACAGTGAAGCAGCTTGTGGATTTCATGTACAGCGGCTCGCTGGTGGTGCTGCAGTCGCAGGCCCTCTGCATCCTCACTGCCGCCAGCATCCTGCAGATCAAAACGGTCATTGACGAGTGTACCCAGATCATCTCTCAGAGGAAGGCAGCGGCAGGGGCAGCGAGTGCAGCTGCAGCAGCAGCCGCAGCAGCAGCAGCAGGAGGAGGGATGCTTGGAGGAGTTCTGCCTAAACAAGAAGAACGCGGTGGGGGGAAAGGGAGAGATAGCAGCAGCAGTGGAAGCTGCTCTGTTAGTGGTGCGAATGGGGGTGGGGGTTACGCAAACTTCTCCAACTTCATGGCCGAATGCGGGGCAAGCAACATGGGCGGGGGGTTGGGGGGTGCCAGTGTTAGTGTCAGTGAGAGTGGCCCAGGCCCGATGGATCAAGCTAACACTGTAAGTCTGATGGCGTTGGGCGACATGGGCCCCGGCTCCATGTGCAGTGGCGATGGGATGGGCGCTGGGGCCGGCACAATCCTCATGAAGCAGAGCTCCAGCTGTACTCAGGATGTAAGGTACAAGCTCCGAGACCTGTTGGCACAGACGGCCAACGGAGCCAGCACTAGTAGCACAGGGAACCTCTCGGCGGGCTGCAGCTCTGGTGTGGGCAGTGTGGACAGCATCGGCAGGGACAGCCTCCGCGGCAACACAGCTGACCTCTCTGATGACCTTGTGGGGATAGACAGATACAGTGAGGAGGAGGACTTGGACGGCAGAGAGCGGGGAAGAGATGGAGACAGAGACAGGGGGGTGAGCCACAGCCGCAAGCAGAGGCAGCCGCTAAGACTCCAGGTAGGGGGATAAGGGGAAGGGTTGCTATGGTTACAGCTTTCAGGCATGCAGAGCTGCAACGTTTTCCTTCTCTTTCTTTTTATGCTTTTCCCTCTTCTCACACTGCATTGGCGTATATCGCTGAGATGTTTAGCACTTTGCACAATTGAGTCTCTCGTCTCAACTTCAGCAGTAATTGCCTTGTTGGTATTCTATGGACTTCTGCATATTGACTGTAGGTCATTCAACTTATTAGAAGCTGCTTGAAAGGGCTGTAGCCAGGTCAATGCAGTGTTGTTCTTATAGACTTTCTGCTGCCTTTTAGCTATAACCACTGCTGTAAATGTGATTTTTTTTTTCTACTACTTAAAACTAAAATGGACCTTTTTCTCTCTAGGTGCTGGGAGGAGAGGGAGTGGTGGTGAAAGATGAAGGGGTGCAGGACACAGATGGGACTGTCTACGCCTTGGAGGATGGGAGACGAGATCAAGAGCAGGAGGGCTCCCAGGAATCCATACCAAGCTTCGGGCAGGTACGTTATCTCAGAGGTGAACTGCAGTGTTTGGATGTAAATCAGAACGTAACACATCTTACAGATTTTAAGTTTTGATCCTTGAGTTTCAAGAAATATTTTGGTAAGAAATCTTTTTCCAGAAGGACCTTGTCGTGTTAAATTTCTACTCAGCATTTCTGCCACAAGTCCTCAGTAAGTAGACGGGGAAACGTGGTGGAGCGGATTTATGCCGCAGCCTGCTGTACCCTGCAGACTACACAAGGAACATCTGCCACACGGTCAAAAGGATTCAGCTTTGCCTGTCAGTTTCCTCAAAAGTGCTGCAGATAAAGTTATGATTGGAAATGGAATAATCTAACCACTTTAGGAGATGAGCACTTGATATTTTGCCTGCATAGCACAGCAGGTGATCATCAATGAGCCCAGCACTGCTTGAATAATCTAACCTTCTGTTGTTGAGCAGATTTATTTCTGCTCTTTAACACACAAACATGGTGTGAAGCAGTTTCTTATTTTCATATATCAGCACAGACTTTTCTTCTTATTCATCTCTGTTCTCCTTAAGTTATGTTCACTAAATGTTAGGATTTTTTTTGGGCAAACGTTTAGTATTTGTGTCTTAAATGTGATTTTTGGCAGTGATGCAAACTTATAAAACTGTCAAAACCTGGTGACAAAAGCAAAGACTGAATCCAAACTTCTGCTATTGTAATAACAAACAAGCCATTATGTTACAGGCATTATTGCTTTAATTCTGAAACTCATTTTAGATGTAGCAGATGTTAAATGTGCCTGTAAAATGCGACAACAGAGATTTGTCACCTCTGGGAGATTTTGCTCTTTAGGCAAGGCAATCAAACTTATTTGTACAACCCATTTCATACACAGAGGCAATTCAAAGTGCTTTACATAGTGCATTAAAGCGTTGAAAAAGAAGGAAAAACAGCGTTAAAAACATTCAAAAACAAAGAAAAAGAACAGAAAAATCTAGTCGATATAAATCTAAAGCATAAAATATGTAGAAGTACAGGCAACCTAAATGAAAATACAGTCCAGTTCAAATTAGAATATGTAAAAGTGACACATTAATAAAAAGCAGTGGAAGAAAAAACAGTCTTTAGCTTAATTTACAATGTTTTCAGTTGGTGCATGTTTGGTCTTAAATACCTTTTTTTACTAATGCGCCTTTTCTCTTTTAAGTGCCTCTGTTTTTAAGACACACTAAAACATTTCATCAGGATATGGAAAACCCTGTATTCACTAAAGAAGTAAATGCATGCAGAATGTAATGAAGGTGTGTCATAAAGGAAGTGGTCAGACACCACCTGGACATATTAAAGTGAACAGCCAGGCTTCAAATCGGTATTCCAAAAGGTCATCCAAATCTTCTTCTTCATGCTGTCTCAAGGTATCCATCAAAAAATCTCCACATGTGCCCCCTGATGTTCTCCACACGTTCTCAGCAACTCTACAGTTGTGCCGGCCTTCTTTCAGCATCACTAATGTTAGTCTAGTTAGCAATGCTGCTGCCAAAGAAGTCCTACACATGTGTTTTGCTGTCTTGCTTGCTCTACCTGTCTGTCCGTGTGTATCCTCCACACACACATGTACAAGTCTGAGATGTTTGTTCGCTACAAACTACTATGTTAATGCTCTTATCAGGTCAGGTGTTTGTCAGTGTAACAGGCAGGAGGATGACCAGGATGATCGGTTTTAACTGTCTCAGACATGCAACGAGAGCATGTCAGGCATGTGTTTAGTAGCTCAGACCGAAAACACAAAGAAATATGTTATGTCATTTGTGTCAGAGTGTATTTGCATACAAGCTGTTAACAGGTCTTTTGCTGTGCACCATCGGATGTATTGACAGCTATCACTAAATTACTTTGAAACTGAAGAAATTTTATAAACTGAAGAATTCAGAGGCGAGTTCTGAAGAATAGTCTAATGTACTTTAGCTTTTATAATTAAAAAAAAACTATTCTGCAATCAGGATAAGGAATGGAAAGTAGCATTCATAGTTGGGACTGTTTCATTATGACCAAAAATGTAAACATATAGGTTAAAAAACAAGGTGCAATATGCAGCACATGGTGTATCTCACTATATGTGTGAGCATGTCTGTGTTTACTAAGACAAAAACTGACCTTCCTGAAAGTCCTCCAGTTTTTTAAACTTGTAAAGTTTCAAAATTGTCCAGAGAGAATGTTCGTACATCCAATGGCACATAGCCAACATTAATAGTTAATAGTTAATGCAGCAACTGTCATCATCCAAAATCAAGTGCTAGAAGATGCCAGTAACTTTCCGTATGTAAATCAGGCAGATTGTTTTTTGTGTGTTGAAGTCTTAAATAAGCAACAAATCTTCTTTTTCATTTACCGATTTCAGATTCTGCGTAGAACATTAAAAGAACAAATGATAAATGGATTATGTTTTAACAGTCATGCAGTCTGACTGGTTGGACTGCACTGTGCGAGTTGCTCATTTGGATGTCTGCAGTCATGCATGTGTGACATAGTGATAAAATCAAAAAAAGTTTGTAAATTCCAATAATGAGGGCTGTTTTCTTTACATATTTTTATGGGAAAGAAGGCACAAGTGAAGTGCAGAAAATACATGCTAATTAGTTTCTTCACGTATATATACGTACTTTATGTTTCACCTGAGGAGCATTTCTGTTTGTGCACATGAAGCATTTCAGCTGCATGTTTCAGTCATCAGACTCACACATGTCTGACAGAACAGATACACAAGTATTTTAATGAATCCAGCTGTCTTCACTGGAGGCTTAACGACTTGCTTTCTCCTGGCGCTTTATGCCCATGAATGCGGGAGGAAGTGTATTTTTACACTCCTGTGCAACGCCTTCTGTGTAGTCAGTTTTGTTGCAAAGACAGACAGGATCTACACCTATGGATCAGGTATGAGTTCACTATGCAACACCTACGTGGGGTTCAACATACAGTATGCTGTCATTTAGAGAACTTGACACCTAACAAAGTGTTTCTCAAAGGATTTTTATTTCTTGAGTGCTTTAGATGTGTTGTTTTTTCAACTCTTGAACTGAAGCCAAAACATGAATGCCAGCAAAACTGCTGTCAGATTTTCTTTACCTTTATGTGTGTCTGTGTGTGTGATTTTCAGGATTTCTATGATGAGCAGGGCGTGTTTTCCGAGAGTTTCTGGCCCCAGAGCGAGCCCCCGCAAGCCATGGCTTTCAATCCCAGAGGACGGGTCAACAAGCCGCTGACTCCACCTCCAACCACACAGTCCATCAACAACCAGGTTGGTGCTGTCAGGATCTTGTGTCATACACATTTAATCAGCACTGCAGTTACAAAGTGATGCTACAAGCTGTCTGTAGAGGTTAAAGATTGTAAAAGTGGTGATAAGGTTTGTAATAGATGGCAGAGTTACAGTTTGCAAATATGTTACACTACACTGGCATCTGGATGGAGCCTGAATTCTGTAAACACTAAATAGTTGGAACTTTGTTTTTCATTTTGCATATTAGCCTGCAAATAAGTCCAAACTCAGAGGGACATTAATTAAGAATATCTATTTCCTGTGGAACTTGGTGCTCTTATCTTTCAGATGGGTTTTGCTAATTGTTTCTTCACTTTGATGTTTGAGTTTCACTGTGCAGCGTGAATCACTGTACAGTTTGATTAATCTGCTGAAGTAGGATAGAGTTTGTGTTTTGTGTGTTTTTATATTAAACCTCTGTTTAAGATGAGCTTACGACTCTAGTCTTGCATCAGTCATGGTCACATATGCAACGTAATTGTTCATACGAAAACTCAGAACAGCCAGTGCCCATAGAATGTACAGGGAATCTTGTGTTTAGTAGCTATGCGTCTGAAATGAACAGTACTTATATGTTCATAGAGCTCGGCTTTTGCTGGACAAGTGCATGTAAAAATTACAAAGAAACCTAACAGATGAAGTTTTAAACCTTGTTAACATGGTGTAATCTCACATAGCCAGACTTGTCTCCACATCCCTGTATTAGTGCTGGAGAATGGCCTGGCTACACCTCAGTATCATTCAGCCAAAGGGGGGAAAAATGCTCTGCTTTACTTGTATTTCTTTAAACCAACCCTAATTGTCTGGGGTGAAGCTATGTCTAGGATGCCTCTGCAAATTAGTGCTGAGTGGGGATCTTGTTTTGGTGGAGCACTGGGGTAGGTAGGCAAGCACTGTTATTAAAATTGCCAAGTCACTGAAAGAACCAATGCATGATCCAAATCTTTATCAAGACCTGGCTTAAGCAGCGTGTCATGTACTGCTCAGAGGTGGCTGTTGTTTCCTGTAGGGAGTTTTTAAAACAGTATCAGACATATAGCAGAAGGGAAAGAGAGTGTTGTGTAAGATATGTGGCCCATGGCAGGCTTATACCTGAAGTGTACATCTGGTGAGTCAGGCTAAACATGCTCTAATGGTTTGTTGCATATGCTTAAAGACACACAAGTAAAACTAGAAAAATTCATTAAAATCCATCTGTAACTTTTGTCGTAAAGTTGCTAACAGACAGACAGACACACACACATATAAACACCGGCAAAAACATAACCTCCTTGGCAGAGGTAATAAGCAGTCGGCTCCATGGCTTAGCATTTCCACGTTGAAACTGCTGTGGTTGCAAAGTTGCAAAGGTCAGATTGTGAACCTTTATCTAATATTAGCAGCATGCTATTAGCTGTTTGATAATGTAATGAAGCTCAAGGCCCATGTTATCTATTACTGTTACATTACTTAACAGTGGGAGGGGTAAGTGGAGAGAGAGACAGGGACCGATGGGCATATTCATAGATCTGTGCATACTAGAGAGGATGTAGTGTGGAGCAGGGTGTGTGGGGTTACATCTAAGCCATTCCAAGGCATGATGGGATTATCTTTATGGAAAACACTGTGTAACTGATGACACATTTTTAGGGGTTTAATCAATACCAGGAGAATGGCTTTAATTAGTTAATAGATTTTTCTGTGGAAAAAACATTTCAGCTGCAAGTCAGCACTTCAACAGAGTATATGTACGTGTTTAAAACATGCCCTTAACTATCAAAATCGACTGGCAGTGGATTCATCAGTGAAAACTTTCAAATACAAATGTGACAGTTTTAATGCTTTTTCTTTGTCTTATCTCATCATAAATTGGTCATCGCTGTATTTAAGCAATGGAGACAGAAAACGGGAAACTGGGATGATGTTTTCAACATTTTCTGCCATTTTATAGTGTAACCAATGAGTTCATCAGGAAAGTGATCAATGGCTTAATTGACAATAATTATTGCTGCTCTGCATTTCGTGTTTAATTACATTTAGAGGTTGTGAAATGAAGGAAGCACCCAGTGCAGTGAATCATGTTGCAGTGATGAGTCTAGACGTCCTTCTATACCCTCCTGGGTGTGGCTGGTTTACTGGCTTCATTCAGTGAAGCTGTATCCCATCTAGTTTCTGTGACAATGGACAAAAAGCAGCATGTAACACAGCGCAGCATTAAGATAATAAACACACACACACACTGAGCTGAGAACAATTAAACAAAGACAAGACAGAAACACAAATGAAGGATTCAGTTTTAGTCAGATGGACTGCTGTTTTTTTTTCTCTTCAAGCCTCTGCCTACACAGTTTGATTGACAGGTGTGTTGACTTTGAAAATTCAAATGCAAAAGAGGCTTTTGCATTTGAATTTTTATAGAGCGGAAGACATGAGTGTGGAAAGGTAAATGCCACCGAGTATGAATTCACCCTTCTGCAATAATAATTAAATGAAAAAATGGCACCTGGAATTAGAATTTTCTTTTTAATGACAATTATAATTTCCATTTGAAAATATTTTAAATTTAAATGACACCAATTTAAGGAATGCAGCAATGGATGCAATTAAATGTTATATATATTGTACTTTTTGTAGACATAGATGCTAAATTACGATTTGCAACCGAGGAAGAAATGTGCTGAAGTACAGATTAAAAGACGAGTAAGTTAAGACATTACAGTACAGTGAATAAAAACTACTTTATGAAGCATTAAAAAACACACAGCTGAACAGTATTTGCAGACAGTGTGCATACCTAAACTTCAAAATGTCAGCTGACATCAAGTGGATGTGGAATAAATGTGCAAAGCAGTCGCTGTGAAGTATTATTTTGATTGTGTTTCTTTATTCATTACTAATTTTTCTAAAGACATAATTAGCAGAACAAAGTGCGTATATGCTGTATATACATAAATAGATACGCTGCATGGACAGAAACAAAAGCACAGAACTAATTAAACGTGTATATAGATTACTGGTTCTGCAGATTATAATGTTAGTTCTAATACTGTCAGCATATCTTCATCCAGAGCTAACTGTCTGTATTGTGCTCCTCCACAGCTTCTGTTTCAGTACCCAGTGAGCCAGTCGCAGCCAGCTCCGTTTTATGTGGGTGGGCCCATGGGTGGGATTGACAGCATGGCGGGGACTGAGCCCAGCCAGCAGGCTCCGCCCCCCGCACCAATGACCCCGGCCCCACCGCCCTCCACCTCTTCTTGCTCCGCCGGGCCATCCCCTTCATCCCAGGGATCCGAGACCTCGTTCGACTGCATGCACTGTGGCAAATCTTTACGTTCCAGGAAGAACTACAGCAAGCACATGTTCATCCACTCTGGTAAGTCCCCCTCACACAGTGACGGGCCAGCTGTGCGTAAGTGAGAAAACTTCTTTCTCTTGCTGTTCTTTCTGTGTTACACAACCGTTTCTGTCACTTTTTATGTGAACAACTGAGTCCAACACTACGAGGAGAGACTGAAAGTTATTATCATATTTAAGCAACATTCCAGTCTCCATGTTGGCTTGCTTATCTCCTAGCTTTGGCTGCTCACATTAGCATAATCAACACCTCATCCTCTTTCCCCCAAGGAGGAAGCAGAAATGTAACAGCATTTATAGGAAACACAAACTCTTCTCCTCTTGGCTCGTCATAAATAGGTTATAAGTTTAAACCTTATGCCATAGTTGATCATACCATGTGAGAAAGGCTGAGTTCATCTGTCCAAAGACAAAACCTTTTAGGGGTGTAAATATATCTTCTCTGGTTGGCCTCAAACCTTAACCTTTTTGACCCTGAGGTAAATCTTCCATAATTAAGCTGAGCTACAAAGATACATGTGTATGAAATGAATAAACAGATAATAAATGGTAACTTTAAAGCTTATTGTTTATTTTACTTTCACATATGATGTACAATGAAATTAAATAGAAAAACCAATTCTTACCTACTTCCCCTCCAGGTCAGAAACCTCATCAGTGCTCCATCTGCTGGCGCTCCTTCTCCCTGCGGGACTACCTCCTCAAACACATGGTGGTGCATACTGGTGTCAGGGCCTTCCAGTGCACCATGTGCGGCAAGCGCTTCACCCAGAAAAGCTCCCTCAACGTGCACATGCGCACACACCGTGCTGAGCGCACCTTCCAGTGCAATGTGTGCCACCGGGCTTTCACCCACCGCACCTTGCTGGAGCGCCATGCCCTGCAGCACGCCCACCACGCCCCCCAGACCCCGGGCCAGGGCCAAGGGCGTGGAGCCGACATGACCTCACCTACCAAGCACAGTCCTCCGGCTATGGGAGGGCCCTCAGGTATGGCTGGCACGGCTGGCATGGTTGGCAGCATGGCCAACATGCCCAGCCATGGAGCTTCCTCCACCTAGAAAGAGAGAGTTGGGAAGAAGAGGGGAGAGAAGGGGAGGTTAGTGAGTGAGCCCATTCCTTGAACCAACACTTATTTGGTCCTAACAGCCTTGTTGATCTTTTGTTCTGGTGGTAAGAGTGCTTACAGGTCCCCATTGTTTTAGCTTAATGCCACCTTCAATCAGGGTTCCTACACAGGGCTGGAAGGCCTGTTAAGTTTGAAAATAATGTAAATTTATCAAGTGTTTTGAAATTGCACAAAAATCCTGGGAAAGTTTGGGAGAGAAAAAGAGGTTCCCTTTCCGGAAACCCATCGTATATAGTTGTAGCCCTGCTGTCATTTCCTGTGTTGTGACATTTGTTGCTGTGAGGATGAATCATCAGCTGTAGAGCAACATCGCTACCAATCACACACCTTGTTGAATAGCCATCCAAAAGAGTCTTGAATTTTTTGAATTGTGTAGGAACCCTGTTTCAAAGAGACCAGAGACTCACCAAAGAGGTTAGGAAAACAGAGCCGGGTTTGGGTGATGAGGAGGAGGAGGAGGAGGGAGGGAGGGAGGGTGTGGCATTTCTAGGTGGAGGTGAGGGTAGGGGGGTGGGTGGGATGAAGATCAGCGTTAAAAAGGAGTCGTAAGTTAGGGCAAAGGGGGAAGGATGGGCGGGGCAGGGGGGCAGCACGGGAGGGGTGGGGGGTGTGCAAGGTTTGATTCACCCTCAATTCATTTAATTCAGTCAATTCTCCTCAGTGTTGAACCTTTAAGTCCGATAAATCAGACATCTGAAGGTAACGGGTTTGTGACCACCCAGTCGTTTAACGGCCCATGCTGTAGCAGTTGGTTTATTTTGAGACGTCAGCTAGTCTGTAACATTACTACTATTGGCACGTTTTAATGAAAATATGTAACCTAACTGTAACAACAGCTTTTTATGTTGTCCAGCTTTGTTATTATCCTCTTTCTGATCCTTATATATGTGAAGTACATTCGTATGCTTAACCAGTATGGCATGTCAATGGAAACTGACCCTAGCAAAGTAGTGGCACCTGTTGGCTTACTAGCTATAGCTGATGGCCTGAAATGGCTATATTCCCTGTGGAGCCTTCAGTATACTAAGAAGTATTATCTTCCAAATTAAATTTCAATTCATAAATGAGAGGTAAATTTAAGTAAGCTGATCAGTGTGAGTAAATGTAAACAACTTTACATGGAAAAAGTCTTGTGAAGACTCCGAGCACTTAGAGCACAGATCAGCCCTGCTTCATGTCATTCGTTTATTTGGCCTTTAGCAGTTTTCATAGTAAGGTGTTTCCAAGTCCTACAAGGTCAGCATAACGTGAGGTCAGGTTTAGGTTAGAGCTGAACAACTGTTTGATTTCAGTTTGCTATGATGCGTAATCAAATGGTAAAGGCGTCAGTTCAGGACGTAAGTTCTTCAGCACATGGTTTAAACTGACCGGTCAGTGAGTTTACAAATTCCTGCTGTCCTCCCAGTGTGACAGTCACGCCTTTGATGGTGTCTCACGCGGTAATGCTCTTCACATTTTAAGTATATTACACAACAAATAGGGCTTGATAAAAAAGATCGCAAATCCACACCTGAATGATAAAATAGGTCATTTGCCAAAGACTAACAGAACCCCCTGCTGTATGACTGTTTGTCGCTCTTCATACCACGTCATTGGCAAAGTCAGCATTTGGTGCTTCTGATGGCTGCATAAGTCAGTAACAGGACAATCACCCAAAGCACTTGGTTTCAGCCTGGGCTCAGCGATTTAATATTCAGTTTTTATTACTACTTTTTGTTAAGTCTGTGCTCCTCGCCTCCGTTTTCCTGTTTACCTGGATGACGAGTCCTGCATCGTGTACAAACAGCAACAGTGGTGACGCCGCCGCCTTTCTGAAAAGGATCTTACATGCACGTATTCACTCGAGCGCAAGAGGCTGCCTGTGTAAGGAATGGCTGTTTTTACCTCTTAGACAGAGTTGCTGTTTTACTGATGAGGTGGGGCTGCACAAAAATATTAGCGCAATATCTGCTAAGGGACGATTGGACGTTTTCACCAAATCATCCAGGCCTAGTTTAGGCAGTTCAAATGCAGGGAAAGTAACAAGTATAGCAAGTTATGTGTTGCTAGACAGCTGAAGCTAGTGACATGCACCTTTTTGCATATTAAAGATTTAAAAATGCACCTCCTGAAGTAAGTGAATTGAATGTGAATGGAACCCGGCATTATTTAGGAGGAGACGAGGGTGACAGAAGGTTTGTAGATGAATGAATCGACGAGAGAGGAAAGTGGTCCGAGCAGAGTGAGACTGCAGCAGTTGGGGAGGGAGGGAGGGAGGGAAGGGAAGGGAAGGGAAGGGAAGGGGGGAGGTGGGAGGAGGGAGGAGGGTGGGGGGGCAGGAGGAGAAGGAGGCGTGATGCACAGCAGCGTGAATGAATTCACCATCATCCATCAGACCGCTTTGTAACATTTTCCACAGGCGCCACCGGTCGGCCCCAGGATCATATACCTCGAACCAGGACGAGCCCCTGACGGCTCAGAGGGACACTATTTTCTCATTTGAAATGTTTGGGAAACATTTCAGCATGTTTTACACACACACACACACACCTACAATTACCTCGGTGGTCCAAAGACAGGCATTATGCTTCACATCTTTTAAGCTACATCAAACGAAGAAACAGTGAAAACTAAAGCTAAGATAGATCCGTTTACTTTTTGAACGCTTGCTAAAGTACTTCTGTGTAAAATTCCTGTACATCACTATAACGCTCAGTTTGTTATTTGTTGCTCATGTGATTCTTTGATGCAGAAATAAGGGAGAGCATTAAAAAAAAATCTTTTCAAGAGAAAGAGCCATTCGGAGGAGGTTAAACTTGGATGAATAACTATGACAAATCAGTGACTATTATCAGGATTTTTATTGAGTGTTTGGTTGTGTTCGTCTTTTGGGGCTCTGGTTAATAATAAATGGGAAGTGTTTGTTGCTTAAAAAAAACAATAAAAGCTTTTCTCACAGCACTATAAAAAAAACCTTTTTAACCTTTTAGTAAAACTAAATTAATCATGAAAATGTACAATCACCCCCTCAAGTTTTGACAAAGTCAAACGCGTGATAATGTAAATTATCACATTAATATTTATTACGATTTGATCTCTATGCACAATTAAGTTTGCACATCATGTTACTTAGACCTAGATGTTGTTGTCCCCTGAAGTATTTGGCCTAAGATTGTTTTTGTTTTCCTTTTTTAACACCTTTAAGGTGATTTTTTTTAAAAAGACCTTCTGCGTCCCTGCTTTTTGCTCATTTTCCTCAGTGTTTGTTAGTCGAAGCATTATATGATATTCAGTAGTTTCCTTAAACTTTGTAAGAGCCTTCTGATTGCCATGATTTTATAAGTGGACCTCCCTAACATTTGAGAAATTTTGAGCTTTGAGAATTTTGCGAGTGATGAAATAATTTGACAAAAAAAGAAATCACTTTAATCAAGACTTCATTTCATTTAAAAGAAAAAGTGACTCCAGCTAAGTCGTAGATTCAAATCCTTCCTGCCTGGACTTCACTATAAATATTGACATTAAATGTCCCACTTCAATGTGGAAAAAATACTGCTTATTTACACAGAGCAGGCCTGGCAGCGTGTGCGCGTTGGCTTCTGAACGTTGCAGACGAACTTGCAGACTCGGTAGTTTGTTTCTCCAGTGTTGTGGTTAAAGAGTCAAAGAGAAGCTGGACTGAAACTCCTCCAACTCGCTGTCAGTTATAAGCTATATATAAATTTTACCGCCAAAACTTTGGTGCTTTTTCTTTTTGTTTTTTGGAAATATTTACCTCATTAGCCAGTTGCCAACACCGCGCTGTGGTCTGGGTTTGGTAAATAAGCAGTGTCGAGCTGTTTCAGAGGTTTGATCTATCCTCAGCAGTGGAAGTGGTTTCGGTGCATTTTGTCTGAGGCGGACCCTTGTACAGTACTGTAATATGTGTGCTTTGAAGCCATGTCAGCGCATTGTAACGTACTGTGTTATGCCTTTTTTGTTCTCTGTTCTTTGTTTTATTGAGAGGGATGATAATTGTTTTTTCTACATTAATATTTCTTTAACAGAGGTTAAATATGTCAGAAGAAGAAACAGTCATTTTATAAAAAATCACTTGTCATCGTAAAACTACATCTTTTATGTATAAAAAGACTAAAGGCATGATTTTAACTTTTTCTGAGAACTTAGATGTCGTACTCAATGAATTAATTGAATTTTAAAAATGAGTGATTTCAAAGATTTCTTTCTCCAAATAAAAAGTCTTCTATGGCTCCAAGCCAGATGCTTGTCCAGATCTGAGTTTGTTTCAGTTAGCGCTACAGTTCTTTCTTTGTGTGTGTGTGTGTTTGTGTCTATCAAAGCTCAGTGTTGCTGTCACTATGTCTGCTCATCAAACTTACAGCACTTATTCTGTACTAACTGAATTATGTTTGGAGCATGAGGCATCAGAGCTGTCACAGCTGTTTGTGGTGAGCAGTGGACGATAAATTCCATCCCTAAAGTGAAAGGGCCGGTAACCCAGTGCAAATACAGTTAAACAAGCAAAAGTAAAAATAGATCACTTTAAAGATGTGCTTAAAATATCAAAAGTCAAAGTTTTGGAGGCAGATTCTACAGTATAGAACAGAAGGGAGTACACCCATGTGCAATATCAAGTGTCAGATGGTTCAAAACTGAATTACTTTGAACAGTAGATTATTTCTTTTTATGAACCATTAAAACACAAATACTTCAGAAAGACTACATTGGAAATACAAACCCCAAATTAGAAACGTAATGTAGCAAAAGTGAATACACCTGCAATCCCTGGCATGCTCAGAAAACATGATCAGTGACACAGAAATGAGTGGTAGCTGCCAATTAGCCTCAATTCAATTCAATTTTATTTATATAGCGCATATTTACAACATAAGTCGTCACGTAGCGCTAAACATTGAAAGAAAGAACAGGAAACAGAAAAACAGGAAACAGAAAACCCAACAATCCAAAGTTGCTTTTGGATTCCCTATGAGCAGCAGTCAGCGACGGTGGGAAGGAACCAAAAACCCCCTATGGTAGGGAAGGGGGAAAAAAAAACCTCCGACAGAACCAGGCTCAGGGAGGGCGGCCATCTGCCTCGACCGGTTGGGTTGGGAGTGGGGAAGAGAAGAATGCATAAACAAGGGTATAAAATGAGCTGTTGACACCAGAACTTGCCTATGACCTATGCACTTTGGATATCTGTATGTCTGCGTCATGACGCCGCGTGGTAAGGAATTGTCTGAGGACCTAAAAAATCTGCCAAAACACATTTGCAGGCCCACTGTATAGCTCACTGAGTTAAGGCGTTGCCATGTCGACGCAGGTCGCCAGCAGCAGTCGCGAGTTCGAGTCTGACTCATGGTTGTTTGCTCTACGTCTCTCTCATCTATACCCCCTTTCACCCTGTCTCTCTCCCTGTATAAATAAAATGAAAAAACTGTCCAAAAAATATTTTTAAAAAAACATACATTTGCAGCAGTAATCAAGAGGTAAAGAAGTACCAATGAGATGCACAGCAGCTGTTCTCATAAAACCACAATACACTACAGGCACGGACGTTCACTGAAAGACTACAGAGTACATTCATTTTGATGTGTAAGAAAAAAATACAGTTGGTTGAAAATGGCAACAGCTCCTGTTTGCTTTTTTCCAGTCTTCAGCCTTTGTTTTGAACGATGTGTCATTCATGTGATTTCAGTTGGTTTTCACACATTCAAAGCCCTTTATGGAGAAAAGCGATCTTCTGATTGGTGGTAGACAAACTCAGTCTGGAGGAAAGTTAGTAGATTTAATGTTAGAGGGCCATTGAAGAGTAAAAGCTGTTTTTTTGTTGATAACTTTATGCTGGAGTAACCGATCAACCAACTGAAACCTTTTTTATACGTTTCTGACAACTAATTCTTTAAGTACCTTTTAAGAAAAAGGTAAAAAAATTTCTGGTCACAGCTTCTCAACTGAGAATACCTACCGGTTGTCTTAGTCTTCTCCAGCAGAAAACAATATCTTTGTTTAGGGGGACAGTTGAAGTGTGTCATCAGAAATTGTGATAGATGTATTTCACTTTTCTCCAACAATGATTAATACAACAACATAACAATAGTCAATAATCACAGTGCATACAGCCTTCATCTGTGCAGCGCTGCTTTTACAGTCGGGTATCTCTGGTTGTCAGGTTAAAAATGATGTTTTTATTTACCAGTAAAAACATTAGCATCCATTCTTAAATGATTCGTTCTTGTGTGTTCTGTTAAATGTAAAAAGCTGTTGATTGAATGCTTCCGTGTCTGGATTCATCTCTCAATACAAAGCCCTCTCAGGTGTTCTCTTATCTCTGCCGTTTCTCAGAAATCTCGACGAATGTATCAGGAGCACCGTGTAGAAGCTGTCTGCCTTGAAGGCCCATAGATAATCTGTTTTTTTTCTGCTGCTCGGCCCTTTGAAGGTCTGGCTGGTTGCGGCTGAACTCTGGCCAGAAGGCATCTGTTACTCAACAACATCTGTTCCTGTTACTCTCTTTCTCCCAGCATGCCGAGGGACACGCAGGCTCTCCCAAGGGTGGCCTTTTGTGTGTCCCATTGTCAATTCCATCATTGTCTGCTGAAGTCTGTTCCCATAATGCCGCGGGGTTATAAACCCCACCAGAGGCCGACTCTACCGGGCTGATGATTTACAGTTATTTGTGTCGAAACACAATCAGCGTCTTTGCGGGGCAATTAAGAAAGAAAACTGAGAGGAATTTAAAGAGGTGATTGCGAGGGACGCGTAAAATGTAAATTGACAGACGTAAAGTTTGTTTTGGGTTTCATGCTGTATGGTTACTGTGAAGAGATACGCTGTCGTGAGAAGGAGAAGCTTTAGATCGTGACAACACCAGTAAAGTTATTTTTGGTGGAAACAGGAAGGGTGGAAAACCAAAACCCCAAAGTGTTGGAAGTCCAGTAGGCGTTACTCTACATTGATCTGAATTTCAGAGCCATGAATTACCTGACTTGTTCTCTAGGAGGAGAAATAGGAGTGGTAAATCTAGCGTAGGGACATTGTTTTTTATGAATAGGCCCCCTCTCCCGTCTCCAGGGAGACACTTTCAACTTCTGGCAGTAGCCAACAGTGTCGGCATAGAAAAGCCCACTATGGGGTCGCCAGGGGAAGACAACAGATGTTACTGATTAACTTTGCTCACAGACCCCTGAAGAAGTGTTTGTCAGAGTGCCTGCAGATGGACAAAACAAAAAGTTGCACGCCATTAAAATTTCACGTTTAGCAATATTTATTTGGAAAAATAGTCTTGGCTAATTCCTTCATTCAAAAACGGTAAAGGAAAGAGTAACATAACAATTTGTACAGTACAATCCCTCTTAAATAACATTTTCTTAAAAAAAAGTCCCATTGACCTGAAGTGCCTTTGCAAATATCATCGTTTAAAAAAAGCAACTTAAATAATCATAACAAACAATCACAAATATACAATACAAAATAAAAATAACACAAAGTCATTAAATTAACTTAAATTAAATCATAATTTTAAATCATAACTTTTTTCTTGTGTTTTTTTCTTTCTTTATTTTACAAAAGGACAATCTGTATCAAAAAGCAACATTTTATTTTTTTAATTAAGACAAAGTTTTCATGTCCCAAACAAGAAACGGAAAAAATGAACAATACTATGTCATAAATGGTTTGGAGGGCTTCGGGAAGAAAACGCACTTCAGTTAACACAGTGATCAAGTATACATACAGTCTTCACAGGTGTAGTGATGGGTGCACAGCCCATGTGAACAGCCTCGTGAAGAACAGGCCAGTATGGCCAAACATCCACCGTTTGATGCAGTTCCTGCGCTCAGCAACGGCGTGTGGGTTAGAGAAAAGGCCTGGGTGCAAATGTTGCAAAAACAAAACTCGTAGCTTCGTACATTGTCGCCACATGACAGTGTCCGTTTATATTTAACTCTTTACCCCCAATCCCAGATAAAAGGCAGAACAGAAAGCTAAGTAGCAGTTTACTTTCAACTGTAAACTTTTTTTTTACCCTGCCAGTTCTTATCCCACAGGCCGCCGCTGCCTGCGCTTAGTTTCCAGTAGAGAACCAGCTCACTCTGAATATCAGTTAAACGTCTCAGTATCAGCAGCAGTCTCAAGGCGGGACACCTCCCCCTAGGGTTAGAGCAGCATCTGAAGGAGCATAAAAACTCTCCCATAGAGCAAATGAGCAACGGGCAGCCCATTGGTGGCCTGTTACACCTGGAGACACAACAAAAAAGACAAAAACATTAGTTGGCGAACGGCCACAGACAGAAATCTGACTTCCACTGTAAGCAACACATTGAAAACTTACCTCAGTTGCAATTATACATTCGTCCTTCTCCTCTGACATGACAAACACAGATTTGTACTTGGTGTCCGCACATGCAGACGTTTCTGGGGCTTTCTTTTCTGATGCATCGCTGTGGGAAGGACAGGAAAACAGATGTTAGCTTTCTCACTCTGACAGGCTCCATCTTACATCTGCTTTGACAGACTGTCGGCTTCTCAGGAACATTTATTTACCATTTTAAGCGTTTGCTGCGTTTCTCCTCAAACTCAAACGAGTCCAGGGATTGGCACTTGTCCTCGCAGGCTGCCTCCAGCATGGCCTCCTTGGCCGCCTGCTCGTAGTTGACCTCGTGTACGAGGTTGTAGTCTGCAGGTGGATGGCGGCTCTTGTAGCTGCTCCTCCCCGGTGAGGATCCCTCGTCAGGGTCACCGCTGCAGAAGTCCATCTTCTTGTTGATATTTTTGACTCCTGGCGTCGGCATCACACTGATCGCCAGGTCCCTGTCACTGCGCTGACAGTTGTTAGTCAGGTTGTTTATTGTCTCTCCTTCAACTACAGTTTCTACTGGACTGTCGCGCTGGACTTTTGATCGGAAAAATCCAACCAGTACAGCACATCCGGCCAACAGCAGCAGCACCAGGGCCACACCGGACCCTACGGCCATCCAGGGCACTTCTGTGCCACGGATGGCTGCGTGCTCTGGAAGCAGGAACTGGCAGTTTCTGCCACCGTATCCCGGAACACACGCGCAGACGTAGCGGTTGTTTCTCTCATGGCAGGTGGCACCATTGTGGCAAGGGTTGTGCTCACAGCGGCTGATGGGGGAGCTGCAGTTGCGGCCGGTGTATCCTGGTGGGCAGGTGCAGGTGTAACCGTCAGGGCCTTCTTGGCATGTTCCACCGTTCTGGCAAGGGTACACTGAACACTCGTCCCCAGTGTGGTCGCAGTTCATGCCAGTGAAACCTTCTGGACACTGACACAAGTACGAGTTGACAAGATCCACGCAGCGTGCACCTGAGAACAGAGATGAAGCCTAGCGTCAGAGTTTGGTCCACAAAGTGCTCACATACCTTAACTGATGTTTTTAATTCATGACACACTGACAGCAGCTCTGTCAGCCAGTCCCTCTTACCGTTGGAGCAGGGGCTGGAGGTGCAGTGGTCAATCTTCTTCTCACAGTTGAAGCCTGCGTATCCTGTGGGGCACTGGCAGAAGTAGCCTCCGTCAGGGTTGTCAGCACAGCGGCCACCGTTGGAGCAGGGCCCATCAGCACACGTCATGGCGCTCAGCTCGCAGTTGTTGCCATAGAAACCGTGAGGGCAAGTGCAGGTATATGTGTTTTCCAAGTCCTGTGAGGAAAAAATAGAACAGACTTGACATCAAGATCTGCTTTACTACTGCATCTGCTACAAACTGTTCCCGATTCAGTTTTAGCTTTCTGTGCTCAGTATTCGTTCCATTATTTTACACTGTTTTCTAGAAGCTCATTGGGGTTTAAGTGTCGTAAAGAACAGATAACATAGATGAGAAGCAGTGAGGGCATGCGACAAAGACGCCAGGCTGCCTACAGATATCACTGGCACTGAGCCCCAGTTAACAGGATGCCTCTATTCTTATTCCAAGTTCATTTCAGAAGAGGACTTACAGTGCAGCTCCCTCCGTTGCGGCAGGGGTTTCCAGCACATTCATTGACCTGGATCTCACAGCTGGCCCCAGTGAAGCCGGGCCTGCAGGAACAGGTGTAGCTGCCCTGACCAGTGTTGCTACAAGTGGCTCCATTCATGCAGGGCTTGTGGTGAGTGCAGTAGTTGAGATCTGGAAAGACACAGCAGCACATGTGGATTAGCCACAGCACAACACATGGCAGGACGACAGCAGCAGCGACAGAACGTCTTTTTGTCCTCTGGCACACATGACTATTCCTCCTCTTCCAGTGGTTTTTTGTTTCCTGGCCCCCTGTCTCTGCGGTTCCTCGAGAAACAACTGTTGCTCTGTTGTTGTTTCTTGTCCACCGATTTCGTGCTTTTGTATTTCCGTTTTGATGTTGACTTTTTTAACTTTTTCAAACAGTGTTTAATTGATGACGAACCAGTGGGATAACATACTCCCAGTAGATCTCGTGTTAAACATCTTAAAACCCGGCCTCAAGAACACTTTGCCCACTTTTTGTTGATATTTCTCTCTTTTTCCAGGAAGCAAGGTTTTGCTGACTTTGAACAGACTGACTCCCAGAAAACCATTTTGTGATTTACATGCCAAAAGGTACCTCGGTGCCAAGAGAAACATAGAGACTAAGATGTTGTTGAAAGAAGGGCTTTAGGCAACCTGGACATCTAAAAACCTTCCTATCGAGATCCTGACCTATATGCCTAGCTGTCTTTAAACCAGCACATCATCTGGTTCCCTTCCCTTCTGCCTGACCTCATCAGTCATCCCATCAGTGTCTCCTCACCTTGGTTGCAGAAGAGTCCCCCCCAGCCCTCCTGACAGTTGCACTGCCAGGGCTGCTGGCAGGTCCCGTGGAGGCAGCCTGGGTAACGAATGCACTCGTCGCAGTAGCGCCCTTTGAATCCCACTCTGCACCTGTTGTTGTCCAATTAGGAGGGAACACCGGTCAGTCCACTCACATTACCTCATGTGTCCCACTAATTAATTAATGCCCCAGCGAACTTGGTGGAGGAAACTTACTTGCACTCTCCAGGTTTCTCACAGAAGCCGTGCTCTTCGTCGCATCCAGGCAGACAAATCGCTGCACAGGAAGAGAAAGTAGACTTTTTAGACAACTTGAAACAAGAAAAAAAAAATCCCAGATACAGGTTCTTTGTTCAGTTTTGCTTTTGAGGATGACAAACTTATCACCCAAATCCCCACAAAGTCATTAAAATAAAAGAAAGGAGTGTCTCCTAAACCCATTAGTTGTTACCTTAAACTCAATCTCCTTATCACCATGGAAGAATTTTCTGCTTAACATAGTGCAGAGACAAAGGAGGGAGTGTGTGAATGTGTGTGCCCCAGAGTACACACACACACACACTCACACACGCAGACCCCCTCAACCCACCCCACCACCCTCTTTTTTCTTCTTCGCTGCGGGTCAAAACTCTTTTATTCATTCTGTGTGCGTACACACACATACACACACACACACACACACTCCCCTTAATGTCTCGGATTGGGGCAGATAAGAGTGGACAGCTGGCGAGTGTGTTGCCAGTGCGCGACAGCTGCTCCATTGTCTCCTCTCTGCCGGCAGCTGCCCACTTCAAACAATACCTCCCCCGCCTCAGCCAATCAGCGGCCGGCCCACTCCGAGAGTAACGAATCGGAAGGTAGCATGTAAATTTATGGCACGCGTGAGATTATTCCCAAAAACTTTCCTTAGAATAAATCAAGTGGTCGTGTGTGTGTGTGTGTGTGTGTGTGTGTGTGTGTGTGTGAGGGGAAAGGAGGAGGAGGGGGGTTGCGCGTGGTGTTTACGCACAAGTTGCCTTCTAACGGCACTCGGAGGATCTGACTACAGACCCAACACAGAAATTAACTTTTCAAACTTTACATTTCCCACACTTTCCCCACCCAATAACAAATCATCTCATCGTCTGTTTTTGTAAAGTTTAAAGCGAAGCCACGGAGTTAGTTTGTCCCCCAACTTTTATTCTCTTGAAATATATTTTAAGATTAGTCTTCAAACTTTCCCCCCACCCGGTCCACATTTACGCACACACTTTCCCAACAATCAAACTCTCTGGGACTCACGTTCAGTGCAGTACTGCCCCTTCCACCCGGCGTCGCACACAATCTCGCCGCGCTCTCCACAGGTGAAGTGTCCGAAGGCGTCGTCTCTGGGCCGGCAGAACACCGAGCATCCGTCCCCGTAGTAGTGCTCATCGCACACGAATCGATACGAGTACTTGAGTTCGGTCCTCCCCCCGGTGTGCAGGTCCTGGGACCATTCCTCTCCCACCGTCAGATGCCTCTGGGTGGTCATGGTGCTGATGACCCGGTCTGGGTTCTCTAAAGGGCGCATGTTAAAGCAAAGGATGAGGGGTGGAGAAAGTGCGTAAATGTGATAAAAATTGAAAAGGGAGTGGGGTTTGGCTCCTACCTGTGGAGAGGTCGTCTTTGGAATCGGTGTGTAATGCTTCAATGATCAGCGAGAAGGTCCCCTGGGAACACAAATGGCTTCATGAGACAGGTGGCCAGCGGAGATGTGGTGATAACATCAAGTAAAGGCCCGAGGCGATTGTGCCATACACTCACTGTGCTGAATGCAAACTGCCTAACCTGATCCGGTGAAACTGAATACCTGTAAACTTTCTGCGCTCTCAGCCCTGAAGTTGTGGTCAGAAATCGAGCCGTTGCGCATTTTTACGCACGGATTTACCAGAAATGGCGCGATCTCGCAGCCTGAGCTCCTGCTGTAGTGAAAACTGACATGAATGGCTGTATTTACCGGCCACGTGAAGCCGAAGTTAATCCTGATGGGGTTGGTGAACGAACTCTCCGGGATGACATCGGGGACCTGGAACGAGTTGGAGCCGAGGATGGGCGTCACAGCGCCGCCGTAGGTGCACGGAGGCTCCGGGGAGGCGTTGGGCTGATAGTGCTTCAGACAGATCCTGAAGAAGGTTTTACATTCACACTGCTGCTGGAAAGACGAAGCCAGGCCTCCTTTACAGCAGTTTTTGTTGCCTTGTATTCCCTTCTTGTTAAGAAACTCCTGCAACTTCAGCTCAAACACTCCCGAACAAAACCCCTGCAGAGGAAAGCAGCTTATTATCAGCAACTATACGCACAGTCCCGCTCGTGTGTGTTGTGGTGGGAGGGGAGGCAGAGGGGGGCTGATGGCTTATTGTTTGGAAGAAATTAAGAAAGAGGATCTTACCTGGCACAGCAGCATGGACATGACGGCAAGAGTCGGCAGGATGACGCGCCCCATATTAAATAAATACATAATAAATAATAAATAAATAAAGTAAAAAGTCTCGGGGCTCGGCTTGTCCTCAGGGTGCCTCCTCCGGTTCAATCCCTCTGAGGAAGATGCATCGAGCACGTTTCTGTCGCCTCACGGGGTTTTTCTCATCAACTGCTGCCGCTGTCAGCCACGCCGCTCTCATTCATGTCCCGAGGAGCAAAAAGAGGATAAATCCCAAACCTTAAAAATAAAAATAAAAATAAATAAATAAAAGCGCAAAAACAAGATGCGTGAACTTGTGCTGGCGCTGCGGCGGGGGGTGCGTAAAAAGCAGGAAAAAGTCCTCCAGTCCCGTTACAAAGCGTTAATCCAGTGCGTAAAGATTGGAAATGATGGGCTCCTTGTTTTTGTTGCAGCAAGAAAGGTGACAATTTTTAGGAAGTAGCTTTCTGTTTGAAGGTCTTGGTCTAACCCAAGGACGGATTTGTCACTGGTCCAACATGCTTCCTTCTACCTCCCAATGTCTTTCCTCACTGTAAACTGTGCGTCTGTCTCCAGCCAAGGCCGCCTGCAGCCTGTTATATACGGCCTGACACATGCTATGGTAATAACATGCAAATGGACCCCCTCCTCCTCGTCCACCCTCCTCCTCCTCCTCCCCGACATCACCTCCCAATCTGGCCCTGCTCTCCACAATGGGATCCCATGCAAGCAAGTAAGCAAGCAAGCAAGCAAGCAGCCCAACAGTCTCCTTATTCCTCCCGCAGCACATACAGTGTTAATATCTGCGCTCAAAGTGGAGATGTGTGAAAGTATGTTTACCGAATGAGTTGGAGGGCGAGCTGTGGGACTCCTACAGGCCGGGACGAGATCTCACTGTGGAGAATGAATCCACCCTTGCCCTTTCTGACGTTTTCTAGATCTAACAGTCAGGATATAGAGGAATAAAAAGACAAAAGCTGATTTTTGTGGACTTGTGGGCATCCTCCTCCTCTAAAACTAATGATTCCAGTCTAATTAATAACACTGATAAACTCTTCAGACTCCTGAAGCTGCACTAAACTTGACTGTGGAGAGTGTTGGGGGCATCGTGCAGTTGCCAGATTTCCTCCTGGCATGTGGATATTAACGACATGTGGCTGAATTGATCCATCCAGCTGTTGCCTCCCTGGACAGACCTCTTTGTTTTGTGCGTCTTAAGATGTTTTGGGTGAAATGCCAAAGGGGGAAAAAAAACCCCAGTGTGAAGCTGATTCAAAAACCCTCCCCAAGAAGAGAGGAGAAATGTTTCCTGATCAAACCCTGACTCAGTTAATTGTTTTTCAGCCCTCCTCCTCCTCCTCCTCCCTTTTCTCTTCCTCCCTCCTCTTTCTCAGCATACACAACCTCTGAATTTTGGTATTTCTAGCTGTGGGAAGAATTTGATGCTTTTCAATGGACTCAAAAGACTAAAGAAAACATTCCTTGGCAGAGCTGCGCGATGAGGTAAACGACTTGAGGGGCTGGACTCCTGCTTTTCCATTTTGCCTCTTCTTCTTCTCATTCTCCGGGCGAAGATAAGGGGGGGGGGGGGGCGCGTGTTTGCGTGTGGGGTTGTGTGTGTGCGTGCAAGGGGGTGCGCGCACCGGAGTCGCTCGCGTGGCCAACATGAGGGGGAACTTTTGTTATTGTGTGTGGTGCAGGAATAAGTTTTCTCTCTCTCTCTCTCTCTCTCTCTCTCTCTCTCTCTCTCTCTCCCCCCTCAGCTGTATGGTAATTCGGCCAGCACCTGCTCTCCCCTCAATAACAGCGTGTGCGCGCCTCCCTTGGCTGAGCGCGCGCTCACACATCCCATACACAATACTCTCCCTCCACACACACCAACACACACACTTTCCACCGCACATCAAACAACCCTAACCGGTCAAATGTCGCCTACATTTGTGTTTTCCTCTTCTTTAAATATTGACCAGATTCTGAAGAAGGAATAAAACATTCTCCTGCCTTTATTTAGGTGTGAGAAGGTGCTGTGTGCACGCGCGTAGGACTAAGAGGCAGGATGGTGGGGGTTGCTGCTTAATTAGGTCCTTCATCAGATGTGTGATTTTTCTGCTGTATAATGGGCTCCATTGCAGGCTGCACGCGCGGGCTACCTCACCATGCACCTACATTGCGTCACTGTGTTCAGATATGCACGTCACGGCTGCTTCTCTGTGACGCCCCTCTCCGGTGCTGTTACCTGCTGCCGTCCCACACACCGGCTGTCGGAGGCCTCACCCCCACCATCCTCCCCCCCCCTGAATCAAGTGGCCTCCTTTCCCCCTTCTCCCCCAAATTACCTTCACTTCTTACGTCACATAATGTGTGTAGTTACTTATTACCTCTAATCAATGGAGGCGGCAGCTAAACAAAGTCCTCCTCCATTAATAAACCTGTCCGTCTCCACCATTTTTCAAACCAAGCCCCGGCTGAACCGTGACCATCACAATTACACTCCGGCTGAGACAAGAAAATCAATTAGGCCTAGATTTCACTCAGAGAATGGAGAGGCTTCTTCAGTCTCTAAGGGAGGCCGTTTGAGATGTTTTACAGCTCCTAAAACCTCCATGGTGGACTAGTCTCAGCTTGGTGCCTCACTGAACCTTCAACTTCTGGTGTTCACAAGTAAAATCATCACGACCTGCATGCTCACCCAGATCATGGTTCAAACCAGGTTAAACGGGTATGAAACGGTCTGAAGTGGAATAAAACCTGAGCACAGTGCAGCAAACCCATCCTCTGACCTGTTAACACGCTGACCCTGGCTTCAGCTTTGGTGCACTTGACCGCTGAAAAACAACAAGTTTGACTGACATCAAAACTAAGGACTCAGTTTGGACCCTGTTCTCTCTGTACTTTCTGTCCCTTTTCTCGTGGCCAAGTTGCTGCTGGCTGAGCTCTGACTGTTTAACTAAAGTGCTACTGTAGGGGGCTGCTGTAGTTTAACTCCTGCCCACCAGTAGCTGCGTCAAACAAAAAAGGGTGACTCGGGGTCTGACTATTCATCCATTCTCTGCGCTTTAATTTCCATTGATTGTGAATGCAGGGGGGAGGGAGGAAGGGGGTCTTCAGTGAAGGACCACGACACGCCTTCAGACGCGGACAGACCCTTACAAGCCATCTGCCACTAACTACCCCCCTCCCCTGCACATCCAGAAAACGACGTTTATTTCCCTGCTTCCCTCCCTCCTCCTTCCCTCCTCCGGCCTGAAGCGCACGTCTCTATGCGCCTCTGTCCACCGGGCTCCGTCTACACTCAACTGGAAGCATGTTAAAGGACCTGTAACGGTATGGGCCCTCCGGGGCCATATGGCGAGGGGGAAGCCAGGAGAGTTTTTTTTTTCTTTTTGGTCCCCGAAGAGGAGACACCACATGGTCACTCGTGGGAACGTAAACACGGCGCGCATCACACGATATCGATCATAAGAAGCGGTGATTGGGGAAGGGGAGGAGGGAGGGTGCTACTGTGTGACGATCAATTGATTTTTTACACCGATACCTCATCAGCGCAGAAAATATTGACACATGTTCACCCGGAGTGAAAGCTTCCACCGCGGGAGGAGCGCGCCGGGCTTAGACGGCGTCAGTGTTGGTGGTTTTAATTCTCTGACTGATGCAGGAGGAGAAGATTCAGAATCAACTCTGCCAGGGTTGGATGGAGCGGAGGGGGAGGCGAGGAGGGGAGGAGGGGATGGAGGGAGGAGATGTCTTATAGAGGCCGCCCGTGCTAAAAATGTAGGCTACTGAAACCGCAAAGGAAATGACAGGTTTTGAATCGGCACATTAATGAGAAATGCTTTTACGCACGGCTCCCCCAAGTCCTTGATGGTGCTTATGGACAAAAACACAATTATAAGGTGATGAAAAATGACTGTAGTAGTCTCACAGAGAATTAATAATGCTTGGTAGGTCTCAGAAGTGAGTGTATGTCTGTTTTATTGCACACGATTTCCATAAAGTGCAGTCAGAAATGAGTCATATTTCTGAAACACACTCTTGAAGTTCGTTATCCGTTGGAGACGCACGACTGAAGGCTGGACCTGGACTGTCTCCTTTCTGTTTTACCTGCTGAAACCCAGAGATCAACAGGCTCCTTTGTGTCCAGATCAGATTACTGTGGCCAGCTGCTAGGAGAGGGGGCCACAGGCCAGATCCGCGTTTCCCCAGGGCACTTCAGGGTTCCGCCGAGGCTCCCCACGGCTTCCCACGGCTCTCCGAGGCTCCCGGTCCGGGCTGCTGTCTCATTTGCATACGTTGCTGTTACTGGAGACGTGCTGAGCTTAAGTTTATGGGAAGAGTGCCGCAGTAATTACGTGGGGGGCCCAGAGACGCGCCTGCAAGTGTGCGTGTGTGCGTTGTAAGTGTGTGAGAGAGAGGGGGGTGGTGTGTGCGTGTGTGTGTGTGTGTGTGTGTGTGTGTGTGTGTGGTGGGGGTGAAGAGGGAGCTGTACGTGGCCAGTCGCGTGCCAATGTTTATGAAAACACATCTGCCGCGCACCCCAGGGTGACGCACCGCAACATATGCGGGTCCCTATGAATACAATCGATAATTCAACAACTGATACTGTGCGTGACACGTTTACCCACAACAAATACTTGTGTTAGTACTGACAGCGATCAGCCTGCCTTGATGATTAGGAGCTTAAGACTTAAACAAACTGCAAACCTCATAACCTGATCTTGTCATTAGTATGAAAAATCAGACCCACTTTCAGCCATAGTTACACCAGAGCAGATTTTAAAAGCATCACAGCTCATGAGCTCCTGTCAAAATGTCCTAACACTGAGCATTACAATATCTCAATGTTTTAAATGTTTGTACAATCTGAAAAACTAAATCAATGAGTTAAAAAAAAACTAAATACTTCCATGATGCTGGGTTAGACATATAATCATTCTGGTACTGGGTAAAGATGATAAAATGTATACATACCCACATCCACAGAGGTGATACCATGAATATGAAAATGATATGAATGACATTTTATCACCTTCACAGTCACACATTTTGGACATGCAGGTTAGATAGAGACCCACACGGCCAAACATGACATTAAAAAAATATGGGCTCTGGAGAATTAATGAAAAGGAGCCGTGAAATCACTCTGAAGGTGAGCCAACAGCTTTCTGCGTTCAGCCGTAAATCCAGCAAGGCTCTATGGCAATGTTGGTCTGTTCGAGTATCGACCAAAACAGTCCAGACCAGCAACTGTAAAATGGATTGTCAGGGGATTTGTGGCACCTCTTGACTGACATGACTTCTTCATTTTCCAGTGCCACCATGAGCCCGAGCTCCATCATCTGGTCAGAATTTTAACTTGTCCAGTTACTGATAAGATACCTGCAAGACCAATCACATTCCCATCAGCCTCCTATGTACTCAGTGCTAATGAGCAAATGCTAGCATGCAAAGATGCTGGCTTAAGATGATGAACGGGGTAAATATTCCCTGCTAAAATCCACCTTAGCATGTGGATGTAACCATTGACAGTATACAACATAAATGATTGCACCCCTCTCAATAATTGCAATAACAGGGTATTTTGCCTTCTAAACAGTGAAAGTTTTGGAACTATGGGCTGGGTCTACCTCTGCATTATGGCTCCACGTGGAAAAGAATTGCCAGAAGAATTTAAAAATCTCATCACGTGAATTTACAAGTTGGAAAAGGATATGTGAAGATTAGCGACCAAACATTTGTTAAAGCACAGTGGCAGCAGTAATTAGGAGGTACAGAATGTATGTAGTACCACTAATCAGAGCGACGGTGGTAGACTTCCTAAATGATGCCATGGTCAGGGTGCTACTTGTACAACTTTCGTGTGAAGAATGAGTGGGCAGGAGCTTCACACTTGGTACAGGGTTCTCTATGGAAGGATGTTACATTATGTCAACCATTACTGACGCCATCCAAGAAGAACACCTTTGGTTCATCTTCGGCACTAAACTTTAAAGTTCGCTAAAGATCATGGAAAGAAGCTTGATGAATGTCGGGAGCATGTTCTCTGTTTAGATGAGACCAAGATAAATTCGTTCAGCGCAGATCAGGTCCAACATGTTTGGCATGAACCTGGTCTGGACTACCACAGTGCAAGCATAGTCCTGACAGTGAAGCACAAAGGTGGGGAGTGTGGTGATATGGGGCTGCATGAGTGCAAGGCATGTTGGGGAGATGACAGATATAGATGACACCATGAATAACTGTGGATATACCAAAATACTGACAGACAAGACGACTCCCAGTCTTTAAAAAAAACTTCTCAGAGGAGTGATATGCGAGCATGGTAACCATCCATCCAAGGCACATCATTAAAATCATTAATGAGTTTCTATAGAAGAAAGAAAACCTTGCTAAGTATGCTATCGGCCTTGAATCCAACAGAACATCTTTGGGGTATTGTAAAGAGAAAAGTAAAGCAACACATCCCTCCAAACAAAGATCAGTTGAAAAACATAGACCCTGAAAAATGACCAAACAACTCTCAAGAAATGTGATATTCCTTGTAAGTATGTCATAAGATGTGAATCTCAGTAATGAATGGTGTATTGACTTTTGCTGCAGAGTTCCTCCTGTGGGGCCCATTGTTTTTAATATAGTAAATCTAAACCATTCATTTTTCATTTTACACAAATTTAAGCACCCAACCATTCAACATAGAGGAATGCAGTTACTGTTAGGTGATACAATCTAGAATCATTTGGCATTTAAGTGATTTTGCACGGAGTTGAAATCACTTCTGTCGTGTGCTGTAGTTCAAAGTACCACCGAGCAGCTTCACAGTGTTGTGTCTGTAGTCTCTAAGTCTCGTTTTCATTTTTCATGTTTCTAATGTGATTTACAGTAAACTGGCACTATCGGTATTTACTGACCGAGATAACATCCGCGACATTACTGTAAGTAAAAATGAAAGCAGAACAGATGATAGTGAAACTGCAATAAAACCATACAGCAATAAAAATAGCTTTCCTCTTTTACAGCTGGGACACTGCCATGTCAGCAACAGAATATCGATGTGATCTTACATAATAAACACTACAGAACCAACAATATGTGGATGTCTGAATATTGCACTCTAAATGCTGAATTTTTCACTGAGTAAGATTTCCTGCTGTAAGGGCCTCCACTCGTTTGCTTTCCATCAGATTTTGGAATCTCGCTGCACAGATTCAGTCAAAGCCAGCCATTTGTAAGGTCTCCCTGATGTTCAGTGATAAGGCCTGGTGTGTACTTAGCTACGCAGGGCAACAATGAAAGATTATTTTTATTATTACTGCATTTATTGATTATATAACAATTAACTGATTAACAATTAAGCTATAAAATGGAAGAAAACTACTGCGATTTGAAACAGTCATAATTAGCACGTAGTCATATGTAGTAAAACATCAAATGAATATTCCAGCATTAGATACGGTTCATCCCGAAGATGGTGGATGGGGCTGAGATCAGAGTTCTGTACAAGGCAGTTAAGTTTTTCCACACCAAACTGGGAAAACCATTACCCTGTGGTTGTGGTTTAGTGCAGAGAACATTGTTATGCTGAAGCAGAAAAGGACCAAACTGCTGCCACAAGCCTGAACAAACACTCAAACAGCATTAGTACTATATGCTGTGGCATCGGCATTTCCCTGATGTGGAACATGTTTCAAACCATAAACAGTCCCAGCGCATAGTTTTATTTATTTTTTTATTCATCCAGAAGGAGTGCAACACACCATTTCTCACTCTTCGCTCTAATTTTGTCCCACCGAAGCCTAATCACCAGTATGAATGATGAGAGAGTAAATGGAGGAAGTCCATCTCTCCTCCCCTCCCCTCCCCTCGCCCTCTAACTCTCCCTCTCTATCTCTACAACCATGAGCATCTGCCCAGAAATGAACAGATGTAGGCACCTGCGTTGTGGGCCCACATATGCGCACATGTCCCCCTCCCCAAACCCCCTTTCAACCTTCTATGGGACCCAGAGCCGACCACAATGGGGAGAGATCAGGGATGCAGTAACCAAATACTGCCTATCCCCCCAGGACACTCGCTCTGTTAGAGGCATTGTCACCAGTTATATCAAGTGGCTGCACCAAACAATCTGCTGTATGACTGCTCATTTGAGACATAACATAATTCAGAGGGACAGAGGAGGGAGGGAGCAGGGGGGCTGGGTGCTGTACAGAGGTGGCTGCCTGGATAATTTCTATGGCTCCTATATGAAGTGGTGGGTGTTTTAAACAAGTGAGCTCAGGTTCTCTTGCAGTTGGGGTTCGACTGAATTGAATCCAGTCTTGGGATAAGTGGCTGTTGGGCCTTTTTGGAGGGTGTGGGGGTGGCAGGTGCTAGCTGGGGTAGGAGGATGAAAGAGAGGCTTGTCGGAGCAGGGTGGGTAAAGACCAGGTTACACATAAAAAGCCCTGTTTTTGTTAGAGAAAAGAGGTCCAACAGCCCACCGGTAGAGCAGCGGTGGATAATGGCGCCATAATAGCCCCATGTCCCTATCTCTCAGCTGCCGCTGGACGACAGAGGATCCACACGCACCTGTTGTCGTCCCCCTATTGTGCCCAGCAAGCGTTAGCGTGCTACACCTCAGGAATGCTCCCCATCCAGAGGCCGGCCTGCTCGTCCCAGGAGAGAGCTTAGCCACGGTGGGATGAAGGGAGGGTGTCAGGAGTGTGTGTGGAGGAGCTGGGGGGGCACGGGAACCAGCAGGGGAGCTTTAGAGGACGAGGCATAGAGAAGGAGGGGAGGTAGAGGTGGGAGGAAAAGGAGGGAGGGTGGGTGCGTTCCTCCAAAGCCAGTGTCCTCTCTCTCCTCCTCTTCAGGGGCCTGTCCAGAGAGCCCTGTCCTAAATCACTGGCCCCAGGGGGAAGGCTCTCCATTGTGAAGAGATGGCCCCTGCAAGCTGGGCCGCCAGCTGCCACTGCTGCAGCGTCATGCCCCCCTCTCCCCACACACACACACACACACACACACATGCACACACCTCCTCCCCATATCCCCTCCACCTTCAGCACCATGACAATGCTCCCTGCGGCCACGGCCACAGGCCAGTGGAGAGCATTAAAAAGAATTTGGAGGAGACTCTTGAGAAAGGCCACAGCAGAGCAAAATGTTTTTTGGACAAACATTAATGATGACAAACTCAGAGCCGGGTTACAGTGCATGACATGGTAACCTGCACACATCTGACTCCCAGCCCCCTCAGAGCCATCAAAGTGGACAATGACGGATCATAATTTCTGTGGCATAATGCAAAACTTACTGCAGTTTGTGGCTGATAGTCCAACAGAAAAGGAAGCTTAGCTGACGATGCAGGACTTGATGCTCCCGGGGAACGTGGTCCTCTGGTTCCAGCTCCAGATTCTTTCAAGTCGAGCAGTTTTTCTTTAGTTTTTCCTTTCACTCTGAGAGACACAGTAGCAATACATAAGAGTGCTGTGTCCTTTAAAAGCAAATCAAGATTTAAACCTTTGGACGCATTACTCAGACTCTGTTACTGGTCTTATCAAGTCAGACTTATTTCTCCTAAACCTCCACCCTTATCAGTTCAGATACAGTTTGTGAAATGCACATGGATAATTTTCTTTAAAACGGGGCTTTAAACATGACCACCAACATTAAATGTGCTACTGAGGTGTTAGTCCACTTCAGACCTGCGGACCATGTTCAGCAGTGGTGCCCAGTTGAGTTATTATACTGCATGTGACTGCTTAATATTTGTATGCTGCTGATTTCCCAGTCACATAATAATTGTAGCATTGGAATTTCATCAGTAAGATGGGAGTCAAATATGACATGAACAAGACAGACATCAGGCCCTTGATTTGGGTATGGAAAAGCTAAAAGCAAAACAGTTTGTTTACATACTACATTTCATTCCAGGGGAGATTCTATGCGCTTTTTAATAAAAGCACGGTTGCTAGAACCTGATTGGAATCACCTTGGGGCAAACTGAAGGAATTAGGCATACTTTAGAAAGGCAGACATTGGTGTATACACAATTCATAGAGAAAACCACAAATGCCAAGTAGCCTCCTCTCTGTAGGCCTCAACAATAAAAGTGTGATGAAGCATATCAAGGCAAGAGTACGAAACCATTTCTGAAGCCTTGAGTTTTGCCAGGAGCACAGCGGCCTCAATCAGTGTTTGGAATCAGCATGGAATCTACTGTCTGGACAAACTGAGTAACCAAGTGGATTTTTTTTGTTGTTGTCATGCCAAAAATGCATTTAAAGGGCTCTAAAAGCACAAAGAGAAAGATTTTCTGATCTAGGGAGTCAAAATTTTAACTATACCGGCTGAACTCCAAACAATGCCTGCAATCGGCAGCCACTGCACATCACCTTTAGCAAGCACGGTGGTGGCAGCATCATGCTATAAGAGAGAACCTCAACAGCACAGACAGGGAGACTGGTCAGAACTGAGGGAATGATGGATGCAGCCAAATATATGTAAATCTTTAAGGGAAACCTGCTCCAGAGAGCAGAGATCTGAGATTGGGGTGAAACAAAATTTCTGAGGCTTGGGCGTTCACAGACGTTTCATGTAAAAATCACCTGAAGCTTGGTAGAATTTACCAGGAAGAACGGAATAAGTTGCTCAAATCCAGCAGTGCAATGCTTTTAAACTGTAAATACAAGCAATGTACTTACTAAAAATATTAGTGCACTTAACTGATATTATACTAATCTTTTAATTTGACCTGCTTACAGTGAATTTTCTGCACTTTTGCCTGCATGCTTGTTTATTTTACTGATATGTAGAACGTCTGTGTGCGTAAGTCTTGATAGGTTTGTGGTGAGCTGGTTGCAGAGGTACTACGGAGCAAGGCTGTTTAAGATTTCATAGACAAGTAAATTTAGTTGTCAATTCCGAGACTAACGGAGGCAATGCAGAGGTCCTAGGAAAGCTGTGACTGACTTTTATCTTTCTTGTTCGGCCTCTGGCAGTAAGATCTTGGAAATGTAGTTTGCTTATGGTTGTTTTTAGGTAGACCACAGAGAAGGACATTACAATAGCCCAACCATCTCAAACTATCTGCCTGAGACAAGAAGCCTCTTCCTCTTGATATATTCTCTAAATGCTTTGTAACCAACCCCCCAAAAAGGGAGACAGTGTGGGAACCCTTCATTTAAAGTATCAGTTGCTTTGAAGGATCACTATGTTTATATGAATCCAAAACGTTGCAGTTGCACCCGATGAGCCGTGCTGCCTCACCAGACGAATCTGTTGCAGATCCACTAAATTGACACATTCACAGACTTTTTTTGTGCTCTTTTTCTGATTCCATCCTCCCACAGCCGCCATAGCTCTGTAGGAGGATTTTCCCATCCATAGCTAAGGGAGGCGTGCTCCATTGTGCAGCTTCTAATGATGATTGTAATGATGGCTTGTCCATCTTTGATAAGAAACAGCACGCCCCTCATTAAAGGGCCCGGGGCCTCGGTTCTCATGGCTGCCGGTCCTTCCCCGGAGTCGGACAGCAGGCGAGGGGAGGCGAGACGACACCCGTGGCACACGCCTGTTGACCGAGCCACAAAGCAAAAGCGTGTGACACTCGCCCCACCCCCGCCGCTCCCATTGTCCTCCCTGTGGGTCCCACAGACAAGACCAATCCTGTTACCCTCCCACCCCTCATCCTCCCTCACCCACCACCCCTCCTCGCATCCACAAAAACCACAACACACACACTGCTGCACAACATGCACTCCCCTCCATCCTTTCTCTGTCCTTCACAATCAGTTTTACCAATCAGCTGATCTCTCCCTTTCTCACACATCCACCAGGGGTTGCCCTCATCCCCTTCTCCCCCACCCTCAGCCCACCTCCTCCATCACCTCCCCCTTCACCATCAGCTGCCACGTAAGGTGGAAATCCATCATTGTATGTAAAGAAGGTGCTCGTGCATGCTGCTCAGCCATTGCCATACACTTAACGGGGTGTGCTTTGGGGGGTTGGTTGATTGGTCCAGGAGGTTTTTAGGGGCAGGGGGGCTCTAATTCACTGATTCACATGCAGACAGTATTTCTTGGTGGGGTTGGTGGAGGAGGGTGTGGCAGGTGGGTGGGGTCTGGGTTTTAGGGATGCTGGATGGTGGTGATGGTCGTGGGATGGAGAAGAAGATAGGGGGAGGAGGGGGGAGGCACGGGGTGGTGGGAGGGAGGAGGAAGAGGAGGGGGTTGCCGCGGCTGCCGGGGTCAGGCCTGTGTGTCCTGGGAAAGTTGGGCTCTCCATTTAAATCTGCACATGTTGCGGCCTTCTGGTGGCTGCGTGAATGCGCACGGTGACAGATGGCCCCGGCCCATAACTATAGAGTCCGAGCACCCCGGTCCCCCGGGGGAGAGAGGGAGAGAGAGTGACAGAGAGAGGGAGAGAGAGGGTGCAGGGAAGGAAGAAGAGAATGTGGCGCTCAGCTGATCCCATCAAAAAGAGAGATGAGGGACGGAGGAAAGGCAGAGCGAGGAGGAGGAGGAGGAGGAGGGATGACGGTGTGTGTTTGTGTGTTTGTATCTATCAATGTGTGTGTGTGTTACAAGGGGGGTGGGGTGGGCCCTTAATCCCAAACTCTAAATTGAGTTAATGTATTTGCCTGGTCTGCATACTCCAAAAGGAGGCCCGGGGTCCCCAAAGATTCTGATTAGGTGTCTAGTTTATCAGATGTTGGAAGACGAGGAGGAGGGGGGCGACTGTTTGTACATGAGTAGAATAGCAGCTTTGTATGTCATGTGTGTGAATGTGTGTGAGTGTGTGTGTGTGTGTGTCTTGACGGGGTTTATGGGTTTGTGGATGCAGTGCCAGCTTCTGGAGCTGCCCGATGTCTCCATTCACAGAGTCGGTAGATCTCTGCTGTTTCTCTCTGACTCTTTGTTAATCCTGTTAAGCAGCGGTGTCAGCGCCTGGTTACAGATTATTTTTCACAGATTTACGCCCTTAAGAAGACGAGAGACGGTTTCCCTGTCTTTAGGAGGACTTACGAAAGTTCAGACACTGAGAGGGAAGGCAATCACATTGTGCAGGAGGCATTTCTTTAATGGGGTGTTTGCGCGTTAGGACTTAGGTTTTAATTACAGTACTTCATGTCAGTGGGAGTCCTCACAAGGACACATTACAGGAACAAACAAGTGTGTGAAGCTGCGGACAGACTACCGCCTATGGTGGAGGTGGCCTCTGTTTAAAAGGCCAATTCACTCATATCATAAAATGACCGTTTACCTCTTAGTCAGTTTGCCTTATATGAGTAATCTGTATGATCTATAGATGCATTGGAAGCAACCAGAATTTACTTAGCGGTTCTCATAGCTTTGAAAAAACTGACAGTTGAAGAAATAATGACGTATAATTGTTCTGTCTTCAGCAGCAATCAGTATGAAACAATTAAATAATCAAAGTGGATCAACATTACCATCAAGAGAAAACAATGAGGTACAGATAAAGTAAGTAAGATTAAAGAAAGAAATGATTCCTAATGTGCAAGTGCAAAAAATAAATATGTATTTCAGAGGACGACATCAGAGGCAACTGATTTTTCTCTCAGCTTGGCCGAACATGGTTGTACATGCATTTAGAATATACAGTCAGCATCATGTAGACAGTAGTGTGTACACAGGGAAATATTCAATCTCAGAGACAGATTTCATCACATTTCTCTGCACTGACTGCAAGAGGAAATCTGGGTCTGCTGGCTGTTTGGGTGAGCTGACAGTTTGAAGATGCAAATTGTCATCAAAGACACAGACGCGCACCATGCCGCCTCACTGCAGGGTGTGCGTCTACGCGAAGCGGTGCCTTGCTCCCACTCAGTGGTGTTTTTGGTGCTGCTTTAATGCATGGCAACACATTCTGCCGCCCACACACACACATTCACTGCTGCTTTCTCGCCGCGTTGTTGCTCCGCAGCCTCCTGACGAACTGACACACTTCACACAAAGGCACCAGTTGGGCTTTGTGAGGCTTTTTGCTCACCTCGCCCGTGGTGAGAGAATAAAACAAGGTTAGTGAACACATGAAAACAAAAAGCCAGGCCACTATAAGCCTGATGCAATATATTTTTCAGTAACTGAGGCTCAGTTTTACTACAGACAAAGATGAAACTACATAAAAATCTGTTTAATATCATGTATAATTATTCAAATTCTTGTGTTCTTTATTTAAAAGAGAAACTTTATCTCAGGTATGGTGGAGCTGCCTGTCTCAGGGGTTTGACAAGATGAGAGTTGCTCCTATTTTATTCCTCAAAACAGCACATCAGCTGAACCAACACATTCAGTTCACACACATTAGAGGCAATCTGATAAGTAACTTAACAAGTGGAGCACAAAACTCCAAAGCAGCTTCATTTGCTTATGTTTTCCATGAATTTCTTGCTTAATGAGGCTGATAACAACACACCATGGCTGATTTATTTCCCGGTTTGCTCGAATGTTTCCCTCCACTGCTGCCTCCTCTCTCCTATTTTGATGCTTGATCTGTTTTTAGCTCCAGGCTCTCTCTCTCTCTCTCTCTCTCTCTCTGTTTTTCTGTATGTCGAAGCTTTAGACCCTGCTGTTTAGATGAGAAGTGATGATTCATGTGTTGCATCCAGTCCAGCTCCTCCAGCCTCCACAGCTGACGTGACTCCGCCACTAGAGGGCGTCACTCCTCCTCCTCAGCTCTCCACAGCACCCAACCAGTCAAATCTGGGGTTACATGACTGAGCTGATATTACAAGATAGAAGCAGTGAGTCAGACTGATAAACAAATACTGTTATTTCTGTGTGGTAAAAAATAATCCTTTTATTTTATTAACTTATTGATCAAACTTTTTCAGCAGAGCGGGGAGGTTTTGTCTGAGGGAGCTAAGATCTGTAATGATTAGATATAAATTATTTGAAATGTACCTTATCTTTGGTTTTGTGATTTTGTCAAAGTAACTATTTATGTATTCTTTGTTTGATCTGTGTTTCAGAGAGAGGCTCAAAAAATGCACCAGAGGCCTCATCATTAAAAAAAAAACACTTCACCACCAATGTGAGGGTTTAAAGTTTGATTTCCATCTTTTAATTGGCTAAAGAGGGAGACATATTGTATATTTCACTCTGTGGGATAAAGGTTTCCAGTAAGCTTAGTTCATTTCACTTGGAAAGCTCTGGCGCGTCGTATGGTGCTGTGCTCGCTAAGCCTCTTAGGAGGCACGACCACAGCAGATGTAGGGAGAATGCCAATCAGGAGCTCCTGCTGAGCAGAGAAACCCGTCGGCTGTGCCACTGCCTGCTCCGATCTCTGCCGCGGTTCACGCAAAAACACACCTAAACACAGCGCATCGCTTCAGGTCTGCAGCTGCGTAACGTAAACCTCCGCCGGCAGGAAGATGGAGCGCGCGGTGAGTCTCCAGCAAGTCTGAACCGTCAGAAAACAAACCTCCTGTCCACCGGCAGAGCCATGCTGCCTCAAGAAGTCGGGAAGCAGAAGTCCCGCCGGGTGTCGGACCCGGTGTGCGGAGGAGACGGTCCCCCGGTGCCTCCTCGGCGCCTGAAGAACCGGGACTTTCCTCTGAGCGTGAAGCGCCGGCGGTCCGGCTCCGCACCTGAGCGCAAGGTGAACTGCGTCCTGGTTGGAGACGGAGCGGTGGGCAAGACCAGCCTCATCGTCAGCTACACCACCAACGGATACCCGACAGAATATGTTCCGACCGCGTTCGACAACTTTACCGGTAATCTTTGATTTCACTGCAGCTCATTTCGAGATTTACGCACAAGTTTTACGCACCTGGAGTTAAAAACTGGCACACAGTATGTCTTACATCGAGTCTGAAGGACAGTCACAGCCAGGTTTAATAGCTACAAAGGTTGTCTGTCATGTTTATACAGGCTACACTCTTTTGCTTCACTGAGATGAAACAGTAGAATAGAATACCTGAACTGACGCTGTAAACTGTCTTTGGATCTCCTCAGTGATGGTTGTGGTTGATGGAAAACCAGTGAGGCTGCAGCTCTGTGACATGGCTGGACAGGTGAGCTGCACCTGCTCTCTCTGCTTTCTTTTGAATATTGAGTGCATTTAATAAAGATCAAACCCTAACATGTGGGACAGTTATATACTGTAGCTGTAGGTTACAGGTACAATGACCTTAAGGGAATGTTGCCACTGAGATATAACTTAACCTCTCTTCTTCTTCTTCATGCTGCGTTGCCATGATAGAAATGGGGGCTGGTTGATGGATCAATTAATGTAAGTCCTCACAGGTCAGTGGGTAGTTGTCAGTCATTGCTTCCAAAGTAGGCAGTTGTCGGAGTGTTTGTGTTGGCTGCCCCCTGCAGCCGCTTTTTAGTCCCAGACTCAAATCCTTTAAGACCCCCTTCGGTTTGACTCGCCCTCCAGTCCCCAGTGACCCTGTAGCCCCACAGTTTACATGGCCCCTGCAGGATTAAAGTGACTCCCTCTGTCTCCCTGTGCTCCAACGCCATCTTTTGGCAGAGAGTAGGCCTCTGGAAAAAAACATGTCTTCTCTTTTTGGGTATCAGCTCTTCTCTTTTAACACTCCAAAAATAAACTGCTCAAGTAAATTGACTGTAATATGAACGGGACCAAATCAACAACCAAAGTGTTGTTGCATCACAAAGTTAAAAGAAGGGACTGGTTCGTATTCAACATCCATGATATGTGATGATCCATGTCATCACAGGCTGATGCGTTGTATTCCTCTGTGCATCAGGGTTCTGATGTTGTTCAAAAATGATTAAAGTCAATGAGTCACAGTTTGTTCCGACTCCACCAGCTATCAAGTGTGGATAAATCTGCAGCTGAAAATAGCCCCAGACAGATGTAATATTTTTTTTCTGTTTGAGTCAAGTTTGTTGTTTAGGAAACTATGGAGACTGATTTTTTTTTTTAAAGAATTAAACTCTACCTTTCTAAGGCAACGGCAAACTTTTAGCTTGGATGGATTAGCAGGAATCAGCAGGTGTGGAGCTGGTGGCAATTACCTGGGCAGAGAGGTCAGACACTACTGAGAGAGAGACTAACACAGTGTTGATGTTGGTCTTCTCATGAGATTAGTTGACAGTAACAAAGACATAGAAATTGTGACCTGGCTTCTCTGGCTTCTCTGTTTCTTTCTTCATGCAGGACGAGTTGGAGCGCTTCCGGCCGCTGTGCTACAAAAACGCTGATGTCTTCCTGCTCTGCTACAGCGTGGTCCGTCCCTGCTCGTTCCGCAACCTGACCGAGAAATGGGTCCCTGAGATCCATCAGCACTGTCCCGGTGCACCCCTGGTCCTGGTTGGCACCCAGGTGGACCTGAGGGAGGACGTCCAGGTACTGATCCACCTGGCGCAGAACCAGGAGCGGCCGGTGGGCACCGAGGAGGGCCGGCGTCTGGCTCAGGAGCTCGGGGCCGTGAGCTTTGCGGAGTGCTCGGCGCTGACCCAGAAGAACCTGAAGGACACTTTTGATTCAGCCATCCTGGCCAGCATCCAGCAGACAGACAGTAACAGTGTGGAACAGCAGCAGAGGCTGACTCTGAGGAAGAAGACTCCTGATAAGATCAAGAGTCTGTCGGAGACCTGGTGGAAGAAGATCACCTGTCTGATGGGGGAGCAGAGCTGTGAACTGAAATGAACAGCTGCCCAGTTACAAACCTGGGTCAAGTTGTATTTGCAAATACTTGGTAGATGACTTATTTTAGCCAGACGGTGCCAGATGGGTGAGGACTATCACTGCACAGGACGAAACAACAAGGGAAAGAAAGAGTTTAGAGGCAGGCTTGTGACCCAGAGGTTGCTCGTTAAAATCTCCAAGCGTACATGTAAAATTCCTCCATTACTTTTAGGGGCACTTCAATGATTAGACATATGAACATCATAACAAAACGTACCACTCAGCCAATGAAAACTGTTGTATTAAAGGGCCTTCTATGCCTCAGAGCTGACACTTGCTCAACACTTTAAATTTATAACGATAAACTTTGGTTACAAAGTGAGCTCACATCTGAATGCAGTAGGCGTTAGCAGGTAGGGAGGACGTAAAGGAAGATGTTATAGAACTGCATTATGTAGTAGAAATGTAGAATCCAGAGAGACAGATGCAAGAGAGTCAAAGTTACAACATCTCTACCTGTGCTGCATCAAATTCTGATTATTTTTTCTTGCACAGCACAAATTCAGTGGAGTATAAATTTAATATGCATCAATCGTTGGAACCTCCGTAAAAGCACAGTGGTCTGCAACAGAGGAAGATGCTGCTCTGTTTGGTGTTGTGGCTGCTCTGGTCTGCATGTTCTAAAGAGAGGATCAGTTCAGCTAATTTACCTACTCCCTAGGTGTTCAATACAGTCCTTGAAGTAGTCAATGCACTGTACAATACTCTCTGCATAGAAGCCCAGGCTTGCACATAAACATGAGCTTCGCACTGCTGTCTGCTCTTGTTTTTTCTGTTCTGTTTGATTTACGTGCAATTAATGGAACATGAAGTTGAGGGGAAAAAAGCAGGATAAATAAGCTTTATATAACCACAGGAAATGTAATGTGAGTGTCTCTGTGTTCAGTAACCGACTGAAGTCGTCCTGGCGTTGTTAACCGTCACCCATCTGAGGCTCCCAGGAGGCTACAAAAACCCACTCAGCTTGTTTGTCACTTTTACACCCCAACAATACATGTACTTTGTTTGACTGTTAGCTTGTAGACTATTTATTTATTTATTATTTTTAATTGCCATCACTGATCATGAACAATGCTCAGAAGCCTTGATTAAAGTTTATCACATCTGTTTAAGATTGCTTCTTTTATTAATGTTGAAAAATGAAAAGTCTGCGAGGTATTTGCTGGCAAAGCATCAAAAACATATGCAAACCCTCCTCAGTGCATTTGTCCTGCATCTTGTGCGCTTTATCTTTCACTGGACAAAAACAGAACACGTTGGAGGGTTAATGGGTTCATGATTGTCTCATCAGCTCTCTGATTCTTCCAGCCCACCGCTGCCTCCTCCCAACCAGGCTGGACGAGATGAACTTGCACAAGTCTTTACCTCAAGAATCAGTTTTGAAATCAAGCCGTCAGAGTCAGACCATCTCCTGGGTGATTTTGCTGTAATCTCACAGTAAGCCGAAGATCAACCCTGCACACGGCTTTTCTCTCCGGTTCACACTCGGCAGGGTGGAGGCTCCTCCGGCCGCGGCCTCCTCTAATGGAAGCAGACAGGACCACCTGGGCTGGATTAGACCAGCATATGGAGGCTGATTCCCTCCCCACGGAGGCATCACAACTCAACGAGCAGGAGAAACGCACTGTTCCACTTTACAGGGTTTAAGTAATTCTTATGCTCAACCTGTATGTAAGAAAATGTATCTACAGCACTTCTTGAGCTGAGGTTTCACATGGATTAGACACACACACACAAAGATCACTGCACTGATTTCCAGTAATTTCCTGGAGACCTGCACTAACCTTCAACCAAACCCTTAAACTGACTTATGTACATTGTGGGGACTGTCTGTTGAAAAGGGGCACGGGTCCCCACAATGCGACTGTGTGAACAGATGTCAGTTATATTTTAGAAACATAATGTATGTTATATATAATGTAAAAATGGTGCCAAGCCAGGTGATCAAACAGCAAACGAAGAAGTTTGAAAGAATGAAACATTCATAAATTCAACTAGACTCAACTGCAAATTTAGATTTTTTAAAATTGTTATAAGGATGAAGCCTAACAGGACATGTAACAAGTACTGTGACATACAAAATGTGGTTTGGCATTAATGAGGTCATGTAGGTAAATACGACAGATGTCAATGAAAAAAAGAAAATCAAAGCAACTAAGATTGTTAGTATTGTTAATAAAGATAAGTGATAGAGAATGTATAGCAACATACCCCTTCAGTAAATGAATAAACATAAAGTTATTTATCGAACAATCCTCAAAACTGTAGGTCACGAAATCAAATTAAACTTAATAAATAAAATGAAAGTTCTATTTTTAGACTGCCGACCTTCTCAGATTTCATTAATTTCCTTAATCTCATGCCGTTTTTAACTTTTATCATTTTCAGTAGCAGGTTGTCCAGAAGTACGCCCGGAGAAGAGCAGTACGTTCACCAGGTGGCCTCCTTTGCCCTGGCCTACATTCTCCCACAGAGGCACCAACAGCTTGAGAGATTCTGCAGGCAGGTGTGGTTTACTCTCCGGGACATCTGGCTCCTGCTGATCACCTCACGACTGTCACACACTGACACTCTGTGGTTGTATTTTACACAAGAAAATGAGTGGTTGAAATTCATGTTTCAGTTCCTCTATTTCTAGTTTAGCTTTATTCATTTCTGTATGTGTGGTTGGTTCTATTTGACACTCAGTCAAGTATTTTCTGAGATGTAGACCATTAACTGTATGAATTAACTGTTAATTCTGTGTGCTGCTGTGATAAATCCTATTAAAGATGCCTTGTTTGTGCAACAGGCCACACAAGCAGCCTTGTGAGGTTGTAATGCTCATTGGACACCAGAAGTGTTGGCCAGAGAAACAACTCTGCTGTTTTTTAATGAAATGAAAAAACATGTTTTTTTATTTGGGCAGTGGGGCAGTGGTGGGGTAGTGGTTTGTGAAGCGAACTCGTAACCAGTGGGTCACTGGTTCGAGTCCCCAGACTGGCAAGAGGTTGAGGTGGGAAAGTGAGAGTCACTGCTTGTCCCAATCCCTCACCACGGTGGACCCTTGAGCAAGGCCCTTAACCCCTGACTGCTCCTAGTGTGTATAGTTAAGGCTATCTATGAACAGGATGGGTCAAATGCAGTAAAGGAATTTAGCCAGTGGAATTAACAATTATAATAGGTTATTATTATTAGATTAGATTTTTATGTTGGCCTGAAGGGGGCACCAGAGAAAGCAACAGATGTTATCTAAAAAGAACAGTGAATTCAGCATCACAGTATAAAAAAACACTAAAGATACTAATTTCATTTCAAAGCCCCACCCCTGACTCACCCCCAACCCACCACCCAAAAAAGGTCAGGCCACATTATGAACCAACATGAACAACCAACATGAACAAACACACAACTTTTAAAGTGGATACATAAATGCACCAATGCAGAGAGTTAGTAATGGGCTGTGGTGACAAAGACTGAACACTGAACCATCGACAATCATTAAATAAACTAAACAGCAACGTTAGGAGATACTAGCTTAACTCTCTGGGCATTTTGGAGAAGTTCATGACACTGCTGAGTCACGTTAAGGTCAGATCAAGTCAGGCAAGTTTTGTGTATTTGACCCTCCTCCCTAAATCCTTTCATTGGAAACAAATAAAGAAAACTCCTTTGTGTTACTCTGAGATCTAGTATTTAATTTACTTTCATAAATATAAATGCATTGTATATAAAATGTTGCTGCCTTAATGTTGAATATTGTCCACGTCTGTCTGAAGCCACTCCAAATGTTCACATAACTTTGCTATACAGTGCAGATGCGTCCTCCACAGCTGCTTGACTTCTTGCTCTGTGAGGGAAGCAAGAGATTTAGAAACATTTTGTTGATGAAATTGTAAATTTTCAACACATAACCTTTAAAAAGGAAAAAGAAAGTTGGGATTAAAAACTTAATTGGACTTTTAAAAAGAGCAATAAAACTGTCCCGTGTGTAGAGTTGCTCACCCTGGGGTGCTGTTGCGTTTGGTAGTTGCGTATACGACAGACTCCTCCTGGTATCTGTGCAGCTGACCTTGGGTGAAGTTGGAGTAGACAGCGTCTGGCTGGTTTGTAGAGAACTGTACACTGGCGTACTGCACTTCATCCATCTGCTGGCCACATGGACAAGAGTATGTTATGAATGTGTAGCTGGCACTGGATAAAAAGAACTCCAGTGTGACTAAAGGCAGTAAATATGATTTGTAGTGCTCTGCAGAATCAAATGATCACTTCGTAAAAGAGCTGCAGGGTCATTTGCAGAACAAAGAGCTGTGATCCCGAGGCTTGATAATCTGTTGTTGCTGCTACAGAACCTCCAGCTTAAACCAGAGATGTTAGAACACATCAGCAGGTGTACATGAGAACTTAACCGAATTCTTTAGTGACTGAGCTCTGAACTCCAAAACATGTAAAGAACACTTTCTTACTGAGGTGTAAAGAAGGAACTTGTCCTTGTTGCCTAACTGTTGTGAATATTGCTAAAGTTAAACAAGCTTCCTTCCTCTTATAATGATTTGAATAAACGGATGTCAAAGCTTGCCTAGAGTAAATCATCCCTTACATTTATGGCATGTCACCAGCTCAGTGCATCTTTGCCAAACTGAGGCTTTAGAAGAAACAACTACATTTACAGAGTTTACAGAAAACGTATTGCAACTCTGGTGTGGACAGACACTGAACCTGGTGTTCATTACATGTTGAGATGAGGACAGAAAAGTGTGAAGAAGGAGGAGGATATGATGTTAGTGAACAAAACTGTCAAATTCAGGATAAATCCACCTGTGAGGATGGTTTTGGAGTCTGAAGTCTTAACAGTGCATACCTGTGCTCTGCCGTCTGGTGCCTCTCCAGCCTGAGATGGTTGTTTCAAAGACCTGCTTCTTCTGAAAATAAAAATGCATACACAAACAAAGAAATAAACGAATGATTAAACACACAGCACACTTCACAAGACAGGCTCATGATTTGTGCTTTAATATGTTGGTCAACTGGCCACATCACTTGTTGCTTCAAGAGAGGATCTCCTCATGGCAAATACGGACAAGAGGAATAATTACAGCTGACAGAAATCTTACATATACATAGATGTTTCACAGAATGTTAGACCGTGTTGAGCTTAGTGATGGTGCGAAAGATAAGTGTTGTTTTCTCCAAAAAGATCCAGAAGAAAAGAATATTCAATCTAAAAGTCTAAATTTTCTTGGGCCTTCTTTGACATTCATGACCTCCCATTAAAAGATTCTGGTAGGTTCTCCTCTCGTCTTAAATTTTAGTTTTCTCCTTATGTGCAAAGCCTCCAGCTCTAGTGATGTTCGACACCACTGACTTCCTTTCCGGTCCGATGCTGAGTAAAATTCAGGCTGGTATCGGCGATACCGATCCGATACCGATACTTTTTCCAAATATACCCAATGTGTCTGGTAAATCTAAAAAAGTGGTGTATTTCAGTGTATTTTTTAAAACTTTAAAGTACATTGAGGTAGCATCCTCATTTACAATATAGGTGAATAAATACATACACACACACACACACATATATATATATATAGATAGATATAGATATATATAGAGAGAGTAACGTGTGGAGCTATTTAACTCCACAAACAGCCAAGACGCAGTTTGTGATGTTTGTGGAAAAACAGTAAGGAAGGTAAGTTTCATTAAATATACTTTAGTTAAAGGGCACTTTCACAGATTTCCTTTAAGATGCATAGTAAATACACTGCAGTGAAAATGAACTGCTTACCTAATCCACAGCAAGAGCAAGAGAAGTATGAAGGCCAGAAAAACAGCAGTGATCGATAGAGCAACTGGGAATCTCCATGAACCTGTAAATATATGATCAAGCACAAACACTGAAGTCTTGGGTTCAGCAGGGAAAGTTAGCAGCACAAAATTATTTTTCTAATGTAAAGTGTATTTGCTGGGTATGAATTTTTGGTAAAGGTTCATCCTTCCCTTTGCTAGACCCAGTTTATCTTGTAAAGTGTCACAGGAAGCTGGGATTAGGCAACCCTGTACAGGTCCAGTCCATCATAGACAACCAAGCCTACTCACTGTCACACCTCCGGCCAGTTCAGAATCACCAGATACCCTAACATGCTTGTCTTTGGACTGTGGAGGAAGTGAGAGCACGTGGAGGAAACCCACGCAGGCCCAGACAGGACATAAATACTCCACACAGAAAGACCCAGGCCACTCACTCAGTCTCTGCCAGATCACAGGACAATGTACCCTGTTCCCTGCTGGACCTTGCTCTGTCTCCCACCTGTTCCCTGTCTGCCTCACCTGAACTGCTGTCACCCAAGCTCCCTGCTTCTGCATCTCACTCGCAGCCCGATCCTGCCCACAGCCAGCGCACACGGCTGCTGCTCCCAATCTGTCTCCAGCCCATCCTGCCCGTCCCTTTAGTTAGATTTAGGTTATGTGAGTAACCCTGTTTTGTTTGTCGTGCTTTAATTTATTCTCACCTGTCTTCCTTTGTTCTTTTTCTGTTTGTTAGTTCGAGTTATTCCTTGGTTTCTGTAGTTTCTGCCTTTTTCTGTATTAAGTCTGGTGTCCCCATTCTGTTCTCCTTCAGTTCAGTTTTATTTCTCTGTAGTGGTTTTAGTGGGAAAGTCTATGTCTCTGTTTTGTTTAGTTAAATCATCTGTGGTTTTCTTAGACTTTCCCACAGTTGATTGAGTTTTAGTTGGTATTTGTAGATTCTCTAGTTTTGGTATGAGGTTTAGTTCAGCTTGCTCCTGAGTTTAGTTCCTTATTCTGCATAGGTTTCTGTTTTAGTCGTGTTTCTGTTTCCCTGTTTGTTAGTTTAGTGTTAGAGTTAGTCTTCGGATCCCTCCTGTTATTTGAGTAGTTCTTGGTTTTTGTAGTTTCCCCGCATGTTATGTTGGTTCTTGCTTGGTTTTGATTTAGTAAATTCCCTTTGAAAATTCTGCCTGACTCTGCCGGTTCTGTGTCTGCACTTGGGTTCAAACCCCCACTCCTATGCCAAAAATAAGTGATGGCATCAGCAGCCCCTTTATAATGACTCATGTCATTCAACACAGGTGCAGCTAACTGGTGCAAGAAGTCATAAAGTTAGAGAAATAGAGGTCCTCTGAGTATATATACACTCAGAGGATTTTCCGTTTAGGAAATTATATATGGAATGAAAGTGCGAATATATATAATGAAACTTGGAATATATGGAACGAAACTCTGAATATATATAATGAAAGTCCGAATATATGTAATGAAAGTCCGAATATATATAACGATAAAGCTGAAGTAAATCTTCACAATCCACCATGTTTAATTGTGTTGTCAGTACAGAATTTGCTTGGTATACAAATGGCATCAGCTGAAATATATTAATAGTTTGTTGAAGTGGAACTTTTTTCATGTAATGCTCCAAACAATATTTGTAGTGTACTTTGTGTCTGCACTGCACTGCCGTGGATCTGCGATTAAATAGTGAATGGATCTCTTCTTCAGTGCAGTGAAGAAGGTTGCTTTTATTAATGTGACAGATGTTAACAGGCCGGTGTTGTGCTGAGTAAATGTCTGTACATCGAGATCGGTGCGTTGTGCCGAGTTATGTCTGCGCTGCACGCCGATCTCGCCATTTCCTGTGAGCAGTGCAGAACTTTGCACAACGTGCCGATGTTGGCATGCAGACATAACTTGGCACAACAAGCCGATCTTGGCACATCTCCGCGTGTTGTGACGAGTTATGTCTGCACGCCGAGATCTACAGCACTGGCATGTTAATAAGGTGTTCATTCCTGAAGATTGCACAGCTTCACTCATCTTGGCACTTCTCGCAGCTGTAGGAGTGAAAGTAAAGTCAAAAAACATGATGGCGACTTTCATTATATATATTCTGAGTTTCATTCCATATATTCTGAGTTTCATTATATATATATTCCGAGTTTTACTATATACGTGTTATGTTATGTTATATATATTCCGAGTTTCATTCAATATATTCTGAGTTTCATTCCATATATTCTGAGTTTCATTATATATATATTCCGAGTTTTACTATATACATGTTATGTTATGTTATATATATTCCGAGTTTCATTCAATATATTCTGAGTTTCATTCCATATATTCCAAGTTTCATTCAATATATTCTGAGTTTCATTATATATATTCCGAGTTTCATTCCTTCATTCCATATATAATTTCCTAAACAGCTTGCCATATATACTCTGAGTGCATATATAAGTGATTGTAGTATAAAGACTCCTGTATCTGCTGTATCTGGAAGGTCCAGTCACTTGTGAATCAGAATTTCTGGATGTAACTACACCATGAAGACAAAAGAACACTCTAAACAACTAGGGGGAAAGGTGGCTGAAAAGCATAAGTCAGACAATCAGTCTGACTGATGCAGCATTGATGGAATTAGTCAAACAATAAAGAAAGTCTGGGCTTATCCTACCTGGGTACATTAATGCTACAAGTTGATAAACTTAGGAATGTTATCTGGTACAGACACACAGAACAAGAAGAGGCATCTATTACACAATGACCAAAATGTCCTAAAAAGTGGATTTTCAGCTCTGAAGCTGCTTTCAGGAAGACCTGTGGCAGTCAGTTTGTGATGTAGCACCAAAGGGCATTTAGATCTGACAGAACTAAGTTGTTTCTACCTACACCACTCATTTGGTTGGAACTGAGTGAAGATTAGTGGAGATATGAATTTTTTAAAATGAAAGATTTTTTAAAAATTTCTGTAAAAAAATACAAAAACAGCATAAGCTATTGACATGATAACAAGTTCCAACTTTTTCTTGAGGTTTCTGGGATACTGTGGAAAATAGGCAACTGGTGAGGCTTTAAAGATGCTTTAAAAGAATTGCTGGAGTGTTCAAATTTAATCACAGGGCTGACTCAAACAGTCTTTGGAGTAGAACTGTGACATTTTGCAAGATTCCATGGTTTAGGGTGAAGTTTTTGTTTGATTTTTTTTCAAGAAATACAAAGACCCCAACTGAGAGGCCCTAGGTGGGTTGGCGTGGAATGATTCAGGAAAACTTCCAAGCCAGTTGAACACTTTTATAGGCACTGCATGTAAGGATCCCTTATGGTGTGGATTCTATGTCATGTGCATCTCTGACTTACGTGATACAGCAGTCAGACGTACGGTGAATGCATGACGTCCTCTGCTGTTCTGAGCTTCACAGGAATAATTCCCACTGTGTTCAGCTCTAAAGTCAGTGATGCTGAAGATCTGTCCTGATGCTTCTGCTGAGTCTTCATTCTCCTTGTACCAGGTGTAGTTAGCTGCTGGGTTAGCATCACTGCTGCAGGTCAGAGTCACTGAACTTCCCTCCACTATCTGAGCAGAGGGACTCACTGACACAGAGGGAAGCTTTGGAGCATCTGGAGGACAACATGTGAACACAGAGAAGCCTCTCAGTCATTATAAAGTGTCCTGGAAGCTTTTAGGTCAATGTTGTAGGAACAGTGTAGCGACAGACTTCATTATGAATTGACATTCTTTCTACTTGCCTCAACTGAACTTTTAATGTGTTTTAAGCCCAACTGGTGTTCTGATGTTTACTTACACAGGACATCTATGAATAAAGACACAGAGAGCTGATCCTCAGACTTGCAGTAGTAGATCCCTCTGTCCTCAGAGCTGATGGAGCTGAAGTGATAAATACCTTCTGGTCCTTGAAGCAGTCTTTGGTTCTCCTTGTACCAGGTGTAATTAGTTGCTGGGTTAGCATCAGTTCTACAGGTCAGAGTCACTGATCCTCCCTCCACTATGTCACCAGATGGACTCACTGACACAGAGGGAATCTTTGAAGGGTCTGAACATTAATGTAGATACGTTATTACAGCGTGATGCTTTGTTCAGACAAACATAAAGTATATCCTGCATAGCCTGCATGATTGATGGCCGCTACTTTCATACAATAAATGAGACTTCTAAAGACATTTAACAAACTTTAATACTAAACATAACATGTTAATACTTCATCATTATTTATATTTGTTAAAGTCATCAGTATTGCAGAAGCAGACGTAAAGCTAATTTTGAAGGGTAACATCAACGTTTCTGCTTTTTCATTGTGTTTTGATAAAAATAATCAATAGTGGCTCCGTTCACTGTTGTAAAAACCTTTAAATGACACTACAGTGTGATATACAGTACGGTGGGATGCCCTCTTGAGTCTCACATGTTACAGGCAACACACTGTCTGGTTACTCTGGGAGCAAAGCTTTGACATGTTGTGACGTAAACTCACACACTGAAGGAGATCGGTGATCCTCGTGTCCTCTGAGAGCACAGGAGATGTTGTCTCCAGGATAGAAGGAGTCTGTATAGGAAGGAGTTTGCTGTGTTGTGTTTTTCTGTCCGTTCTTGAACCACACGTAGGAAAGACCACCAGCTGGACTGCAGCTGCTGTGACACTTCAGCTCTGCCTCAGTACGAGACTGATGGACTGATATTATTCTGGTCACCTTCACTTGCAGAGCTGAACATGAGAACACAACAGTGATGTGATGAATCAGTAGGTACTCACATAAACACACTCTCTGTATTTTACATCCTTCTGCCTCCTTCAATGCATTCATGTCCATCAGTTGTGTTCACAGTACCTGTGACAGTCAGAGTTGTTCCAGGTAAACTGCTCTTCCATTCAAAGTGTCGTGATTTGAATTTAAAGTGATACTCAGCTGAATCAGTTTCTCTCAGGTTTCTGATCCTCAGAGTGGAGCGTCCTTTCTCTGTTTCAGAGACCTCAACACGACCTGCATACTGAGGGTCTCCACTGAGGTCCTCAGGCTTTGAATCATCCTGCCACCAAAATCTACGTCCAGGATTGAACCAAAATTGTGTCAGAACATATTTTTCATGAGTGTATGAACAAGAAATGTCCACTGATGATCCTTTGGGGGCACAGATGCTTCTGTGGGTGTAACTCACTCTGTTACAGGATGGATCATGAACACCTAAAAGAAGATTCAAGTATTTTACAAAGCATGGTAACAGCAAAATATTGGCTCCAGTTAAAAACAGGCAGAAGGTGATGATTGTACAATGATACAACTCACACGTTAGAGGAGATGGAAACTTCTCATATCCTTTAACAGCACAGGCAATGCTGTCTAAATTATCAAAGTATTTGTCAAAAGAAGGTTTTTGTGTTTCATAGTTCTGTTCATTCATGTACCAGATGTAGGAATGAGGACCAGGTAGATGACAACTGCTCCTACACATCAGCTTTGCCCAGTTAGACCAGTCTGATGTGTCTGTCACCTCCACCTGGAGAGCTGTATGTGTAAAGAACAAAGTGTCATTTGAACTGTTGTCCAGTAGTAGCAGTAACATGTTCCACATTTGCAAATTTCATAACTTGAAACTGAAATCTCACCTGTGACAGACAGTCTGACTCCAGGTGAACCAATAAGTTTCCCTCCTGGTTGGTTTGTGATGAACATGAACTTGTACTCAGCTGAGTCGCTCTTTCTCAGGTCTGTGATTCTCAGAGTGCAGAAGTTTTTACCACAATCATACTGCACACGACCTGTAAAGTCTTCATCTGTCATCAGATCTACAGGCTCATTGTGGTTCATCTTAGTAAACCACACAACCTCTTCAACCACAGTTATGTTCTCATTTCCTCTGGGTGGGTATCTGTAGGTGCAGCGTATGTCCACTGTTGATCCTCGTAAGGCACAGATCTGAGTAGAAGAGTAAGTCACTGTATAGTCAGTGTGACCCTGCACCACTGTAACACAGAGCACATCACACAATATGATTAGTTCTTCTAGTATTAAAGAAGAGATCCAAACTGTCTCTGGTTCATATCTACGTTCACTGAGGCAGGACATCACACACTCTGGAGGACTTGAAGGCTCATTTACGTCTGTGTCCTGTTGCTCTTATTTAAATAATAATGCATATGCTCTGCAAATAAAGCTGATTCTGATTGTGACTCTGAAGGTGCAGAGAAAGAGCAGAAGTGTATTTAACCTGTGAACCATCAGGCAGCTGTACTGAAGAGGATAAAAGGAAGAGAAGGCATTCTTAGAAAGGAGAAGTGAGGCATTGTAGAGGTGTTTTTATCTTTGCCGCTTCTCTGTTTACTGCCAGGTCATAAAACTGCGAAACTCTGTGTGAAACAAGTGTGAAAAGTTCTGGTCTGGTAGTATTAAGTACAACACATATGTATGGCACACACTTAAAGAATAAACTGGTGGGTTTGATTGGACTGTGATATATGGTGATGATGATGATGTGAAAAACTTGCTTCATTGCATATTTTGAACACACATCCTACATTAAGATTTTAAACTGAGTCTTTGGTGCACAAGCAATCAAACATTTCCCATATTAAAAATTGTGTTTTGCAAACTAATTGTAAAATGTTGCTACATTTAGACAAAGTAGCAGAATTCAGTGCGACTGAGCAACTTTTCATTCTAATCTGTTGGTGTCGTCACCGCCTGATTAATGCTACACTTCACACACTGCAAATTACTTGGCACTTGCCAAGATTTAAAATCTTATATTCAGACACGATAGATAATTTGGCTCGTTTTAAAAGTTAATTACTCATTTTCAGTCCTTGATTTTACAGCACTATCTTAGATTTGAGGGAAAAAAAAACTTATTTCAAGATTTCTTACCAAGTAAAATTTACTTGCTGCATGGACAGATCATTTCACTGCTTTTAAGTAATTTCTTCTCAAATTCAGTGTTTTTATCTTATATTTAGGCTACTCTTTTTTGAAGTGCAGGAAGCTGGCCTTTAAAACAGAAATAGTTTTGGTAGCTACACAGAAATCAACACAGTAGTTTACAGCACTTTAAAGGCATCACATGACCTGTAGACGGTTGGCTGATGTAATGTGTCTATTCAGAATCAGTATAAAGTACCTGATGAGGAGAGAAGTAAGAGGAGAAATCCAGCTTGTGCTACTTTACATCCCATGGTGGTCTCCTCCTCTCTCTGCTGTGGCTGCAGTCAAAGTAAAACACATGAGTAATTAAAAAAACACACACAAGAAATTCTATCAGTCACATCAATAAACACAGTGATCTGACCTGAAGTGTGGCTGACAGTGACGTCCACTTCACTGAACTTGTTCAGACAAGTTTGGTCTTTTACTGGTGTTTATCTGCAATAGTTAAAATCCCAGAGACATTCAAGCTCAGCAGAAACCTATCAATGAAAGTGAACAAATGCTGTGGACGGTCCGTGACAAAGACGGATGTGATCTGCAGGCAGACTTTGTTCTGGTTCACCGTAGTAAGGACACAAACGTTCAGTGGTTTCAGTCACAGTTTCCTTCCTCTATAAATGTTCCGGGGCGAGTGTAAAAATGTGTAAATGCAGAGTGTATTGTCCTACTCAGACACATATTATATTTATGACATCCAGCTACTCATCTATTATATTGCTATGCTTTTACATATACTGCCAAATACTTTATGTTACATGTTAGGTGATGCTGTAAGGTTCTGGGATTCTGTTTATAGATGTGTTTGGCTGTACTGTTACACCTCTGAATTAAATGGATGATTGCAAAGATACATGATCACATTTATTTATTTAAATAAACCTGTCAGGTTGCAAACGTTGTTGATGGGGTGGGTTGACATGACACTGTTTGTAATTACACCAACATGATACTATGTGTCATTTAATGGATGTCAAACTGAATCCAAGTTGATGATTTAACTTGAATTGAAAAGCTTCATTTGTCCCCACCTGGATTTAACTGTTTCAAGTCCTTGAATATCCAAAAACTTGTGTTTATGCTACTAAATATGAAGTAAGTGGTGATTAAAAATACCTTTGATTGTAGAGGAAAGACGTCCTGCCCTAATTCAGTGTACTGTTTTGTGTTATTTGTGAGAAAGTTTGATACAAGTCAGAACAAAATGAACATTTTATTTCTCGTCAATAAAAGCTTTACACAGGCCGATAAAACAACAGGTGTTCCTTTAGAGCAGGAATCTGTACTGCACACTGTCGCCCTCTGCAGCAGCCAGAGGGAACTGCAACAGAATTCAGTCTGTAGCTGCATGTTTTAAAGCTGCAAATGCAACACCTTGGATCTGTTAGACATACAAATGAGATGTGTTCAAATAGAAACTGTACATGCTGTGAAGTATTCCGCTTCCAGTTGAACTTCTCTGCTTGGTATTTGTTGAATCCTGCTGATTACATGTCACATTTTCCAGGCTAGCCCTTATCCTGGACTTTATCTGCACGGGTTAAGTAAAAGTTTAAATTCTAGTCAGATGCTCTGCTACATGCTGCTGCTGAAAACTGAAGTCAACATTAAAACATTTTAGAGTCAATTCAATTTTATTTTTACAGCACATATTTATAACACATCATCTCATAACGCTTTACAAAGCAGGACAAACAGAAAACTCAACAATCTATAGTTGCCTTTAGATTGTCTATGAGCAAACAGTCAGCAATGGTGGGAAGGATAAAAAAAACCTTGTAGGATAGCTAAGGGAAAGAAAAAACCTTCAGCAGATCCAGGCTCAGGGAAGGCGGCCATCTGCCTCGACCGGTTGGGTTGGGAGTGGGGATGAGGGGGAGAGATAGCAGGAGAGGTTGGGGTGGCGATGGCAGGACAGCAGGTGGTGAGGCCAGTGGCTGCAGATCAGGGATGTGGAGCTGCAGATCCAGAGACATCCTCGTAAACGGATCCACTTCCATCCCATCCTGACAGCATCATTCTCCACTGTGATATTTCACTACTTCCTGTTTCCATCAGGTGACTCCAGTCCCTGATCTGACTGCATCTGTAGAAAGCAACAAATTATTGGTGACATATTTCTCAAACTGTGACTTTGCACTTCATAAATGTTGATCATTTTTCCCTTCAGATGTCTCCAACCTGTACCAGACTGTAACTCACACCAAGTTCTTTAGGATACATTCAGATTTTGTATGAAAATGTATGAAGACATTTCTACATCAACACCAGTATTTCCTGAAATTGTTCCTTGGTCCAGTTGACATGTGTGCTACAATATAGCACTAGTGGGTGGAAAATAAGTGAAGGCAAATAAGCACTGATGGTTTCCAGTAAGACAGCTGACAAATGAAAGGAAAAAAACTGCTTAAATGAAAGGAGAAACACAACAAATGCAGATGCAGATGCACTGCATAGTACAGTTATGCAACAGACATCTAATCATGCTCTGTTCAGCAGGCCCCGTTGATCCTGAGTTTGTATCAAGATGAGAAGTGGAAAAGAAATACATAAGTGACAAAGAGGGTTTATTGTTAGGCGTCAGATAACAGGAGCTTCAGTCACACAGACTTCTACTGGTGAGTGTCTGAATAAGAACAGTGGCTGAAGTGAAATCTGCATTAGGATCTATGGAGTAGATATCAATAAGTAGTGTCTGACACTGTGGTCAGTGGTGCACATTGGATGATTATGATGCTTCCACTTTAGTGTGTTGTGGCTGCAACATGGCTCGTTTGTTAGCACCGTTGCCTCACAGCTAGAAGATCATCTGTGGTTTTTCACCAGGTTCTTCGGCTTCCTCCCACAGTCCAAAGACATGCTGAGGTGAACTGATTACTCTGAACAGTGAATGTGGGTGTGCTTGGTTGTCTGTCTCTATGTGTAGCCCTGTGATTGACTGGCAACCTGTCCAGGGTGTCTCCTGTCTTTGGCCGAGTCAGCTGAAATAGACTCCAGCCCCCCCATGACCCTACAGAGGATTAAGCGGTGTATAGATAATGGACGGAGGTGTAGCGCCACTAGCCCTACCAGACTGATGAGAACTATGATTAAGAACGCTAACATTCATCTAGGTTCAGGAATGGACACCATGAATTATTGTATTCACTCATGAGAAGAGTAGGCATGACCTTGAACAGTGACCACTTTTATTGCCTCAGTAACAATCATGTGGCAATGCAAGTGATGAAAAAGAAGGAAATATTTATGAGCATACAAAATAGAGCTCTTCAAAGTCTCCAGAATCTAAACTAAAATAAATAAAAGTTCAACTAAAAGTGTCTTTTCTTTGTGAAATCCTCCTTTAATAAGTGAAAGGTTCAAGTAGGCATCCTTTTAGATGCATTTCTCCTTTAAGGGAAAGGAGATGAACTCTTTCTCTGACCTGGTGTCTGCACACTGTTTCCAACACTACCCGGGTAGTTTTAATGTGTTATCTGGTTCCTGAATGAGCTGAATGAGTGGATGATCCTGATGTCCTCTGAGGGCGGAAACACGGCCGTGGTTCTGGTCCGTCCACAGTCTAACGTCCCTTGGGTTGGCTCACCACTGACCCCGAAAGGGATCAGATTCTGAATTACCCAATCCTATTCTAAAATAAAAACCAATGGGAGCTCACAATGAGAGGACCAAAAAAGATACATGCGGCTCCTCACGTTCACTTTCACAACAAAAATCAGTTCAGGAAGGTCTTCAGCTTGTTAGGAGCAGCCTCTCCGGATGATGTCTCAGCCAGAAAAGGGAGTGGTCCTGAAAGCCCGCGCTGACAGAGAAACAGAGTAGGTGCGCCACCTCTGTTCCGGGGTGAGATGACACCTCTAACTGACATATATAGGTTTAGTAACCCTGTATTCATGTGGGGTACAGAGGGATGTGCCAAAATCAGGCACTGGTCTACAGAGACGTGGAAAACAGTGATCTGGTCAGATGAGTCAATTTTCATCAGATTCTCCACATGTGTGTGACTTCATGTGTGGCGGACATCAAGAGAATAATACAGATCTGGATTCTTGACCCCAACATAAGGGGATCTGGAGGCTCTGTTATGATTTGGGAGGCATTTTGCTTATTGTTTGGATCCACTTTTGGACTAGATTTTGGACTGATGCGTCAGACACCACTCTCCACCACTATCAAAAACAGAACTCCAAATGAAGAAACATCTTTTGGAAGAATGATTTTCATCTTTCCAGTGGAGTTCCAGAGACTCAGTGATCAATGCCAAGGAGCTCTGCAACTTGTCGGACAGCATGTGGCAACCCGACACCCCACCACAACACTTTACAATGCTTTTTTCCTTTAATCTGCCACCTGTGTGTTTAAATGATCACCTTGATGATGACCTCACATTATGCAAAATGAGTGCTTCTGAATTAGTAAAGCAAGATGTTTGAACCATACTACACGCTACATTCTGTACACATGGCTTGATGTCTCACTCTCTCTCACCTCGATCATCTCGACCAGCTCATTCGATTCAGTGACGTGGCTCGAGGATTTCTTCTTCCTGGAATGAAACCAAAAGCAAATGAATTCAGGTTGAAAAGTAAATCTTTGAATGGGAAGGTAAAAGACTGATAGCTGATTTGAAGTTGTTTTACCTCGTCCACACAATCAAAAGAAGTAGAGGGATCAGACTCAAGACCACCAAAGTTAACCTGATATTATTTGGTATTAATGATGTTTTCCCTAAAAATGAAGACACACAGACATGAGGCCTATCGTACCTGCATCAGGCTGCTAAGTGATATTGCACATTAATCAGCCAGTCAGTGGGTCATCCTCACTGAGAACAAGTGCAGGATGGGAAGAAACGTACCTGCCACAGTCAGACGTACGGTGAATGCATGACGTCCTCTGCTGTTCTGAGCTTCACAGGAATAATTCCCACTGTGTTCAGCTCTAAAGTCAGTGATGCTGATGATCTGTCCTGATGCTTCTGCTGAGTCTTCATTCTCCTTGTACCAGGTGTAGTTAGCTGCTGGGTTAGCATCACTGCTGCAGGTCAGAGTCACTGAACTTCCCTCCACTATCTGAGCAGAGGGACTCACTGACACAGAGGGAAGCTTTGGAGCATCTGGAGGACAACATGTGAACACAGAGAAGCCTCTCAGTCATTATAAAGTGTCCTGGAAGCTTTTAGTTCAATGTTGTAGTAACAGTGTAGCGACAGACTTCATTATGAATTGACATTCTTTCTACTTGCCTGAACTGAACTTTTAATGTGTTTTTAAGCCCAACTGGTGTTCTGATGTTTACTTACACAGGACATCTATGAATAAAGACACAGAGAGCTGATCCTCAGACTTGCAGTAGTAGATCCCTCTGTCCTCAGAGCTGATGGAGCTGAAGTGATAAATACCTTCAGGTCCTTGAAGCAGTCTTTGGTTCTCCTTGTACCAGGTATAATTAGTTGCTGGGTTAGCATCAGTTCTACAGGTCAGAGTCACTGATCCTCCCTCCACTATGTCACCAGATGGACTCACTGACACAGAGGGAATCTTTGAAGGGTCTGGACATTAATGTAGATACGTTATTATAGCGTGATGCTTTGTTCAGACAAACATAAAGTATATCCTGCATAACCTGCATGATTGATGGCCGCTATTTTCATACAATGAATGAGACTTGTAAAGACATTTAACAAACTTTAATACTAAATATGACGTGTTAATACTTCATCATTATTTATATTTGTTAAAGTCATCAGTATTGCATAAGCAGAGGTAAAGCTAATTTTGAAGGGTAACATCAACGTTTCTGCTTTTTCATTGTGTTTTGATAAAAATAATCAATAGTGGCTCCATTCACTGTTGTAAAAACCTTTAAATGACACTACAGTGTGATACACAGTACGGTGGGATGCCCTCTTGAGTCTCACATGTTACAGGCAACACACTGTCTGGTTACTCTGGGAGCAAAGCTTTGACATTTTGTGACATAAACTCACACACTGAAGGAGATCGGTGATCCTCGTGTCCTCTGAGAGCACAGGAGATGTTGTCTCCAGGATAGAAGGAGTCTGTATAGGTAGAAGTTTGCTGTGTTGTGTTTTTCTGTCCGTTCTTGAACCACACGTAGGAAAGACCACCAACTGGACTGCAGCTGCTGTGACACTTCAGCTGTGCCTCAGTACGAGACTGATGGACTGATATTATTCTGGTCACCTTCACCTGCAGAGCTGAACATGAGAACACAACAGTGATGTGATGAATCAGTACGTACTCACATAAACACACTCTCTGTATTTTACATCCTTCTGCCTCCTTCAATGCATTCATGTCCATCAGTTGTGTTCACAGTACCTGTGACAGTCAGAGTTGTTCCAGGTAAACTGCTCTTCCATTCAAAGTATCGTGATTTGAATTTAAAGTGATACTCAGCTGAATCAGTTTCTCTCAGGTCTCTTATCCTCAGAGTGGAGCGTCCTTTCTCTGTTTCAGAGACCTTAACACGACCTGCATACTGAGGGTCTCCACTGAGGTCCTCAGGCTTTGAATCATCCTGCCACCAAAATCTACGTCCAGGATTGAACCAAAATTTTGTCAGAACATATTTTTTATGAGTGTATGAACAAGAAATGTCCACTGATGATCCTTTGGGGGCGCAGATGCTTCTGTCGGTGTAAATCACTCTGTTACAGGATGGATCAAGAACACCTAAAAGAAGATTCAAGTATTTTACAAAGCATGGTAACAGCAAAGTATTGACTCCAGTTAAAAACAGGCAGAAGGTGATGATTGTACAATGATACAACTCACACATTAAACGAGATGGAAACTTCTCATATCCTTTAACAGCACAGGCAATGCTGTCTAAATTATCAAAGTATTTGTCAAAAGAAGGTTTTTGTGTTTCATAGTTCTGTTCATTCATGTACCAGATGTAGGAATGAGGACCAGGTAGATGACAACTGCTCCTACACATCAGCTTTGCCCAGTTAGACCAGTCTGATGTGTCTGTCACCTCCACCTGGAGAGCTGTATGTGTAAAGAACAAAGTGTCATTTGAACTGTTGTCCAGTAGTAACAGTAACATGTTCCACATTTGCAAATTACATATCTTGCAAATGAAATCTCCCCTGTGACAGACAGTCTGACTCCAGGTGAACCAATAAGTTTCCCTCCTGGTTGGTTTGTGATGAACATGAACTTGTACTCAGCTGAGTCGCTCTTTCTCAGGTCTGTGATTCTCAGAGTGCAGAAGTTTTTACCACAATCATACTGCACACGATCTGTAAAGTCTTCATCTGTCATCAGATCTACAGGCTCATCGTGGTTCATCTTAGTAAACCACACAACCTCTTCAACCACAGTTACGTTCTCATTTCCTCTGGGTGGGTATGTGTAGGTGCAGCGTATGTCCACTGTTGATCCTCGTAAGGCACAGATCTGAGTAGAAGAGTAAGTCACTGTATAGTCAGTGTGACCCTGCACCACTGTAACACAGAGCACATCACACAATATGATTAGTTCTTCTAGTATTAAAGAAGAGATCCAAACCGTCTCTGGTTCATATCTACGTTCACTGAGGCAGGACATCACACACTCTGAAGGACTTGAAGGCTCATTTACGTCTGTGTCCTGTTGCTGTTATTTAAATAATAATGCATATGCTCTGCAAATAAAGTTGATTCTGATTGTGACTCTGAAGGTGCAGAGAAAGAGCAGAAGTGTATTTAACCTGTGAACCATCAGGCAGCTGTACTGAGGAGGATAAAAGGAAGAGAAGACATTCTTAGAAAGGAGAAGTGAGGCATTGTAGAGGTGTTTATCTTTGCCGCTTCTCTGTTTACTGTCAGGTCATAAAACTGCTGACTCTGTGTGAAACAAGTGTGAAGAGTTCTGGTCTGGTAGTATTAAGTACAATATCAAATCAAATCAAATCAAATAAAACTTTATTTATATAGCACTTTTCATACGCTAAAATGCAACCCAAAGTGCTTTACAACGTTAAAAACATTAAAAACAAGCACCCATCCCTCCCTCCATATATACACACAACTGTGGAAAAACACACACACATATGCACGCCAACACACACACTCATACATGCACACACACACACCCACACACACTCTCAGCACTGACTATAGGGAGACATGGCATGGCACTGAGGATCATGGAGAAAACGCCTACACTGGGGTCCTCCACACCGGGAGGAGCCATAGGCCATGACCACCGGGGGCACCAGCACACGGACCCCCGACCCCGACAGATAGGGGGACCCCCACACCAAGGTGAGGAGCCCCCCAACCAGCCGGGCCAAAGGGATCCGCGGACAGAACCCCCAGCAGCAGGCCAGACACAGCCCCCAGTGTGGAGGACACCCCCGAGGAAACATTGGAGTTAAAAACTGAAAATTTTAAACTATAACAGAAAATGAAATATGTCAAACATAAGTAAAAGGGTTAAAAGAGTAAAATACATAATGTAATAAATAGAAAATAATAAGAACATGAAAAATTGTAAAAATTGTAAAATACATATGTATGGCACACACTTAAAGAATAAACTGGTGGGTTGGACTGTGATATATGATGATGATGTGAAAAACATATTTCAGTGTATATTTTGAACACACATTAAGATTTAAACTGAATCTTTGGTGCACAAGCAATCAAACATTTCTCATATTAAAAACTGTATTTTGCAAATTAACTGTAGGAAGTTGTTAGATGTAGCAGAATTCAGTGCGACTAAGCAACTTTTCATTCTAATCTGTTGGTGTCGTCACTGCCTGATTAATGCTGCACTTCACAGGAAGCTGGCCTTTAAAACAGAAATAGTTTTGGTAGCTACACAGAAATCAACACAGTAGTTTACAGCACTTTAAAGGCATCACATGACCTGTAGACGGTTGGCTGATGTAATGTGTCTATTCAGAATCAGTATAAAGTACCTGATGAGGAGAGAAGTAAGAGGAGAAATCCAGCTTGTGCTACTTTACATCCCATGGTGGTCTCCTCCTCTCTCTGCTGTGGCTGCAGTCAAAGTAAAACACATGAGTAATTAAAAAACACACACAAGAAATTCTATCAATCACATCAATAAACACAGTGATCTGACCTGAAGTGTGGCTGACAGTGACGTCCACTTCACTGAACTTGTTCAGACAAGTTTGGTCTTTTACTGGTGTTTATCTGCAATAGTTAAAATCCCAAAGACATTCAAGCTCAGCAGAAACCTATCAATGAAAGTGAACAAATGCTGTGGACGGTCCCTGACAAAGACGGATGTGATCTGCAGGCAGACTTTCTTCTGGTTCACTGTGGTTAAGACCCAGACTTTATAGTGTCAAATAGTGTAGCAGACAGTTTCTTTCCTCTAAAATGTTCCTAGTTGAGCAAATGTGTAAATGCAGACTGCAGTCTCCTATTCAGTGGAATAGTTGATAAATATGATTATGAGATCAAGCTATTCAATGATTTTATTATCATGCTTTTACATATCCAACCTAATACCTTAACAATCTAAGTTACATGTTAAGTGACGCTGTTGAGGGTTGTGGGATTCTGTTTATAGATCTATTTGATTGCACTCTGAAAACTAACTCTGTTAGCGCATAATTGCAAGATAGAAACTCTAATGTATTATTTATTATGATACAAAGTAGATTACCCTTTTATGCTGCAAACATTGTTGATAGGGTGGGTTGACAGAATAATGTTGGTAATTACACTAATTTGATATTGTGCATCATAAATTTCTAAAACCAAAATTCAAGCTGGGCCCTGTGATGGACTGGCAGCCTGTTAAGGGTGAACCCTGCCTTCAGCTTAAGTTAGCTAGGATAGACTCCAGCCCCCTGTGATCCTGATCAAGTGTTGTATAGATAACGGATGGATGGAAATTCAAGTTGTAGTAAATTGATTAAATTGGCTCGACAGCTTTATTTTTCTCCATCTTGACTATAGGATTTTAAATCCTTGCAAATCTGAAAACTTGCCTTCATGCAACCAGTTATTAAGTAGGTGGTAATTAAAACTACTATTGACTGTAACTGAAAGACTAACTGCCCTAAATCAACATAGTTTGTTGCACCATCATTTCTTTCGAAGTTGTCGTAAACCGTGATGATGGCTGATGAAAGGTGCGAAATAGACAGATGAAAGGATGTGGTCAAGCATGGGGGAGAGTTTGCCATCTCACTCGCTGCTTGTGTCTGTCTGTTCTTGTTCCTCAAGTTATGAAGCAGCTACTTGCTGTGTTAGAGTGTGCATTACCTCTGTGACAGTTTATTACAAAGTGATTGTGGGTAAGACAGAGACACGGCAGAACAAAAAAGAATATTTTGAATAATAAAGTTACAGTTTATTCAGAGCTGAAATCCACAACATATTGCACACTGTGGCCACTCTACAGCAGGAAGAGGGAACTGAAATGTGTACCCAGTACGTAACTAGGTGTCAATAATATTGTTATAAAATAATACCAAATGAAATCATATTGTTAGAAATAAAATAAAAAATCGCTACAATACAAGATTCTCTGCACACTGTCACGTGTACTTAAATGATGTTCAAACTCAGTGTAGAAGGTGGCTGTTCCCCCCAAGTAGTGCTTGTACCACAGCCTGGTGTGATGATGTTGGTTTTCCATCCTGGTACTCAGGTCCAGAGTCGATCTGATGGGAGAGGCAAGTTGACAGAAATGGGTGTTATTCATAAAATTTACAGTTAGTCTGAATTTTGTAAAACTTAAGCAGACTCTCTAAATGTCTTACTCTGTAACTAATGGATGAATGAAGATGGCTATTGCAAATGAATTCCTTGGGAGCAACTGTAATGTTAGCAATTTCTCCCCGGGGATCAATAAAGTATTTCTGATTGTGATTCTAAAGTTAGGTTGTCAGGAGGGTGTACATTTCCTAAAATAAAATAATAAAAAACTAAACTGCAATCGGCTACAATGTGGCTTTGCAAATGTTGTTTTGGTGTCCCTGCAGGTTTACTTATGAAGAATTCTTGATCTGTCCTTTCTGCATACAGATGTTGTTTTTCCATTGATAGAGCCAGGGAATTCAAACAGACCAATCACAGTGAGCGACATGCAAATCAGAGCCAGCGTGTCCCGCCCATCTTTGAGAATCCACCAATGGCTGTGGATGTAGGCGGTGCCTGGAGGACAACAGCGGAGGATTCAAACGGAACATGGCAGCGGGGAAGGATGTCGATGAAAACACTCAAAATAGAAGGTAAGAATGAACTGAGGCTGTCATTGATAAATGTTTAATAATATTTACATTTACGGAGAGTTAGGTTTCCCCATGGCTACAGCTGTTGAGGTTTTAAGCTGGTAAACATAATGTTACGTTAGTGAGAGAAACCGTCACTCTCCAGCCGTCAGCAGCCTTCAGACAAAGTCATTTAAAGTAGCTACACAGCGTTAGCTAATGTTAGCTGCTTAACTTTACCGTGACATGACAGGAACTGCAAATTTGTCAGAACAACTGAACATTTAAAATGTTTAGCTGTCCCGAAATTGGAAATTCTTATCTAGCAAAAGCCCGCATTTTAACTGTTGTTGGAGAGATTTTGAGTTGGTGTGTGTTTGAGCCACTTCACATTAGCTACATTAAATTTAGCAACTTCCGCGTTATCGCACAGTGTATCTCTGCTCCCATGTGTTTCTACATGCATACACCTTTTACAGGGATGGTGACATTATATATAGCTCTGCAAACCTGTTTTTGTTTGTTCAGCCTGTTTTGATAAAGTTATGCGAAAGTAGTGGTGGAGGTGTTGATTCAATTTTATAGTAATTTGGGAGGTCTTAGTTTTTGATGGTTGTGTCACAGTTAGCAACACATCAGCAGAAGAAGATGAAGGTTATATGTTGTAATATAATGCTATCGTTACACAACTACATTCAACATATTTTTGAAATTATCACAAAAAGGCCAAAACTGAATTAACACAAATCCATTATACTGCATTGTGCGACAGCTGAGCAGCCACAGTACTGTTCCCACTATAGATCTTCGGCCAATGTCTTTGTCAGGGACAATTGAAACAATATTTGCAGCATTTAACACCTTGTGCTTGTGAAACTATTTGTTATCATGTATAGGTGACTGTTTAAAAAGTGTCACAACTGGCTTGAAGTCAGTGTGAAGGCATTACTTTCTAGATTTACACTGCTGACTGGAGTAAGGACAGGTTTGCACAGTGAAACTGTTGAGTAGTATCACAGTGTGGCAGTAGAAACTCTCCTGTGGTCTTAAGACTATTGAACTGTGATACAGCCTGTCAGACAGCATGAGCATGAAGAGTCTGTGCATGGGTGGGTTTCCCTGACAGTCCTTTAAGCTCACTTGCATATTCATCTCTTGAAAATTTGAAGAGTTGAGGACATATACTACTGAAAGTGGCATCTCGTTCAATTTCAAACTCGCAAATGATTTATTGAAAATTTCCATTGGTTGAAAAATTATGAAAATGTTGGGATTTCAGCTAAAAAAAATGGACAGATGTCAGTTTCAGATGCCAAAGATCATTTGTACAAAGTTTCAACAGATTCTGAGGTGGTCAAGCAGCTGACCTCCCCTAATCTCGCTGAGTTGACACGGAATGGCCCTAGTGGTTGTTGTTCGTATGACTCCCTACACAGACAGGATATACAGCTGCTGTTGTGCTTTCCTTAATTATTTTGGTATTTGGTGTTAAATGTCAGTGATATAATCACACTTACTGAGGTTTTTCGGTAGTTAATGCAGATTAGTCAAGCAGCATGTGTCAGCTTTTGGTTAAGGCTTTGGGAAAGGCCGTCCATGTCAAAGGGTTTTCAGTTTGATCCCCAGCTCTTCCTGTAAAATGTTTACGTTTCCTTGGACAAGACATTGAACCACGAGTTACTTTTTAATGGTTAGGTCAGCTTGCTTTGTAATTACCTGCCACGGCTGTGTCTGTGAATGAGAGGCAAACTGCAAAGTTCTCTGAATGTGGCACTAATGGTCTCCATTTGTCATTTACGTAATCATGACTTACCTATGATATCCTCTCACATGCAAATAAATACATATGTGTATAATCTATCTGTGTCTCCCCTTCAGAGGTACAGCGTGCAGCATGGTGATCAATCATGAGGAATCGCCAGGGGGCTCTCATGCTGGCCGACCACCAGTCATCTTCAACCCAGATTTTTTTGTTGAGAAACTCCGTCACGAAAACCCAGATGTTTTCCTAGAGTTGGTGCTAAGTAACATTACTCGCCTTATAGATCTTCCTGGGACCGAGTTTGCCCAGCTCCTCGGTGAGGAGAGCCCTAAAACCCCAACAGGCGGAAATGGAGGCTTTTTCCGTTCTTTCAACTTCCTCAAACGCAAAGGTAAGAGGTCAGCCAGTCGACTCTACTTTCCGTGTTGTCTCGTAAATTGTACAGATCGCTTCGCTTGTGTTTTAGAAGTGATGAAGGCATTGTGACTTTACACAAAAGACAAAATATGTGTAATGATAATGTTACCTGTGTTGCCCCGCTCGTTTGTGATGAGACTTGTTTTATTATAAGGCACATGTACGTATATATTGAAGAGCTGTTTCTCTGAGAGGTCTTACAATAACTTAATATTGTCACCCACATTCATCTCTCTTAATACTTTCACAGATAAAGGTGTTGTGTTTGGAACCCCACTGACAGAGAGCTGCATTGCTCAGATCTACCAGCTTATTGAGTACCTCAGCAAAAGTGAGTCATAATATCCACAGTTGCCTAATCACAGGTCTTTTTACCAGCTTGCCTCCATGCCAGTCTAAAGCCTTAATTCTAGCCTTATATAGCCTTTTCGTTAACAGCTTGGGGTCCTGGTCTTGTTGGAACACTGTGTCACAGAACCACTTGCCTCTTGGCTGATGGTTTTAGGTTTTCCTGAAGAATGTGGAGGTAATCTTCCTTCTTCATTTTTCAATTTACTTTGTGTAAAACACCAGATCCACTGGCACCAAAACAATGCCAGAGATTGATACTACCACCACCATGCTTAGCGGTAGGTTTGGTGTTCTTGGGGTTAAAGGCCTCACCATCTCTCCTCCAAACATATTTTTTGTCATTGTGGCCACATGATTTTTGTTTAATCTGACCACAGAACTTTCCTCCAAAAGGCCTTTTCTTTGTCCATGTGATCAGCAGCAAACCTCAGTTGAACCTTAAGGTGCTGCTTCTAAAGGAAGGACTTCCCTCTTAAACGGCAGCCTGTCAGCCCATGGAGATGTAAAACAGGCTTTTGACTGTGGACACTGACACCTGTGTTTCAGCAGCGTCTAATTCATTGCAGATCTGCTTTTTGGTGATTCTTGATTGTCTCTTGACCATCCTGACCAACTGTCTCTCAGCATCAGGTGGTAGCTTGTGTTTTAATTCGTGTTAATTGTTTGCACAGATGATTTAGGGATCTGTTGCTGCTTTAAAACGGCTCTGAGCGACCTTCTAACTTATTCAAGTGATTTGCTTTTTCAGTTCTTTGCTGAGCTCCTCAGACTTTCCCGCTGTACCACTGGCTGAGTCTAATAAGTGAATCTGTTTAAATTGACTCAGAGAGGTCAGCAGCTGTTATCAATTGTAATCACTCACAAGAAGTTAGGAGGCCATGCCGCTAAGAAAAATTTATTAGCACAACTTTATACCTTTCACCAAAACTGATAATTGAAGTTGCTGCACCTACGTTTTTTGACCCGGCAGATTTTGTCATATTTGCAGAAGACCTATAATGAATCAATGGAAGAGCCTAGATACATGTTGATCTTTTGCAACAAAGGCCCGTGTTCCAATGATTCCATCGTAGAACATTCCGTGTTATAGGAGTCATTGGAAGCTCAAGACTAGCAAGATATGCATGGCATTTATAAGTGTATGTAAACTTTTGTTCACAATTTTACATGCTGAACTGTGAATTGTTACACATATTGCATATTTTAGAATTATGACACGTTTGAAGGTTTCCCTTTATGAGCCCCAACCGCTTTTACACACAGATCTGCATGTGGAGGGGCTGTTTCGTGTGCCTGGGAATAGTGTTCGGCAGCAGGCCTTGAAGGAGCTTCTCAACAGTGGTGCTGATGTCGACCTGGAATCTGGAGACTTTCACCCCAACGATGTGGCCACACTGCTCAAGACTTTCCTGGGGGAGCTGCCAGAGCCCCTGTTGACCCACAGACACTTCCATGCACACCTCAAGATAGCTGGTAGGAATACATACACCCACACTGAGCCATACTTTAATGTGTTTTCTCATTGTAGAGCACAAATACTTTCTAACATGAGCATTCTGTCATGTTTCAGTAAAACCTTATTTTTATACAACATATACATTTCCTTTTCCCCCCCGCTCCCAGACATGACTTTGTTTGATGAACAAGGCAACAAGACTGCAATACCCAACAAAGAGCGTCAAGTCGAGGCCCTGCAGCTTCTCTTCCTGTTGCTACCTCAGGCCAACCGCTCACTGCTCAAACTATTGCTCGACCTGCTCTACCACACTGCCAAGCAGCAAGACAAAAACAAGATGTCCGCCTTCAACTTGGCCCTCATGTTTGCCCCACATGTCCTCTGGCCCCGACATGTAAGATTTATTCTACAAATTACAGATCAAGATTATTATTTTTATATATTATTATCACGTTGGAGGATACAAATGCTTAAAAAACACTGGAAACAAAAAGTAGAAATGCAGACACAATATATCAAATGCTAGCTGTTAATAAGGTTGGTTTTCTGTCTTTATTTTGAAGGGGTGTAATATGCATGTAGGTGTAAGGCTATTAAAGCTGCATGAGTGAAATAACGCCACAAAAGCTACAAAAGTCTTAATATGTCAATTTTTTTTGCCAACTGGGATCAAAATGTTGTCCGTCCAGATACACATTCTGACTAGGAGTCTGTGTGCATGTGTAACTTTTATCAGTGCTTCCACATTTTAGTCTCTTTATCTCATAGTGGTTTAAATACAGTAAGTAATAAGTTGTTTTTTTTTAAATGCTGTTCTCTGATTCTCTAGATGACAGCTGGTGACCTTAAAGACAATCTCAAGAAACTGAACAACAGCATGGCTTTTCTCATCAAACACTCACAGAAGCTCTTCAGGGTGATTATTGTCCACACACATGAATGTACAATCAAACATTTTGAATATGAACCCAGGTTATTGATCCAGTATACAGACCACCTCTGGAAATGCTAACAGTCAATCACAGAGATAAGTGGGGCTCCAGAAACATGTGACTGCGTTAGTCATTGACCTGTGGATGAGTGATGTGTTTGCTGTATGTTCAGGCTCCGGTCTACCTGCGGGAATATGCTCGAGTGCACTTCACTGGGACCAAGGCTCTGCAGACCAAGGTTAGTGAGAGGAGTTCACACTAGATCCCCTTTCAGACAATCTGTGCGAATCGACAGACTGAGTGTGTCTGCCTGTGTGCTGCACTGAGCTGCAGCATGTCGAAGATAGAACTGCTCCTCACACACAGGCACTGAGAGAGAACACTGTTTTGGATTTGGATGGGCAAAAATGTGTATGATGAATGTCTTAATCATATTTCAGATTGGAAACAGAGTTGGCGAGATAAAATGTAAAAGATGAGGTTAATGTAGCAGTAACGAATAGAAAGATATTTTTTATTTTCAGAGAGTAGGACAGATTTGTTTTCCCCATTTTGAGTGACTGGCCCTGTGCTTTATCAGGATGATCTGGAGCTGCTGGCAACAAGCAGCTCTCCTGCTCAGCGGACAGGTTTGCCACTGAAGAGGGCTGCTGTTCTGGTCCCCAGCTCTCAGGAGCAGTGCCAGTCACCAGCTCAGCAATACACAGAAGAAGCCTTGAAGGAGCTCTTCAGACACGTTCACCACAACATGCCGGACTCTGCTAAGAAGAAGAAACTTGTCCGACAGGTACACTTAAGGGTCCTCTTACTGTCCTGAAGTCCAGCTACTTACAATGAAAACATAAATCTACCAAAGCAGTTTCTTCTGCTACTTAACCTTTGACATGATCATTTGTGTGGTCAGTGTCTTAATAACATAGAATCTAAGTGCTGTTTTTTTCCTGTCCTACATGCAGTTAGTCAAACAGACGACCTCAGGGACACCTACCAACGAGCACCATCAGGCTCCCCCAGCTCCCAGCAAGAAACATCCCCGCTCCCGCTCCTTTGGTGGCCTCATCAAGGTACTGAGTAATCCTGCAAAGTCCAATGACAAAGAGTTTAATGAGAAATTAAGTAGTTAACGTGATCATTTCCACATTTTATTTGCATCAACTTGTAGAACATAGAGGCAAGATGATTTGGTGCTCCTTAAACTCACACTGCTTCCTGGTGATTTGATAGGTCATAGTTATTGTAACACAAATCAGTCATATATTTTGTTAATCATCCCAGTCTTTGATCCCTTTACAAGTGGGATTGTTTTCGCTACACATCCTGTAACATTAATACTCTGAGTAAAATGAACCTTGTACATCTTGGTTGTTCCCACCTGCTGCCCTGGTAACAGCGCAAAACTCGAGGTGAGCAGCTGACAGCCGAGAGACGGGTCCGACACATCTCCCCCGATGCTGTCACCAGGGCAGGAAGAAAGCCTGGTAAAGAGAACGTCATCCTGCAATCGGTGAGCCTTTTTAGTTTTGGTGTGTACGTATTATTTCTTTGGTCTGACTTTGTGTTTAAGTCTTAGATTACTGTTTAAATATAACAACATGGAGCTCCCTGCTAGCTGAAAGATAACCAAGACGCTTCACAGGGGAGATCTGGTCAGGCACCGTCGCATGTCATACCCTCTCTAACCTTGGTTTGTGTATCTGTGTGTGTGCAAATGCAGGTGAACAGCCCATTGAATGGTCCTGTATTGGGGAAAGCAGGACTGGTAGTAAAAAACCCAGACTTTGCTTTTCACAAGGACAAAGGCATGAAGGTTTCCAAGGTATGATGATGTTTCTTCTGTTGTTATTAATCTAAATCCAAATACTAATGTGTAAATACTGCTTGCATACCATTTTTGTTATATTTTGTACCAGTCTTTTGTGAATGTACTTTATTAAAGTAAACCAGGCATTGAACAGACTCCATAGAGACTCATAAGTATTTTCTTTAATTGAAAAGAATTTTGTTAACTTGTATTCTCATTAAAATATGGCATATTGACAACATGTGAGGAAACAGCTGACTTACATGAAAATTGTGGTTGGTCACATGTCAGAATGTGAACTCTGTCTGTTCATAAAGGTGTTGTGTTTAGAGCATTTTTTTTGATAATGTTTTGATTTCTCGGATTTAAAAGAAGCTTGTTGATGTAATGATTTGGTGTGATTTAAGTCCACTTAAACAAACAGAGAAAAGCTGAAAATACTCCATAATCTATAAAATCATGCAGAAGAGGATAGTGAAGTGGTAAAAGTTGGGTTCTGCTGACACAATGATTTGGCTGTGCTTTTCTAATTTGTATGGATTTTTTGCGATTGTATTTATGAAATGACATATTGGTTGAATTCATCCATCCATCTTTCTACTGTCTTTCCTTCTTTCATTCATCTCTCAGCAGGACTCTCCCTCAGTGTCCAGGATGTGTTTCTCTCCTGCTCAAGAGATCTCGCTGTAAAACTCGACACCTCCTTCTCATCTCAGACATGACTTAGGCAGTATTAATATTATTATTCCTCTTGTTTACTTTTGTGCTCTCATCTTAGTAAGTCTATTTAACTGTGATTAATATACAGCAGTGCTAACCTGAGCCAGTTGAGCCAAACCAAACCTGAACCTTGTTCCGTCTGCCGTAGGACATTCAGTGACTGCTGACGAAGTGGTACCAGCAGCTGAAGGAAACTGCAGCTTTTATTTTAGTGGCATTAATATTTAATTTTGTGGTGGTCCATTTGGGCACAGTTATAATAATAATAACAATGATAATAGTCAATCATTTAATTTTGTTTTAATTTGGTTGTGAGAGGTGACGGAAACAGTTTTAGGCAAAAATGTACAGCTTATTTAAAGGGCCCACGGTGATTGTTTCTCTAAAGATACAGGCTGCAGCAGCTAAAGTGGAAACTGAAGATTATTTTAAGGATTAAAGTTCCTTTAAAATATATATATCTGTATTTTTAGACAGTACAATGCTTCTCTTTAAGTCAGCTTGTTTGTCCAGTTCTTTGTTGAGCTTTTGCAGTACTTAGGGAGCAGATCTGGACGTTTTCAGGTCAGCTTTATCATGTTTTTTTTCTTTTTTGGTACGCATATGTGATATTATTGGATGTAGAGCTGGGCAATATGGCTTATGGTCGGAATGATAATGTGACACATTTTCTTCAGTAACTGAAAAATTGATATATTCTCTGACTGCCCCGATCTGCTGAAGGATTGTGATTTTAACTGTGCTAAACTAGTCATCATAGGCTTTAATAGTAATCACGCTGTGTGGTGCTACATGTTGGTTATTGCTGAGCTTTACCTGAATGTGAATGATTTCAATCAAATCATAACCGGGTTGGTTGCTTTGGTTTGGCTCTGCTGGCTCTGACCTGCTTGCGCCAGTAATAACTTGAACCATGTATTTTAGCTACTGTATCAGAGTCTATGACCACTAGCCAGCTGAGCTTACAGTCTGCTGTTGCGTAGAATATGTATACGTGTTGTACAGTACGTGTGTGTGTCAGTGTGTTTTTACATTTTTACACTTGTTCTTATTGGGAGCGTGGTGTGTTTGTTTTGGTACGTTATGTTGTAACTCTTGTTACTGGATGATGATTGGATAATAATTGATCGGGAATCGGTGAGCAGCTCACCTCATTTTTCTAAAGCTTCATCCTGACATGAAAAACAGGATTAATATGTTGATAATGTTTTTTACTCTCATGGGTTTATCAGTTACGGGGATCCCTGGTTGTGAATCTGTCAAATATGAAATGTTACCTTTCTAAAATGTCTCACTACACTTGAGATATTTTAAAAAACATTTTATTTATTTATTTTTTCTATCTTTCTTCAGCTTGATCATGAAGTGGTTGTTTTAATTGAAACAAAAGTGGTCGGTTGATGGTTTAAATGGAAGTTGGCAGAGGGTTTGTTGTATGTATTTGTTTGGTTGAAATGAGCAGTAACCTGTTAAAGTCTGGGCCTTACTCCTGATTTGGTCTAGTATCGGATCATAACTGCGTAGAGAGTAGGTCATACTCTAGGAAAGGCATGAATCTGATTAAAGTCACATAGGAAAAACAACAGTTTATTTATATCCTATTTTACTCACTATTTTCATTACGATAAAACACATGCCGATTGCGGTCATGTGGCAGCACAACCATTTCAGCTTTGTAAAAGTTGACATGTGTATGCGAGTAAGAAGAATGCGGAATTTACGGGAGGAATTTAACGACTTTTACAGGTTTCTGATGGACACAGAGCACCGACATAAAGGTTTAGCAAAGGGAAACCATGTTGCTTTCCACTGCGGGAACTCGGGGAATGTGCAAAGTGGTGCAGATGTTTATGGGAATGTCCTCCTAACGGACCCTTGAAGTTTTTCTGTGTCCATTGCGGTAAGATCCAGTAGATTTACTGCTTTAAGTCAGAGCCCGCCAAAATGTTGCTAGCTCAAAATGTAGTTAAAGATGTAACTCCAGTTCTATGAGCATACAGGTGATAGAATAATGGAGGTTGGTTTGTTAGTTTATATAGTGATGATGCCTGAGAGGAGACGGCTGCTACATAACAAGGGGTTTTTAGAGGGCAGAAAAAGTGGCGCTTGTCCTCTTTGAGTTTGTCCATTCAGTGCTGAGAATCGCACAGTTTTCGGCATCACTCAGAAGCAGGTACTGTCTCTCCAGCCCTGAAAAAACATTCTTTAGTGGCGGTTCCTGTGGTCGGAACACGCTCAAAAAGGTTTGGGCTTTCCTTAAATGGCCCACAAGTTCCTGCAGTGGAAAACAGCCTCTAATGAGTTTGGTTGGTACTTCAGAAGCATGTTTTCTTGCTCTGATAGTGAAGTTAATGGAAAAACAGTGAGTTAACTTTTTGTATCTGCAGAAATGCTACTTAATGCTCCTTTAAATATTTGTGTCTAACCTTTTTCATCTCATGATTTCGCTTGCCACACCCTTTATGGCTTGACTTAACTGACGTCTGCTCAATTTTTTTGTATTGTGAGTACGGATGCACCAGTTACAGATTTTCAGCACTGAGTTTTCCCTAATAGTGCAACTCCATGTTGGAAAAATTGCCTGTTTCTCCAACTCTTTCAGCGGGAGGTCAGCCTGAATAGTGACATGGGCCTAAACCTGCTTTGTATACATTAGTTATTGCTGAAACTGACAATAATGGAGACACACTTGGTTATTTATTTAGTTTGTAACGTTTTCATAGAGGGTACCTGTTGGTGTTGGAAATCTGCTACTGGTGCATTTTATTTTGAAGGTATTGTGGATGTTGTACCGATGGGTTTACTGAAAGTGATTGAAGTGTTGAACGTCACTGCTGGACGCTGAAAGACCTTTTCTGCTGTTGTACTGGGGTATCCTGTCATGTTTTAGATTTTCTACGCAGGACTTTTTTTCCAATTTTAAATGAACCTGGCTGAATTCATGTCAGCAGGAAATGAGCCCTTTGAGACTGAAGTGGGACTGCGACATGGTCTCATGCTCTCACAGCACCAACACCTCTCTACAAACTGCAGTTTTACAAAACTGTGAAGGGACAGCCACTTTGTTAATTAAGTACAGTGTTGTGTTTAATTCAGTTTGGGGTTCGAAAACGTCTTTATATGGTGGAACAAAATGAACCGTATTAAGAGCCCCCTGATTTGGAGCTTGTTTTTTTTAACCTTAGTTATGTTACTCAAATGGGAGCAGTTGCATTCTGTATGTGTGACAAAACGCTCCTTAGCCTTGTTTTAAATCAGTGCGGCACGTTTTCCACTTGATTGATTTCTGCTTGCTGGGTTACTGAGTAATTCTTCTGTACACTGTGAGGACATGTGAGCACAAGTGGATGGGATTTTAGTTAATTAGTTTATTTTACTTAGAAACTTCAGCTGCACCTTTATTTCTTAATAATAGGGATCCATTGTAAGATGCGATTTTCACATGCTGAGTTTGTATTTGGTGATGCCTTATTCTTACTCTGTCCTCTTGTTCGTCTAATTGTTCCATTGATATGAGGGACTCGTGTGACTGTTGTACCATCTGGTTGAAACTGTGGTAATTTGTTTCTTGTATTTTAGTGTAAAATAAGTTAACCCTGTACAGTGGATTCATTGCCGAACCATCAGCTTTGGATTAAACCTTTTTTTATGTTTCTTACAGAGAGCATACTGTCGTGTTTTAATGTGTGTTTCGCCAAGGAGGTTATGTTTTTGCTGGCGTTTATCTGTTTGTTTGTCTGTCTGTTAGCAACTTTACGTGAAAAGTTCTAAACAAATTTTGATGAAATTTTCAGGAAAGGTGGATGATGGGACAAAGAACAGATGATTAGATTTTGGTGGTGATCCGGATCACCGTCTGGATCCAGGAATTTATTGCAGGATTCTTTAGCATTGGGAGATAGGGCAATGCGCATGTATATGTGCATGTAACTCCACAATAAATGTCCAGGCTGCTTGTCAAGAAGTACAGGATAAGCTCCTGGTAATTTCAACATGTCAAAATTTGATCTGGATCTGGGCAAAATTCTGGATACTAGGATCCAGAACAGGAGAAACTAGAGGGCCTGTGGAATGGTCATCACTGTAAGGTAACAGATGAAGATCCAGACATGCAGCCAACACCAACATGTAGCTGAGACTCTGCTGAATCAGGAGGATCCAACAGATCTGTTGTAGAATCAACAGCTATGGAGCTGGATCCAGAAGAAACCACCATTACCCAGAAAGAGATTCTGGTGAATAACTATTGAACTAATGATGATATCAATGTGAATCCAAATGCTAAGGGTTTGTTTTCTGGGTCAAGGAATCTAATAATGTAGATGAAACAATCCTGGGACGATTATTTCTGGGTGTAAATTCCAATATGGGGTGAAATGAGCTGCTTATTCAGACTTTACCGTCCATCTACAGCCTCACAGCATAATGTAACAGATTGTATAGGAGACAGAGCTTCAGTGCTTGTGTTTGCCCACTGGAGGGTGCTGTTGGATCGTGTAGAGGTGTGTGTCTGATGGAAAATATCCCCAAAATGTATTTAGGGTCCGAGCACCGAATGGTGCGAAGACCCTATTGTAATGCTAGAGATTATTATTAGGGGGCCAAGCCCGAGGGGCATGGGACACGCGTATGCTAGCATACGCGTTTCCCAGGCCCGAAGGGCTGGGAACCCTATTGTAATCGTTCAGATTATTATTAGGGGGCCAAGCCCGAGGGGCATGGGACACGCGTATGCTAGCATACGCGTTTCCCAGGCCCGAAGGGCTGGGAACCCTATTGTAATCGTTCAGATTATTATTATTTTCCTCCTTATTTTTCCGTTGGTAAAAGTGTTGCTGCAGGCTAAACCGTGCAAGGGAGGGTCGTGCAATTTGGAGGGTTGGTCCAGACCCCTGCCCTTACCTCAGATGCAAAAAATTGCACATGTTTGCCAGCAGGGGGCGCTATAAACAAGGGTAACATGTTTTGGGTTATAACTCCCACACCGTATGGTGCACATTCAAAAACGTCATATCCACAGATTCCCTGAATGGTACTGAGTCATCTGGGATAAGCCACGCCCATTTCCGCCTATAATTTTTTTTCGCAAAATGGCAAAAACTGGAAAACCTACTTTTTTGAACTCCTCCTTGGGTTTTTGTCCAATCAGCGTGAAACTTGGCACGTACAGTCTTCAGTTGGACCTGATCTAAAGTTATCAAAAGAATTTTGTTCTGTCTAAATATGCGCAAATTACTAACGCAAAAATTTTTATAGCTAGCAATAAAAATGCTAACTGTTGCATATCTTGGTCAAAACAAATGCTAATAACACCAAACCTGAGATGTCATGTTGTCATGTGACTGTGTGGGTATTTGCCAAATTTGGCTCATGTTGGCCACTAGAGGGCGCTGCAGATATGGGAAATTTATATCTGTTAAATGGCAAGACACATTTTCCCCATATTTGGTAGGTATGATGCTGGGTCTCTCCTGAGGCCATATCTTAAAGTTATTCATGAATGGTGAAAGTGGGCGTGGCTTATTAAAAGGCAAACAACAAACATTTATTTCAGCTCAAGTATTATACTGAGGACTGTGAAATTTACAGAGTATATATAGAAGAGCACATAGACCACCCACACCAAAAATTGTGCGTCTAATCCACTAGGTGGCGCTATAACGTTTGCAAACGCACTTTGGCCTGTAACTTTCACATTTTAAATCAAGTCTTGGCAAACTTTATATCTACGTGTTCCCTAAATAGTGTCGCATCTTCTGACATAGGCCACGCCCACTTCCACTGCACATTTCTATTTGTACGTCAGTACACATCAAAAACCTACTTTTTTGAACTCCTCCTACAGTTTAAACTCCATCTGCACCAAACTTTGCACATATAACCTCCAGATGTGTCTCAGTAAAAGTTATCAAAAGAATTTTGCTACTTCAAAAAATGTGCGACTTATAAATACACAATTTTTTGTGCTAGCTAAAAAGCACATACTGTTGCATATTTTTGTCAACGTGAAAGCTATCCACATTACACTCAAGTCACTTGTGTCAGAGGTCAACCAGAGGCTCTGTGCCAAATTTGGCGCAAATTGGCCAATAGGGGGCGCTATAAACTGGAAAAATTCAAGAACATGAAAGTTGATCAGATTGTCACCAAATTTGGTGAGCATGATGTGGGCTTGCTCCTGAGGCCAGCCGTGAAATTTAGTAATGTTTGGTCAAAGTGGGCGTGACTTGTTACAGCTGACACATTCAGCCTTTCACGCTTCCGGTGCTCTTCCCATTACCATTACAACATTGATTAACATTGAGCCTATGTGTGTTGGTGTGCAGGCAATCCAGATTTCTGATCACACTTCCCTTTGCATAACTGGTTTTGGGTTCCATCGGACGAACCATACTATCTTGGGTTAGTTGATGAGACAATGGAGGATTGGTGGGGGTGGATGGGGGATTTCACAACTTTCCTATCAATGTATTTGCATCAAAGTTTAAACATGTTATTCATGGCATGTTAACCAGTGGTGGACAAAAAGGATTGTAATCGTTCAGATTATTAGGGGGCCAAGCCCGAGGGGCATGCTGGCTCACTCCTGAGGCCATATCTTATTGTTATTCATGAATGGTCAAAGTGGGCGTGGCTTATTACAAGGCAAACAACAAACATTTATTTCAGCTCAACTATTAGGCTCTGGACTTTGAAAATTACAGGGTATATATAGAAGAGCACACAGACCAGCCACACCAAAAATTGTGCGTCTACTCCACTAGGTGGCGCTATAACGATTGCAAGCGCACACTGGTCTGTAACTTTCACATTTTAAATCAAGTCTTGGTAAACTTTACATTTATGTGTTCTGTAAATAGTGTCGCATCTTCTGACATAGGCCACGCCCTCTTCCAGTGCACATTCCTCGTTGTACATCAGTACACATGAAAACCCCACTTTTTCGAACTCCTCCTACAGTTTAAACTCCATCTGCACCAAACTTTGCACATACAATCTCCAGATGTGCTTGAGCAAAAGTTATCACATTCAGCCTTTCACGCTTTCCGGTGCTCTTGCCGTTACCATTACAGCACTGCTGGTGATACTTTGGCCGGTATCGTGACGCTCGCCCCCTGCCCGTGGTCCTTCTGGCCAGACCTCCGTGGGCTCGGCGAGACCCGGGGATCGGGTCGTGCGAGGGGGCTTGGCCCCCTTTCATAACTGCTTGCAGTTCTAGTTATTATTATTATTTTTATTTTTCCGTTGATAAAAGTAGTGCCGCAGGCTAAACCGTGCAAGGGAGGGAGGTGCCATTTGGAGGGCTTGTCCAGACCCCTGCCCTTACCTCAGTTGCAAAAAATTGCACATGTTTGCCAGCAGGGGGCGCTATAGCCAAAGGCAACACGTTTTGGGTTATAACTCCCACACCGTATGTCGCACATTCAAAAACCTCATATCCACAGATTCCCTGAATAGCACTGAATCATCTGGGATAAGCCACGCCCATTTCCGTCTATAATTTTTTTTCTCAAAATGGTAAAAACTGAAAAACCTACTTTTTCAAACTCCTCCTTGGGTTTTTGTCCAATCAGTGTGAAACTTGGCACGTACACTCTTCAGTTGGACCTGATCTGAAGTTATCAAAAGAATTTTGTTCCGTCTAAATATGTGCAAATTATTAACGCATACATTTTCATAGCTAGCTATAAAAATGCTAACTGTTGCATATCTTGGTCAAAACAAATGCTACTGACACCAAACCAGAGATCTCATGTTGTCATGTGACTGTGGGGGTATGAGCTAAATGTGGCTCATGTTGGCCACTAGGGGGCACTGCAACTATGGGAAATTTATATCTTTTAAACGGCAAGAGCGATTTTTCCCAAATTTGGTAGGTATGATGCTGGGTCACTCCTGAGGCCATAGCTTAATGTTACTCATGAATGGTCAAAGTGGGCGTGGCTTATTACAAGATAAACAACAAACTTTTATTTCAGCTCAAGTATTATGCTGAGGACTCTGAAATTTACAGGGTATATATAGAAGAGCACACAGACCACCCACACCAAAACTTGTGCATCTACTCCACTAGGTGGCGCTATAGCGGTTGCAAACGCACTTTGTACTGTAACTTTCACGTTTCAAATCAGGTGTTCGTAAACTTTATATCTACGTGTTCCCTAAATAGCGTCGCATCTTCTGACATAGGCCACGCCCACTTCCAGTGCACATTTCTCTGTCTACGTCTGTACACATCAGAAACCTACTTTTTCGAACTCCTCCTACAGTTTACACTCTATCTCCACCAAACTTCGCACATATAATTTCCAGATGTGCACGAGCAAAAGTTATCAAAAGAATTTTGCTACTCCAAAAAATGTGCGACTTATAAATACACATTTTTTTTGTGCTACCTAAAAAGCACATACCGTTGCATATTTTTGTCAACGTGAAAGCTGTTGACATTGAACTCAACTCACTCGTGTCAAAGGTCAACCAGGGGCTCTGTGCCAAATTTGGCGCAAATTGGCCAATAGGGGGCGCTATAAATAGGAAAAATTCAAACGACATGAAAGTTGATCAGATTGGCACCAAATTTGGTGAGAATGATGTGGGTTCACTCCCGAGGCCAGCCGTAAAATTTAGTAATGTTTGGTGAAAGTGGGCGTGACTTCTTACAGCTGAGAAGTCTGTCAGCTGTAAGAAGTCACGCTTGCGGTGCTCTTCCCATTACCATTACAACACTGCTGGTGAGACGTTGGCCGGTATCCTGACGCTCACCCCGTGCACATGGTCCTTCTGGCTGGACCTCCATGGGCTCCGCGGGACCGAGTCACGCGAGGGGGCTTGGCCCCCTTTTATAACTGCTTGCAGTTCTAGTTATTATTATTATTATTATTATTATTATTATTATTATTATTTTACCGCCAAATGAATTGCTTTTTTGAGGGCCTAAACATGCACCGATTCGCGTCAAAATCTGCACACACATCAGGACCGGTGAAAAATTTGATATTTTATGGTGTCTGTGTATGTGTGTCCCAAAATGGCTCCATAGCGCCCCCTGCAAAATTTTAAAAAGTGCTATTAGACTAACTGGAAGGACATTTCATCGATGGATGCAAAATTTGGCAGGCATGTTCAGCACATCAGGAAAGACAAAAAAGTCAATCATAGCCATGCTCTAAACCAAACAGGAAGTGACATATCTTGCGTTAACTGTGAAAAATCTGTGATGAACTCCTCCTAGGGGGTAAGTCTTAGAGACCTGAAATTTGGTCCGTACATACAACCGACCTTCCTGATGAATAGTTATAAAAATCTTCTATGTCGGTCAAAGGGTGTGGCCATGGCAGCCCCCCGAAATACTGATCCTTCGCCATGCCACAGGAAGTGCAGGTCGAACTCTCTGAACATGCTCCAATCTGAATGAAACTTTACATGTATGATGACACACCTGGGCTGATGTCATCCATATGATAATATTCACTCACAGTCATAGCGCCACCTTGTGGCAACAGGATTTTTGCTTTTTTAATACTTTTATGTACTGTTGTCAACCCGTTTTCCAGATTCACCTCAGACCTGCTGACATAAGTCTGAACACATTGATGATGAATCACAAAGAAAATGGTGACGTGTCATCAAAGTGCGTCTTTGTGGCAGCGTGGCGAATTTGGATGTTTCGCCATGAAATTTCAAGGGCCTATATCTCAGCTGAACAAGAACCTATCAGCTCCAAACTTCATATCCAGAATGTCATGTCCAATCTGAAGACATCCACACTAAAAAAATTTGAAATACTCATAGCGCCACCAACTGGCAACAGGATGTTTTTGTATTACATTTGCCCATCTCATTGCCCTAAACTTGGTCAAATAATTCTGAAAATTGGTGTGATGAGTCCTCACACCATGATCATGGCACAGTGTGAAGATTTTGGCATTTTACAAAACGCTGTTGCTGTGTCAACGCAAAGTTGATAAAAAAACAACTTGCCTTTGACAGCTCAAGAATTATCAAAATATCACCAAAATTTGCACACACATCACCACCTGCGAAAGGAAGAAAACTGTATGCATCTCAGCACAGCACGTGCTATAGCGCCCCCTACAGCATTTTTAACAAACAGCCCCCGCGGTACATTTAACCTACGTCCCCAAAATTTGGGAGACATATAGAACACATCAGGACGCACAAAAAATCCTCTTGGAGCCACGCCCTAAACCCAACAGGAAGTCCGCCATTTTGGATTAATTGGACAAATTTTGACGAATGTTGTTCATTTTTGAGAACTATCTCCTCCTAGGGGATAACTCACGCAGACCTCAAATTTGACCAGTATATACACCAGGACATTATGATCAAAAGTTATAAAAAGATTCCTCCAATGTCAAAGGGCGTGGCCATAGCAACCCCCTGAAGTTTGATCTTTCGCCATGAAACATCAACTGCTGTGTAAATATCCTCTGCTTGCTCCAATCTGCCTCAAACTTTACATGTTTAATCACACTCCTGCCCTGACCACATCCATGTGCCAAAATACATTCACAGCATGTGGCATAGCGCCCCCTGCAGCATTTTAAAAAATGGCCCACTCATCAAATTTAACCTACGTCTACAAAATTTGGCATGCATATGTAACACATCAGTGTGAACAAAAAAGTCTCTTGGAGCCATTCTCTAAGCCCAACAGGAAGTCGGCAATTTTGATTTCAATGTGGGATTTTTGCTGTTTTTGCTCATTTTCACAAATTAATTGCTCACAGACGATAACTCCAAAACATCTGAAATTGTGCCAATATATGGAACACATCTTCAGGTTGAAAATATGTGAAAATCATACGCCAAACCCAAAGGGCGTGGCCATGGCGGCCGACTGAACTTTGATGCTTCGCCAGAAAGGAGGAAGTCTTGTTAAATCCCCTGTATGTGCTGCTATCTGCCTCAAACTTTAAATGTGTGATCAGGTTACAGCCCTGATGATTTCCATACACCAATATACAGTCACAGTGATAGCGCCAACTCTTGGATGGACAGTAAGTGCTGCATAAACAGTCTGTAATAATCCAATCTGGCAGAAATTTGACCTGTGTGTTCAGAATCCAGCCCTGGTAGCATTATTAGGCCTAAATGCGCTCCCGGTCGCAGCATCGCCTGACGGACGTGCTTGGGGTCGCCGACAAGCAAGGGGTGCGAGGACCCGTTCATCGCTGCTTGCAGCTTTAATTCTAGTTTGAATCTCTACTTTTATAATAGCTTTCTGTGTTATAAAAGCACCCATGAGGCCATATTCACATTTTCCAGGGAAACATAACATTAACAGTGTTGATGTCTTTTTTCTTTTGTTTTTAATTTAGTAAGTTTGAGTGTGGCCCTTCACGTTTACATTCATGGTTTCACTCTTCATCAGCAGCAGTGTTTTATCTCAGAATGAGACAGAGCAGATGTTCAGAGCTGCAGGGCTTTATCTGTTGTCTGTCTATTGTGATTTCATCTTGAAATTCACTCTATCGCCCATTAAATCCAATTTTTGTCTTCTTATTCAATAAAACTTGTAATATGATAGCTTTTTTTTCAAATTGTTATGCATAGAGAAACTCTTTCTTCCCCTCTACAGGCAGGTCAGAGGTCAGGCTCATCCAGTGAAGTGTCCAAGGAGCTGGTAGGGATCCAGCAGTGCAGGGAGCTTAGTTCTACTGGTATAGAGATGATCTGTATTGTCTTCATTGATCAGTAGACTTTAGCATGCGTTTCCCTTCAAGCCACCTTTTAATTTAAAGTGACAGTAAAATAGATGTTAATAAAAGTTAACTTAACCTAGTGCAGATTTTAAACACAGACCTGCACTAAATGTGATTTGTCTTCTAAACCTCCAAACCTACTTGCACATGTCAGTTAAGATGATGAGATCAGTTAAGTCCAGCTTTGGCATGATAAACTGGGCCTATATGTGCAAGTGTAAATAACGTTTTTCCCTCAGTAAACAGATTTAAAGCTTTTATTCAAGTCTGTTTTCTGTCACTATGTGAAAATATACCACTGTTTGTTCCTTGGTTTTGGTGTAGCTGTAAACTCCAAAAACACTCCCCATTGCAAACACTGGTGTAATTCTTCGATTAACGGCACACAACATGCTTTTTAACTGTATGTTTTGTAGTCACTTTGGATTTTGCACCTTTTACACAACCTCGGTATCAGACAGTGATCCACCACGGAGGACTTTGATTGGCTGTATGAAGGGATGTAGATCAGCAGTCTGCAACCTTTTTTGCACCACGGACTGGTTTCAAGCAACAGTTTTCTACAGACCAGGGCCTGTCAAGAAGCATCCCCACATGATGCTGCTGCCACCACCATGCTTCACATTATGATGCTGCCACCACCATGCTTCACATAATGATGCTGCCACCACCATGCTTCACATCATGATGCTGCCACTGCCATGCTTCACATCATGATGATGCTGCCACCACCATACTTCAAATCATGATGCTGCCACCACCATGCTTCACATTATGATGCTGCCACCACCATGCTTCATATTATGATGCTACCGCCACCATGCTTCAATTCATCGGACCAGTCATCGAGCGTGATGACCGATCCACAGAAAATTGTCTTCTTTGAAACTGGTCCGAGGTGCAAAAAAGGTTGCAACTTTTTTAAATTGAACAACTTTTTAAAAATTTAACAATATTTTTTTAATTTAAAAAAATGTCCTAAATGAATAAAATTACTTTGTATTGCTAAATGTGTATTTCCTTTATCGAGTCTCTCCCTCTTTTCAAGGAAGCTCTCCAGAGACGTTTGTCTTTTTAAAAATTTTTTTGATGGAAACAAGCACAGATGGAAGTGGTGGGAAGTCAATCTAGTCGTTTTTCAAAATAAAACTCACTGCGGACTCTGCCAGAAATGAAATAAAATGTTTTTATTCTCTCTGTGTGGCCTGGTACCGGTCCGAGGCCTGGTGGTTGAGGACCACTGATGTAGTCTCCTAAATAATGTACTGATGCTAAATTTGCTTTAGGCTTTTAGGGTTTGTGCTACTAAAAAAAAAAATCTGACATATGAACATAAATTAGCCAAATTTTCTTGTTTTAGGAAATTAATAGTTTTCTTTTCTTTAACTGGTGCATTAAATGTTAAAATGAGTCCATCCTCAAATTGCCTGTTTTGTCTGATCAATATCCCCAAACCCCAAAATGTTCAGTTTACAGTCATATAACAGAGAAGAGTGGCAAATTCTCACTATTAAGATTGAAAACAAGGTCATGTTTAGGTCATTATTTGTCTTTGCAAGCACAATTTAAGTGATTAACAGCGTAGTTGTAAATTAGATTAACTGACTGTCACCTGACTAAAACCAGCCAGAGCATTGCTCCACTGTTTCCTGTGGACCTGCACGTAAACAGTTGGATGCGTCAGTATTTCAATGAATGCTGAAGGTAAACTGTAACAGTTGCATCACAAGGGCTATAACTTGGTGACCTTATTTATCAGATGTACCAAATCATTTATTGACTTTGCCAGTTTCGTCAATAGATGAGTCTTCTTTCAGCGGTCTGTAGAGTTCTGGTGCTAAATGACACAACATGCAGAGAAAAATCTGGAGCTTTTGTGAATTGACGCGTTTGAGACAAAAGCATCTGCTCTGTATTTCCAGAAATCAATTCAGACGCGTCTGCAGTAAAAGTCCCCCCAGCTCCCCACCCACCCTGTCCTCACAAAGCTATTATGTCCCCAGAAATAAGGGGGTCCACCCCCCTGGAGATGTCAACATCTTGTCCCTCCCTTTGTTGCAGATTAAGGCCGAATGAGTCATTCAATTCAGTTGCACAAAGGAAGCAGCCGGGCTCTGCCTGTGGCCAATTTGTTTTCCATCACTTCTGAAGCGCGCCTGGTTAAATTAACCCGTCATACTGAGTCTGCCGGGAGAAGACAAAGTGAGGCCACGAGCAATAATCACTCATGTATGGTGGTAAATAAAAAGCTGGGTAAACTGTGCCCTCCAGTTGCTAATGGACACAGAGGAAAGAAGTGACAAATCAAATCTGTTATTCAAAGAAATCTAATTATGCTCCACACAACTCTGTGATATATTGCACCAATCATCAGTGATATCAGGATAAATGTGACGACTGCTACAAACAAACAAAGAATCCATTATTAATTTTGCAAAGCACCATTAAATCTTTACTCTGCTGTAATTGAGAGCTAGTTAAAGCGGTCGTGCGGCTTTTAATGATGAAGGGTTACTTATTTGACTGGCAGGATGTGCGGTTTATACAGTTTTATCTTCTGGGATTCAGTTAATTTGATCAAACAAAACCTCCACACATTTGCCAATTCCAGCGTCTTTACTCTGAGGATTTTCTGTTTCATGCCACTGTAAACTGAATATACACTGAATTAGGTTAACCACGAATGATTTAATTGCAAATGAGTTAATCTACAAAGAAACACTTTGTTGCTGCCCCTCAGGTTTTTCTCTCCCAGCCATGGTGAGCAGCAGAGCTGGTGCTGTAGGTTGGTAGCTGTGGTGGATTTCTCCGCTCTGTCCCTGACGACTCAGATTTTTTCTCCTCTCCTTTTTTGCCTTGGTGATATGGCTATCACAAAAGCTGAAGCCAGGGTTTCTGTGGAGATTGGGGGGGAAAAAACTCAGCCAGGCTCCATTTGAATTTCAAAGCGTTGCCAGTGAATTCATAATAGACTTCTGAGTAAGCTCTGTGGCAGCTTATGGCATTCCAGTTATGCCAGTCTCATAAGAAACACCCCTCCTCTCCCCATCCAACCCAAGTTCCTGCAGCCCGGTGTGCTTTCTTGGCACTGAGCCGTGACAAAAAATATTATCACATTCAACACACAGCGGAACTTCCTCTGTCTCCTTTTATTTCACATTTATTGTTTTTTTTTTCTCCCCAAATTATTTCTCCTTTTCTGTCCTCATATTTTCTCTAGAGCTTCCCGGTCGGATGCTTCAGGGTGATCACGATTTCCTCTTCCCTTCCTCCCTCTCTCTCTCTTCTCATCATGTCCATGCAGCCCTGGGCTCTTTTCTTTCCCAAGGGAGCAGAGCGCATGTGGGCGAGAGAGGTAGACGGAAAGAGGGAGAGGGGAAGAGAGAGAGAAAAAGGCTGCCGTCACTGGAGGTGGCGGCTCCCACTACTGCTGTCACTGAATAGATGTGAGTTCACTCCGGGTACTGGTGTGTGTGTGACTGGGGGGGTGTAGCGTAGGAGGAGTCTTGGTGCTGTTATTTGTAAAAGCTTTTGATGGATGATTACTCTGTGTGTGTGTGAGATAGAGGGAGTGAGGGAGTCCCCCCCTTTCTTTTTTTTTTCTAGTGGCTCACTGTTCAGTGCACAATGACTCAATGAAAAGTGGAGGGGAGAGGCAAGCACACTGTACGGCTGCATGAGAGAGAGAGAGAGAGAGAGAGCAGAGAACACACAGGAGAGTAGAAGAAGAGAAGCCAATTGGAGGGAGCTCTAAAGCTGGGGACAAGTAGAAGAAGAGGATATACTTGTCTTTTTCCCCTTCTCTTTATCTCCCTGAAAGGCCACTCTAGGATCAAGTGGCAGTTGAACTTCATCTGGCTGTGCTGCTGCTGCTGTCTGCCTCAGCCTCTTTAAGCATTTCCCTGCTGTTCCTGTCCACTTTTGGAAGGAGGTAGTGCTGGTGGTCAGTCATCCCAGGCAGACGGAGGGGATAGGATCTGTCGGCTGGTTTCTGCAGTGTCGTGGAGCTCTGCAGGGGAGCAGAATGCCTGCAGGAAGAGGAAGGGATGGAGCCGGGTCAGGAGGCTGTGGGATGATGGCAGTGGCGGCGGCCCCGGGCCGGGCTCTTCGGTCTGGGCTGTGGACGATGCTGGCATGGGGCGTTCTGGTGCTGCTGGCAGGTCAGGGAGGTGCAGAGGCGTGCCCACCTCCCTGCAGCTGTCTGGGGAACACGGTGGACTGCCACGGCCTGGGGATCCACTCTGTGCCCAAAAACATCCCCAGAGGAACTGAGAGGCTGTGAGTAGTCATACACCCACCATGCCTGCATTCATGTTTTTCTGCTCTTCTGAGGACCAGATAATCACAGGCAAAGAGTAAGATGTGGGGAATCCTTTAAAGTGACGGCATTTTGATGCTCCTCACTTAAAGGAGCAAAGAGCCATTTAGATCTGGTCTGTTTGAGACCAGGTTTTGGGGTTAGATTTGGTTTCTAGGTCAGGATATTAGAACAAGTATAACAAGTATAACCCAAAATGTATATATCTGTGTGTGTTGGGCTGCAAATTAATGTGTAGTGGTCGATTTAATTAGAAACGTGACTGTGTGCAGTTATTTCATAGAGTCTGTGTGTGTGTGTGTGTGTGTGTGTGTGTATACGCTTTGTGCATCATTTTGTTCTATGTTGTCTCCTCTGTTGCCTTTTTGCTCTAGCTCTCTTTATCAGTAGTAGCCTGTTTAACTTCATATCTCACACACACACACACACACGACTCTCCACTTCATTCTCAGGATTCAGTTGCTGCTCTGCGGCATCACTTGTCTGTCCTGCAGCTGTTCCCCTGTTGCAATTCCATGTTTAATAATTCTTTTCTTTTCTGAATCTCCATCTTTGTAGAGCTCAGATGTCATGTTCTGTTCAAGTTTCTCATTACATTTCAGTAAAAACCTCTCTTCCTCTCTCCCCTTGGACATGATTTAATCCATACAGTGTAATGGGCAGTGTTTTTGCACAAGGTACCTCTTTAGCTGCTTTCCTACTTATCAAGCATGTAATATGAAATAAAGCTAGGTGTGCTCTGGACATACCTCGCTATACAAATCTTTGAACTCACATGCTTTGCTTTTACATCTCCTGTGCCTCGCTGCTTGATTAGATCAGTGCTGAGGTCATACTTAGTAGTGGTGTTGTACTTGGCTCCATTATATTGAAATGTGTTTCTAATTTTCTGGCCTCTCATGTTTGTAAATGAGGCTGAACATTTGAAACACCCCTCAGTTTAATGCAGTCCTGGTCAACACCACCAATGTCCACAACCTTAATAAACATTATTACATCAGTTACAAGGCCAGTCGAAATTGAGCATTGTTACTTTTATAAAGGTAGAACTTTGTATTGCAATAGACTTTACACACCTAACACAGAGCACCTAATGAAGTGGGCACTGACTGAAATGGAGATTTCCAAGTCACTAAGGGTTACCCGCTCCATTAGTGACCATCACATGGACATCACAGGTCCAGACCTCAAGCCTCGATGACTGAGGTGTTGCTGGAGTTAAAAGTCTGTACTTCTCGTTTTCAAAGACGCTCATAGCTTCCGAAAAGTAACTTCCAGGTATCATACATCTTGTCACTATCTGCACATTTAAAATAGCCCTTCATCATATTAGAACACCTGTTATTTCCAACCTGCCTTGCCTGGTTTAGTTGGGGGCTTCCTGTAGGTCTCCAGGAATGCCTTTTAACAACAACCCGAGAGTGGGCAATCCATATATACTAATGCAGTGGTTCTCACCTGGTGGGTCGGGACCCAAAAGTGGGTCGCAAAGCCATTTTTAGAGGGTGGCAGAAACATGCCCCCCAAAGAAGGTAGTGGTATAAAGTCTTTTATTTTAAAGGACATGTTTCTTATGACGCGGTTTGCTTTCAATAGCAGGATATTTAGTGGTAGTTGCCCACTATTAACCTCTAGATTTGGCTCTGACAGCTTATTGGAAAAATTTATGCTGAAATGTCCCAAAAATATACGAAAATGTGTTCATAATCAGTCAAAATGGGCCAAAATATGCCCAAAAGTTGGCAAAAGCATCCAAATATACCAAAATTAACAAAACAATAAGCCAAAATTTTTCCTAAATTGTATCAAAATGCGTTGAGACTACACCCAAATCAACCTTAATTTGTTAACAGGAACATCAAACTTCAAAAATTTGGGTCGCGACCGTTAATAATAGAGACACGGTGGGTCTTGAGGCTGGACCAGTTGAGAACCACTGTTCTAATGGAACAAATGGAGATGTTTGGTTGACCATATTGCTGTGCTGCACTTTGATCTGCTGGTTTCTTACAGTACTTTGTTTTTTTGTTTGCTCTAGCTGAATGTTGGGGCAAATCGCCACGGGACAAATGACCTCCCGCTATTAGCCTCTAATGAACTGCCGCTGCTGTAACTTACAACCTGCAACTTAATGCTTTTATGGACCTATTTATGGACATGCCAATAATTTACAAAGACAAGCAAGAAGCACCCAAACAACGAACCAATGAATGAAAAGCATGTGATCAAAATCTTTAAGGCTTGTATTGGGGTTTCCCTTCTTATTCTTAATCTTAATTTCATGTCTTTAAATAAAGCAAACAACAAAACACAGCAAAATAACCAAGTAACATCGCATTGAGGACTGTGTATATGAATTAGGATGCATTCGATCGGTTTCTCTACCTTTATAAAGTGTATGCATCGTACGAACTATACTGGGCTGTCAGTGCAGGCTGAACATGTGTGTGTTTGTACATAGTGAGTGTATGTGTTTATTTCAGGTTCTAGAGTGCCTGTGTATGAATAATTGATGATTGTCAGGGGTGCCAGCAGAGATACATTATCCTTCCTCCTCTCTGGTTTACTGTAGCGTGGAGGATGTTTTCCCCTCTAAGGCTGATAGCTTTATGATCGGGGATGGGGGCTTGGGCTCCCGGTCAAAGAGAAATGGCCTGGAAAAAACTCTGAGCCTGCAGACGCACTCGCGTGTTTTTTCTGTTTATGTGAGATGGTAACTACTGGCTCTATAGAATAAGAGTAACTGGCAGAGTGGAGAAACTGAGAAAGCACAGAGTCTTACTGTCATCCATGTGGGCTCACTTAATGCAAAAAAAGTGAAACTCAGGTTGTAAAGTTCCACTAAATCCAGAGCATTTAACATTTAATGCCATTATCCATCTATCTATTATCAGCCTGATACTGGGGAGTTCCAGAAGGCGTAGGATCAGACCTGCATCAGACAAAAATGAGTGTCTGGCCTGAAAACACCTGACTCTGTGTTCAGGAATTATATCGAGGTCCAGATGACTGACGTTCTAAAATGTGCCTCTCTTAAGCTTAGCAAATGTAACAGCTTTGGATTGCACATTTTTAAAACTTGTAATCGAGCTAGGCAAGCGATTTCCCCCCAAAGCTGTCTGAAGCTGAGCTGAGCTGAACACGTCCTGTATTTATAGTAGATGTACAGAAAGGAAGCTCACATCAGTCTTGATGGCTGGATAGTTTGACTCGGAGATATCGCTGGCAATTCTGCCAAAACCCCAGTAGAACAGAGGTGAATGAGACGTGAAGCTAAACTGAATAGCTGTATTTCTTTGGTCCTCTGGATAATCTACAGACACCATCCGTTCATCGGTTTTTAAAGCAACGTTTTCTTTGGTAGAAATTTCATTTGAAACTCAAGACCTGTGAACCATCCACAGAAATACACACAGCAGCTGTGTTTCTATAATATAGTTTTGTGTGCATTTTGCAACATCACATTAAAAAAACTCAACAGAATCAGCCTAATTCAAAAATCCTTGAGGTGTTATTTGACTGTTTCGTAGAAGAGTTGATGTGTGATGGAAACATCTAAGTTAACTCAATTAATAACTTTGCTATCTTCATTTCTGGCCTAATTGTAATTGTTTCTTCTTGATCTTTGAGGCTTTTCGGAAGTTGACATGAAACAAATTTAGTTTGTTTTTACTGTTTATTACAGCTACTTGTAGCATAGCCAGCACTTCCTGCTGACACTCTACTGCCTGGTTTATTCGCTCCAAAGCAGTTGATCTAAACACGCCTTGTTCACATTTTACTTGATTTTTTCTTTTTGCGCCATTTTAGAAGTTTACTTCAAATTTGCTTGACACTTACATGGAAACACTGTTGCTCCTGAAAAGACACACAGGTTTTCAGTGCTTTGACCATCACATTTGAAATGCAAAGTAAATTTATTGCAATCTAAAGAGGTGCCACTGAACTTTGTCCATTCCTAATAACAACACATGGTGATCAGCACAAGGGGATCATGGTAGTGTTTGACCCACGTCCAACCCTGGTCCAGACGAGGGTCAGCTGATGCAGGTTGACCCGTATAGACCCATGTGTCTGTGCCCGTGTGAAAGGAGTATCACGCACATGGGACACAATAGATATGCTCCCGTTTTAATCAATCGAGCTGTCTTCACAGGCTGCATAAAGACCGGTTACACCGCTCATGTAAACATAGCCACCATGACCTTTTGACCTCTGAATTGTTTCCTCGTCCCACAGTCCTACAATCACACACCGTCCTGTAGACTCAGACGGGCCCTGCCCTGCAGTGGAGAGGAGTGACTCATTAAACAGCTATTTGTTAAAGGTCTTGTCGCCCAATTAGCATGTAAAGTGATCTGAGTGTGTGTCAGCTGGACAGCTAGCCACTGGGGGAGAGAGCCAGTGGTGTGTGGGAGAGACAGAGTGTGTACAGTATTCCCTGGGAGACAGGCGGCAATAAGAGGGTCATTTATCAAGGTGACTGCACCAGTCAAACTAAACACCCTGCCTTGTTGGATTGTCATGGCAACGCTGAAAAATGGATGCCCCTTTGGGCCCTGATGAGCATGGTTATTTGAGCAGGGAAGAGAAGAACGTGTGTGAGAAAGAAAGAGGGGAAATCTGTAGGATGTAATAATGAGTGAATGTGCGCGCTGGTATTGGAGAAAACACTGAACCTATGACGAGTGTTTTATGTGAGTTACTTAGTGGAGTGTAAAATAATTGTTTTGGAACTTTTCAAAGAAGAGCAGATCTCTTTAAACTGTGTTGTACCCCGATGTAATGCTTTCATTCACCAGGAACCTATTGTATTTCCTGCTCTTAGAATCAATTCTTGACTTCAGTTAACAGTAAAGTGGGTCATTTCATAACAAGGACAGCTTGATAAAAATATCTCAAAGCTGCTGACAATGCACAATGGTCCCTCAGAATAAGTTTTTTAAAAAGTCATTTAAGCTTTACTACATGTTTAGTGAATCCAGTGTGGAAAGTGGATCTTTGTGTTCATGGCCACATCCACTGCAGTTTCTCTTCACTAAAATGAAAAGAGAAATGGAGAAACCATGCAGATGATGCAAGAAAAGACTATAGTTTTTTGATGAACTTTTTCTAGTAGTACTGATGTTTTGTTGTTGGCCCTGCAACAGCACCAAAAATTTGTGGGGTTCTAGACTGGTAGGATAGTATTGGAACTTATTGTATTGAATATAATGGGCAGAGTTGTGTAGTTGTGCTACCCAGTTTAATGCAGGTTGGTTGAGTTGGGTGACATGTTAGCACGTCACGGTCAGTTTATCAACCGGCAGCTATTGATATATTCACAGAGATGTCCAAAAGTTTTGGAACAGGAGTCTGATGGTGTCTGATCAGTGTTTCCCTTACACTGGTTTAGTTGTGGAAGTCCACCACAGCGTCAACACCGACCACCATATACTCTTGTTTTACTATAAAACATTTGAAATAATCCTTTGTAGAGCTGTGTCCCCCATCCCTCTCTCTGTGTGTCACAAACACATTGACAACATCTACATCACATCTGTGAACAGGCCCGACTCTGTGCACACAGAATCTATGAATCAAGGAGTTCATGAATGACTTGTGTCGTGAACGCCTCTGCACCAACTTGTCCAAACTGATATGTTCAAGTTAACTCTCTGCTTAACACAGTGCTGTCATCTCAGAGACCCAACTCCTCAATTAAGTTATTACAAGCATGTGATGTTTCATGTTACCTCTCCAGACCCGAGGCTCTTAACCATGGCAGAGCCTCTGATTTTAGTATCTGACTGTAGCCTGACTCATAGCTGCCATCTAGCCGTTAGTGTTCAGACCAAATCTGCAGAGTTGAGGAGAGGCAGAGAAATGTCACGGTAAGGTTAAATGCTTCCTCTTCTGGGACAGAGAACATGGTACACAGTAGCTCACACTTTGAATTGTGCTTTAGAGGTTAAAGATTTGCCCAGGTCAATAATCAATAAGACAGATCATTTAATTAGCAAACTTATATGACAAAAGTCAGCCCAGTAAAAACAACTGGCCAATCTCTGACAGCTGATGTATTCATCTAGTCGCCAGTCCCAACGCAGATTATATTCAAATCTGAACTAGAGTTTTTCTGGATCAGCACTGCCTCTTGACTGCTGCATCAGATTAAAAAGTCTCATCTCTGGCTCCCTGCCTGGAAAATAAGTTTAATTTAGGAGACTGATGGGTTGAGAATGGCTCCTCAGACCCCAATATATAACATGACATTAAATATTATGTCAGCAGCGGTTCTCGGTCCCTTGACACGACCCAACACACAGTCAGGTAGAGGAAATCTTAAAACGAACCCAAACTCTGTCAGCGTGTGTTTGTACGTACAGGAGAGAGCGTGAGGAAGTGCAGGTCGACGTCTGTGTCAGAATCTGAACTGCTATCTTTGCGTCTGAGGGAGAAAGAGACGTGTATTTGACTGATCTGTTCCTGGAGTTCCTGGATACCCACAGCTCAAACATGAAGTACAGAACCAGTGAGGCTGCTGCCAGACGACACCCAGTCAGGCACAGCCAACTGGAAACTCGTGTTTATTTCTGCTCCTGGATGCATCATTATACAAATCGGACATGAATCACTGATACAAATATGGATCAAGCCGTGCTTGCATGCGCAGTGTGTGTGTGTTCAACAGTGTGAGACGGCTAAGTGAGTGTGAGGAGGATTAGTGTTAGACGAGGTGGCAGGGAGAGGGAAGCACTTGGATGCTGAATTTACACTGCAGCTGTTTTCATCACTTGTGAGGACATTCTGTTGCCTTGCATTCATTCCTTGTCAATTTAACCTGATCAGTAGCCTTCCTAATGATACGATTCATCTCATGAGAATCTACTTTGACACTAAAAGTACAATTAGTAATACAAATGACTAATCAGTACTCATGTTCAGCTTGTCTGTGTATATTTTATATGCTCCTTTTTCTCGCCAGGTTATACAAACCAAATTCAAATCCAGTAAATATGTACTGCAGATATAAAGAAGGGAGGAACTGAAGTGCACTGGTGTGACCCTGGGATCCCTAAATCTTGGTTTAAATCAGAATGTGTGTCATTAACCGCAGATCAGAGAGGCTGAAGATGACCGTACCGTACAGTCAAAGATTTTATGTGCTTATTTTCTGAATGCCAGGACATTGAAATGCTGATTAACTCAACAATATCAGCTCTTCCTGAAACAGTATCCAGAATACTCGTTGTGAAAATGTGGAAAAGCTGGAATTGTGTTATCAACTTTTTAAAATGCCATTTTCAGGGCTATAAGCAACACCAACACAATACACCTCTGAGATAGCTGCAGTATTTTAATGCCTACGTAACTTGAACAGAACGTTCAGTGGGTCCAGATAAACCTCGCTTTACACGGCACAGAAACACCAGGTATTAAGTGAATTCACTTTTAGCTGCAGTGAAATTCGTTTCACTAGTTTTTCTGTTCCATTGTCACTTCTCAGTCCTTCCCCTCTCTCTCTCTTTCTCTCACACACAACCTCGTTTCCTAGTTTCATTACCAGTGACTGCCACCTCAGCTTTTCCCACTGCCTCCCTCTCTCTGCCCATCTCTTATAATCATCTAACCATTTCCCCTGCGGCTCCTCAGTGGGAAAGATGCCGCTAATGAAGTGTCATTAGACCTGAATGCGTGTGCGTGTGTGTGTGTGTGTGTGTGGCTGCTAATATTAGTCATATCCACTGGGCTGCGACTGGGGAGAAAGATGAGGGATGAGGAGAGTGAACGGGAGAAAGAAAGAGATGGCATAGAAGGGAGTAAGAGGAGCAGGGACAGGAAGGAAGAGTTGTTTTAAGTTGTCAGGGGAAGAGGGAAGGTGAAGATGAAGCAGGAGAACTGGTGACACGGGGGGAAGGACATAACAGAGGTGGAGAGGAGGAGGAGGAAGAGAGAGGAAAAGGGAGGTGACAGTGAAAACCAAGATTGCTTTTACATCTGCAGTGCAGTCTTGTGTTGACTTAGTAATCCTGACTTAGTAATTTATCAATAAAAGCTGTCTGGTTGTGTTTGTGTGTCAGGAAACGACTTTATTCTGTACAGCAGGATATTTTGCCGCAGCTCTTTCTTTAATGTACCAAGCATCTGGGTGAGACGCTGGTCATGGTCAGATCTCAGCCCAAATGAAGCGCTGCAGGACTGGCTGGAAACCACCTGAGAAACCTCCTGCTCAGTCGCATCTAGTACAGATTGTTCTGTTCTCATCTCACCAAAGAAAGAAAGAAAGGAGCCACCCAGGGCTGCATTAGAAAGGGTTGGTGGGAAGTGTTTGGAGTAGTTACTTTCAGCTTAGATTTCTTCTTTCTTCCCTTTACTTTGGTTTCCCCTGGTGACAGTAATGCCATTTTAATTCTGGTTTACACAAGTGCTGACACCAAGATCCTGACAATGTGACATTAAAATGATGGGCCAGTCAATAGAACTGCGCTGGAAACTCTAACATGGTGAAAATGAATTAAAAACGAGGGCTCAGTGCATAAGTCAGCAGTGCAACTCCAACAGCTGTCCTTGTTATTACTAACCTCCCTAACAAAGTGAAAAAGGTAAGGTCTGTAGGATATTTATGATGTCCTGAGCTCCAAATGCAACCCCATCCATCCATCCATCCATCCATCCATCCATCCATCCATCCATCCATCCATCCATCCATCCATCCATCCATCCATATATCCATATACACCGCTTAATCCTCTGTAGGGTCGCGGGGGGCTGGAGCCTTTTCCAGCCGACTTGGACGAAGGCAGGGGACACCCTGGACAGGTCTCCAGCCTATCACAGGGCTACACATAGAGACAGACATACAAGCATGTTCTCATTCACATCTATGGACAATTTAGAACAATAGATGGACCTCAGCATGTTTTTGGGAGGAAGCTGGAGAACCCGGTTAAAAAAGGAGAACATGCAAACTCCACAGAGAAAGATCCCAGGCGTCCTAACCAGAATGCAAACCAGGGATCTTCTAGCTGTGAGGCGACGCTGCTAACCACCGAGCCACCATGCAGCCCTAATGCAACCCCTTTTTTCCTTATTGTGCAATCATTATTCTTTGGTAGCAGTTTGGAAATTTTATTGATTCACAGTTTGCTTAATTCGTGTTTGGTGAGTTTGTTTGACCAAGTCTAGGTTATAAAATCAGGATTGTAGTGGTGCAGATCAGCAGCTTGGAAGTGATGGCTAGTTAACATGTAGTCTTGATGAGACGCATTTCACTATTTCATACTCATTCTCTCATCTGACCATACAAACAGACAAATATGTACAGTTTCATTGGGAAGTCAGCTCCATTAAAGTACAGTCTGTGTGAGCACAGAGAGCAGGAGAGAAGCTAACAGCTGCTGCTGTGGTCTGCCATCTAAACTCAGCACAGTGCACAAACCAGCTTTTTGCCTGATGATAATTTGAAGCACTCCCATACTTCGAAGCCTCGGATGTTTTAGAAACTCTTACAGTGGACTGAGTCAGACCTCGCTGCTGCTGCTGCTATTATCCAAAACTGTAGCTGCAACTGATGAATGACTGGAGCCAAAAATGACTGATGATGGTGCAGGAGTCGTGAAAAAGAGGCATTTGTTTAGATGAACTAAAGCCTTTTAGAATAAAAACAACAACAACAAAGCATATATAGTGTCCATTAAAAATATTGATGTCAATGCATTTTCAGCATTGATGTCATTAACTATGCTGACTGACATGGCAGCCTGACAGTTAAGACCTGCTGATGTAGAGATGCCACCAACTACAGGGTTTTAGGTCACTGACTGTAACCCTAAAACACAGATCTTTATTTCTGTTTTATAGTGTTTAATGGTAAGAAAGTGTGCTGACCTGTCAAAAACATGTCCTTCCCCATTGTTACTATGTGATGCTGCATTTCCACTATTTACCTCGTACCTGTTACGATGAAATAGGAATAGCTGCCACTGGGTTAATGTTACAGAGTTGAAAATCTCCTGTATTACAAACAGCTGTGTGTCTGTTAAGCCTTTAAACACATGAATGTGTTGCTTCAGCTGAAACTCAACTGCTTTTTTTTGTCTTTCCGCTAGCTTGAACAACACAAACCCACAACCCAGACTTCTGCATGGTTTTAACACAGTGCTGTTGTTGGTCTAAATACAGGTTTACTGCTATAGTTCTTTTCTTTTTTTTTGTTAAATGTAGTTTTCCGTTGTACTTACAGTGCCTACAAATGCTAAAATGAAACAGACAGGATTTCCCTCATGCCACAGGATCATCTAGTATCTCGGATTTTGTATACTGAAATTGGAATTTAGGCCATTGCTGGAAAATATTTATCTCTCAAATATCTTTTAAATTGAAATTAAAATTGATTTCCCTTGTGAACGTCAGTGCCCGCTCACTTGACTGTCAGACAGCGAGTGTTAATACAATTCATGAAGCACTGAAATGCTGTTAGCTGAGCTTGGTTTCAAGCACCATTCAACACCGCCACTATGTGCCATTATGTAAGCAGATGGATGAAGGCATTTGGTACGCAGCGGTTAGGACTTTCCAGAAATAATACAACAAACTCAGTCTTCAGTAAAGTCCATCATTTGGAGAGAAACTTACAGAGACAAAGTCTGATTTGTTTTCAGCCTCTGAAGACGGCTCTTAGGCTGGACCTCAACAAAACAAATACACTTTTCCACCACAGTTTTAGTCAAAGAAACCTGATCGGATGTAGGTTTAGGATTGGACCGCGCTGCAGGGCTGTTTAGTAAACAGGTGACGGAGCAGAAAAGTGCTGGGTTTCTTTCTTGTTTATTCAGATCTGTTGAGACTGTACTTGACCCTGTCTCTCTTTCTGTGTGTGGTTTTGTGGGAAGGAGGGTTTTGCTTTTGCTCTGTGTGTGACTGTATCTGAATTCTTGACTGAGCCCTGCATCTTGCACAGATGTTCGATCGATGAGCAGATTAAAATTACACATTTGCATCAACTGGCCACATGGCTGCTCAGATCAGATCTATCCAACAGTGCAACGTGTGTGTGTGTGTGTGTGTGCATTTTGTATTTTTTATGTGTTCTTATCAGGGCTCTCAACTGTAATAGAGGAATGTGAAAAACTAAGATGGGAATGTAAAGGAAACTACAGTAGCTGACAGGATACTAAACTCTCTGTGACTGATACCTGGTTCTGCACTGACATGCTCACACACTGCCAGCCTTTCGCTTCAACAATTCAAAATGAGTTCTACTTACTGTATGTCTTATATCTTTATAGTGGTCCCTCTATCCACACGACATATCTCATCATATTACTAAGTTGCCCCCCTCCTGCTCTCCTTCCATGTCAGATGTAACAGTAGAGAGCAGCGCTGAGCGGATCAACTGCCTCACTGCCCACTGAGACTGTGATTGTGTGTGTGTGTGTGTGTGTGTGTGTGTGTGTGTGAGACGCGTTCTGCTTTAATGAGCTATTGTTTGGCAGAGTCGCCACTCGAGGGGAGTCTGTCGCTTAGCTGACCCCTGACCCCGCCATGCTGCACAAAACTCAATTAACCACGCCTCATCAGGGCTGTATCTGTGCTCTTCCCTCATGTCTCTTTCCCTCTCCTCACACAAAAAGGCAAATCTTATGCGCATTTAGCGGCTGCACTAGTTTCATACTTGGCGTCTCTCTGAGCATCCATACGTGTTCTTATAGTGTGTGAAACTGTGGTCATTGCTCACTGTATGCTCTTCATCCTCCTGATGCTCGCGCTGCCTGTGCAGTTTAACTGTCAGGGTAATTTCACACACATCCAGGCAGTGATTCTGGACCCCCCGCCACGACCCGTCTCCATCCATCCTTCCCTCCCTCTCATGCAGCCAATCCCCTGCTTCTGCTGCTTCCCCCTCGTCTCTCACGGTGACCTCCTCCTTCGTCTTCAGGCTTTAAGACCTACAAAAATTGTATTTTTTTCCCCCAATAGCATGAAATTTTCTCACCTTCAGACTGTTCCTCCACTCACATAGTCTCGTGCAGCAATCTGCCTTTCCTTGCACATAACAGGGCAGTCGCTTAATGCACAGTGTGGCTATGCTTTCCTAAACAGCTGCAAGACCCGAAGCAACTATACTCAACACTTTAAGGTTAATTAGATACACTGGCCTTAATGGCATGCATCCTCTGGAAATACATCAGTAGCTGAGTTTACATGGACCTAATACTCCACTAATAATCAGAATAATATTGCAGTAAGAATAAAAATAACTTAGATAACTACAGGCCTGTAAAAATGTTCAGTTGGATCAAGAGGGGTGCTGTAAACCTCATCATAGCCCATCATAACCTAACAACCATGTCAACAGTTGTTTCGTGTGTTTCTGGTTCTCACTCTGTTAGAATAGCTCTCTCCTACCAGTCTTTATTTCAGACTTCCATCCACTTGCTCCTGGTGTTGTCAGAGGAAGGGGCGTCACCTTTCCAGCCCTTGATGAGCTCTAAAGATCCTCCGATTGCAGGAGACTTATGTGCTGCTGAAATTGCTGCCCAATTAGAAAGAACAGCAAAAATGCAAATGTTTTCCCCAGGACCTGATGACAAGTCAGTCTCGGTCATTTTCCTCTATGGAATTTATTTCTTAACAAAGTTGGAAAAAAAAACACTTGTGCTACCACTTGTGTCATTTTTCCAGCAGATTAGATTTTACAGTTTTACAGCGGCAGAACCACTTAACGCGTGTGATTGAATGCTTTGGGGCATGTAAACAAACGTTTTAGTTACAGACAGGAAGCACAGTATGAGCTGCACCTGCTGCATCATCAGGGTGGGCGGGGCAACGAGAGAGCTGCGAGAGGTCCTGGGTTTAGATCCCGGACGAGCCCCCATTTATCACGACCCGGCTCCAGGAAGGACAAAGAGGAGAGGACCACACTTGACCAGAGAAACTTAAATTTATTTTGAACAAACATACTTTAACAAAACAAACTAAATATCTTGATCAGTACTGTCAGTAATGTAATGCATGTGTGGATGAGTGACAGCTAATGTGGAAAAATGTATAAAACAAACAAACCCATACAACTTAACCAAAGTCCAGGCCCAGAAAGAGAGAGAGCGGTTGATCCCAGTCAGCTTATAGAGCTGATGAACAACCAGCACAGGTGTCAGTCATCAGCTGATGGGCTTCCTATTCTTCTCTAAGGGAGCCTGAGCTCCAGCCAACCAAGACAGCCCAAACAGGAAGTTCAAGGGCTGTCACATTCACACTCATAGATGCCTGATGCTTTTAACATTTCTGCATGCTTGTGCTGTGCAGCCTGTGTTTATTCTGCATTTAGTCAGAGCATTTATTGCACACATTCTAATAATTCTGATAGACATAATGGGCATTTTTCATTTTTCTACTTTACCAGGTTTGCTTTTCTTCTGTAGAACCGGTTCACACACCCAAACATAGCGTCCTCTCTCTCTCTCTCTCCCTCTATCTTTTATAGGACAGGACAAGGTCAGACTCTGCTCCACCCTTTACAGTAGTACAGCAACATGACACCACACACACCACACACACATACACACACACATGTACAGGTACGTGCACACGTCTCGTTTTACCTCTCCTTCCACAAAGCCTCGTGGGAAGAGTGACATCATCCCTCTCTTTCTTCACAGCTGTCACTCAAAGCAGACAATGAGGCCAGAGGGTTAAACCCCTCCCTCTTAAAGCAGCCTCCACAACTGTGCTGAATAGAGTGCCTGGCTAAGTACAATATCAGGTAACACACACTGGCAACAGTTTATACCTATAGTGTGTGTACAAAATAGAGTCATTCCTCTGAGTCGTTTACCGTGGTTCACTTGGAATGAATGCAGCAGTAGAGTAAACTCAAACGGAGCGCGGCTGAAGAGCATGCCAGCGTGAGTCGAGGAGGAACATGACACTCTTGTCAAACAGTAGCTGCTTCATTTCAGAAGGAGTCTCATACTGTGCATCTTCAATAAACATCTGGAAGAAACAGTTTGTTTGACGCTCCAGCTGATGTAAGCTCATTTACATTTACAAAAAGAAGCTTGTCCTCAGTGTGAAGTCTCTAAAACTTTACAAAACTTCCTTCACTGTGTACTGGGTGGAAATAGTTTCAAAGAGTGGAAATACTATGCTTTACAGCACTGAGATACAGCCATACATTAGGCTTCTTGTGTGTCAAAGGGCAAGCAAGGGTTTTAGTCATCCCTGTGTCAAGTCTGAAGCACACACCCATCTGTTTTTCAGAGCAATGAAGAACAATGTACTGTAAATGGCATAATTTAGGACGGACGATGACCACTGCAGCTGTGATTAGTGGTACTAAGACTCACTCTATACCTCCTGATTAATGCTGCCTCCGTGTTCCCTCAGATTTTTAGTTGGTCATTGATCTCCCTTTATCCTTTTCTGTCTTTGTTAAGTCACACAGTTAGATTTTTTTAGATTCTCTGGCAATTCTTTTCCATGTTGAGCCATGATGCACCTGGCTCCAAGGTGTGGATCATTCAGTTAGGCTAATAGGAAACCACAGGTTGTATTCAGTTTTGTTTCAGTGATTACAGATCTAAGCTGGGGTCTATATATATATATATATATATATATATATATAGTTATATGTAGTATAGTTATATAAAATATATGTGATTTAACTAAGTATTTGAATTTGAGTTCTCATGAGACTACATACTATAAGGTGATACTCCCCATCACCTCAGTAAATAATGCAGTTCTTGAGAGGTGATACAGTTTGGACTCATTTGACATTAAGAGATACTGCACAGGAGTGTACTCACTTCTTTTGTGTGCTGCATTTTTACTGTATAAACTGATGAAAAGTGTCCTTAAAGAAGCTTTTTTGTTTTAGGGTTAGGGTTAGGGTTAGGGTTCAATTACATTGAAGCCAGGAAGTCAGTTTCAGCTGAAAATATCTAACCTTTTCATCATCGAGTTAAAATTAATTAGTGCTTGATTTCCTGCCAGAATTCAACTCTTTAAGTGACTTCGACCAGTTTATGGAGCATAGAAGAGCAGGGACGTACCATAAACCATAACATCAGTAGTTTAGTTCTAGCCAAAGACCTTTGCATGTTTTCATGTTGTGCTCCTAAGCGACAGAATTACCAAACTGCCAAGCCTGGGGAGCGACTTGATCGCTGAGACGCTGCTGAAGTGTTGCTTAAGCGCTTTTTGATGTAATTAATGTCACAGTTAAAAAGGGAAGGGTTAATAAAAAGCACTGAGAAGTGGCTAACAGCCAGAATGAGTTGTTCCTCCGCTTTTCAGACAAAGTGAAACAGGAGATTGTGAAGAGAGGACAGGAAGTGGAAATGACGAAGGAAAACATATGACTGGTTGGTGTTTGATGCATTCAGTAATCTGAACAAACCACTGAGCTGTTTGTGGACTTCAACTGAAGTGCATGTTGGATGGTATGAAACCACCTCCACCCACACATGTTCACACATCAACATTGAGGAATCAGGAGGCACACTGGTGCTGTGGTTAGCGCTGTGGTCTCTTAGAATGAGGGCTCTGTGCTTTGCTGGGGCCTCTCTGTGTGACATGGCAGGTTACAGGGCTGAAAGGTTTGGGAAAGATATCCCATTTTGATTTTTCTGACTGATTTATTTTGCAGCACATATTTTTGAAGTCCTGTTGTACTTCAGTATTCACTGTGTAATACATTTAAAACATGTGATGGAGCACTCACACATGAGAAACTATCGAAAGCATGATTGCCATATATAGAGGACGGCATGAATTTATAAAATCAGTGACACAACAGTTTAAACCCTGGGTCAGACCTAAATTGCAGCCGTGGTAATTTGCTCTTTGCATTGTCTCAAACTGCCATTTAAAATGGCCCCAGAAGGTTAATGGGCAATTCTAAACTGGCTGTAGGTGAGAATGTGGGTGTGCTTGGTTGTCTGTCTCTTTGTGTTAACTCTGCGATGGACTGGTGACCTGTCCAGGGTGAACCCCGCCTCTCGACCAGTCAGCTGGGACAGACTCCAGTCCCCTGTGACCCTGCAAGATACGGGATTGAGTGGGTTTAGCTGATGGATGGATGGATGGACTATGGAACTGGGAGCTTATAACCAACAAAACCATTATGAAACCAGCATTCATGTCAGCTTTAAGCAACAATGAGGGTGGGAAAGTGGGTTCCAGCATCTTCCTTTAATTTCTGTCTTTCATAAATGCAACAATTTCTGTTGCTTTTTTGCACAACTAAGTGAACTACTGTGAATGCCTGTCTGGAGAGACTGTCTGAAAATGTGTGTAAAAAAGCATGTACAGTGAAGAACAACCCCTAAATGATTATGATGTCTCACCTCTCTGTGACAGCCGGGTTAGCAACTGTGGCCGTTTGCAACTGTTGGGAATATTTTTGCCTTTAGTCATGGCTGAACACCTTGTCACATGGAAAAGTTCTTCATAAGCAAAGCTGAGCCTTACCACCTCTTTGTCCCTCTTTTCTCTCTGTATCTGTTGTAACTGTCCAATAAAGGTGAAAACGCCCCTAAGAAATCTCAACACACTCTTGTAATTTTATATAATGTATATATATTTCATACAAATTTCTCTCAAGCAGTGATGGTAAAAACAGAGATCCAGTTTGTATTCAGTGTTTATATGAAGACTCAGGGTTGACTCCTGTCTGCCCACACTCTAACTTCTGTTCTCTGTTGTTGTTTGTTTTTCAGAGACCTGAATGGGAACAACCTGACAGTCATCACCAAGACAGACTTCTCTGGTCTCAAGCACCTCAGAGTCCTGTGAGTCGCAGCCACATTTACTAATACAGCTACATGTCGTGCATGCTGCAGGTTAAAAGTGAGGTATTTCTCCTATCTAGAATGGCATTCACACCAGTTCTACATCAAGGGGTGGATGAATTCTCTTTTAAACACTGTTATTTAGAACAAGTCCAAACATATTCTGAACATTTCTAGGATATCAGGAGCCCTACCCTTCTTTAATTGCTGCTGGGCTCACTGCTGACACGGCAACAGTCTGTATTTATTAAGAGATTCTTTCCCACAATTCTTTGCTAGTTTTCGGTCTAGTGGGAATGTGGGAATCATAACTGTGGGGTCATGGAAGGCCAGAGGGCTTAGAATGATGCTTTAGCTCAGTGGCGACACCTGAGCCACCCAGAGGTGCTTGTTTGGTGTCAGTGTCAGTCAGATTTACAACACGGAGGGGTTTATCCGTGACCTTTTGACCTGGAAACACTGTGCCCTCTGGGAGAGGCTGAACGAGCTGTAGTTTCCTGTGTTAACCTGAGGATTGGGACTGTGCTGAGTGCCAGTGATGGACATGGGGTGTTAAAAGGATGACATGCTGGGAGCTAATGACATCTCCGGAGGCCTCAAAACAGATTAGCAGCCCGCTGGGAGCCTGCAGCTCGTTGCTGTCAGGAGGGCATTTAGTGTTACACCAGTGGTATACGAGGCAGAGCTCTGTGGGGTGTATTTCTCAAACATACGGACTGTGGGAGAAGGAATGTTGTGTCTTCAGTGTTATTCAATATTACTATAGATTATTATTGAAGAGTGAAAGATGTTATGGTTTAGTGTTAAGTTTTCTCATAATGTATTAATAAATGGAGTGATGTTGCTGATGTTTTATTTTATTTAACAAATGGTAAAGTAATGTTACACACATGCCATAATTAGGTAAATTTACTTGATGAACTGATGCTTACTGGTAACACATCCAGATGTTTTATTAGGGATAAGTTTGTATATGTTTAAATGTTGCTTTTGAAGTAAATTAAAGAAAAACTATTAAATCTATTGAAACACTGAAGTAGAGCTAACTATTCTCTTTGTTCTTGCAGGCATCTGATGGAGAACCAGATCAGTAATGTTGAGAGAGGAGCTTTTGATGACCTGAAGGAGCTTGAAAGACTGTGAGAACACATTATAAATTTGCATAGAAGGAAAAGAAACATTTCAACTAAGCTGATGTAATGTTTGAATCTTTAACTTGTGCTTATCTGTTCCCACAGGCGTCTCAACAAGAACCGTCTCAGCCAACTTCCAGAGCTGCTCTTTCAGAAGAACGAAGCCCTGTCTCGACTGTAAGTTCAGCCTCCAAAGCTTTTTGTATGTTCTGTCCTGTACCCTGCATCCTCTGCTTTAGATAGAACATCCACACCTTGTTCTCCTCCTAATGCCTTTATCTCACATCCCACAGTATACTTTAGGGGCTTCCACACAATAGCCTTGGTTGACTGAATATAACTACATTTGGTTATCATGACTGACCAGGTTGGACCAATTCTGTCACAGACTGGGTCAGTTGGTGTTGACAGCTGAGACATACAATCATTCACTATATAGTGGTCAGATATTAGATATTAACATTCTGAAGAGATTTTTCATATGTCCAGCGATTAGCCACAACATTAAAACCACCTGTCTGGTACCATTTGTGCTGTCAAAACAGCTCTGATCTCTTGAAGCATGGACACAGGACCTCTGGTGGGGTGTCCTGTATTGTCTGATGATGGCAACAGATCCTTTGGGTCTTGTGGGTTGCAGTGTGGGGTCCCGTGGATCCCCCTGGGTGTTTGATCACCTTGAGATCTGGGGAGTTTAGAGGCCAGGTCAAGACCGTAGGCTCTTTGTTGTGCTCCTTGAGCTGTCTCTGCAACGCCATAAAAACTGTTTTTATGCTATTGCAGAGAGCATTATCCAGCTGAGGGAGGGGGAGGGACCCTTGGCAGGTTGTTGCTGGGTCTGCAACAATGTTTAGGTAGTGGTATGTGTCAGAGTAACATTGACATGAAAACCAGATCCCAAAGTTTTCCAGTGAAACATTGCACTGTAATGAGATAATCAATGTTATTTACCTGTTACTGGTTCTAATGTTGTGGCTGGTTGGTCGATATCACAGCTGACATCTGCTGTTCACCTAAAGTCAGCATTTTGCTATGCGATTGCCAATTCAAATAATTAATTAAGTAACCGTGCAGGTCTTTTAAATTTCTTTGGAGGACACCAACACTAGTTACTGTGGATAACGTTGCTTATTTATGTATAAATAATCAAAGCAGTGTAGGTGGTATTTAGGAATAATGGTAGACATGTGCAATGATGGCTGTTAGAATGTTAGAACCAAGCGACAACCTCCAGGGCTAAAAATGAAGGCAATGCAAAGTGCCAGAAACTACAGTTCCCTGAATGTCCACTTGAGGGTGAGTACAAAAGAGAGTCAATCCTTCTAGACCCTCATGTTAGACATGTCCAACATAAAAGCAGGAATAAACAAGTTTACAGCCTGGTACGAAACATGGTCTTGGTCTCTCTAGCTAATTTAGCCTTTCATGGCAACTGTACAGGTTGTGAATTTTTACATGACTCACCTGTTTAAATTGTATTAAGGCTTGAAGTTGTGTATAATTAAGGGTGCAGCCACTTTAAATGACAGGTAGGTACTGGGACAGAGCATTTCATGGTCCCAAGATATTTGCATGGCTCGTCTCAGCTTCACTTACACTCCACCTCTTTGGTCATTTTTAGATTATTCAGACGGAAGGCAGAGTCCGGCACTGCCAAGATGTAAGCTGCCGAAGACACACTGAGTTTTAAAACCGCTGTTAGGAAACCTATGAATTACATTACAAAGGGTTTCTCCATCTTTATATAACAGTATATGGTTAAAGCAAATAAAACAAAGTGAAAATTTACTCCACCAGCAACAGATAGCCAACGTAAGTCTAACTTCACGAGTCACAATCGCAACAAAAAGTGTATCCCAACTGTGTCTAATGCTTTTTGTGCCCCCCTTGATGCATTTCTCTTACAGATTGGGTTTTGCATAGATTTGTGTTATTTGATTGTGTTTTCTGAATTTCCAGGATTTTTAAATGTTGTGACTATGGATGCACGATAATGCCAATTTCAACTGATACCGATAATCGATAATTTTGTACTTCTAACAGTCGATAAACGATAATGTCATCTGATTGAGTTCGTGCCGCAGTGTCGATGGTGGGTGGGGGGGGACATCGGAGTCTGACACCGGAGTTAGCAGGTCCGCTACTACAACTACGGTGGCATTCTAGGGCCTCAGCGGCGTACTAGACCCTTGGCGACGCTCAGCGGTGCCTGGCGACGCTCAGCGGTGCCTGGCGACGCTCGGCGGGGCCCGGCGGCACCCGGCGGCGCCCGGCAGCATACTACAGCCTCGGCAACACTCGGCAATGCTCGGCAACACTTGGCAGCACTCGGCGGCACACGGCAGCACACGGCGGCACCCGGCGGCACCCGGCGGCACCCGGCGGCAGCGCACACGACTATTTGAATATCACAATTATTATCCAAATACCACCACAATGAACAAATCTTCAGATATTCGAATATTCGGGACCAGCGCCACTGAAATGTCTGAAATGTCAGACACGGTAATGAAAGTCCACACTGGTGATTGCCACGCCATGCTGCTGGTTTTTCTCTGTCGGCGCAGTGTTATGACATCACAATATGCGATAGTACCGTCGGGGAGGGGAGGGGTTGAGGAGCCTGGCATGAGCACAAGCCACAACACACAGACCAACGGCAAAAACGAGATTCCAAAAAAGATTCCAAATCTTTATTATTATCGGATCATTTTATTGGCTGATTCTTTTATTATCAGAATTATCGGACCCGGCCCCGGATAAGTGATTGAAGACGGATGGATGGATGGATGGATGGAATTATCAGAATGACGTCATAATTGCTAATATTAACCGATAATTATTGGACGCTGATATTATCGTGCATCCCTAGTTGTGATTGTGCTGACTTTGCATGTGTTATCTCAAGCCATAGTAGTTGATGGATCTTGTGTGTATGTGTTATGTCATTAGATTGGTGGGCCAGCAAGTTAAACCTATCAAATTCCTATTTTCAGCTTCCTACACCCCAAACTATTCACTGATTGGACACTTGCCAAACTACAATAGACCTACACCGTACTGCATACCACTGCATACCCACCAAACTGCTAAGAGCTGAAAATAAAATTAACCAGTAAGCATCATAGACAGAAAACTGCATTGGTTTCTGTCAAATAAAATAACACACTCATTCCCTTTAATTAATGTGGACAAAGCACGCTTATAGTTGTGAGGCCCAAAAAAACACTAATAAGCCACAAAGAACTGTCCATCTGCGCTGCATATTAGCTAGTTTTGAATCACTGAAATGTTATTTTCTGCTGCAGTGATAAACCCTCACATGTACAGGGGTGTAACAGAATCATTTTCTCAGGCTGTGGACTCGCTAGTTTTCTGATCAAAAATTGACCCATTTTTCTCACCCAGAAAACACTGCAAATAGTCTCCCTTTGGACAGCAGAAATCACTTACAGAGTCTCCCAGGAGCAGTAGGATGAGTGGAGCTTTAATTTGACTCCTGAACACACACACACACACATACACACACACACACACACAAAGAGCTTTTTTTCTGTGTGTGTGTGTTTAATAACTGAAAGTCTGGACACAGTTGGTTACTATGCGGCTAAATGTGTCACACACACACACTCAGAAGTCTTTGTTATAAATGTGTGTTTGTAGCGTGGGATGGGGACGGTATCTGCTACTGCCTGGAGACGCCTGGAAACACACACACACAAACACTGCTGGAGAGAGAGAGAGAGAGAAAAGCAAACATAACAGAGCTCTCTAATTAACTTCTCTCAATGATTGATCAGTTTGTGACAGCGATGTGTTTCTGTACCTGTGCATGTGTGTGTGTGTGTGTGTGTGTGTGTGTATGTGTGTGTTTGCGTGATGGATTTAGCGGTTGACAGAAACTGTGCACATACAAAGGGACACTTCTACTTGTCCTGGAGTAAAGAGGATAACAACCATGAAATATGCCAGTAATTACAGAAAAAAAAGGTGGAGATGAACAGGTGTGTGTGTGTGTGTGTGAGAGAGACATGAAGAGAAAGTATGAGAGTGACGGATGGTGAAAGAAAGTGTGTGTGGGTGTGTGTGTTTGTTTGTGGACGTGTGTGTCTGTCCTGATTATTTGCTGTTCGCTGTTTTGGCAATTTCACACTCTGGCTCCCATCAGGGAATGGCGAGATGGACTTGGCGTGTTCGATCAATCACGGCACACACACACACACACACACACACGTAAAGTGACACACTCACAGTGCAGAGCCATTAGCACTTCCTCCAGCAGGAGTGATTTCTTTTCCTCCTGCTGTGTTGATGGACTCTATAAAGCCTGATGTCCCTGGGAAGCACGCACACACACACACACACACACACACACACACACACACACACACACACACACACACAATTACGTTTGTCAGCTGCTTTTTGTTTCTGTGCATTTTTATCTCTTCAACAGAATTACCTTCTGTACTTCTTCCTCTACATCCCACTGTAAATTAATTTCCCTTTTTCCATAAATTATTTTATTTTTTTATGTGCTAACTTGGACTTCGCCGGTTGGCCTATATTGACTGTTGCTCAGCACATCTAAAAGTTGTGAATCCTGGTGCAACAGAGAAGCCATCGCCAATCATAGATTACAGTAAAAGAAGTCCTCTTGTCATGAGCACTGCTAGAAATATGCTACATTAGGAATATGAAAGGTGAGACAATACATGGTATATGTTAAGTTGTCGACTGTGTTGCAATGATTACACCCTGCAAAGTAAATAAGCAAATTTAAACCAAAGAAGTCTGATTAAGAGAGTTTGTTCTGGATTTTAGTGTGATTTTTGTGCTAACTCACTTAGACTACATGCAACAAATTTACTTGTATCTCTTTAAGACCTGGGCTGTGATGAAATTATCCACTCATTCTCTACTCCAGTGGTTCTCAACTGGTGGGTCGGGACCCAAAAGTGGGTCGCGAAGCCATTTTTAGGGGTTCACAGAAGCATGCCACCCCAAGTAGAGGTAAAAAGTCTTTTATTTTAAAGGACGTGTTTCTTATGACACAATTTGCTTTCAATAGCAGGATATTTAGTGGTGGTGACACCAGTAGTTGCCCACTATTGCCCTCTAGATTTGGCTCTGCCAGCTTATTGGAGAAATTTATGCTGAAACGTCCCAAAAACGAACCAAAATTGGCCAAAATATGCCCCAAAACTTGGCAAAAGCGTCCAGATATACCAAAATTAGCAAAAAGTAGGCCAAAAATTTCCTAAATTGTATCAAAACGCATTGAGACTACACCCAAATAAACCTTAATTTGTTAGCAGGAACAACAAACTTCAAAAATTTGGGTCGCGACCATTAATAATAGAGACATAGTGGGTCTTGAGGCTGGACCAATTGAGAACCACTGCTTTACTTCTTATCTATGAACCGCTATAGTGGACTATGTAGGGAGCTCCTCAGCAAAAGTAACCCTTTTGGACACTCCACGGGTCTCGGTGCTATTAATTACATCACTGCTGTCACTCAGTTCAAATGTATCAGATCTATGCCATCTGTCTTATACAGTCTATGATCGATGCCGCCTATGGTAGTGAACCGACCGGCATTAAAAGGATAAATTACACCAAGTGTATTTTCGCTAGCTTTTTTCTTTGTTTGCGCCGTTATTCGTCGCTCTGCCATTAAGCATATCAATACTAATTATTATTTGCGCCATAACTCATGGATTTGTGTCGTGCCTGTTGTCATTTCTTTATTCTGTATGTTTAATAGGCTGCTGGTTACTTGAATTTCCCTTGGGATCAATAAAGTACCTACCTGCCTACCTACCTCAATGCTATAAACTAGCCAACAGAAATCTGCGGAGATGCCACCAGTCCTTAACTGGCTCTCATCTGTCTGCCATTCTCCTTCAATGCAATGCATAATGGTGCATATTGTTGGTTAGTGACCATCAGCTGTACGCTACTTTTCATGGTGCATTATAGGATACTTTGAGAGCAGTATATAAAGTGTAACCATTGCAACTTCACATTTGGAGAGCACGGGAAAATGGCAAACACACTATATAGTGCGTCAAATCATGTGCAGTGGTTGATTTTGGACACAGCATTGGTGTGACATTTGCATGCTTCTTCCCATAAGGCCAGATCAAAGTTAAAGATTTAGAAGTTTTTGCAATTGAACTAATCCCTTCCTATCTTAAAATAGCTTTGATGTACATGACCACACTGTTGCCTCCTGTAGAATGTGCAGATCTTTCTCTCTGGCACTTGTGCATCCCCAGCACACCAGCTCACCTACAACTCTACTCAAATACTGTACAAGTACTCTACGCTACACAATGGCAAGCTCTCTTATTGGAATAATTCAGCCCGAAACCAGAAGATTCTGAAGAAGAATTATGATACTGAAATCTCCACTGTGTAACAGGATTGGTTCTTTGGGTTTGTTACATAAGAAACCCAAAAAGTCTGAATTGGTGTCTTTCAGACTGTCGTATTGCACTGCTTTGTCATGGTGGAAATGACTGCTTATTTCACTCATGATTGGATCTTCCATAATGTAAAAAGCATCATGTTAACAACCTAAAAAAGGTGGTCAGGTTAAGAATGTTCGGAACCTCAGACTTTATTAACGGATGCACTTGTCCATAGGACTATACAGAATGTACAAACTCCTGCGTTAAAAAGCCATTTTTATTTAGACAAACACAAAAACACAAAAGCTTGTCAGTGAAGCAAAGTATGCCTGATGTAGTGTACTCAAAAGAGTAAAACTAATTACATACATACCATCCCAACCAGCCATTACCACAACCATTTCCAAAAGTTAAAAAGAAATATCAGTGAAACAACCCAAAATAATTCAGCTGCTCGTACTTCTTAACCTAAATATCAGAACATTTGGTGGTGTTTCTCCATTGCCATGTGTTAATGTGTTTGATCCTCTTGTCCAGGGTGATTTGGAAAAAGAAAGGACTGTTAATTCCTTTGCCCTTTCTTCTTCATTTTTGCTTGTTGGATCAATCAGATGCTATCTGGGTATACAAAAAAACTGTTTTAGGATTGAGGAAAAATAATGGCTTTGATATATTAGACTGACTTTAAAATACAAGAAAAACACTAACTTCACTCCAGATGGATCCTTGAAGAAATAGGACCCAAATGAACCTGAGTCCAGGAAAACAGTCTCTCTACTTCAGTGTATTTATAGTTCATTAGAAGCTCACACATCTGTGACCTGATCCAGCTCAGCAGCAGTTGGCAAAACCTCTGATTAAAGGAAATTGATTGTTAATTACACTTTCATCATCTAATCCACCTTAGCTTTGTGGGAGTCTGTTTAAAGTCTACAGATAGAGTTACAATACACATCCCTGCCTGCTCACATTACTACGTACGCTGTACTGCAGTACACTGGAGCTTCATTAGTGGAAGCTGTGTGGAAATGTTAATGGCAAGGTTTGAATTCCAGATTAAGATGACACTCTCTCTCTTCCTCTCTTTCCTTTCCACCTCCGCGGTGATGTCGCTTCTTTCCTTTGCTTCTCTTGATGTTCTCACTCCTCTCTCTGTCCCTCTCTCTCCAGTCTTTTGTTGGCTCTCTGTGGATGTGTGAAGGGTTCACTCCACACCCAGTAACAGCCTTTTGTGTTTTTTGATGATACCCAGAGGCTGCCTGAATGTGTGTGCGTATACCAGGGTGCCTCCTCACAGCACCTCCCTTTAGCCCAGGGGAGACAAAGAATTATGGGAGTGTAGCTGGATGCCTCCCACACACTCACCTTGACCTGGAGGTGAACTGTGTGGTTAGCCAGTCGATGCAGAGCTCCAGCAGGTGTGCTGCTGACTGTGGATCATGGATGTACTTACAGAGCGGGATGTGGAAACAGCGTGGCAGTTTTTTTCCTGTGGTCACATCCATTATTGCAGCTGAAAATCAGCCTCTTAGAAGAATTGTGCTTATGTTAAGAATTATTCTTATTAGGTAATCATTGAGTGACTGTCAGGACTTTAAAGTCTACATGTCAGCAACCATGATTCACCATAAAACATTCCAAGCTGTATGTACTCACAGTAAAGAACACAGAGAACTGACCCATTAAGATTGTGTAAGTGACACTTATCTTATGCTGACTCTTGTACTGATTGTTTACCAAATAAAAGAGCCAAAGACAGAAAGACTACCAGAGAGCTGGAATGCTGTAGCGATGCATACTGCAGAGCTGCAGTGTCCGTTCTCTCCTTGTGCTCAAGTAAAAGACCTGAGCTCGTGAGTGCTGTCTTCCTTCCTGTACTGTGTGTATTTTCCGGTTTTGAACCTAACACAGCCTGAAACGCATTTATTTCCCACACGGAGACATCTGTTTAACTGTTAACAAGGCTGGTTTTGATTCTTTGTTATTATGAATTTTGAATCAATGGAAGTTTCATATCTTTAAAATCTGCCCAAAACATAGAAACATGAGTTTTATTTTTGTCATGTCATCACCTGCAGGTTCTGTGTGTGAACCTGCAGGTGGAGCCTTAGGGGAAAACACCCATGTGCTCATGCAGTGCACCACAAAACACAGCACAGAAGCAAACCCAGAAGTCAGAAACTTCTGTTGGCTCATGTGTCAAGCGAGCAGTTTCTTGTTCAAGCGACTGGGTAGCACATTTGGTTCACTGTTGATGCATTTTGATGAACTTTAGATGAGTTTACCTTGGAAGTGCAGTCTCAGTAACAGAGATTCAAACTTCAAGGGTGTCATGAGTAATAAATCCAAGGAACCAAGCCTGTCATTTTGCAGGGTGGGGCTTCCTGTATCATTATTCTATTTTAGAATTAAACATGCATGGTTGAATCGCTCCAATACTACATCTTGCCATTGTGTGTTGTAGAGTAGCTTTAAAGTGTCTGAACAGAGCCGTAGAGGAGCTGGTGTGTTCGAGCTGCAGCGAGTGGAGAGAGAGAGGCAAGGACTTGAATTAGGGTGACCAAACGTTCTGTTTTCCCTGGACTGAAGATGTTAATTTTTTTTAGATTTTGTAAGTTTGTGAGAGCTATTTTTCTTAAAGTTGGATTGCTAATATAGCAGAGGTATTTTTTCCTAAAACAGAAGAGACATTATTTTTTCCTTATTTCATTCATTATTTTTGAAACCTGTCATAATAAAACATGTTGAGTAACCTCTGAGAAGCCTATCTGAATTTGTGTCTTTGGTTATAGACAGTATTTGGTAATATAACAGTTTTCTATCCATACAGAGGTGGTGTACTTTAAATGTATTGAACTTATAAGGCATCTTTGAGTTTCATTTGAAATCTATTTGTCGGGCCGAGTGTTCCTGATTTTAGGTTATCAGAATATGGTCACCCTAACTTGGTCAAACTAACTGAATTTTTTAGAGTTAAACCTAAAACATTTCAGACAGAAAGGGATTACTTTTCCTGGAAAACCTTTTAAATATGTAACTTTGATACACAGAGATGAGTTTTTAGGGGTTTAATCAATAATCAGAGAAGGACTTTAATACATCCATGCTGTGGAGTGATGAAAGTTGTTCGCTCAGACTACCTGCTATACCACCGATCAGCTCTCAACTGCATAATAGAATAGAATAGAATAGAATAGAATGCTTTTATTGTCATCATACACAATGTACAACAAAATTTAAAAGACAACTCTGGTGGTGCAAAAAAATACAAGTATAAAAGATACAGAAGATAAATAAGAATAAAAATAAAAGTAAGTTATATAAGTGTAAGGAATGGAAAAACACCAAAAATGGAAATATATTTACTTTTTGAAGCAGCATCAGCTAAAAAACAGCATGCACAGGCAGTGATGGTGCAACGGTTAAGTCCCTGAGCGACTGATCAGAAGGTCAGAGGATCAAACCCCGATGCGGCCATTGTTGGGCCCTTGAGCAAGGTCCTTAACCCTTCCTGCTCCAGGGTCCCCGTACCATGGCTGACCCTGTGCTCTGACCCCAACTGGGATATGCAAAAACAACATTTCACAATGCTGTAAAAAAAAGTATTTGTGACAATAGAGGTTTCTTCTTCTTCTTAAAATCCTGGTAGTGCTACCATGTAGATGTTTTGACTGCAACAACCATTCTTCATTCATCTATATGCTCATTTTTTGCGTAAAAGCAACAAAAACACTCGATTTATATTTTGGTAGAAATGGATGTACAATCAATTGCTGAAATAACTAAATCAAAAAAAGTTCCAGTGTTCTTTTAAAGTGAAAATACATGAACATAAATGTTAGAAGGCTGAATCTGAGTGAAATATGAACATTCGAAAACGAAGATTGCCTGTCAAAACAGAAATATACAAGGGGATAAAAAGTGTGTGTGCCTGATTTAAAACGTGTTTTCATGTGTGTCCTTTCAGTTAACTTGCCCCTCAGACACTTCATGAGTTTCTCTCATTAGGCAGAATGGCAGCGCTGTCCTCATTAGAGCAGGTGATTGGCATTTGAGTGCAGTTAATTAACGGTGTGAAGCTAACAGAGGTGGGGATGGCAGCTGCTGGGCTGCGGCTGTTTCGAGGCTAACCGGAGTGTGACCTCGCCGTTTACCCCTCTAATTTACCTCGAGAGCGGCAGAGCACGCTGGAGTAATATGTCTGTATGTGTGCGATAATTACATGTATTTGCATTCGCACAGTGTAATTGTTTTGTGTGTGTGTGTTTGCGTTCTTGCATTTATTTATGGGCTAAATACACTAATTTGCATATTTCCAGGAGGAAATGTGTCTGAAGTGTAAAATATGGTGACAAAATGTGTGTATGCACATACTTTAATTAACTGTGTGATAATCTTGCGTTGCTGTGTCTGCCATTTATGTTGTGTTAGATAACTAGATTCACATAGATCTTCACAACCTATATCCATCTATCCATTATTTATACACCGTTTCATGCATTAGAAAATGCAAACTTCACATGGAAAGACCCCAGGCTGGGAATCAAACCCAGGACCTTCCAGCTGTGAGGCAACAGTGCTAATCACATCACCATCATGCCACTCCCAACCTACTAACCCATAAATGCTATGAATGCTGAAGTACGGACACACAATTTAAATATACAGTTTAATTGATTTAAAGGGAAAAAGTCCATTGCAGATAGTCTCCTGGTGTTCAAGTGACCCTACTGAAAGGTTTATGATGCTAATAAAGACATCAGCATGAATATATAAAATGCTGATGGGTGCTTCAGCTTTGGGGCACAGACACACTGACATTCAACATTTATTATATTATGAACAATCGCAATGCCGGATATATTACCAGATTAATGCTGAGATCACGACTATTCATTGGTTTCAGGGACAAAATATTTTCACTGCACTTTCACATGCAAATGAACAGAGTGTTGCTTTCAATTCAATACTGTGCTGCATTGCTGCTAATATACATCAAGATGAGACTTCAAATTTATTTGCTTTTCTCCTAGATACAGAATATAAATGAATTTACACCAAAAAACCTCTCTCTTGCTGAGCATGTATTTATTCATAGACACCACACTTTGCTGAGGTTCCCTAAACGCCACATATCATGCAGCTACGGTAGACACCAGATAGATGGCTGTGCACAGAGAAGCCTCTAGTGTCCACTCTGTTACTGCAGTGCAGGCACTTAGATAGGTGTGTGACTGAAAGCTCCTCTGAAAACAGTAAAATAAGATGATCTAATGTCAGATTTACTCACACTGAAGCCAAGTAATTTATTCCACTTGGGATGTCAAGGTGATGATGGTGATAATTATTTGATTAACTGTACCATCATAAACACCAGTGAGCCAGTTACCTTGGCAGCCATGCATGCCAATGCTCTAACACTGCCTCCACCATGTTGGAAAAAAATGGTGTGGTCTGCTTTGGATCAGCAGTTCCTCTGTTCTTTCTCCTCACTCTTCTCTTCCTTTCATGCTTTTTACCAGTAAAGCCTAATGAGGTCTTTGAATCTCGAGTGTTACCTGTGGTTTGCATCTTGACATGAACCCTCTGTATTTACATTCATGAGGGCGCCTCTTGATTCCTCCCTGTTCTTGACTTGGCTAGATGTCATGAAGGAGTTTATCTTCACCAAGGAAAGAATTCGGCCATCGTCCACTTCAGCTGTCTTCTCTGGTCCTCCAGGCCTTTTGGCGCTACTGAGCTGGCTGGTGTATTCCTCTCATTCTCTAAGAATGAACCAAGCTGTTCATTTGTCTACTCCTAGGTTTCTGCCACCTCTCTGATTGGTCTGTTTTATTTCTCCCATCTAATGTGCCCTCCTTCATTTACACTGATACCTCCTAGGACCAGATATTGACAGTTACCGTGACCAACCACCAAATGCAAAGTCAACACATGGACTCAACTCCAGACCTTTTAAATCCTTGATTTGGACAAAACAAACCACACCTGGCTATGACACAGCTCTTGAGACAATTGTTTAATTACCTAGGCTCGGTTGTTAGTACCGTCGCCTCACAGCTAGAAGATCCCCGCATCCCGGTTAGGACGCCTGGGATCTTTCTGTACAGTTAGCACTAGCATTATAGGTGAATCCAACTGTATAATCTACTTGTGGGTGGCGAGTTTGTTAGTAGTATTGAAGTATTTTAGCAGTTAGCATTAGCACGTAGCATTTGCACTAGCTAAATGGTAGCACTGGTCACTACCTGGAGCATCTCCTAAATGGGCATGGGTCAGTTGAACGTGGCAGTGCTGTTTGAACTGTGTAGGAGCAGTGTGAACCAGCACTAGGAGAGGAAGTGACTCTGCGACGCCAGAGTTCACCGCCTGGCCTCCTGAAGGTGTTGTTGGACTAAGTAGGCAAAACACTGTTGAAGGGAGGTTTCCACCTGATGAACACCAGAGATGGGTTAGGAATCACTGCTCACTGGTAGGTATAGAGACAGATTAGGGATCCTAGGTCCTTTACTGAGGATGAATCCTTTCTTTTTGAGCACTAAAATTAACGATGTGGAGTTTGCATGTTCCCCCTGTGCAGCGTGGGTTTTCATCGGGTTCTCTGGCTTCCTCCGACAAAAACATGCTGAGGTTAATTAATGATTCTAAATTGTCCGTAGGTGTGAATTTGAGTGTGTTTGGTTGTCTGTCTCTATGTGTAGCCCTGTGATAGACTGGCGACCTGGCTACCGAGTCGGCTGGGATGGACTCCAGCCCTCCTGCAACCCTACAGAGGATTAAGCGGTGTACAGATAATGGATGGATGGACATAAAAAATGTAGTTTCCAACTAGGTAATGCAACACTTCCATTAAACAGTTGCAATTAAAGCCTAAAGACTGCTCTTCAGTCACACTCTGATAGCTTTATTTCAAATCCATTGTGTTGGTGAGTTTAGGCAAAAATAGAAAAACTGAGCCACGTAAAGCAACGGTTCCATCAAAACACTGATTAAAGTTTAACCTAAGCCGTAAAGCCATGCTAGAACCTAACATGCTAAGCACTCCCCTACAACTGGCTTTGGATGAAAGGTGGAGACAGCAGATCTGCCTGCGTGTGTTCAGGCCATTTGCACATGCATGCATTTCTATATTTACGTTATCTGCAGGACCCAAATCTGTCATCGCAGAACACACAGGGGAAGAATTTTCCCAGAATTCTGGCTTTCTTACAGCCGAGACTGTAGGGTGCTCCCCGCTGCGTGTGGTAACAACTTCACACTGGATAATAAGATCTGTGGTGTGTACAGACACATCACTCCCTTTAGAAAAACCTGCTCAGCTGTTATTCTTCTGCCCAGATTGTGTGTCTGCGTTTGTGTGTTTGTGGGAGGTCAGTCCACAAGCGCTGATTTCTCCTGTTAAGTCCGTCCAAAGTAAAGCCTACACACTGAGAGCCATGGAAAAGCATGATGGGAAGAAACACATGCGATTTATCAGACAGCCAATCACTAATCCGAGACGGACACTAAGGCTAATATTACAGAGTGACAGCAGACAGTCACATTCAATTCTCACATCTGTTTCATTTTCAGTTTTTCGTTCCCACTTGGGTTTTTTCATCATTCTTCCCCCTCCTCCTTATCCTCTTCTTTCTCCTCCCCCTGTGTTTTTTTTTTTATTCTTCCCTCTCATTCTTTTCCCGCCATCTGCCTTTGGGGTTCTTCAATTAAGCACTCTGCTCCCTGTGGATGGAGGGATGGAAATGAAGGAGAGAAGGAATGAAGGGAGTGATGAAGGAAAGACGAGAAGGCAGAGGAAGGGAGGTGGAAAAAGAGGAAGCAAAGACCAGTGTTTGAATGGAGTCCAAAGATGTTGAGCGGAAGTGCTGAAAAGTAAAGATAGAGAGAAGAAAAATGTCCATCCATCCATTATCTGTACACTGCTTAATACTCTGTAGGGTCACAGGGGGGCTGGAGCCCATCCCAGTCGACTCGAGCGAAGGCAGGAGACACCCTGGACAGGTCGCCAGCACATCGCAGGGCGAACCAAAATGTTTGAGAAAGTAATGAGGGAAGATCATATCCTACAGTGTTCTATTACACTATAATCTGAGAGCAGATGATGCAGTTGTTCTGCTAGTGTCCATCATTGAGGAAAAACTGCACATTGTTGCTGCTCACAAGATGGGAAAAGGCTAACAAATGTGTAAAAAAAAATCTCAAAAGCCAATGTAGGATAATCAAAAGTGACCCTTGTGCTGATCAGAATGGTGCAAGAGGTCAAAGCGAATCCAAGGATCACCAGTGAGACCATCCTGATGAATCAGAGCAGTTCTGGTAGCAACATCTCAATCCGTCACTCCAGCAGACCAAGCTGCTGAACAGGGAGAACTCCACTTCTCCAAGACAGACACTCAAAAGCTTCTCTGGCTTTTGCAAAGGTTCACCTGAACAAATAAAAAAAGCTTTTGCTCATCAGTTCTGTGGTTGGATGAGGAAAAACATGAAGCTGTTTAGACCCAGAAAACATCAAGCAGTCTGCAGAAAAGCTTGTCCTTGAGCAGCGTTGGACCTTCAACAAGACAATGATCTGCAACATTGAGCCGAAGTGGTGAAGAAATGGTGAATAGACAACAATATGCTCACGAAGAGGAGACTGTTGTTATTAGTATTTACTCTGCAAGCTTACTGGGTTTGTGCTGTTGCCATGGCCACAGTCTCCTTTGTGCCATCAGGTCATGAACCTTCCCAGGGTTCAGTGAGTGTGGGTCGTGTGTATATGTGTGTACTAATAAATACATGTTTTCCACTTGTATGCTACACTGCCTGCGTGCTGTGGTGTGTTTGTGGTGCGATTTGCTCGAATTGTGTTGAATCTTGGGGCAGCCGTGTTTCGTCTGGACTTTGTGTGAGGCTAATATTAAGCATGTGTGTTGTATGTCTGTGTCGGCTCCCCGCCTGCAGCTCTGTGGTCGACACAAAGACAGAAGAGAAATGGGAAAAATAAATGTTTGGGGGAATTACAAGGAAAAGAAAAGACGTTCTCTCTGTTTTTCTCTATAGTTCTCTGTTCTTTTCTTTCCCTCTGCTGATCTTTAACCATTCCAGCGTTTCTCTTTAAATAAGCACTTAACTCCAAATAATTTACCAGACGGTTTGTCTGATTTTTTTGTTCTGTATCTGCTTGATCCAGTGTTTCATTGACGTGCCCTGATATTAACAGTGACCCAAAATCATGTGTTTAAAGCTGCAGCATTACATGGAAACAAAGTATTGTAGGAGATCGGTGCTATATTTAAGTTTGAAATAAGCCTCTGTGGGTTTTAACAATGCCCGGGCACACAAAAAGAGATAATGGTTAGAAATTATAACAGTTTTGCACACAAAATATATTATTTTGTTAACACAGGAAGGTTACAGATAACCCTCACTGCAGATTGTTAAAGTTGTAGTAGATTTTCACTGCTTACTTATGCAGCTATCAGCTTGTAAAATTAGCTTCAGGTTGTTCTGGACAGGTGCCAGCTAACAATAAAGACAGTAAAGGTGCTCGTTGTGTTCTCTTGTAAAATATATGTGGTTTGCCATTTATGTGACGTGCTGCCACATATTATGATCAGTCAGTGAACTTAGTCCATATGTCCCCAGGCAGGGAGAAGGTGGGCCAAGCTTTTATATACTTTTTAATCCAGTACAGATGGTGCACCTTATATGCCTTATACTTACACTTCCATCGGGCAGTGACTCGCAGCGGTTTCCCTCCAGCGAGCAGCACTGCCAACATGTCATGACATTATCACGTTGGGCAGAGAAGAACCAAATGCAAACCGATGACACAATGCGAGAAGCACTGTTCAACACAGAATAATCTGTAGCGTTAAGATTCCCCTTCACTTGGCTGGAACAGGCCTGTCCATGTGGAGGAGCAGAGCTAAATACTTTCTCTGTCTTGTACTTGCACCTCTTTGTAGCTCTAAAGTTCCACTGAAAACAGTACACTTGATGATTTATTGGCAGTTGAGGACTGTTTGGGATATATGAAATGTATATATCACAAGTGCAGAAGTGTGCAATGTTGCAGAAGTAGTTTAAGGAGTTTCCATCCTTTCTTGCCAACTAAGTGTTTGATCCTGAGACATCCATGTTTTGTAGAGTATTAAGTGTGATCAAGGGTCTGTGAACGTCTTTTTTCTGGGCTTTTGAAACGTGTAAATAATTAGATCCTCCCTCTTCTCTATTTCAGTCCCTCTCTTTGTCTCTTCTCCTTCATGTCACTCTCCAAAATCCCTCAGGATGTGTATCCTAATTAGGAGGGTGTGTTTCACTCTGTGTGTGCGGGTGGATGAATGTGTGAGTGAGTGATCTTGTGGATCGTGTCAGATCAGCTTCCTCGATCTTGATTTGGTTCATTCCACAGTATGTGGAAGAGTCCTTGTGTGTCTGAGTGTGCCGCTAACAGGTTGTTTCGGGGTCATCCTCTCTCAGCTGTGGCTCCTGGTTGACCGCATCTGTCTGCATTCTGAAGCTGCATCCCGCCACTTACTTACATCTGGTTTTAACTTTCTTTTCTTCTCTGACTCTCAAGCTTGAACTTCGCTTGCCTTTGCTCCCTTTCCTCTTTCTGAGCAGAGTTTTCTTTACTCTTATGCTCCCATGTCTCTCCTCCTCCTTCTGTTGCTCTGCGTTGTGAAGATGATAACTTATTCAAGTTGTTTACACTGTGTGTGTTTGTACGTGTCAAGTTGAGGAGGAGACCAGACTATGACAATGAAATATTAACTATGTTGTTGCTCTGACTCTGTCTGCTGACCTGCCTGGATGGAGGTCAAACAGGACAGCTGCTGTGTGAGTGAGTCACTGTGTGTGTGTGTGTGTGTGTGTGTGTGTGCATGGAAGGAAGTGATAACTCATTAGACCTGGTGCAGTGTTCTCAGCCAGTGATGCTGCTTGATTTTAAGGGGGCATCAGGTTGTTTTTGCCCCCAGGACATGCTGTTGCTCTGTGATTAATTACTTAAAAACCATACAAACTCACCGAAGCAGCTGTTTTGTTGTTCTTTAGCTTTTGGTGTGTCTTTAGAAATGAATGGAGCTGCATCACTCACTGCTAAATGTGTCCCGTTTATAATTATGTAATATAGTTATTATTGGATTTTATTACGCAGTATTATTTGTTTTAAAAACTTGACAGCTATATTTTGTTTATTTATTTTGTTTGTATATTCATTTCACAATATTCCACTACTTTTGTAATAATAACATATATTTTTATATATATTTATTACATTTATTTATGACCTGCATTCTTATTTCATAGATCAGGCAGCTGAAAAATGTCTGTTTTATTTTTTGGGCACAGTACTGCTTTAAACAACAGTCATATCATTTTAATTAAAAACTTCATCCCTATTTTTTTTAAATAAAAGAGATGATGTTCAAATACTTCTGATTACATTTGATTGGTTTATTTTTTTGTTGCTGAGGTATCAAAGTTTGTAATGCGAGCCTGAAAACTGACAGCTCGATTTAATGGGGATCAGCCCAGCTTTAGTCCAACCTCCTGACACTGTTTGGCGCTGTGGCTGCCAAAAATGTAGCTTTTAGGAATGAACCAATCTCACTTTATCTCTGCCAATGCCAATACTGATACCTCATCTTAGGGAAAATGCCAATAACGTGTGTTGATACAAATAAGAGGCAAATAGGAGCTTCTCCGTAATGATTGGTGACCTCTGCTCTTCTTGGCCTCCCTCCCTTGCGGGGTGCCACAGGGATCTATTCTAGGCCCTATTTTGTTTTCATTGTATATGCTACCTCTGGGATCAATTATAAGAAAACACAATCTGGCGTTTCATTTCTATGCTGATGACTTGCAGATATATTTGCCCATAACGTTTTGCACTTGAACAACAGCAAAAAAGAATGTATTTTGTTTGGCACGACACCTATGTCAAAAGTTTTGACAACAAACTCTAGTACTCTGCCCCCCTTTTTTAAACCACTTGTTAAAAATCTTGGGGTAATGTTTGATAAAGGCCTTAAATTTGATGAACAGATTAGTTCTGCTGTGAAAACAAGCTTCTTTCAGCTCCACCTCTTGGCCAAAGTGAAGCCATTTCTCAGTCGTCAGGATCTTGAGAAGGTAATACATGCTTTCATTAGTTCGACACTGGACTACTGTAATGTCCTTTACATGGCCTCAGCCAGTCTTCTATTTCACGTCTCCAACTTCTACAAAACGCTGCTGCCCGATTTTTTAACAAGCACGTCCAGACGTGAGCACATTACCCTTGTGCTGTCTTCACTCCACTGGCTTCCAGTTTGTTTTAGAACTGATTTTAAACTTCTGTTGTTTGTTTTTAATGCAATTAATGGCCAGGCTCCTTCTCACTTGTCAGGGATTTTAACTATCCATGATAATGGCAGGGCCTTGCGTTCTTCGGGTCAGCTTCTTTTAGAAGTTCCAAGGTCGAGGTACAAACAATGGGGTGATCGTTCATTTGCTGTCGCTGCTCCCAGATTGTGGAACAAACTGGCCCCCGACATTCGCACCACAACTGATCTCGGCCTTTTTAAATCAAAGCTGAAGACCCACTTTTTTAGACTGGCTTTTAACTCTGTCTAGGGCAGTCTTGTTTTTATCTGCTGTATTTTATGTACTTCAGGAAGGCCTTCAATAACCTGCAGCTCTGTGGCACCTTCCACCGCCAAAAACCTGTGTTTTTATGCATTGTTTTTATGTAAAGCACTTTGGGTACCTTTTGGTTATTTTAAAGGGCTATACAAATTGATTGATTGATTGATTGATCCCATACCATTGCTTTCTTTTCTCCATATTTAAAATCTGTATACCAGGATTCCTGTGACACTTTGCAGTCACTCTCTTCTTCCTGTTTTATACAAAAGTGGGGAAAAATGACAGTGTTGGTGTAGTTTGAGTGTAACTTCAACTACTATCATTTCTACCATGAAGATGGGAGGCTGGGATGTTTACTCTCATAGTCTCACTTTGGGTGGAGTAAAGATTTCAGATGCATCTTGGCCAGACAGATGTATTTGTACTTTTTTACTAGAATGCCTTTAAAGGTAGTTTAAGGTCTGTAGTTTTGTAGTCGGTCTCTAATGCTTGTCTGGTTGCACTTACAGGACACTTGACTTTGACTCTAATTGCTTTCCCATCTGCTCAAAAAGCATGAGGAGTCAGCTGTAAACAGTCTGTAACTTCAGTGACACTTTTGGCTGTGACAGCTCTGTTTCTGCTTCACACAAAATAAAAACAAAACAGCAAAGAGAAGGAAAGGTCACATTTTGAATCTCCATTTGAAAGTGGCTGAGAGCAGCCAAATCTGTGTCAGACGAGGAAACACCAGCCCAACTGGAAGGCCTGTTTGACCAATGAGATTGCTTTACTGAAACTAACCCATGTTTGACCCGTAACTGGAAGAGACGGATGGACAGAAAGGTGACCAGCAGATGATGATCAGGAAACGAGTGGGAAAGTTTACCTTTCTCACCCTCCGCTGCGAGCAGGGAGGGAGGGATGGAGGGAGGAGGAGGATATTGAAAGGCCAGGAGAGACGAGAGAACAATAAGAGGATGAAGAGGAGCGAGGAAGGACTGAGGGGAGGACGGACATGGACACAACAGATGACAGAAGGGATCAGAAAATGAATAGAGGAGATGGCAGGAGAGAGAGCAAATATTATGAGACTACCTACTACCACACACACACACACACACACACACACACAGACACACACACACACGTCCAGCTGTGACCAGTCTGTGTTTCCCTCCAGTAAACATCATATCCAGCCTCCTCGTGTCCTGGCAACAGATATCTTGACAACCTGATGTGAAAGTATCTTTCATATTGTGTGTGTGTGTGTGTGTGTGTGTGTGTATGCGACGTATTTCAGAGTACATTTATGTAAAATCCAATTACTAATGTATCACTCTACTCAGTGTCTATGTGTTATTCATGTCAGTATTGTTGAAATAGATGTTGAGTCCGAGTCACAAGAGAGCGCTGAGGTTAATATGCTTTTAGATTTTTCATTGACATGTTGCAACAACAACTAATGCACATTTTAGTTTGACTCTGGACTACAGAGTGGAAGTCCAGGGTGAACTTTTACTCAACCTGCACTTACAGAAATATAGAGCTGAGTTTTTTTGTTGTGTTGTCTTTATTGGATTCGAATGATATAGATAGAAGCAAAAAATGTAAGCTGATAACAGATAATCAGGGAGGCTGTGCTCAAGGGGCAAGCAATGAGGCCACCAGGATGGCCTGTACTGGTGGTGTGTATAGTTTCCATTTATTATGTATAGAATGCTTTATGAGTTACAAGTCCGCGCTTCAGAAATGGTGATTTCACTTGAATGCAAAACATCATAACAAAGAAGACATAGAGTTTGAATTTGAGTGTCTGGTAAAATGTTTTCCAACTGAAACGGGATCGGGAGTGTTTCCAAAGGTCTGCTGTAGTGCTTCTAAAGCTTCAGTTGTGTTGATGCTGGGTAGAAGCTGTGCTTTAAAATGAAAATGCTTCAGTGTGGATGTAGCCTAAGTCTTTCTATGGTAGGAAAACTCCTGAGAGCTGTTTCCAGTATGAATGCTGGAGTTGTCTGTGGAGATTTTCAGTCATGCAGGTCATGGTTATCCTCGTAGTTTCAATCGTAGCGTCTTGTTTCTTGAAAATGTTTCACCTCTCATCCAAGAGGCTTCATCAGTTCTAAGCTGACTGGTTAGGTGAAGACTATAAGGATCTGGTACTCCCAACCAGTCAGTTTAGAACTGATGAAGCCTCTTGGATGAGAGGTGAAACGTCATCGAGACACTCAAACAAGTCCAGATGCTACGATTGAAACTATGAGGAGCATGTTGAATAAACAGCCACTGTTAGTGTTTCTACAGATGGACTTCTGTTGTGCACAACTCTCACCTGTCTAGAGTTTGACTGAGTTTCATCCGTCCTAGCCATTGGGCTCTGTGCTCAAGAACACAACCTTATTCTGTTGTCAGAGGATGTTGCTCCGTTCTCCATAAATACTGTTGAAAGAAGTAATATCTATGCTTTTATTGTGCTATCAACCTAACAACTCCTCTACTAACGGATTTCCTACCAGAAACATTTTCCATCAACTTTGAAACTGGCTTGAGAAGGTTATCATCACATTTACCATCAGATCTGATTTTACTCTTTTCAGATCTGCCACTGCTGCTATTGACCCATTAAACTACTGATTCTGATTCAAACTGGACATCAGAAATGAAGCTTAAAAAGCTTTCAGCCATGTTTTCTAAAAAAAAAAAAAAAAACTAGTCAGACCTTGAAATCCCTCTTGATGTGTTTGATCCTTACAAACCTTCTGTCGCTTTGTATTTGATGCTGACATACTCTTGTGTTGGCAGTGGTGATCTCAGTTTTGTTCTTTCTTTGTATCATAGATAACAAACAGATCTGAAATCCTTTAAACAATATTAGTTTTCTGCCTCCCATAGCTATGAGTGGATATAAAGCCTGCTGGAGAGGGACAGACAGTCAGAACTAAAGGGTTAGTCCGGTTCACTGGCCTTCAGCTCTTTCTGAAACGAAGCAGAAAAACCGTCCGTACAACTTGAGTCCATCTTATCCCCCTTCTGTCTCCTTCTATCAAGTCTGCATCTCCCTCTGTGTCTCTGTCTATATAACAGTCCTTCTCTTCTGCTCCATCTCTCTGTACTATCTCTCTCTCTCTCCCTCTGGCTTAGATCCAGTCTCTTCCACCCAGTCCTCTTCCATTCCTCCTCATCTTCCAGTCTGCCTACCTTGGGCTCTGCTGGATCAGATGCCGAACCACCTGACTCCGTTCTCACTATAATTTACGTCCTTGTTTTTCCCTGTACCACTGAACTTTTCCCCGCTAAGTGAATCCATCATGCTTTCCTCCTTTCGAGCCTCCTCTCCTCTCTCTCTCTGTATATCCCTCATCACCTCCTTCGCTGGTTGTTTCATGTCTCAGACACTGCCGAACACACAACAGAGGGATATGTCTGCTTTTATGACGGACCTCAGACTGTCACGTTTACATGTCTTGTCATGTTTTGTCTTCATGTTGCTATTCTAAATTGTGTTGCTGCTTTTTACCACGAGCCTCTGTTTTGGCTTCATAGAAAGACTCCTCTGGGTTAACAGCACATCTTGAACAGAAACAGAGCTGTAACCAACGGAAAACTGGAAACATACGATGCTTTGTTCCTCAAACCAGCTCTTGTATGACCGTCATTGTCAGTGTGTTGACATCTCAGACTCAACTATACAGTGTCAGTCTTAAGATAAATGCAGTAACAGCAGTTCCAAAGGTAGAAAATCCAAACATCACACACCAAAAGGAGCACAATAGTGAACTCTGATAGACCGTAGTCCACCGGTAATATAATCTTGATCCTCTGGCTGTGCTCATTCTTAGATTAAACAAACGGTTCACGTTCAGTGTTACATCCTGTAGAGTAGATTTATCTCAGAGAGGCTGTTCTGTGTGCTGGCTGTGAGGCAGCACATATATTAGAGCAGCAGTGGAGGTCTCAGTAAGCGGGTGTTTCCTCCGCTGTCAGCCTCTGGTCTGACCCTGACGTTAATGGAGTGTGTCTGAGGTCCTCCAGGGCAGCCAGAGATGATGTACATCCTCCTCTGTGGTCTGCCTGACAGACACACACACACACACACACACACACACGCACACACACTGTAGTTTTTTATTAGTTGTGTTATGTGGCTGCTGTTCACCTGTCCTTTCCTACACTTCATATCTCGCTGTAGTTTTGCATCTCTCCCCGTTGCACATGTGACCCCCTGCGTCTGAGGAGACCCCTCAGGGCTGGAAGGAAAGCCACATTAAGATAAAGAGGAACTGCTGTTTAGATTGGTATGCAGCCCGGTGGTAATGGTGCGAATCAGCCTGGAAGTAGCTGCACTGATAGAGGCAATGCAAAGCTGCAAATTTACACACAGTTTAAATGTTTTGTCTGTTACATGTATTTGCATTCTTATATAAATGTATTTAATTCCCAGTGAGGAAACTGACCTCACGCAAATGCAGAACAAGATATGGAGGCTGTCATATTGTATTGTACTTTATGGGCATTAGGGCTGCAACTAACAATTATCTCTATTACAGCGTAATCTGTTGATAGTTTCCTCGATTAACGGATTAGTTGTTTTGTCTATAGAATGTCGGAAAATGGAAAAAAAATGGTCCTCAAGTATCTTGTTTTGTCCACAACCCAAAGGTACTCAGTTTACTGTCATAGAGGAGTAAAGAAAGCAGAAAATAGTCCATTTAAATAAAGCTGGAATCAGAAAATTGACGACTTTTTGGACCTAAAAAAATCACTCAAACCGATTATATTTGACAACTAATCAGTTAATGGACCTGTTATTGCAGCTCTGAGTTGAGACGACAAGAAAACAACAAGACCACATGCATCAGTGAATGATCTGATTCCAGAATATCTCATGAAACTGAAAAAAGCAGAGCATTAAATACACAGAAATGCATCTGTTATAACAGAGAAGTAGGGAAACACATTTTAACAAAGCATTTGCAAAGGTTGCGTAACGCAAGCTATTGAATGTCGAGCTAAAAACTAATCAGTTAATCAACAGTGAGTAAAGTGGGTTTTCTTTCTTTTTTGTTTCTCAGGGACCTCAGTGAAAATGGCATCCAGGCCATCCCAAGGAGAGCTTTCAGAGGAGCCACGGACCTCAAGAACCTGTGAGTGGAAGGAAACACAGAGCAGAGAATGAACAGAGTGGATGAAAGGAAGGAGTGCAATGATACAATCTGTTACTGTGGGAAAACAGAGGATCCAGTTGTTGCGAAGGTTTGTGCAGTGGTTAGCTGAACTGAACAAACCGTCTGGTCTTGTGTTCTTTTTGGTTCCAGTCAGCTGGATAAAAACCACATCAGCTGCATTGAGGAGGGGGCCTTCAGAGCTCTGCGATCTCTGGAAGTACTGTGAGTATTCTGAAAAACCACTTCAGCCTGGAGTATTTCAGAAAGAGGCCGTACTGCATCTTTGTGGAGATAAAGCTCAGTTCATTCCTACCTACATGTTTTTTTAAAGGTGTTTGAAGACAGACAGGGGCTGCACGGTGGCTCGGTGGTTAGCAGCGTCGCCTCACAGCTAGAAGATCCCCGGTTCGCGTCCCGGTTAGGACGCCTGGGATCTTTCTGTGTTGAGTTTGCATGTTATCCCTGTGCAGTGTGGGTTTTCACCGGGTACTCCGGCTTCCTCCCACAGTCCAAAAACATGCTGAGGTTAATTGATGATTCTAAATTGTCCGTAGGTGTGAATGAGAGTGTGCTTGTTTGTCTCTATATGTAGCCCTGTGATAGACTGGCGACCTGTTCAGGGTGTCTCCTGCCTTCGCCCTGAGTCAACTGGGATAGACTCCAGTCCCCCGGTGACCCTACAGAGGATGAAGCGGTGTATAGATAATGGATGGATGAAGACAGACAGTTGCATTATTCCTGGAATCTAATGAACTGTGGATTATCTGTTTTTGTTTTCAGAACATCTTATGCTGTCATGATTTCTTTCTAAATCATGATTCTGTTGTCTTATTTCCTCATCATCTCATCTGTTGCCTGTTTTTTTTCTCATTTTCTCACTTTCACTCCTACCAATTGTTTTTTTTTAAATTTAATTTCTTCTTCTCACACTGACATCACTCTTTTCACACTTTATTTCAGTCTAATCATTTGATCCTCCCTTTCTCTCGTCATATCTCACCCTTTGTCTTTCTCGTATTCCGAACTTATTTATTTTATCTGTTTCCTTGTCTCTCTCTCTCTCTCTCTCTCTCTCTCTCTCTCTCTCTCTCTCTTCCAGCACACTCAACAACAACAACATCACCAGTATTCCAGTCTCCAGTTTCAACCACATGCCGAAGCTCCGCACATTGTAAGAGCCTCACAGTGTTAACTCTGCTTTCAGGGACACAGACAGACACTTAGACTGTATTCGTATCGTCCTTGTCTTCCCTAATTTCCTTCTCCTCTTCCTCCCCTCTCCCAGCCGTCTCCACTCCAACTCCCTGCGGTGTGACTGTCACCTGGCCTGGTTGTCTCCGTGGCTGCGTCAGCGGCCAGCTTTGGGCCTCTACACTCAGTGCAGCTCTCCTCCCACCCTGAGGGGCCTCAACCTCGCTGAGCTGCGTAAGAGTGACTTTGCCTGCTCAGGTACAGCAGCCCAGTGGCACAACACACTTCGGTCCCAACATGGATGGTGAAGTTGAACCTCTAACACAGGGGTGTCACACTCCGGTCCTCGAGGGCCACTATCCTACATGTTTTAGATGTTTCCCTCTTCTGACACACCTGATTCAGATGATCAGGATGTTATCAGGCTTCTGCAGAGCTGGATGATGAGCTGATCATTTGAATCAGGTGTGTTGGAAGAGGGAAACATCTAAAACATGCAGGATAGTGGCCCTCGAGGACTGGAGTTTGACACCCCTGATCTAACAGTTCTTTTCCTTCATTATTAGGCCACAGTGGCAGCGCCTTCGTTCAGCCCTGCAGTTTGGCGTCTGGGTCCTGTCCTCCGATGTGTTCCTGCAGCAACAACATCGTGGACTGTCGAGGGAGGGGCCTCACTGCCATCCCTGCTCACCTCCCTGAAGCCATGACTGAGATGTGTGTATCCCAGTAGAAGGAAGTAGCACATCTACAGCACAGCTATGTGGCCCTTTCAGACACAATACAGTTTGTGCTCCACACACCGCTGGGTTCAGAGCACTACAGATGTAGAGGGAAGAGTTCTAAAAGCTTCTAGTGGGACTACATCACTAAGTCAGTCAAACATCTTGTATGAAATGATACCTCTTTACCTCAGTTAAAAAGCTTCAGTAGAACATCTGAGGGGAACATATAAACCTAAGCTCTGTTTACACTTATTGAACAACTACATCAAGTTACCTGCTAATCTAAACTGTTAAAAGCACTGACTGTGTTTAAATTAATATTATTACTATTATTATATTTCCAAGATCATCTTTCCTCTTGAGTTCTCTCTACAAATCCAAGCTTGTCTCATATAATTCAGGGAATTCAGACTGTGGGTTTCAGAGCCAAGCAGTGCTTTGGTGTGTGGAGTAATGTTGGAGCAACAGTGTGTTCAATTTTGTACATGTTTTATAGGAAGAAGATTATATACTCTATTTTTAGAAAAGAACCAATTAATAGATTCAAATTTAGACTACAATACATTTTCCATCTTTATGTCTTAGGAGGAAAGCCTTACTTACTTAGTTGTGCTGACTCACCACCTGCTTTTTAGTTACTTTTCACATCCACAACATGGAAACGTGCCTTCATTGTGCACACTGTGGTTTTTTGGGGATATAACTACACACTCTGTGCACATTCCGGCACACTTCTGCCAGTGGCTCACATTCAGTAGCGTGACAAGGCCAGCGGATGGTAACTTGGACAAATCCAATAAATAGATTTTACGGACCATTACATGTACATTTACTGAATACATCAAATGTTCTCATGTGTGATCCAGCATTACAGGCCGGGTTCGCTTGTCCCCACTGAAGGACTGACACATAAAGTCATGTCAAAGGAAACCATTGTGAGTGGTATCAGTGGGGCTGTGTAGTACTTGACTGCTGAACTTATAAAAGTAACATGAGACATTTTATTGCCTCCTTCACAAAGTTAAAGAAATCATTGAAACTGTTCAATTAATTTTACCTGTTTTAATCAGATCAGTTCTTATCTGACTGAGCCAGTGTTTTCCACGTGTTTTGACTAATGTGGCTAATTTGATCACATGTTTATTGCAGAATTTAACGCTCATGTACTCGTTAACTGATTTAAATCTAGAACTTTAAGAAAAGAAGAGCTTGGGATACATTCCATTTTTGTTTTCTGTTTCAACTTTGGCTCTCCTTTGCTAGTTCTTCATTCCCTTGTTTGGGTTGAGTTTTCACTTTGCCACTAAGAAAGCTGATGCTGAGTGTTTTAGTAGTTTCATTGTAACCTGAAGACAGGTCTCTTGATGGAAGTAACATACAGCATATTATTAATGTCTCTCTTTCCATCCAGTCGTCTGGAGCAGAATGGCATCAAGTCAGTTCCTCCAGGAGCCTTCACCTCCTACAAGAAACTTCGACGAATGTAAGTTCTCCTGAGAAGCACAGTGTCAGCACACTGCACACAACAGTCACAGTCACAGTTCCATTTTTCTAACATCAGTCACCAACCATCCATATAAAATTACTTCATTCTTAACACTGACCATGTTGGCTTATCACTCATCAACATCAAAACTGAAATCAACTAACATCTTGTTAGGTAGAACCAGCACTGTTGAGAGAGTTAATCCTGACTCTCCATTATGTCTCCATTATGGCTCTGAGTATAACAGTCTAGGCCTATTAATTAGGATCCGAGTACCAACGGTATGTAGAACCCCATTGTTATTCTTCAGATTATTACTATTTACGAACTCAAAATTTTGAGGCACTTAATCTACTCAAAAATGCGTATAAATTGGAACACACATTAGGACGATGTACCACTATCATATTTTGGGGGAATTACACATGTGAATGGCAAAATGGCTCAACAGTGCCCCCTAGAAATTTTTAAAAATGGGCCCCTTAGGACGTTATACCTAGAGGTACAAAAATTGGTACTTATGTGTATCACGATAAGATGCTGAAAAACGCCTCAAGAACACATATCCACAACGCAACAAGAAATCCACCATTTTGAATTTACTGTCAGATTTTTGAGCTCATCCTAGGGGATAACTCCAAGACATCTCAAATTTGGCCAGCAGATGCGACAGGCATTGGTGAGAAAAAGTTATTAAAACGTTCTGCAAAAGTATGAGGGCATTCCCGTGGTGTTTTGGTGTTTTGCCATGAAAGAAACAGGAGGTGCTGTGTGACTACCATGTACGTGCTCAAAATAGACTGAAACATCACAGGTGAGTCCAGGCCTCATAACAGCCATATTATATAGGATAGCTCAGTTGCAGGCCTCTTCTGATGCTCGCCATCACACCATTAAACAGGAAGTGATGTCTAACTAGCCTCTATGTGCCCCAGTCGGCCTCAAACTTCACATGCATGATCAAAGTCAAGCCCTGATGACAGCCATATGGCGATATCTTCTCTCAGTCTCCAGCACGTCATGAAACAGAAAGTGCTATCTAACTAGCCTGTACGTGCTCCAATCATGTACAAGCTAGTTATTCACTTGCGTGACAAAAGTCCTGCCCTGATGACATGCATATAGTAATATCCTGTCTCAGTCGCTGACCAGCATGAAGCGAGGACCCGTCCAATGCTGCTTGCAGCTTTAATTATATTTTTTAATTGATAAATCTATTGCTTTTTAAAAATTTTTATTCATGTAACAACTCATTTCTAAAGATTAGTTTAAATTACTCATTCATATATCATTTACAAAGTCAAGATTTCTACTTCACTACTGTCATGATGTCAGTAATACACATAGATTAATGCAGTCATGGCAACTTTTTTCCTGAACTAGAGACTGACAGAGTATTTTTACTGAAGTACTTAACTTAAAACTGAGGCTGGTTATGACATTGATTCAGTTCATCACTACTATAATATGCAGTTAAGATGATTATTCACAAATTAAATTTATCTTTTGCATCAGTATGGGGCAAGAAAAATACCTGAAACAACCGTAATCTTATGGTCACTGTGTTTTGTTGTGTTTTATTGCTGGCTATTTTAGTTGTACAGTTTTGTTGTGCTTCATAAAAAAAGGGACATTTTCTCACAGGATTCTGAAGATGTACAAATCAAAACACTGAATGATGCATAGTGTAATGATACGTCACCATAACAGAAGCAGTGCAGGAAGGACTTACATGGGATTGAAGAAAAGACATTCAGACAATCAATTTTAAGTGATGCTGCTGAAAGAACATGTTCTGTGTGTTGATGTGTTGATGGGCTGCTTTTGCTTCAAGCACTCATGCAGCAGCTGTCCTGGTGTGATCAGCCATTTCCAGTCTGCAGTGCTTACAGAGCACCACGTGGCTGATCTCTGTCTAAGATACTCCCACAACTTAGGTGATCATGGGTGAGGTTTTTGTTTGCTGCAGCTTCTTATCAGGGAGATTTAGGCTTTCACTGTCATGCTTGCAATGTGCTTTTGTTGTCATCGACGCCGTCCTTATGTTGCTGAGTCACCACAGCCCTACCATGGTTAGTTAATTTTTGTTTTTCTTACATTTTTCGAGAACTGCTCATCCAAATGACTTCAACTGCCCTTCCTCAAGTCCCCAGCGATACCCCCACCAAGTGTGAAATGGATCAGCTGAACGGTTGTTGAGAAAAGCAAAGAAACAGACACACACACACAAGATTGATCTATTAGTGAGATGCTCCTTTAACTTATTTTATATCACTGCGAATCAAAATCAAACTTTTACGGTGACCTGCACAGGAACAACTCCAGCCTTACCTACACTTCTATCTATTTCATTCTTAAAGGTTTAGTTGAATTTTGTCATTAACTTGCAGAAAGTGTCAACAGTGTTTCTGCCTGCTAACTTTATGACGTCTTTAGACCAAAAGAAGGAGAGCATCTTTAGTTCTGTATAAACCGTACTCAACTCACTGGTGGAAAAAGACATTTCATTCACAGAGTATGAATATTATTCTTCAGACAGGGTACTTTGAAAGTCAGCTAAGCTATCTCCGTGTTTTTTTAGCTCCACCCTGTGAGTTTCAAATCAACTGAAGACGTTACAGTATTTGTGCCTCCACAGGGACAGCGCCTCTAAGAACATGTCAGTGTCTTAAAAATCTGATCTGCCAAGTGGATCGCTCTTCTTCTTCTTCTTCTTGTCTCCACTGCTCACTGAGCTGTGGTTTTCCCGCTCGACATAACATGCAGCCCCCAGTGGATTTTCAGCACTGAGGAGCGTTTGATTGATACCAGCCTGCGAGGAGATGCAGTCTCCATCAGAGGCCTTTTAAGGGCCTTGCATGATGAACCAAGCACGTCTCACTGTGATCTGATGCATATGTAAAAAAAATGCAAATCCGACCACAATAATAATGTTCGTGGCTTCTTGACTTCTTCACCCTGCTTCAGTTTCTTTCTGCCGTCTTCCTTTGTGGTTTCTGTTTTGTCCACTGCTGCTGCTTTTTCTTTCTTCTCTTCTTTTCCATCCTCAGACATTCTTTCTCTCCGTCTTTGTCTCTCTGCGGTTTTCCTTCTCCTCTCAGCCTCGTCCTTTTTCTCTCTCTCCTTCGCCACTTACATCATCACTGTGAGACGAGCTCTGAGAGGGGGGGTTGATGACATTACCAGCCCGGCTGAAGTGGTTTGTCTTAAAATTTATTATGACAGTTGAGCGACTGACGTGTGGCAGCAGGACAAGGATTTTATAATCGAACATGTCGTGGTTTGGCAGGGCCAGACTGAATCCAAATTGTAAAAACTTCAACTTGGCGAGTAAACCAGCTCTCCCACTCTCACATGAAAAAAAGAAACGGCTGTCAAGTCAACTCACTGTCCGGTCATTTCATGAAGTGGGGTGTCTTATTTTTATAAATGGGTTTTATTTGATTTGATTTGACTTGCGGTTCAGCAAAATGAACAATAAAGCCATTCATACGTGTTTTACCCCAGAGAATAGCACATGGAAATGTAATATAAAGGAGACAATGCATCCATCAGCTTTCAGTCCCAATAACAGACTCTTCTTTTATATGATGCTTTGGCAAAGTTCAGTTATGAAGATATTTGCAGCAAAATACCAGTTTAAAACAGGCGGCTAAACGTAAATAAAATGAATCTGTAAAATATTAAAAGAAGCGCATACGCAGAGAAGAAGTGAGTTCTGGTTTGATGTCTGCAGGCAGGTATTTCCAGACTGTGGGAACCTGACAGCGAAGGTAAAGATCATCCCTGTGATTCATTCTTGAGGGAGCTGTGGAAGCAAGCGGGAACAACAGCTTAGCTATACTTCGAAAAATGCTTTGGCAGTCGAGGGTTGGTTTGTAGTTCAAGTCAAAAACCCAAACAAAGCAGCAGGAGAGCAGTGATCAATCTCACAAACGTTCCTGTGCTGATAGAAGCAGGATGGAACGACTGATTCCATTCCTTTATGCTGGCATTGCAGTCGTAGATAGTAGTTGGGTGCAGAGTGAACTGTGGTTTAAGCTTGTAGAAAGAAGCAGGTCGACCGAGATACAGAACAATAACCTACCTCGACTTCCTAAAGTGATTATTTCTGTTAGACTTTCAGCTTCCCTGTACAGAATGATGTTGGCTGTTTTTAGATTCTGCTGCTGAAGTTGAAAAGTTTCTCTCAGCTCACCTACAACTGAAGATGTGTACCTGTGAGCAGTGGAAGCCAGTCCTGGTCTGATGTGTAACTTACACAATGTCATGTGGAAACTTGAAACCTGCATTTCACAAACACAGAATAGAGGTTCAGTGATGGAGGATATGTTTTGTAGCCACTAATTTAATTTTTGAAATAAAAAAATATTTGCTTTCTCATGAGTCCAGGACTTCTTCATAAGAAAGGCGGTGTAGATTCAGTCGTAGGGATTTCTAACTAGCTAACTGAAGTTTATTCACAGCAAAGTTTTTATTGATTTATTTTTTATTTGGAGAAAGTCTTTCTTTTAAAAAACTTAAATGGTGAATTAAAAGATAAAAACAAGACTTTTGAATTGGGAAGTTCTTGAAATGGGAAAACGGTCTTCATCTTTACATCAACACTCTAACAATGAACTAATCCGAAGTTCCTTAAAAGTTCAGAGACGCTGGCTGCTCTGACTCAAACCATTCAGAAATGATTCTCTTTCATTCCCAGAGACCTGAGCAACAACCAGATCTCTGAGATCGCTCCTGATGCTTTCCACGGCCTCCGAGCTCTCAACTCACTGTGAGTAACAAGCACTCTGTATGAGAAAGATGTTGGGAGTGCTGAGAGTGCCTCTATCAGTATGTTTTTACATATGTCTGTATTAGGCCTGTCTAAAGCTCCATATGCTTCCACCACATGCGAATGTGTGTGCATCTGTTGGTATGAATAATTCAAAAGTGGTGCTGCTCTCTGTAAGCACAGAATCCATATGAAATATGAAATATCAGGACATGCAAACAATCACAGTGGATGGCCAGCCATTCTGTGTGTATATGCATATATATATATATATATATATATGCACTGCAGCAGATATTCCAAATATATATATATATATATATATATATATATAAACATGCTACTTTTTGTTCAAATGAAAATTAAAAGCTGAAAAATATTTTTTTTCCACAATGATGCCCCTTGTGCATCTTTTTATTATCTTCTCGGAGACGCCTGTGCAATTTCCAATCAGGAGGAAACTTGCTGGTTGAATAAAAATAACATTAAGTCAAATTTTGCCAGGGTATGAATAATTTCAGGCTTGACTGTATATATATATATATATATATATATATATATATATATATATATATATATATACATATATATGTGTGTGTGTGTGTGTGTGTGTGTATATACATAGAGAGAGAGAGAGAGAGAGAGATATGCATGTATCTACTGTGGTATCAGTGTGTGTACTGTGTCTTGTTTATGGATTGTGAACCGAAATCTGTGCAGGGTTCTAGTGGAGTGTGAAGTCATATAGAGAAAGAGTCCTACTGTTGTTTTGACAGAGCAAATTTTGTAAAGTGCATCTCAGTAACTGGTACCAGACTGATTGAGAATTTGTTATTACAGAACTAGCGAGCATTCAGAGAGCTTTCTGCCGTTGTTTGTGTGCAGGGTTCTGTATGGTAATAAGATCACTGAGCTGCCCAGCGGAGTGTTTGATGGCCTGGCTTCCTTGGAGCTGCTGTAAGTCCAACATGCATATTCTTTTCTGAACTGACGTTTACTCTGACTGTGTTTTACAGAAATACATTTCAGGTGTCAAATGGAAGTGGCCTTTTTGTTTTAAATGTTGGATGGAAACTCATTCCTGTCTCTGTCCAAGGTTTTGCCAAGTCAGCAGTCTGTTTCTCATGACTTGCTCTAACATTACTTTTTAAAACGCTGTCATATCAGCTTACAGAATCTAACATGCTCTGCAGTCAGTAATGTAGAGCCTTTATGTATGCAGGAGGTTAAACAGATGTGGCACTGCAGCAGATATTGCAATAAGGGAAGACACAAGCTGACATGAAAGCAGAAGATTTTGTCAGTTAAATGTGTGTATATGAGAGGTATAATGTGTCATAAGTTGTCTTTTTATGACATTTTTTTATGCACCTGGTGGCATCATACAAAAAAATTAATGAAGATGTCAAAATTTAAAACACCAATTTCCCAAAAATGTGTTTTTACACTTGTCAGAGGAGTTTGACACTTTTTCAAAGAAGACTTAATGCACTTCATGGGTGGTGGAAACACCTTTTTCAGATAACGAACATTTATCTCACATGCTTCTTACAGTGTCGTTGCCTCCAGACAGTATGAAACATCGCTAATAACAGCTGACATTAAGGAATAATTACAACTTCAGTTAATTCCTGAGGATTTCTCTTCATTTTGCCATAGAGACCAAAACTGTACCAGTCCCAGAAACATGTTTACTTCTGCTGTAGAGTTGAACATTTTAGCAGAGGGGTCTGACCTCATTTTTCACTTGGTAAAAACTGACAGTTGTCTCCCTGCTAGAACTTGTGCTAAATGCTTTATTCAGAAAGAATTTTTAGATTTCTAGTGATAGAGCCGAGCAACATTTCTAAACCCAGGGATTAAGAATGAATGAATGGGCTGTTTTGTTAACAGGAGTACAGTAAGTCAACATGAGCTACCCTTGTGTAATGAAAATGCCAGCTTGCTAGATCTTGCGTGTAAGTGAAAAACAAGGCTTCTGCAGTGGAAATATTATCTGTGATCCAGTATCTGATGAGTCTTTATGTCAAACTTAGCTCTGCGATTAGAGCTTGGGATTAGTCATCTACTTTTCTAATAGTGGTCTTGTATCTTCCTGTAGGTTGCTTAATGCAAATAAGATCCACTGTATCCGAGCCACAGTGTTCAAAGATCTGGAGAACTTGGCTCTCCTGTCGCTGTACGACAACAAGATCCAGAGTCTGGCCAAAGGCACCTTCAACTCATTGCACAGCATCCAGACACTGTGAGACAATAAATACATTCATACTATTTTAAGTTCTGTTCCACTCCATTCAGTCCGATCTGACTGATGTCCTTCCCCCTTGTGATTTCTCATCAGCCACCTGGCCCAGAACCCCTTCGTATGTGACTGTAATGTGAAGTGGCTGGCCGACTTCCTGCGCTCGAACCCCATAGAGACCAGTGGAGCGCGCTGTGCCAGCCCTCGCCGCCTTGCCAACAAACGCATCGCACAGATCAAGAGCAACAAATTCAGATGCTCCGGTCAGTCAGTGCCATTGTGTGTGTGTCAGTGTGTGTGTTTTGGTGAGAGACAAAGAATAGAAGAAGACAGGAGTGTGAACTGAGATGAGAAGTGACAGTCTGGGTTTATGAGTTGCAGTCAATATTGTGAGATGTTGAACTACTTCATAGCTTCACTCAAGAAATCTACAAACTGTAGCTGGAAGAAATGTAAAATCATTATTGTCTGAAAGCCTTTTGTCATGCTAGACTGTACATGCTTTGTTAGCATATACCGTTATGTCAACACTTCTCTGCTTCCAGAGCAAATCCAGACTGTTGCATAAAGCATTCTCCAGAAAAAACTGAACCAGCCAACAAGTCTTTATATTAAACATAAACCAGCTTCGTCAATGCTACATGGTGTTCTGAATACGAGGTTATGGCAGTTAGAGATGTGCAGTTGGATGCTTTTCAGTCCATATTTCAGCCCTATAGCCTACATCCAACAACAAATGCTTGTCGTTTCTTGCTAAAATACAAATCGAACATGTTTGACAACTGCTCCTGGCACTATGGGAAGCTCACAACAACGACATGACAAACCCACCTGAAGTAGGCGACTAAGTTTATCTCAAACATTGCTTTGCGTGGCATTGATCAGACTCACTGGATGTAGACTGTTCACACGGCTTTCTCCTCCCCTTCCACTGTGAGCATATTACCTTTATCAAATCTGCTCCACGAGCAGCAAAGTAACAACATTCAAGCACGAACCTCCCATGGTGAAAATGACACGTTTTGGTTGCGCTTGTGCATAAAAGGCAGCCCTGCTTGGTGCCATCGGTAAATCAGCCATTTCAATGACAGTACTCACGTCTTTGCATGCAAAATAAACAAGTTCCTCCTCAACAGTATTGTGCAGGGACACCATAGCTGCATCCTGGGCTTAGCACCGCCCAAGATGATTGTGATTTTTTCCATATAGCAGAGCGATGGGTGCAGCTAGAGCATTAATTATCTCTGACACACCTCTGTGGAGGAAGATCTGGCTGTACTATACTAACTTACTGGATGTAGGATACATTCGGCTTTGTCTTGTCCAATATGTGTCTTACTGTTTTCTGCCACGTAAAAAGCAGCAACAACCTCCGAGTAGCAATCTACACACTGAAAATTTCAAGTTTTGCTGAGCAGCCCTGCTAGTTTTTTCTCTTTTGCTGTGGATTGTCCATTTTATTGACAGCGCTTGTCGTCCTGCGTGCAAATGCTCTACGAAAACAATTCCACTGGTCAGTATTTAGTAGGTGAACCGCAAAGCGCATCTTTCGCTTAGCCCCGCCCATGATGACAGTGATTGGTTTGTAAAAATACAAACAGGCCTGGGCGTTTTCCCCCTATAGCAGAATGATAGTGTGGTCTATCAGTCTGTCTGTGAGCTGTTTATCCTGCCTCATACTTTTTCACTATGAGTTGTGAGGGACATCACAGTCTGAAGTAAGTTTTTTGACTTTTATTCTCGATTCTGAAATAAAGTGCAGGAAATATTCTGGTTCCAACAGCTTAAAACCTAATAAAATTGATGTATTTGTCCCAGACACATTGAACACAATGACGCTGTTCTTCCACATGTCCCAGCTTGTTAGGACCATGGGGTCAGCTGCAGTACAACATCCCTGGAACAGATAGGGTTGAAGACCTTGCTCACAGACTCAACAGTTGCAGCCTGTCGGTGCTGAGGCTTAAAGCTTCCACCATCTGACCAGTAACCCAGAGACGTGACCCCTGGAGCCATCACTACCCATAATCCCCCACAATCTGTAAATCTTAGCATGAAATTATGGAATTTCCTTTTGTTGTTCAAGGACTAAGAACTGATCCTCCTCCTTGAAATTACAGAACAAATAAGAAATCAACTTAAACAACTAGCCTAGTAGCCACTGAGCTCTCTCGGAAAAGGAAAAGCATATGAAAAGTGAGACACAAAGAGGGTGAAACAAAGCGTGTTTACGTGTGTGTGTGTGTGTGACAAGAAGGAAGCGAGCTAATCTCACAGACTGTAACCGAATGCCTGTAACTAAAAGCTCCCTGGCCATTTTCTTCTCCCACACCGCGCCAGTATGTGTGAAGCCAGAATATGAAGCCAGCCTCTGGCCAGTAAAACCATGGCAAGAGCTTTGATCCCCACACAAACTGCTCCACGCCGCTTTAGTCCACTGCCAGGGCTGGAAAGCTTCACGCAGGCCGACGCACCGCTTCCATAAAACAGCAAAACACAGACACGGATTGTTTCCCTCCTCCTTTCTGCTATGTACTTTATGTACTGCTGCCAATTTCACATGAGACCTCCTCGAGGACTGTGTGTGGCTATTTGCTTTTGTCAGGCGTCCAACAAATTTGACTGACATAGTTTTGTTTCTGCTCTCTTTTCACGACAGCCAAGGAGCAGTACCACATCCCAGGTGAATATATGTGTTTGTATATTCGTAGTTACTTATTTATGTAGGTGGATACATGAATTGGTGATGTTTTCAGATGCAGATAAGAAAAAACAAGTTCTGTAATCTAAATTATGTTTGCCTGAGAAACAATACATTCATTTGCGTCCAGGTACTGAAGACAGACGTCTCAGCTACGAGTGCAACAGTAAGCCAGTGTGTCCTGCTAAATGTCGCTGTGAAGCCAACGTGGTCGATTGCTCCAACCTCCGCCTTACCAAGTTCCCTGAGCACCTGCCACCCTCGACAGAAGAGCTGTGAGATACACACTCGTACATGTGCCCACTAAAACCCTGTCAGACATGCACCATTCTGTTAATCAGACGCCATCTGAGTGTGTCGTTTTCATGTCTGAATGTGTTCCCTGCTCACTTTTCCATGAAAGTCTTAACAGCAGTCTTACTTGGTCCGACCTTAGTCACATTTCTGCATCACTTTCAACACTGCACAAGTCTTTACTGCATGTCGTCACATTAATGGACAGACACGCACCCAAGTGATGTACTTCAAGTTGTATAAGCTGATTTGTGGAAGGCTTGTTCCACCTTTCAGCGCCAATATTGGTCCAAAAACATCACAGAGAACAAAGACACAGTTATATATATGTATGTATATCCACAGTAATCATACCAAACACTACAATAACACTAACATGCTTACACACCCACACTCACAGACATATCTATATACTGCATATCAATGCACACATGCTGAGCCAAACTACATTGTATGTATTCATGTTGTCATGTGTGTTCATACTGCATGGATGCACATTCAAGACATGAAAAACACTCACATTCCAAAACAACTCCTCTGCTAATGATGTTCCGGCTCCATCCTCTTCACGTTGTCTCTCTCTCCGATTGTCTCAGGCGTCTCAACAACAACGACCTCTCCGTGCTGGAGGCCACCGGAGCCTTCAAGGGCCTGTCGCAGCTCAAGAAAATGTAGGTCACTCCGAAAACTTAGCAAAAACAATGACGAATGCCCACTCAGTCATCAAAGGAAACGTCCGACAGATCTCATTGTCTTTACGTGGGAAAAGAGGCTCAGAGCAAACTGTATGTTTTCAGAAACAGCTGAGCACAGTACTACTACAGAAAAAGTATCACTTTGTACTACGAGAAAATATGCAGAAATGTTCTCAAAACAGAAACAAGAGAACTTGTGGTGAATTCATAAATATCTGACCACTAGCAAACACAGCTCCGAAAAGGTAGAATACTGGTGCCAATTCAGCAGGTTGACTCTGACCACATAAGCAAACAGTTTTCTTTTACACAGTGGGCAGACTTCATGCTGAATGATCGTGCTGAGTTGGACTGAGTGCATGTAAATCTGTAGGAACAGACCTTGTGTAAACCACTGACAGAGAACGTTTGTTATTTGGTGTTTTTTCTTCCTTACTTCCAGTAACCTGAGCAACAACAAGATTTCAGAGATTGAAGACGGGGCGTTTGAGGGCGCCTCCTCCGTGGTGGAGCTTCACCTGACAGCCAACCACCTGGAATCTGTGAGAGGGAGCATGTTCAAAGGCATGGAGGGGCTGCGCATGCTGTGAGTTTGACTCGCCACGCATAGCATGCTAAATGCTAACTGATCAAATAAGATGAATATGGACACAAAGGAGTTAGCAAAGGGAGCCTACCAACAAAATGTGGTGTTAATGGCTAAAGGCAGATTCATGGTTTCCACAGTCGGTTCTATTCAGACATACAGTAGGTACGCATCAGTCTGCTGCACAGACATCACATTGTTAGTAATATGGAACTCTGACGTACACACAGGGCTCCTGCAGATGTTTCTGAGAGACTGTGACCTTGCACTATTTCCAGTATATAGCTGCTGGTTACAGCTTGGGTTGTAGCACCGCGTGTCATTATTCCTGAGGTGTGTTTAGCTCAGCAGGCAGACATGGTACAGGATTTCTAGGGAAAAATTAGGACTTCCTAATGTGCTTGGGCAAAATTGGTGGTAAGCATGTACACATTTGCAGACTTGGTGGATGAGGATGAGGGCTCCGTCACATGAGCCCTTACACTCTGATTACCTAAAGTCTTACAAGTACCCAAATGAATCAGTCAAGTTTGTATTTATTCTTTAATCAATGTCCATAAATTATTGGGGCAATGACAGACCACAAGGGAGGTAGTTTCTCAGCGGAATCATCTCCCAAAAAGTGGCTGCGTGGAGCAGAAATCTAACATGTAACGTCTGAAGGATTGTTTTGAAAGGTGGTTGCCAGTGATTTCCGTTGACGTTCCTCTCTGGTCATTTATTTAACTCCTTAAATCGGGTATCTGTGTGTCAGAATTACATCATTAGAAGTTTTATCCATGACAATAATCCATCCCTGTCTTAAAATGTCTTTGGTGTAACTCTGTCTGCACCACTGCTTCCTCTAGAACACAGGTGTCAAACTCCGGTCCTCAAGGGCCACTATCCAGCATGTTTTAGATGCTTCCCTCTTCCAGCACACCTGATTCAAATGATCGGCTCATCATCAAGCTCTGCAGAAGCCTGATAAGGATCCTGATCATTTGAATCAGGTGTGTTGGAAGAGGGAAAGATCTAAAACATGCAGGATAGTGGCCCTCGAGGACCGGAGTTTGACACCCCTGCTCTAGAACATGCAGATCTGTGAAGTCGCACCTCTCTCTCCACCCATCCCCCATACCACTTCACTGCAGCTTGAGCACACCAGCTCACCTATGCTTTGCTTAAACACTGTAAAACTACTCCACTTTACACAGTGGCAAACTGTAATGTTGGAGTAATTCAGGTATACATGTTTGAAAATGCTCCACCATGGTGTTGAATGTTTATTTCACTCATGATGTGTCTTCTAACATGTAAAAGAACACCTTATGGACATGTTAACAAGGCAAAGGACTACGTTTTTAATGTGCTAAAACCAACAGTATGGTCAAGCTTCATATACTAAGCTTCATACAGCTTTGTAATATTTGAGTTTTGTGTGTTTGTAGGATGCTGAGGAACAACAAGATCAGCTGTATCCATAATGGCAGCTTCACAGGGCTGTCCAACGTCAGGCTGCTCTCCCTCTATGACAACCAGCTGAGCACCATCCTGCCGGGGGCCTTCGACACCCTGCCCAACCTGTCCACACTGTTAGTGACGCACACACACACACACACACACACACACAAACACACACACACATTGATGAGGGCTATTTTTTTTTTAGCAATGCATCCTTTCTGAGTGCCGTGTGCTGTCACAATAGTTTGTGTCTTGTTCTTAGGACTTATGTAGCGACTGGGCCATAGTCACACTTGATGCTTGTTCATCCTCTTTGTCTCCTACTCTCCGTCTCTGCTGTCCGTCAGAAATCTCCTGGCCAATCCTTTCAACTGTGACTGCCGCCTGTCCTGGTTTGGGGCGTGGCTCAGAAGCCGGCGAATTGTGACGGGGAATCCTCGCTGTCAGGGCCCCGCCTTCCTCCGAGAGATCCCGCTGCAGGACGTAGCTGTCCCTGACTTCCGCTGCGAGGACGGTATGATGGTGCACGTATTCACAGATGAACATGCATGTACTGAGGAAGCTAAGGAATTAAATTAGAGCATTCAAAAGTCTAATAACTGTAACATGCTGACACACTCATGTAGATGGCAGGCAAAAAGAATATGCATGATGCCAATGTTATGATGCCTTCTGAGCTTCACATCAAGTAAAAGAGGTTCTCCACCTGTGCAATGAAAGTAAAATTGGACCTTCCTGTCTGTCTGTTGAGGCTCTGTGCTGGAGGACAGCAGCTGTGTTCCAGGGCCTCAGTGTCCCAGCCAGTGCACCTGTATGGACACAGTGGTCCGCTGCAGCAACAAACACCTGCAGGCTCTGCCCAGAGGGCTGCCACGCAACGTCACTGAGCTGTGAGTCCGAAAGCACAACCGAAGCACTACTCTGACTTCAGCTGTTTTACCGTGCAACTTATTTAAAGGGAAGAGAGAAGACGATGTACTGAAAGAAAGTTGTGAGGGTACTAAAACCAAGAGATAATCCAAAATACGGCAGCTGCTGTTTCAGTGTAAGCAGTCAGTAGAAAAATGTCACAATTAAATACATAAATTATGCTGAACGGCAAATGCAGCTAAATTATGTGCATTAAAAGTTGTAACACTAATTATCTTATTAGCAATATTTATCTAACCTGATTTAAGAGGTTTCTGATGTAGTTGGTATGTAATGTAAGACAAGGGGATTAATTTAATTTGAAAAATGCTTCTGTCAGTGCTATCATTGTTTTTTCTACAGCAACCAGGCAATTTATGTGAATTAAGTTTTCTTATCATGAAGTGTCACGTTAAATAATTGAATTCAGCCTAATGACTTACTGGAGACGTGATTATGTGGGAATCAGTGATGTCGTGACTTGGAAATGTATCTTTAATCGACTATGTAAATTAGCATTCAGCAGAGATGCACTAATGTCTTTGTCTTGTCTCATCAGGTATCTGGATGGTAACCAGTTCACCAGTGTTCCTAAGGAGTTAGCCACCTTCAAATACCTGCAGCTTGTGTAAGACACACTTGACTAAACACTCATGTACCTCCCCACTCAATATTTCCTGCTCCTGTGCCCCTATGAAAGCACCTACTTTAGTCAAGGAGTTATTTTGTCGATACAATGCAGCCACACTGACATTTTTTGTTGTGTCTCTATTCTGGCACATTCCACTCGAAGTGCAGCACAAACTGCGAGGTTTAAGTAGGTGCAGTGAACAGTGAGCAGGGTTTTTCCTGGCTCACAATGGGCCTTTGGGGGGTGACTATTCATGACAGTAAGCATGGCCGGCTTATTCTCAATCATCTTGGCGCTGCTCATTTTCCTTTGGCGCTGTTTTAAATCTCTTTGGAGGGTGCCAAACATTCCTCTGTGCAGGACAAACCCTGGTGTAAGACTCTTAGTCCCCTTTATACACTCTCATTCTCATTTTAGGACAATGAAGCAGTGCTAAGGATCTAAACATAAAGACAAGGTAACTAAGAAACATTTCAGGGCCGGTTATGTGGCCTTGACCCATCGTATTGTATGACGAGACTGAAAGCAAATGCCCACAAAGCAAGTGACCCGGGTTGCAGATTGAGCTTGGCAGAGAGTCACCAGTCAGGATGGCATATGGCTGCTGGTGTTTGGTAATGAGTGCAACCAAATATGAAACATAATGACTTTCTTTAACATTGTAAACACTGATTGTTTACATTTTTTTCCGCTGAAAGTGGGGAACTGCATACAAAAAGGGCCACATGTCCTATACAGAACTTTTATTGTGGATGTAAACAAACTCAAGTTGAAGCTGAGAACCACTACTTTGACCTCACAGCTGCAGCTCAGGTGAAGGCAGGGGACACCCTGGTCAGGTCAGGTCGCCAGCCTATCGCAGAGCTACACATAGAGACAGAAAACCATTTAGAATAATCAGTTAACCTCAGTCTTTGGGAGGAAGATGGAGTACCTGGTGAAAAACCCGCGCTGCCCAGGGAGAACATGCAAACTCCACACATAAAGATCCCAGGCATCCCAACCAGGACGCGAACCGGGGATCTTCTAGCTGTGAGGCGACGCTGCTAACCACTGAGCCACCATACGGCCCCAAGTACACTGTTGAAAAAGAGCTGCACACAAACACTCTGTCGTCAGACTCCGTTATTTCCAGCAGGGGGAGCTGTAGACCATGTAGTGAATCCAGTGCTGCCTGCTCCAGCTCATTTCAATAAGCTTCATGTAATTGTAGAGCGTCACATAAACACACACACAACTCCTAATGTGATCAGCTCACTTCAATGATCTACATTTTTTTACGTTAAATAAGAATGTGTGTGTGTGTGTGTGTTTGGGAGAGAAAAGAAAGCACCTGGAGGAAGATTACAATATGTGCACTAGTTTGTGTGTGTGTGTGTGTCTAATGGGACTTCTGCAGTACAGTGTATGTGTGTATATTGATTGTATCTGGCCTTTGCTTTCACAGAGATCTGAGCAACAATAAAATCAGCTCCCTGTCCGACGACTCCTTCTCCAACATGAGCCAGCTCACCACGCTGTGAGTTCATACACACTTCATCAAATGTTAGAGGACAAGTGCACACAAGCGTATTGTGTATCAGTGAGACGTCATTTCAGTAAATCACTGTTGTAACAAAGGGTTTCATTCAGCAGGGGCTGCCGTATCCACAAACTCTGGGTTTTCCAGTGTGGCCGGTGGCTTATGGAGGCTGATTTTTGCTTTTATCACTCAACGTTAGATGGATCTTGACACGTAACACACATCGAAGGGAAAGAATACATGTTGTGTTGCTGCTACATTTAACCATTTACATGTAATGCAACTTGTCACAGGTTACACAAGACTGCTTGAAAGATGCACCCCAGAGTAAATATTGTGCTTTGTAAAACTGGTGCATTTGAGCAGTGGTGGGAACTAACTAGTATATTTACTGAAGCACTATAGGTATTTGTTCTTAACTCACATATTTCAGTCCTAGGCTGCTTTATCATCGTACTCCATTACATTTCAGAGGGGAGTACTAAACTTTCAACTTCACTACATTTATCTTTAACTCAATGCATAATATAACAAGCTTTTAAAACACATAGTTAAAGATTAAACTACTGGTTAGCTAACCCTGTCTAGCTTCGTATAAAAACCAGTGTGTGGTTGGGTTGGACTGTAGTTGAGTGCATGTTTGGGATGTTGATGAGTTATCAACAGCTCTGCCCAATGGGTATTTTTTCCCCTCTGATGGCTGACATGGCTTTATTTTAATAAATGTTTAAATGATCCAATTTGTCACCAAAAATCAAAGATTAGAGAAAATTTCTTCTCCCGTTAATCATTTTGGAGCCCTCAGATTTATCTGTTCAAGCGACTGTACCATGCTGCTCACAGACACACTGATGCTTCACTATTAGTAATCTAACAATACATCACTCAGAGGGACCAAACCAAGACTTTTACTTTCACACTTTAACTACATTTTGCCACAAATCCTTAGATACGTTTACTGAAGTTGAATTTTTCATACAGGGCTTTTACTTGTAATGAAATGTTTTAACTTGCTTTTGCTCTAAAGGATCTGAGTACTTTTAACCACCGCTGCATTATAGTGAGACAGATTGAATGAGTGTGGTCGGAGTGGAAGCAGCAGAGGCAGCGGTATCCTGTGTTTTGTGGATCAGTCTTTCAAAACACTGCACACTTCATTTCACACAATACAGCATAAAAGCCGCTTTCTTTCAGTCTCCCATGTCTGGTAAACTATCATGACCTTTAAACACTCTGCTCTCCTGGTTTACAATGCAAGGGTTGCATTAAAAAAGTGTGGTTGTTGTCTCATCCACCTGAGCCAGAGACAGCATCTTTCACAGGATTGAAAGCACTCATAATGACAAATAAAGCAGTTGTGCTGTCTTAAAATGGTTCCCCTGAAATCTTTATCACTTCCTACATCATGAAATGACCATAGACTGTAAGGTGGATGTAGCCTGGATGTAGTGGCTTAAAACAGAATTCTCTCTGACAGCCAGCAGGGGACGACTCCTCGGCTGCAAAAAGAATTGTTTTTTGTGCCTTAAAGTGTCTTAAAGTTTGAAGAGTCAAAAAGAAGTGTTCTTACCAGGCCCCTGTATACTGGTCACTGATATATGCTGTAGATGGACAAACCCTCAATGACGTAATCCTCAACAGCATAACTTCACATCTTAATACAATTTAAATGGGTGGGTTGTATAAAAATGCAGACCCTTCACAGTTGACATGAACAGGGAATTTAGCCGTAGTGATCAAAACTTTTTTTTGTACCAGGCTGTAAATATGTTTACCTCTGCTGTGAAGTTGGACATTTTTACATGGAGGTCTATGAGGGTTGACTCACTGTTGGGACCAGCCTCAAGTGGACAATCAGGGAACTGCAGTTTGTGGCCCCGGAGGTCAGGTTTTAAATCGGCTCCTCATCTCTGTGTGGGTCCAGAGACTCCAGGCTACATTCACTGCTACTGAATAACACATCCACATCTCCAACCCAACCACTGAGCGAGTTGCATCTTGGGTAATGCAGGGGATGTGTGGAATAAACAGGAGAATATCTTTAGATGTGGTGACTCGATTTTGATCCTTTTTTTAATCACCCAGTATCTTTGGTATGTAGTGCTAGTATTGTCTGAACACTGGTTTCAGTGTGGAGCGATGTCATTATGTTATGTTTTGTTTCTTCTTGTCAGGATCCTCAGTTACAACTCACTCCGCTGTATCCCCCCTCTGGCACTGGGAGGCTTACGCTCTCTGAGGCTGCTGTAAGTCCACATACACATGTCACCGGCCAAACCACATCCCTGTCACCCCTTTGCTTTATTACAAGCCCTCATCTGTTTTTGGGCTTGAAACATTCCTCCGTTGTTGCACTGAATGAGACTTGCTGCCTGTCAGACTCATTGTGGTTGCAGAGTTTTCAGTTTGACCGTTTATGGCCTTCTCTGACCCGCGACTGTGTGTGTCTTTCAGCTCTCTCCATGGCAACGACATCTCCGAGCTGCAGCAGGGCATCTTCAGCGATGTGGCCTCCCTGTCTCACCTGTAAGCATATATTCACTTAATACACATATACCTACAGCACACAGATAATGACAGCACCAGCTGAGTGTAACGGACAGCAGAGCCTGTCGTCACTGACAGAATGAGGTCTCTTTGTGTGTGTGTGTGTGTGTGTGTGTGTGTGTGTGTGTGTGTGTGTGTGTGAGAGAGAAAGAGAGATGCATGTTCATTCTCTTGCCTTTATGGCCCCTCACAGATAAAGTCCAGGGAATGAGTGGTTTCAAGTGAAGTGGCTGCCTGGTGGATTGAATTAGCTGGAGAGATCCATCGTTTCCCATGGCTCTATTGATCTGAGGCCTCTCTCTCTCTCTCTCTGCATGTGTGTGTGTGTGTGTAACTGCATATACAGTATAATCATCTTCAGCCAAGCATGACTCGTGTGAGTCCATCTGAGGACCTACAGTAAGTGTGGAAGGAGGAGAAGAGAGGGAGAAGCGGGATGGATGGTGGAGGGCAACTTAAAGATAAAGAGCAAAGGCAGGGAGGGGAAGAGAGGATGATTAAGTGTAGGAGGACGGGAAAGGATGTGAACAGGAGGTGAAGAGAGGAGCGAGGGGCTATTTTTATTTTTGTCGTCTGAAGCATGACATCAATTCTGAGATGACATCCTGCTGACTCTCAGTCTGTAAGAAAATGAAACAAGCTGTAAAATGATCCAATGTGAATTTTAAAATTGTTTTTAGCTTTTGTGGTTCGACTGCCATTTCTTTATTTTACTAAGGTGGATGATTGGCCAGTCGACAACAAATTTTGGAAATAAACAACAAAAAAATATTTCACCTATCATAGGAGCAGTGTTGTTGGAAAAGATCTCAACTGCAATCAGATTAAAATTTTGTGGAATTAAAGGAAATTATTTTTTTTCCCATTAAAGCTGTGGCTCTCAGCACAGTATGTCAGTTTCTAAAAGACACGTGTTTTCCAACTTGCAAAAATGCATTTATTTGCGATGTCTCAGTGCTAGAACTTCATTAGGCAAAGGATGTAAACAGGAAGTGGCTGTAACACTTCAGCCAATCAGCATACCCCACATACTATAGGGAGGCCTGAATCACTGAACATGATTCTAACAAATGACAGCTTTCAACAGCATACAGACAGAAATAATCCTAAATATATCCCAGAAATTATTTATATAAAATGAATAAAATCCTCAGATATGAATGCTTAAAAGCCTCTAAAGGTCAAAACCATCTTCTCCAAAACAAACTAGATTTACAAGTGGCATTTGTAAATGAACCTGCAATCACAATTACACGAATTATGCAAATAGCAATAAACATAGCAAAGAGGAAAGAGAAACATAAGATTGCAAATAAATGTGTTTTTTGCAAGTTTTGACAGTGTGTGGGAGTTAAAAACGGACTGGTTATGTGTTATCAGAACCAATGAAATGACCCAAACCATTCCAGTCGTCACTGATCGTCTTTAAACTACCTGCTTTTCTACCTTCCTAGAGGCCTCTCATGGAGCTCCTCTCTTTTGGCCCACATAATCTGTGGATGCTGACAGACCAGTAACAGACTGGGAGCAGTCCAGTCTGAGCCCAAATGATCCAGATGCAGTGACATTCTCATGATCAGTGAAAGACATGTAGCCTTTCCCTCCTCCTCACCTTGTCCCTGTGCAGCCACAGATCGTGCTGAATTGACTGAGAATTGAATATTCTCTCATATGACTCAGATACACCGACCTTGTTCTGTGTGTGTGTGTGTGTTTGTGCGTTGCGTGTCAAGTGATATTTGATCTCACACTTGTCTCCGATAATCTTATCAAGTGAATCAGTCGATCTGTTCTAAGTGAGGATTATTAGCTTTAATACCCTGTGTCACGGAGCGTGTATTTGACTGTAATGTGTGTGAGAGCAGCTGTGAGGTCTGAGAGCTCCACCATGTGGCTTTGAAAGTTATTGCAGTACATTTTAATGCAGCTCAATTAACCTTCCTTCCCTCTTGTCGTCCTCTCCTCACTGCTCCATACCTCACTTCCATCTTGCACTGCCTCTCTCTTTTATTTCAACTCCTAGCCCTCACATTTGCACTCATTTTAGTTCCCTCTGAACTGTCCTCTCTTTGCCATTTTCCTTCCATCACTCCTTTCCCTACTGTCTCTCTTCCCCTCTACAATCATTTCTAGTAACGAGGTCTCTCTTTCAATTTTCTCTTCCTTCTCCTTTTCTTATTTGTTTAATTGATCCCAATTCAACTGCCAGTATTCAATCATCAAAAGAAGAAATCATCACACACTGCTAAACTACATCTTTCCTTTTGTCTTTCCTTTATAATTCCCTCCTTTCCTACTTGTCTTCAGTTCTTTCTCACTGCCTCTTCAGTATATTTATCTCATCCTTCCTCCAAAGTTTCCTTCTTCCTCTCCCCCCTCCATCGCTGAGCTGACTCTTCATCTGTTTCTTCCTCCAGAGCGATCGGAGCCAACCCGCTGTACTGTGACTGCCGTCTGCTCTGGCTGTCAGACTGGGTGAAGAGTGGCTATAAGGAGCCTGGTATCGCCCGCTGTGCCGGCCCCCGCGGCATGGAGGGCAAGCTGCTGCTCACCACGCCTGCCGACAAGTTCCAGTGTCTGGGTGAGCTGGCAGGGAGCTGCTCTCACAGAAAATTCATACAAACTCGCCATGAAATCACAGCCCCAGCTCCATTCCTCGCACTGTATTTGTGCACTTTGTGGCTGAATGAAAATATTTCTCTTAGTTTGTAAAAGTGCCTTGTTAATCTAAAGCAGATGAAATGCTATTTTAATCCTATTCATGTGATATACTCTTATCATCTGTTGCCTATCGAGTTAATTGTGAGGAATACAAAGTTAATTGGCTACTTCCGTCACATGTGATTCTGTGGTTTAATTTATGAAATGATCTAATAGAACAAACACCCACATGCTGTTGCTTCCTAATAGATGATATTTAATGAAGGGTTTTTAGTCTCGATGACCTTCATCAGGAGTTGGCTGCAGTTACTCCCACACACTCACAGCTAAAGACATAGTAGTACACCGTGTCTTTAACGGTGAAGCAAAAACTGACAGTATTTCGCTTTAATAAATGCATTAACTGAACTGTTGCTGAAGACAAATGTCTCCTGGGATTGCTGCTGCTGCTGTTGTAGACACACAGCGCAGTCTCAAAGGCCAGATGCAGGACTTTGAGCTCTACTTATTTTAAAGTTAAATGTACAGTCTAAACAAATGTATTCGACTCGCAGTCATAACTGTGACAGCTGAACAGGACATTTTACAAATGAAAAAACATGACGGTCTCAAACAGGACAATCATTTCTGCCCTGCAAATTCTTCTTCTATAGAATATTCTTTATCACTGTGACACAGATTGGATGTAGCTGTGTGTTCCACTCGATACAAGAATTCAGTACAGTTGCAATAAACACTTTAGCAGTCCCTCCAGGATTTCGTGGGCTTTTTCATGATTGTTGCTCCTAAAATGCCTGAATTCACAGCAGCTTTTCTAAAAAGTTGCGATGAAAGTTGCGATGTTTTAAGCGTATTTGTTGTGATAAAATTGCGGAAGACAGTAAAAAATTGTCAAAAAGTTGCATTTTTTTTCTTTGTTTAGTATAATTTATTAAAAATTTTAGAAGTTTAAAAAGTTAATTTCACATCCTGACACACACGTATTCACACACACACGCTCACAGCTCATCACGTCAGTTAATTAATCTAACGTACCTTCATTCTTTCAGTGCTCGCGACAGATCAAGATGCAACAGCTTCATCACGGTGATTTGTCTGGTCTGTGGTTCGCTTGTTTCACCCATTCTCCTAATTTGTCTCGCGGTAGAAAAGTGTTTGTCAGTCGATGAATTTTATTTGTGTTCCACCTCAATATTGCACGGGGTGCAAAACAGTTTACCTCCGCTCTCGTGAAGAACATCAGGGAATTGTTTTGCAGTAGTTTTTGTTGCATACGTATCTGTATCTTCAAACCATAAACAAGGAAGTAAATTCGGTGACCTACATGCATTATGTTTGCGCTGGGGGCTGCTATGATTGGTGGAACTCACCGGAGGCTGGCCAAAATTGCAGAAAAGTCGCGGTTTATTGGACAAAATTGCAAAGTCGCACCGAATTCACAGAGATTGGTTGAATTTGCGTTAATTGTTGCGATCACAACATCGCAAATTCCTGGAGGGAGTGCTTTAGGTATTCCACTAACCTGCTTTGGAGCTATCAGATATCAAACATCTCAAAACGTGCACTAATTTAATACAGTAGAAGTAATTTTAATTGAATCCATATAAAATCCAAAACAACTTAAGAAAAAACAATAAACCCACTGCTTGTGATCTTACAACACTTGACACAAACTTATGTGCTGATGAACAAGTACATGTTGTCCAGTCCTGCTTTGTTTTGTAATTTTTGTATATTAGCTGCTTCCTTTACTTTTTTTTAAACCTTATCTGGACTACTTTAATGTATGTTACACTGCTACCAGCCAGAGTTCTCACTCTACTGACTCTAACTGGCACAAACTGGTAACTGATACCAAAAAATATGAACACACACTAGCAGTTCTACATAAACCCCATGTCAAATCTTATTACCTCTGCCAAGGAGGTTATGTGATGGCTGGCGTTGGTTTGTTTTTTTATGTTTTAGTTATGGACGGATTTGGATGAACTTTTCAGGAAATGTGTCAAATGGGACAAGGAACAAATGATGAAATTTTGGGACTGCTCCCGATAACCGTCTGGATCCAGGAATTTTTTTTAAATGTAAGTGTAACCGGGTGGACAATTAAATGCAGTTTACTCTAAAAGCCACCAGATTGTTTTTGGGGTAACCCCCTGTGACCACATGAGACTTTGGGGCTCCACGTGACAAACGGCGAAAATGACGGAGTTCCGCTCTTTCCTGAGCGAGCGCATTCTTGTCTCCGGTTGTCTAAGAAGCTGGGAGGCTGTTAGGAGCTGCTGCGCTAGAGGCCGGGCCTGTTCATTAGGTCAGATGGGGTGAAGGCCGCATTGTCGGTAGGACATTTGAACTGTCTGTAATTACACATGTATCTGTAACGTTCCATACAAAATATGTGAATTGGGAGATGGTGTTGGGGGCAGACTGAAGCTCCTTGGCGGAGGTGTGAGCTCTCTGAGTGCTTTTCTAATATTTATATTGAAATCCTACTCTAGAAGAATTTGTCCAGTATATCTCTCAAAGTACACTACTACAGTGACAGCGAATTGATATTATGACAGTGAACACTTCTCTCTTTTATTCTCTTTAAATTAGTCAGACAAATTTGGATAATTACTTTTGTGCTTTTGACTTAATTTTTAATGGGGTCAGCCCTATGTTCACTCCACAGCAACCCCATGTTGGAGTAGTGGTGTTGAGCTGGAGAGAGTTTGGAAGCTAGCTCTCTCCTTCAAATCCCCAGCCGCGGGACTGAGTGGCGAACCCATAACTACAATGGGTGGAAGTGTGGGAACTGTGGAAACACAGGGCCTAATTTTGAAAACAATCTTAGAAATGTGGGAACATAGACACACTCCCTTTTCAATCTCCTGTGTTGGATGATTTGCATCCGCCTTGCTTTTATTGTTCAGTTTTTTGTTTAGTTTTCATAGGAAGCACACAAACTACTGCACATTCTTTTAAGCGTTTTCTACTAAAGTTGTGAAATAATAATAATAATAATAATAAAAAAGCTCAGAGGTGAAAAACCCTTTAACTCTGTTTCTGACTGTAACAGCCAGAAACAACAGAGTTAAAGGTCTATTTAAACACTCAGCCGCGCCCGACAAAATCCAGCAGGCCCTAACGTTTTCACACCCGGAGGGTTTATCGCACTCTCTTTAGGGTGTGAAGACAGACCCCTCCATTAGTGATTGTTTTACGAGACCCTGTGTCAAAATGCTGTTGACTGTAAAATTCATTGTGGTGGCAAGCTATAATGAATGTTTCCTCACACCTTCCATGAATCCTTCCAAGAGCTCCTCCTTCTCGCCACAGCGCTCCGCACAGGAGCGACTTTTTGTGTCACTTCTGACAAATTTGACACAGCAGGAAATGACACCTCGTCTTTGTTCATTTACAGTAAAATTAGCGCAAACGAGCAACAATTTAATTTGTAAAATGTCGTGCTGGTGCACATCCACATGACCTTCCAAAATAGCAAAGTACATACTGTAATAATTGCCGGTGACTGAAGTGGCAACCACACAGCAGCTGTTTATTTTGAACCTAATTAGCTGCTGTATCACAGCATCACAGTCTTCCTGTGGTTCACATAAGAATAACACTGTCTCATTTTAATTGTTTCATTTTCGGCCTTCTTGCACCTTGAAGTTCTGTCTCTAATTGTTTCTTCCTTTGTGAGTTTGCAGCGTTTGAAATGATCTGACCTGTAATCTGTCTTCTCTACATTTATATCTCCTCACAAGTTACCTTTATGTTATGTTTTTGCCCCTGTTCTCGAGTGCTAAATGCCTGTCACTCTCTTCTTTATGTGACTGACATGCCCTTAAGATCCCTAGCCATGAAATGATTGAGCCGTCTGCCAGTCATCAGTGAAACATCACCTTTGAGCTCAAACCCAAATGGTGTCTAAAGCAAAAATAAACATCCTTCTAACGGTTTCGTCAAAGCAGAGTAGAGCTCATCTTGGCTCCTGATCTAGTTTTAGTTTAAACTTACTCTAGTTTTCATCAGTGACACTTTAGTCTCACTTTCATATCATCATATGAAACACCTTAAGGTCATAGCTGTCGCCATCTTTGTGCAGTAACCATGGTTACATGTAGCATGTTCATCTGTAGCGAGGTTAGTGGACAAGTCTCGGTGTCCATGTCCCTCTGCTCTGCACTGCAACAACAAAGGAAGCTCTCCTCAGAGACGCTCAGTGGTTAGAAAACATTATTAGTTATCGAGCGGTAGGTGTATTTCTTTCGTGAATATGTTTGGTGAAGCTTTAGATGAAGTCTGTCATTAATCCTGAAGCTGCAGCATTCCTTCTGACGCAACATGAAAGACATCTGAGAGTAGCGTTAACATTACGTCCACATCCCCTGTGTTACATTAGCAGTGTTATAGTAACATTGAGTTGCCTCTTCATAAACCTCAGCTGCTGCCTGCATGCTTGTAGTTCTCCTCAGCTACATTATTACTGCTTTCCTACTATAGTTTGCAGATGAGTGCATAAATCAGAAACATTAGCCTCCTGCCTGACTCATTATGTTATTGAATGTAATGGGTTTCTTAATCAACAGCAGTGCAGCAGCTCAAACTAATCAATCTGCTGAACGAGAGATATTTTGGGCGGCAAAGAAAACTTTGATCAGGAGCTGCAGTGTGTGAAAAATACAGTAAACCTACTGTAAAACATTTCTTTAGAGTTCCCATTTTGAAATGTTACTTTTTTATTTAGTTTACATTTTACTTTTGTTGTGAGCAATAGGTCGTCAACTAACATTTTTACTTTTCGTTGACAAAATTAAAACTACAGCCAAACAATTAAAATCCCCTGTGGTCGTTGATTAAAACCCTAAAGACTCGTATCCATCCATCCATCCATCCATCCATCCATCCATTATCTATACACTGCTTAACCCTCTGTAGGGTCGTGGGGGGGGGCTGGAATCTATCTCAGCTGACTTAGGATGAGGGGACACCCTGGACAGGTCGCCAGTCTATCACAGGGCCACACATAGAGACAAACCAAGAACACTCACACTCACACCTGCAGACAATTTAGAATCATCAGTTAACATCAGCATGTTTTTGGACTGTGGGAGGAAGCTGGAGAACCCAGTGAGAACCCACGCTGCACAGGGAGAACATGCAAACTCCACACAGAAAGATCCCAGGCGTCCTAACCGGGATGCGAACCGGGGATCTTCTATCTGTGAGGCGACGCTGCTAACCACCGAGCCACCGTGCAGCCCAAGACTCTTATCTTTTCATCAGAATTACAGAATAGAAGTTTTTTTTTCATGGAAATAATTGCTTCCTGCCGTAAAATGGTTTAGATGTATCTACACCGTCCCCCAAAAATCCCCAAAACACCATATGAAACTTGTTAACCAAAAAAGTCTTTAACCCTACAATGCCATGGGTATAATATTTGATACGTACATTTCTGAGACTTATTGCATCACCAGATGGTAGAAACTCTGTATAATGACGTATAAAGATACAGATGTTACAGATGTAAGTTTTTGTTATTTCTTGAAATGCACATAATGCCCGATGCATCAAATATGATACAAACAACAAAACATACAGAATATGCAAAAAATTTTTGTTTATTTTTGTTTTTACATTTTGCTGAAGGGCCAGATAAAGACCTCAGATTCCAAAGATTAGAATGTTCTGTCAATTATTTCTTGGCTCAGGCATTACAGGGTAAAAAATGAGGAGAAAAACTTGATGAAATCACAAATTACTTTAATATTATGTGACAATAACACACATTATTCAGTCCCTCAAGGATCGCGGGCATTTTTCAAGATTGTTGCTCCTAAAATGCCTGAATTCACAGAGCTTTTCTAAAAAATTGCGATGAAAGTTGCGATGTTTTAAGCGTATTTGTTGTGATAAAATTGCAGGAGACAGTAAAAAATTGTCAAAAAGTTGCATATTTTTCTTTTTTTTGTATAATTCATTAAAAATTTTAAAAGTTTAAAAAGTTAATTCCACATCCTGGCACACACGTATTCACACTCACACACTCACAGCTCATCACATCAGTTAATTAATCTAACTGACCTTCATTGTTTCAGTGCTGCCACAGATCTGGATGCAACAGCTTCCTCCGCGGTGGTTTGTCTGGTCTGTGGTTCGCTGGTTTCACCCATTCTCCTAATATGTCTCGCGGTAGAAAAGTGTTTGTCAATCGATGAATTTCGTTTGTGTTCCACCTCAATATTCCACGGGGTGAAAACAGTTTACCTCCGCTTTGGTGAAGAACATCAGGGAGTTGTTTTGTAGTAGTTTTTGTTGCATACGTATCTGTATCTTCAAACCATAAACAAGGAAGTGAATTTGGTGACCTACATGCATTACGTTTGCACTGGGGACTGCTGTGATTGGTGGCACTCACTTGTACTGGAAATGGTGTTTCTAAAATCTTTACTGATTCTTATTTCAAAAAATGTCTATTGAATTTTGTGTGAGAGATTTCACTAATAATAAGCGTTATGAACAAATAAAGAGTAATTACAGCCAGTAGCAGGTATATTAGAGTATCATAAAGAAAAAACTTAAAAATCATCACAGGTCTGCTTCCAGTCTCACTCCTTATATCAAGCATCTGATTGAGTCACAGTTTTCTGTGGCGTTTTTCGTCTTAATAATGCCATGAAAGATGTTAAAATACAAACCTGTGTGTGTGTGTGTGTGTGTGAGATCAGGTCCCGTGGAGGCCTCTGTTCAGGCCAAGTGTAGTCCGTGTGTGTCCTCCCCCTGCCAGAACCAGGGCGTCTGCCAGCTGCACCACACACAACAGTTCACCTGTACCTGCAAGTCTGGCTTCACGGTAGGCGACATTTTGTGTGAATGTGTGTGTTGCAGAGAAGTTTATCCGATCTAATTAGTGAGTTTGTCTGTGTTTTTGTTACCTTATGTCATGCAATCGAAGTGTTTGCTCCTGCAGTCACATTATGGTATATTTACAGGCCCACAGTTGAACGTTTAAACTCACTGATCCAGTATCTCATGAGTGTTTGCGTGTTGTCAGTGATTATTTTCAACTCACATCCGTCCCTGGTAATCCCATCCAATTACTCAGCTGACCTGATGTGGTGGTGGTGTGTGTGTGTGTCAAAAATATGCTCTGTATTCACTGTGTGTATCTGTGTGTGTGTGTGTGGTGTTCAGGGTAAACACTGTGAGACTCCAGTTGATGCTTGTGTCAGTAATCCCTGCACTAACGGAGGAACCTGCCTCAGTGACGAGCAGACCAGAGGGTTCAGGTAACCAGACTTATGTAAATGAACAAAAAAAAGCTCTACTAAGGCAGCAAGAGATTAATCCTGCTGTATTTTTTATTTAATTCCAGCATTAAACCTGCCTGTCCAAAATGTAATACCCTGAGATCTGAAACCTATAAACCAACCTCCAAATACAACAGAAATGAATTTTTGCTTCCTTTTGGTCATTGAAACTATTTCTGCTCATTTTAATTTCGGCTGAATGTTATTTTTCCTGGTAGAAATTTAGCGTCTTTGCCAGCAGGCTGTAGGAATGTCAAGATAAAGACTGAAATATTATACATATATTATTATCTAATATTATATAATAAGTAGATATTAAACTCAGTATACAGTTCTGACATTAATTGTGTTCCCATTACATATTTTTTTACCATAAACTGTATAAGAAAGATGGCTGTCATGACCGTGATGTCACCCATTGGTTTGTGAACTACTGTTTTCAAGCCATCGCCATCTTAGTCCTTTGCCACTGGATGTAACCAGCGAGCGGCGGATCTGACTGAGAACTTAAGGACAGCACACAATTTACAAAATAACATCATGCTGTATCCAAAAAGTCAAGAAGCTAGTGATTGAGATCATAAATTCATCAGGAAAATATTTAATGATGTAACAAATTCAGGTTCGAGGTAGGGTCGTTTTCTAAAAGACTGTAATACAACCAGATTTCTTTTTGCAACCAGTGGAGTCGCCCCCTGGAGGCTGTTGGAAAGAATGCAAGTTTAAGACACTTGTGCATTGACACCGAGGCTGCATTTGGCTTTTACATACAGCCTATGTTTTTTAATGTACAATTTGAGTGCATAAAAAGGGAAATGGCAAAATAAAATTTAAAGAATCCTTAATTTTGCCAAAAGGTTTTTTTTTTTTTCACAGTCAAGCCATGAGCAATGTAGCCTACACTGCTACTTTCTGATAACGCTACACAGCCTAGCTTATGTGCTGCAAACAGTCGGTGGAAACAAACCTAATTCACTTTTTATTTTTGCGACATTTCAAGTTTTCCTAATATTTCCATGATAATTAAATGTAAACACAACCATTTGCAATGTTAGCTAAATATATTTCGGTGCTGTGTTAGCAGCTTACTTGTATTTTTATGTTAGCATTGTAGTTATGATGCTAACCTGCTAGTACTGGCATAGTTGTGTACAGCTGCCATGCTAGTTGGCATTCTAACATTTGCTGGATATAACGTAATGAAGTGATATTCAAGTCGTATTAGCATGCTAACATGTTAAGCACATGGAATTATTCCATACTTGTAAATTTAGCCCATATTTATGTGTTAAACATTATGGATTTGACATTCTCCAACACTGCTACTTCATTCTGTCATATATTGTCGAGGTGGAACGTGATAAATCATGGGATTTCATGGGTATTTACTACAACATCTAGGTTTTTGCTGCATTTAATGGTAATAACCAAGTATTTTTGTAGCTAAACAAAATGCATATAGTAGTGTATCGAATGGCATTGTGCAAATGTATCCACTTTAAGTTTAACCTTGCAGTTCAGTATCTTTTCTTCATAACTATCTTTGTTCTTGTTCCTGACGTGTTTATTTTTGTTCCTCTCTTCAATCTCTTAGTTGTGCATGTGCATTTGGTTTCCATGGCACTTTCTGCGAGGTGAACGTGGACGACTGTGAGGCCCATGGGTGTGAGAACGATGCCACCTGTGTGGACGGAGTCGGCAACTATACTTGCTTGTGTCCTCCAAACTACACAGGTACAGCACTGGTGTTGGCCTGGGATCAGCTGTCCTATAAAGCACTGTTCATGTCTCATAAAACAACACATGGCTGATCTACTCGAACCACACTGAGAGGGTAATTCATATGCAAACTGTTTTACCCAATCCACACTTTCCCTCCCCTCGTTCTCAGGTCTGTTTTGTGAAGAAGAGGAAGGTGTTTGTTCTCCAGGTAGAAATCCCTGTCAGCATCAGTCCACTTGTGTCAGCACTCCTACCGGCCCCAGGTGACAAAGCACACACACACTTCTCACTTCATCACCACCAGACTCAGCAAAGTTTGAGATCCCAGATGAGATTAAAAATACAGACACTTGCAGATAAACATAGACAAAGGTGAATTTTGCTGAGGTCTGTGTTGACTCCCCCAAATCCTGCACCTTGTGTCAGATAGTTTATCTGATTATGTGTGTGTTCATGCGCATGTGTTTGTGTTCCAGATGTGTATGTATCCCGGGCTGGGTGGGGCCAGACTGCAGCATAGATTATAATGAATGTGTGGATCATCGCTGTCAGAACGGGGCTCAGTGTGTCGACCATCTGGACGGCTACAGCTGTGTGTGTCCACAGGGATTTAGGTACTGGCAACACTGTGAAAACATGGACTACTGGGAACCTTTGAAACAGAGGGGGCACTGTAAATACTGTACCAGAGAAATGGGGAAGTGCAGGTTTTCTCTGTCATGTTAACAGCATGGGAAATTTTATTTAAAATGTCGATTTAAACACTTTTGTCCAATCCATATAATGGGAAAATCATCTAAAGTTAAATCATCAAATAACAGTATTGACTTTTGCCATGAGTCTGGTACCTTATTCAAATGAATGACTATTTTTGTTCAGCAGTTTACATTTTTATAAATCTTAAAGTTGTGTACTTATGTTGGCATGTGCAGTTAATAATTGTAGTTACAGCCGAATGCTGTTGTCTGCATAAATGAATGATCTTGATCAGCTCCATCCAGTGATTCAGTCTTAAAACTTTAAAAACACTAATAGACAATAATTATATAAATAGTGATATCAATAATAAAAATTATATAAATAATAATAGGTATTGGGTTGTTACTTAGTATAAGCCACTGCTGCTTTAAGTATAAATATTGGGATCTCTGCATTCCTTGTTGTCTGTTGCAGCAGATATAAACCACTTTCTGATATCTTTTCTCAGTGGTGAGTTTTGTGAGGTGGCCCTTCCTCCCCCGTCTCCCTGCCAGCTGGCTCAGTGTCAGAACGGCGCCCCCTGTGAGGAGAAGATGGACACTGCAATCTGCCAGTGTTTGCCAGGCTTTGAGGGTCAGAGCTGTGAGAAGCTGGTCAGCGTCAACTTCGTTGACAGAGATTCTTACGTTCAGCTTCAAGATGTCAAGAACTGGCCTCAAACCAACATCACGCTGCAGGTGAGGACACACATGTAACACTGCACTTAGAGACAACATTCTTTAGGTGACAACCACCGATGAGTGTTAAAAAAGAAATTAATTTTAGCAGCAGCAGGTTCACGCACACATTCACAAGCAGCTTGATTGGTGTGTCTTTGTTTCTGTGTGTTTCAGGTGTCGACAGCGGAGGAAAACGGTATCTTGCTTTATAACGGTGACAATGAACCTATCGCTGTGGAGCTCCATCAGGGTCACGTCAGGGTCACCTACGACCCTGGAAACCAGCCTGCCACCACTATCTACAGGTAGAAACACACACAGAGAATGTGTGTAACTGACAGGATCCAATCCAGGCCACTCCTGTGTGAAAATTAGTTCAAACTGGTGCTATAGGGACACTTTTAGAATAACAGGACCCAGGGTCAGACTGTATGCTGGGTGGGTTTGATTCAGGACGTTAGTTTGACCTGCAACTTCTCTGCATGTCAAACTCTCAAGTCAGCACCTTGCATCTTGGTATGAGACTGTATGTGAGAATAATAGGCAAAGCATGAGGCACTTTGGATAAAAGTCCCTAATAAATATTTACCAGCTACTTATATAGGCTAAACTGTCTTCATACTGTACAACACCGGTAGCATAAGGCTTCTCTTTTTTTTTAAGTACTCAGTAAACAGCCTAGTTTATTTGTTTCAGATAGACATTGTATATACAGTAAACATGAGGTCACATATAGGTTTCCTGAAGAGCTGTGACTCTGACAATCACCATCTTGACAGTGTCTGACTTCTCCTAACTCCTGGCTAATCCTGGTGCCACCTGTCAGTCAAAGCAGACATGCCCTTAATTATGCATATTTTTAAATTCTTAATACAATTTTAATGCATGAGTTATATAAAAATCCACAACCTGTCCAGTTGTCATGTATGGGAAAATAAGCAAAGGGAACCAAAACCGTTTTTGTAGCAGTCTGTAAACATGTTGACTTCTGCTGTAAAGCTGGGCTTTTTAACATGGAGGTCTATGGGGGCTGACTCGCTTAAGGAGAAAGCCTCAAGTGGCCATTTGAGGAACTGCTGGACAATTATATGGAAACACAGCTAGTTACTAGTGTGTCATTGCCAGTAGCAAGCAGCTTTGTAATTCGGGATCAGCAGAATTAACTGTTGTGTTCTGTGTTCCCAGAAAAGTACGACTTATCTGTTTACAGTAAACAACAAACACAGCTGAGAAACAGTAGGATGGTAGTCCTAAATTAGACTGTAAAATCAGATTTATCATTTGCATTTCTGGATTACTGACATATTAGGACCCAGGTTTGTTTCCTGTTGTTTATACTAAAGTCACGTCATCTTCTATTATCAGTGTGAATAGACAGAAAGATTACAGCAAGCAAAACCTGTTTCAACATTTATGCAGGCACCGGACAAATATAAAATTCGGAGACTGTCTTGTATTCTAGGAGATTAAACGTTAGACTCGAGTCAAACAGTATTTGTCTGTGTTAGGGTCATGGTGAATGCTACCTACTGAACTTGGCCAGCTCAAGATCTTTAACATTACACTTAACTGTGAAACTCCAGCCAGCAGTCGCAGGTTGGTTACACCTTCTCATCGTCAGATCTTGAAAGCTGAGCTTTTGTTGAGTTAAGTGGTCGACTGGACTGTCAGGCCCTCAGCAGTCTCTCAGCTCACTGTAGCCCAGCAACGCTGCCCAGACTGCCTTAGTGCAGGATCTGTGTTGTTGCTCAGAGAGACTCCTGCAATGTTTGGGAATGTGGACAGCTGACATCGGCCCTGTGGTTATACTGATTTAACCTACGACTTCAGAGGACACTTGAAGCTGAGAGTCCACTTGATCAGGTGTCAAGCGCTTAAGAGCAGAACAGCTGGACTGGATATGTATGTAGAGAACAATGAAGCTACAGAAACAGAACAACAAGAGACAAGAATTGGAGACAAAAGAAAGTGATAGAGCAAAAGAGGTGGTGTATGAGAACACTGGAGGCAAATTTGACAACTGTCAATGAAAGCAGTCACAGCGTTTGTCACACTGCTTCATCATAGTAACAAGGACATCGTTTTGTATTGGTCCATAGAATGTAACACGGCTGCTGGCTGTGGTAAAACACTGAGCATTAACTAGCAATTCTTTAGCATTTAGCCTCTTCTAGCTCATTGTTTTGGCTCCAAACCTGAACACTTACATCCCCCAAGTGAAGCATAGAGGAAGTTTATAAGCTCGATATTTTCAATCAAATAAATACAAATAGGATTCCCATGATCTAAAGGGTTAATGGTACCAATACACACAACCTACACAGAGAAAAAGACGTGTGCAACAGAGTTATACAGTGCTGTGAAAAAGTATCTGCCCCTTCCTGATATCCTATATTTTTGCATATTACCCGTACTCAAACTAAGATTTTTATGTATTTAATATTGGACATAGATAACCCACAAACACAAAATGCAGTTTTGAAATGATTAGAATTAGAAGAATTATTAAAAACCTTTATCACCCCTGTGAAAAATTTATTGCCCTCCTAAACCTAATAACTGGTTAGGCAGTTAAACGTTTGCCATAGCTAATTTTGTTCTTTTTTTTCTCTTTCTGATTTACATTAAAACCTTTGAAAAACTGGGCCCTGGGTATTTCCATGCTACATGCCCGGTGCATGCTGAGACAGGTTCCACCCCCTAGTGGTGCAGGCTTTGTTCAAGGCATTACTCATAGTCAAGGCTAACGTCACGTCTTAGACTAATAAATCTGCAAAGGTGATATTTAATACCAGCGACTATAAAAGTGGGCACCTGTCCGAACACTAAACATTTACCTGCTCCGTTTGTCCTTGTCACTTCGCCAAAGCTTTTGCATTGTACATTTACCGTAAAATGTGTGTTGCATCCTCTGTGAACAGTGCGGAGACGGTGAACGATGGGCTTTTCCACACGGTAGAGCTGGTGACCTTTAATCGGATGCTGAACTTGTCGGTGGATGGAGGAGAGCCGACCACGCTGGACAGTCATGGCCGAAGCCAGCCAGCAACAGGGGAGGCTCCTCTGTATGTGGGAGGTAAAAGCAGGGAGGCATTACAGTGCAACTAGGACTATATGCCTTTATATTCTTGACAGGGGTTAACTGGTATGGAATTTTTCAGGGACAATGCTGATTATTAGCAATCAAAGAGACAGATAACTGATACTGGAACTGATCAAAATTTGAATTAAAAATGAAAATGTTGGTGTCTGTCCAGGTATGCCAGAGGAGGTGATGCCAGCCTCTCTGGGTCTCTCCTCTCAGACCCTCAACATGTCCAGTTTCCACGGCTGCATCAGGAACCTTTACATCAACCACGAGCTGCAGGACTTCACCCGCAGCCACATGAAGCCGGGGGTGGTGCCGGGCTGTCAGGCCTGTCGCAAACTCTACTGCCTGCATGGCATATGCCAACCCAACGCTGCACAGGTGGCAACATACATCCTCTTGTGTCAACAGCGAAACCCTTGACAAGCACAAGAATAGCATAAATGTAAAAGTAATTATGCAGAAATCAGAAGACATTTGCTTTATTAACACTTTGTATCTATTTTTCCTCTTTGTAACAGCCTGATTATGATATTTCATTTTTGCTTAGATTGTCCCTGAACTTCCCTTTGATTCAATGTGTCAATAGCTGAAGTATTGTAGATGATTCATAATTTATCAAAAACGTTCTTATGATGAAAAAGACTCGTTTTATTTCATATGACATGCCATAATAAGTGTACCACTGGATTTTTTCAAGAGCTCTCCTTTGACAGGTTGCAAATGCATTGGAAACTTTGAGGGACACAGAATAAAAGAGACATAAGAGACGAGGCTTGATGATGTTTTTCCTAGTTTCTACACGGCTATTGAGATACAAGCATTTATTCTAATGTTTCTTTTCCACACATAACGACTAAAGTGAATCAATAATCATGTCCTCTCTCACAGGGCCCCCAGTGTCACTGCCAGACCGGTTGGATGGGACAGCACTGTGACCAGCCGGTAACAGGAGACCTTACTGGAGTGGATGCTGTCACCACGGCAACTGGTGTCAACCCTTGTGAAGGCAGCAAGTAAGTGTGTTTTGGCATTGACAGATGTTTCATATGTTGCATAGCAGGCACTTTATTTTGACATTTGTCCTCTTTCCACTTGTCATTCCTCATTACATTAAGTTCAATGGAGTAATGCTGAATGTCTCTCCTCATCTGCTTCCCTGCTTTTACCTACAGGTGTGTAAAAGGTGTGTGTGTGGTGTTGGATGCACAAACCTACCGCTGCGACTGTGAGGCGGGGTATCGTGGTTCGCTGTGTAACCTGCAGGAGGTGGCAGCAGGTTCGTGCCAGGGTCTGCAGTGTTTGCACGGCCAGTGTCAGGAGACAGAGGACGGAGAGAGCTGTGTGTGTGAGCAGGGATACACCGGAGAGAGCTGTGATATAGGTGAGGAAGGGCAGGGAGCAGTGCTAGGAACCACTGGTACATAGCACTGGGAGAATTAATGTATTTTATCAATCATGGGAGGCCTTTATGACTGGTATGACCATAAAACCAGTATTAAAATGAACAAATACTAACTTTTAAAGCCTTAAATTGAATTTTGTAAACACAATTCAATTCAATTTTATTTGTAGCCTATAGCACATATTTACAACACAACATCACACAGCGCTTTACATAGCAGAAAAAATTTGGATTCCCGATGAGCAGGGAGTCAGCGATGGTGGTAAGGAACCAAAAAAAAACAAAAAAAACAACAACCCTAGGATAAGGAGGGGAAAAAAACCTCCGGCAGAACCAGGCTCAGGGAAAGCGGCCATCTGCCACAACTGGTTGGGTTGGGAGTGGGGATGAGGGGGGAGGGATAGCAGGAGAGGTTGGGATGGGGATGGCAGGACAGCAGGTGGTGAGGCCAGTGGCTGCAGATCAGGGATGTGGAGCTCCAGATCCAGAGACATCCGTAGAGAGACCAAGCACAGGACACACACTACAGGAACCCAGTTTCAGTTTCAAACACAGACTAGTAATTATGATGTTATGTTTTTTATGATTGACTGAAACAAGTAATTATCAACAATATAAAATGGTACATGGCTGCATTTATGTTGTACTTTTATACCAGGCACCTACTAATTTTTAAGTCACCCAATACACCTTACAGAAACCAATAACGTAATAAGGTGGCTGGTTATTATGATAATGGCCTAGCGTTAAAAAAATGCCTTGAAAATGTAATAACTGCAGCCGATAATGTAATAATACACCAATAGGACTGCATTTGTTGGAAAAAAAATAATTGTTTTGCAGTTTTTGTGCAGTTTGCTTGTGAAAAATAGGTCTAGTGGATGGCATAGTGGTCCTATCCATTCATTAAGGATACATCCCATGTAGCTCTGAGTCTCCTTAATCATGGCTGTAAGAGCTGATTTGAGAATTATTTCTTATTTCTTTATTTAAAATATTGTTTATATGCTTTGATCTCTAAATTCCATCCTTTCGTGTCAGTGTCTCTGCTGGATGTTGCATTGTCAAATGAATTCACCACATTTTTTTCTTCGAAACATTTCATTCAAACTTTGTTCAAACATTTCTCAAAGAAAAACAATTCAGTCCTCACTTCTGTGTTTAAATAAGTGGACTGACATTATGACGGCACTTAATTCCAATATACAACATAGAACATGAACACTCATTTACAGTTGTCAAAAAAATCTGAACTTATGTTATGTGTGTTATTGGCAAGTTATTATGTTTTTGGTTTTATTACATTTAAAATGGCCAGAATTATTACGTTACTGGTTGCTACACACCTGACCATGTAACACAATTTCTACCTAACCTGATTGAAAATGTAATAAAACCCATCAATGTACTAAAATGTCTGAAATGATGTCAATTCGACATTAATTAAAAGTATATCATAGTATAATAACGCTTAAAGACCAGGTGGAACAAGCTTTTCTGACTGGCTATTGTTAAACCCGGTTCTTTTGTTGGAAGCTCAAGAACAAACTAGAGGACTTTTCAGTTCACAGATGTAGAATTTATTTAGGTCACAGGTAAAGTATGGCAGCGCTGGTCTCAAAATGACAAAACTCTCACAGGAACTTGATCAGAGTGAGCCCCGATATACGGGTATAATTCACATTTATCTTTTTGGGCTGGGCCTGCCCCGTACACAGGTTGGACCTGGACGCAACTGAGTCTCATTGGCCAGTTATCTCTGACGTGAACACACCAACCACTGTTCACGTGGATTTACTGAAATGTGCTAAAACAAGTGTCTGTGTGTGTGTGTTGTCTTTAAGGCGTGCATCTATTTTGTCACTCTCATGCAGAACTTAGCTGAATATCGAAACTGCTGAATACAGATAAGACTGGAACTGCGAGCACTGTACTCCCTTTTTCATTTAATTAATTCGTAACAATGGCAAACTGTCCATAGGAACTGGATAAGACGGAAACTGGGAGTGCAGCTATTCCCATTCTCACAGCAACAAAGATAATGAGTGCAGACTGTCTATGACCTCAAGGCCACATAAGGTTAGACGAATGATGATCAAACTGAGTAAATAATATAGCAAATCCAATCATGGTAGAATCAAGGAATAATATAACAAATCATAAAATAACATAATACTATGTTTGTTTATGTCAGGTGTCCTGTAGTGCTTATGTAGGTGTTACGAATACTCTTGCTTACCCCCACGGTGAAGAGCTGTTTCCATGAGGTGGTGTTCTGTCGGAAAACCCTGCAATAGAGAGTTCAGAGGAAGGTTGAGGACACAGTTACCTCGGTTCTCCAGTGTTACTCAGGAGCTTATCTGACCTTCAGTTCTGGATCCTTACATATGGTGGTCTCCATCACCCACTAAGTCAGGCCAGGATGTTGTTGTATGTCCCTTGTGTGCATGGATATGTGGTGCTCCAAGTCTGCACTTTAACCTAACAGTATTTTTTTTTTCATTCCAAACAAATGCATGAATCAAATTTCAACATATTTAAAACACAAAATGTCGAATTCTGGACTGTAAAAACATAGTATTGCAATAGCTGTAGTATTAAGAAAAATATGACCCACTTGACCAGTAAAAATGTTGCTGTTATGTTGATATCAGACAGGACATTTTATCACATTATTGGACGTTTGTTACATTACTGGAAATTATTATGTTTTTAATCAAGTTAAGTGCAAATTTTATAGCATTTACAATAATTTACTATGTTCTTAGGTGCTACAAGATGCTATTTTCATAGTTTGCTTGGCTGTTTTGCTCTTGCTTATTGTTCTAAAACTCTGTGGATTTTTAAATTTGTAGAATTTTGTCCATTATTCTGTTTTTTTCATAAAACTGTAATGCAAAGTGCATCTTATTAACCCTCAAAGCCCAAAAAATGCATCCAAATTCACGTCCTTCTTCTCTTTTAAATTGCTCTTGGAGTATTTATTGCAGCAAGTGTAGCACATGACAGTTAAAACGGCATGACTTGACCTGTCCAAAGAATTTAGTTGCTTGTCTGTGTCACACAGTGTTGGCTGAAAAAAATGTTTATTTTGAATTGCATCCATCACCAGACCCATTACTCGTGTTGGAATTACTCAGGAAGTCAGCTGCTTTACACTGTAGTGTCTCTGTAGCTTCTCCGTCCTCCAGGTCATGGTAATCTTAGGAGCTTCGGTCAAAATGCTGCTGGACTTCTTTGTTAGATTCTTGAAGACATTTCACCTTTGATCCAAGAGGCTTTTCCATTTCTGACTTTAATGAGTAAAATACTGAATTATTTACGTTGAACACTAAGCACAAATCTTCCCAATATTTAAGTCATAAAGTATGCCACCTTCATGCTTCTAGTTTTGCCAGATTTCAAAATACAAAATACGTTTTTCCTTGGTTTAAAGACTAGTAGAAAAATAATCTAAAAGTTTTCAAAAGGTTTTGTCATGAAAAAACATTGTGAATGTATTAAATTTTCAGTTCAATTTTATTTATATAGTGCCAATTCACATCTCACAGCACATCACATAGTAAGGTGAAGACCGTACGAATTTTAAACAGAACAGAAAACCCAACAATCAAAAATTGCTTTTGGATTCCCAATGAGCAAGCAGTCAGTAACGGTGGGAAGGGGAAAAAGAAAAACCTTTAATGGGGAGGGGAAAAAAAACCTCTGACAGAACTAGGCTCAGGGAAGGCAGGCATCTGCCTCGACTGGTTGGGGTGAGAGTGGGGATGAGGGGGTTGGGGACAGCAGATAGAGCGCTAACAATACCAACAAATCAATGGACTTCTCCTTTAGATCTTTGTAGACGTTTCACCTTTGATCCACGAGGCTTTTTCATTTCTGACTTTAATGATTTATTTACGCTAGACACTAAGCAAAGTATCCTCCCAGTATTTATTTTATTATTTAACCTCCCAATATTTAAATCATAAAGTATTCCACCATCATGATTCTAGTTTTGCCAGATTTCAAAATACAAAATCCATTTTTTCCTTGATATAAAGACTAGTAGAAAAATAATATCAAGGTTTTCAATGAAAAGGTTTTGACATAAAACAAAACATTGCCAACATATTCAATTATCAATTAAATTTTTTATATAGCTCCAATTCACAGCATATGTCCTCTCATAGCGCTTAACATAGTAAGCTGAAGACCGTACGAATTTTAGACATAGAACAGAAAACCCAACAATCCAAAGTTGCCTTTGGATTCTCTATGACCAGGCAGTCAGCGACGGGGGAAGGAGAAAAAAAAACCTTTGATGGGGAGGGAAAAAAAACTCAGACAGAGCCAGGCTCAGGGAAGGCAGCCATCTGCTTCAACCCGGTGGGGCGAGATTGGGGATGAGGCAGGAAGGGAATGTCAGGATAGCAAATGGAGAACAGACAAACAATACAAACAAAACAATGAACTTCTTCTTTATATTCTTGAAGACGTTTCACCTTTGATCCACGAGGCTTTTTCATTTCTGACTTTAATGAGTAAAATAATGAGTTATTTCCATTGGACTTTAACCACAAATCCTCCCAGTCTTACAGTATCCCACCATCATGGTTCTAGTTTTGCTAGATTTCAAAATATATATTTTTTTCCATTGATATAAAGACTAGTAAAAAAATAATATAAAAGTTGTCAATGAAAATGTTTTTGTCATGAAAAAACGTGTATTTGAGTGTTTTTGTTGAGGTACTGTTGAACTACCCTCTGAACTACCTCCCACAGAGTCTCCCTGTCGTGGTGAGCTGGTCAGAGACTACCACCGGCTGCAGCGCGGCACCGTCCTCTGCCAGACGTCCAAGCCTTTCTCCTGGGTGGAGTGTCAGGGTCGCTGCCGGCCGGGGCCTGAGCCGGCCGCCCCCTCCACCTCCTGCTGCGCCCCGCTGAGGGTCCGACGCCGGCGGCTCACCTTCGAATGTGACGACGGGACCTCGTTCACGCAGGACGTGGAGAAGCCTGTGGAATGCGGCTGCAAGGAGTGTGTGTAGCACTGCCGATGTGATGGTGCGCACATACACACATGCAGACACACACAGTTTCAAACACAGCACACACACCGAGCTAAAGAGGTACACACACTGTAGGAATCCTGTCACTGATAAACAGACTTTTGTTTCGTGTGTTTTTGCGCACAGTCGCAGTTTTGTAACATAAGACAGTTGTTCCCTCTCGAGACATGAAATCAACGAGTCAACCTCATCATCGTCATTTTCCTCTTCCTCACCTGCTGTAGGAGAACCTGCGCACTAACGACCTAACTCCAGCTCATTATTAATACTTGTGTGGTTGGTGAAAAGCCTCCGTATGCCTTCTCATTTGTGTTTCTGACGTGTGTCGGGTTAAGTGCGGCTCTTCGTTCCCTCACAGCTGCAACAACAGACTTGTGGCAGGAAGTAAAGGTACTAATTAAGCTGGGACTCGTTTATGAAGTATAAGCTTTGACAGTCAAAAGTGATCAGAAAAAATAAATCACTCAGTTTCTCTCATTGATGTAAAAGATCTCACCTCTGAGGCTCCATGTGCAGGTGTTTCTGAACAGCAGCACTGAGGTCTGACTTCAAGGACGAATAAACTCCATTTGAAGCCTTGTTTTCTGCAGGGGCGACTGCTGTTTCTCTAACAGGCTTTTGATTTCATGTGGATTTAAGCGTCAGACGTTCAGCTTGTGGGTTTACGATGTGAGTGGGGTTGTTCAGCAGTGGCAGGTGTGTGCTGGAGTTTACCGCTGAAGCTCTCAGCCTGCCATCAGTCTTCACCAATCTCATCAGTTTTGTGCAGTGGGCATAAACCCAGAAACACACAGTGTTCCTACTTTAATAGGTTGTACAGAAACACTATGATACATTTGGCTCCTCAAGCTTTCAGTAATATCAGTGACAAACACACTCACAGACACAGACAAAACCTTTCACAGTAAAAGCTGTCAAAAGGCCACACATTTGTTTTCAGGAGTAAACAAGCTGCTTTTCTGGTCGGCCATGTTTATCAGGACGGTTTGTGTTCTTGGAGTGGGAATGGCACAGGTTTTGCCTCTTTAGGAATAAATAATTAGGTTTATATAACTGCCCAGTTGAAGTTTGTAATAGAAACCCCGATGACACAAGAACATTGACCAACATCGAACCGTGAAACAAAACTAAAGCCTCCAGTAATTATAATAGTATGTTATAACTGACTGACAGCATAACTAGACAGGTTAACGCCTAAAGCTTATTATTAAATGTTTTCTGATGCTGTTAAAAGTGTGTTTATACCAGTAGTGTTGATGAAATAGATTTTTATTTGTACAATGTTTCAGTGTAAAAATAAGCAAAGTGCTTTTTTTTGTTTCCATTTATGACAAACTCTTCTATTACAGTACGTCTTTGAATAAATGCATTTTGTCAAAGGGATTCTTGGATTTCTAACAGTGTAGACGAGACGTTCATTGTACGAAATGTGAGATCAGACTGGACGTGCAGCACACAAGCAGGAGCACCTCCTGTGTGTGGCGTTTTAACTGCATCTGTGTTAAATCAGAATTATCCCAAATAAGCTGCTATCTTTGAAAATATATTCACACCAGCCCCCAGAGGCAACTACAGCCAGTGTTTTCTGACATTTCTGGAGACAAGCACGTCTTCCCCTTTGGTCGTACGGCTAATGGCAGCAGCAATCCCACTGATGGCTGCACTTCCTGGTGGTAAATAATCAGAGCTAATTATCAGCACCACCTACTGTTTGAAAAGTGTGTAAACGTGTGCTGCAGTCAGCGGACAAATAGCTGATTTAATATCCATAAATCGACATGGACGTCGAGGGCGGCTTGTCACCTTGTTCCACTTCCTCCCAGATGACATGAACGCGGCCTGAAGGTTAGAGGTGATGGAGTTCAAGGGGGGCAGCGGAGAGGTTGTGACATGCTCCCATCGCTGCTCACAGACGCCCTTTACCCCAGTTCAGACTGGCAGGGAGGAGGGGGGGGGGCAGTGCTTCTTGTTCTTCTGTTTTTGTGAGGACATGTTGTCTGGTTGATGCTTCTTCAAAGGGCTGTTTGAGGGTTAAGGCTGTGTGAAGGTTTACGTTTAGAGCTGGTGAGTGTTGGGTGTGAAACCTCAGTGCTTCGGTACCAACAACAATGTGTCCGCAGCACCGAGAAGCAGAGCCTGCTTTTGATTCGACCATGTTTAAACCCATCCTGTACAGTTATCTAATCATCCTTGCATTCCTTTTCTTCCATTCACTTGTGGAAAACATAGAAATCTATTAGCAGACACTTGAACCTCAAGCATGCCATGTACTTGGTGACACTGAGCATCCACTTGGCATTAATTTGTATTGCATTTTTGTGTGTTACGGCTACAGCAGACTACTTTGAACGCCTACACAGCATTGCTTTTTCGGCCACAATGATTATTTTCACTGTTAATTAATCTCATGATTATTTTTGTTGCTTCATTTTATCGATTAAGTAACCTAAAAATCCGAATCGCGTGGAAAACACACATTTTTATTTCTCCTACTGCAAAAATCCAGCTGTACTCACTTTACTGTCATGCAGACCAAAGACAAGCATGACATCTTCACATTCAACAAGCTGTAACAATTGAATATTCTTCCTCTTACAGCTGAACCTGGCATCCACTGCGATTGTACAAATCAAAGCGAATGATCTGCTAATTGATTTTCATGTTGCACAGAAAACAATGGAGCCCGGCGGATGACGTCGTGCTTCCAAATCATCCCAACACATCAGCGTTGTTTGGCAAAATTACTGAAAACGTGACACCCAGAGGTAGGCGTGTAGAGGGTTAAGGGCTACAGAACGCATTATTGTCATGTGAATGGAGGTCCTCACAAGTGTAAGAGCACAACGACGCCTGTGTGTGTGTGTTTGTCATTGTAAGACACTTCCAACAGGCAGACGCCGTCCCTCATAATGAGCTTGAGTACGCGACGATGCTCGGATCAAAACGCTTCCTCGGATTTGTCAAAAGAGCCGGTGAACACATCATACAATGCCACTCAGAAAATGTAGCTTTTATATATGATGTCATGTTATTTATATGGATGTGAAACTAAAATAAAAGACGCGTAATGTTCAGTTTTAACATGTTTTTATGTTTTATTTTAGTCAACGTGTTCATGAAGGCCTACTTGTGTCATGGATCAGAATTAAACTAATGTAGCTTTGATTATTATGATTATTCTCGTCATTATAATAACTGCAGTACATCTACACACACAGTAACAACCTAACAGATTGTAATATATACGATAAGCTTGATTTTGTCATAGTATTTTTATATGTTGGAGAGGATGTTGTCACTGTATCATCTGTAGCCTGTAGAGAAATCTTTGTCGATAAAAAAAAGTCTTTCCAAAGTCGACCTCACGGCATCTTTAATGGGAATTTTACAAAAGCAGGAAAAAAAAAATCCCATGTTTTGGTTTGTGTCGTCTCCCCTGAGTGGAGGCGACGAGTAGTGCTTCTTCCTTTTCTATTTATTTGAATAAAGAGCTGTTTCTCCTTCACCGTTTCCCTTTCTCTTCAACCTTGACACTGGCTCTGGTGTTCATGTTGTTGTTGCTCTGACCTCTGACCTCATTGTGTCACGGCTACCCAGCGCTCAGGCTGAGTCGATGGGCGATGGCAGCTCATGGAGACGGAGGGAGATAGCAGCGGAGAGAAAAAGAGAGAGAGAGAGAGGGAGGGGAGGGGGTGGGACAGAAAGAGGAGAGGAGGATGGAGTGATGGAGGAGGATGGGAGGCTGCTTTTAACAGGGGAGATGGTGGGAACGGAGAAAAAAGATGGAGGGCAAAGTAAAGAAGGATGGCTGGAGAAGAAAGAGAGAGAGAGAGAGAGAGATAGAGGGAGAGAGAGAGAGAGAGGGATGTCCCACTGGGAGGGGGGTCAGCGCTCGGAGACTGAAGCCGTTTAATGAAACAGTGATTTATGCGTCCCTCCGTAACCATAAAACATAATATATACCCCCATCGGCTTTGACGGAGTCCCTCCTCCCCCAACACACACACACACACACACAGACACCCTTCCAGTCTGCTCTCCAGTGAAAGCTGCTGCATCTCTCCTTCGCCCCCACCTCCACCTCTGCAAACCATCCAGCGGCCTCCCCCCCTCAACCTTTCTTCACCGCCATCTTTACCCCTTCCCCCCTCTCCTCTCCTCTCCTCTCCTCTCCTCTCCTCTCCTCTCCTCTCCTCTCCTCTCCTCTCCTCTCCTCCTTCCTCTGTCTCTCCGGGTCTTTAAAGAAGGATAAAATCACGGCAGCACTACTTTCCCAACCCCCCAATTCCAATAAAGCCTCCACATCTTCTCACACTGACGATCTGCGGCACACAAAGAACAAAAAAATGTACACACTGCAGTGAACAGATGGCAGGATGATTGTCACCTACAACCGATCCTATGCACAATAAGCGAGGTGTTTGTCCCCAGACTGAAAAACATAATCCAGTTATTTTTTTAGCAAAAACACCTCGTCGGCTGGCGTCCGTGGACAAAGCAAATCAGTGGCAGTTATTCTGTGTTATAGATTTAAACATCAGTAAATCCACTTTTACGCAGCTGCAGGTTTAGAAAGCAAAACAAGGCCACCATAAAGCCTCAGATGAAGCCTCAAAATGTCTCCATCACTTCCTGATCTGTGCTCACACATACCGTTACAATACAAACCATACGTCTCCAAATGCAGCCACCAGAGTTGGTCTGGAGCTGACAATTAAAAATTCATTACTGTGTCTGCTGAGGTGGAGAATTAGTATAAAATAAGGCTGGAACTCTTAAAACGCATAAACACAGACGTCAAACAGTCATATAGCGATAGGCTCTAAAAAGAAGGCAAACAGCCCTGGTGTCAGTGTATCAATAATGCATCTCTCTATTGACTGATACATTGATTATCTCTGCAGCGCAGGTCCCCGTCATGCCGTTCAGGCTGATCTCAGATCCAGACAACACACTGCTGACAGTATCATGCAAATTTTGTGAGTGCATCTGACATCATTTGGCACCAGAGCGTATCTTATTTCAACATCATCTGCTCCATAGTCTGTTAATCAACACGAAGTTCTTCTTATGTTAATGTGGAAGAGAAGAACGGACATTTGTTGTTGTGTTTGTTGATGAAGGCGAAACTGCACAAACAAGATGGGAGAAAAAGCTAGTAAGACCCCATTTTTATAAGTTAGTTTAGTTTATTAGCTATGCTTTATATTTTATGTAGTTTTTAATTCACACATTATTCATCACACACAGGCCAAATCAGAAAATGTGCACATCCGATACAAACAAACGACTAAATATAAATACAGGACAAAGGAGCGGTCCACACACCAAGTATAGGTCAGTTGTTTAAAGGGTACGGGTCTGAAATAATGCTAGTATGATTACATGGTGAACCTGAGCTTGTCTAATCTGAATATTTACCTTTTATCACTGTGTGTTTTATGGCTTCCTGTCATTTAGGAGAAAGAAGACGCTGAAAACATACAAACACAGCTCTCCACAAGTGCTCAGCTACTTCACCGTGTCAGATAACAAACAATTTTACCCGTTTCAAAGGAATTTACTGGCAGCTGAAGTAAAATTGTCAATCAACATTCGATTTCCTGAGCTAAATTTTCTCTTCAGTTTGTTAAAATCATTCATTTCTCCACCAAAAACCTACAGCTGCAGCTTTGGTTGCTTATTTTAACCGTGGTGAACCCCCAGTGCACCCGGTATATTTATATGTGGGAATGTCAAAAATGTTCAGGCAGTTTTTCAGACATACATACAGCCTGGTCCTATGGACTATAAGAGGGAGACTTTATAAAGTTACTCGCCTAGGACCAGACTTAGTCCATGTCTGGGAAACTGAGCCTTCATGTCTAACATATCAGACAACTCATCAGAGCTCTGCTGGACAAGATCACAGCACACGGATCAGTCACTCAGCTCAGACTTTGCTCAGGTTATCTGGTGAGATTCCCAACTTTTCATCAGACCACCAAACAATTATGTTTTTTATGATGTTTTATAAGTTTTAATCCTTGGACTGTGTCTGCATTGCAGTGTGTTACAAACAAAACTCATTTCATGGTTGTTGATTAGGTCATGAATACCTGATGATCTGACATTTGACAGTTTTCTGGGGCTTTAAGCAGCAGCGTCCGTGTCCCTCTGCTTCCAGTGTCAGGAATGAACTGTGCTGCTCTGCTGTTCTCTAATTTCAGCCTCAGTGACCTTTAAATGGATGCATCCTTTAATTTGTTGAAGTTTGAATGTTAATTTCTATCACTAATATGAGCTCTGTTCATATTAGTGTATGAACAGAGCTCCATGAGCGCTGTGTTGATGCTACCTGAGAGCAGCAGGGGGCAGTAAGTTGTTCACACCTGCAGGGAAGGTGGACGCACACACACACACACACACACACACACACACACACACACACACACACACACACACACACACACAAACACACACACACACTGTTGTTTCCTCTCCTCCCTTACTTGCTTTTCTTTTATCTTGTTTCCTCTTCTCTACTTGTTTCCTCCCCTTTTCTCTCTTGTTTTCTTTTCTCTCATCTTGATTCCTCTCTTCTCACTTCACCTGGTCTCCTCTTGTTTCCTCTCCTGTTGCTTCCTCTCTCCTCTCCTCTCCTCTCCTCTCCTCTCCTCTCCTCTCCTCTCCTCTCCTCTCCTCTCCTCTCCTCTCCTCTCCTCCAGTCTTATCGATTCATCCTCTCGGCTCTTCTTACACGTACATTTCATTTTTTCTCTCCGCTCTTCAGCCACTTCTCCCTGTTTTTGTTTTCCGTCTCCTCTCTGATGTCCTTGCCCTTTTGCTCCTCTCTCCTCTTATTTCTCCTCCTCCCTCCTCGTCTTTCTCATCACTACATCCTCTCTCTCACAGTCTACCACTCACTTTCCTCTCTGCTTTCCTTCACCCTTCCTACATCCTCCTTTTTTTGGTTGCAAACCCCTCGTTTTTTCACGTCTCACTTTTTACTGCTTTTCTCTCAGTCCTGTCATCTATTTTTCTCCATATTCTTCTACTCTGCTTTTCTTTAATTATCTATTCCTTATCTTGATTTGTATTCTGCTTTTCTTCACCAGTGTCTCATTTATTCCTCTGCTCTTGTTTGTTTTTAATATTCTCTCTATTCTTTCCCAGGCTTTTGTCTTCAGTTCTTCACGCACCTCTTTTTTTCTATAATTTTCTTAATCAGACTCTCCATTTGTTTCCTCTACACATCTACATTACTTTGTCATCTCTGTCCTTCTATCATCTCCTCGCCCCCTTCTTCTTTGTTCTCTCCCCACCTCCCATCTTCTCCCCCTCTTCTTTTTCCTCCCCCATCCACACACTCACTCAGTCTCTCTTGCTTCCTCTCCTCTCCTCTTCTCTCGTGGTCTTTTTTGCTGTAGAGCAGATGTCCTTTTATGGATATGATCATAGTTAGTGGTCTCAAGGTGCTCATTGGATCCACTGTGCAACCTCCTGCAGCCAGCGGCGTGAACACACACACACACACACACACACACACACACACACACACACACACCCTGCGGCCACTGCATCTCTGAGATACGGTGAGCATCAAGAGGGGAGGAAGAAGGAGGTGGGAATGAAGGTGAGCAAAATTAAGAAAAAGGGTGTGAGGATCAGAAGGGAGGAGGAGGAGGAGGAGGAGGAGGGAGGAGAGAAGAAGTTAGGAAAGGAGGTTGGGGGTTGAGTGAAAGCGAAAAAGAGATATGGGGGAAGGGGCTGACAGCGCCCGAGGCAGACTGAATATTTCAGGCAGTTTCTAAAAGAAGGAGTCGAAACTACCAAGGTGACCTGGGAGGAGTTCCTGTTACAGAAAAAAGAAAGGAAGAGTAATACTAAAAAGGCTGCAGTCCCCTATAGAACAGTGTTTCAATCACTTTCAATTAGGTTCGACCTTGTTGAACATTTGCTCTCTCTTTCTTCAGTGTCAAATGAAAGATGCATTCATTTATTTAGTTCCCTGAAAGTGAAAAGAAAAGAAAGAACGTAATTTTTGTGTCACGGCCAACTTGTGAAGGAACTCAAGGAATGCAGTTCAACATGGAGGTTTGATGGAGGTTGTGAGGTCTCTGGAAGCAGCGCGGCGTCGCCATTTACATAAAAAGGCTCCTGAAGGCCGCGGACTGACGCTGTTTTGTCTTCATTTCTGCCACCGTTTTCCATCTCTAAAGCAGGATGGAGAGTTTCAGTCTGAAAGAAGCAAATGATGTGCCAAGGAAGTTTCTTATTTGTAATATTTGTTTAATGGCTTGGCTTTATCTGTGACTGTAAAACGTGTATGGACATCTGGTAGAGAAAAATGCTACGTAAAAAGTCATTTAATTTGAATAGAAACCTTCACTTCAACAATCTTTACTTGCAATAACAATCTTTTTTGGCTGAAACAAGGTGTGAACACAATGTCAGCATATCATCACTTTATATTTTCATATGGTCAACTTTCTTCACATCCAGCAGTTATGGAGTAATGCTATCACTCATCTGGAGTTTGTCAGTCCAACATCGAGTCTCTTTTTGCTCTATTTTTGGTCCCTACCAACTCCTAAAACATTTAGCTATTGAGCTGCTTAAATGGTCCACTGGGTTCAAATTTTAAATTAAACCAATTATCAAATCCACTGAAACCTGCAGCTCAAGCAAACCAGCTCTCCTACGACTCTGCTAAAACACTGTTAAACTACATGATGCCTCACAATGACAAGTTGTACTATGGGAGTAATTCAGGAGCAAGAACAGCAAGTTGACAGGATTGGTTCCTCAGTGTTGTTAGTAATGAAACCCTGAAAGTCTTCGTTTTTAAAACTGTCAATTTTAAGGTGGAAATGCGCAGCCATGGAGTTTACTGCTTCCTGTTTTCTGTCATTTTCAGTTGCTCTTTGGTTTTGGTTTACTTTAAACCATTTGGTTCGGCTCCTTGATTAGGTTGAGGATAAGATCAGGGTTTTGTGCAAAAATGAAACATAAAATTTAAGTTCCAAGTTTCCAAAGTAACAAGTCCCATCCCTAATAGCCTCTTAAAAAATGGACTGCCCACAATTTCACAGCATTTTTGTGAATGTGAAACATTTTCTCTGTGGACCAACAGAGCTGATACATAATATTTAGTGACACTGAGTTATTTTTTTCCCTTTATTAGGTTATTAACTACGGAAGCCCTAAGCAGCCATGGCCCAACTTAATTTTTTCGCTCTGTTTTGTCGTTATAACGACATAATTTTGTTGTTATAACGAGAAAACGATTTTGTTTTCTCGAGAAAACAAGCTAATTTTTGTCATTGTCATGAATTTGTTTTCTCGTGATAACGACTTAATTTTCCGGTGAGGTACAAAGTGAAACCAACCCTCCAGACCAGAAGGAGCTCTGCCACCGCTGCACACTACCGACTGAGAGTTTGTTTAAGCTGGAAAGATATTCACAGATTCAGACTTCCAGCGTCAATAACTCATTAGTGACACACTGTCAAAACATAATCGATGCCTCTTTCCATCGTTGTCAGGTAGACAATGTGCTACAAGCCCAGCTTTATCAACAGTAGCTGTCTTTCAGGCTGCAGAAATAACACTGGTGTCTATGTGCAGCCAGCTGGGCGATGAGTGTCCAGGGACCGTCTGCAAATTTCAAAACCGCTGCAACAGTGAAGAGAAACACCACACAAATATTCAATAACTTCACTCTACTGTACTGTAGTGTCACCAGAATCACTGCAGACATCAACTGAAACTACAATAGAGTGAAGTTATTGAATATTTGTGTAGTGTAGACAGCTACTTTTGGACCATGGCCACTTAGGGCTTCCGTAATTAACAGTAACAGCTCTGCACTCATACAGAGCTTTTTTTTTTTTTTTAACCTTTGTCGTCTTTAAAGTGCTATGTGATGTTTCACATTTCCACACACACCCACACACACTACCACACACCAATGGTGGCAGGAGCTGCTATCAGGAGCACTTTCAGGTTTGGCATCTTGTGCAGACACTTGGACAAGCAGAGGGGCCAGGTATTGAACTCACTCTACCAGCCTCCTGGTAGAAAAAGGAGGAAACAAAACACAAAATGCATCCTAAAGTGTTTTAAGAAACATTTGATTTTTTCTGTTTTGGAAGAATATTTTGATATTCGTGTGTTTATTTCATCAGATCTCCAAGTGACTGAATCAATACGTGGTGTTTCTGCTGTTGATTTACGAAGTTCTGTAACTAGTTTAATCTCCTACTAATCAAAATAATGAACCAGTGGTGACGTCTTGAAGGGATCTTGTTCAGTCGTGAGTCTAAAACCTGGATCTATTCAATTATACTGAAAAAAAAACACTGAGAACAGCAGAAGATCCTTCCAGCTGAAAACCTGTTACCAGCATGTTTGACATTTTTGTTGACTGATTTATTGATAATCAGAATAGTTTGTTAATTGACTGATTGATTCGTTGTTGTGGACATGCAACTGGAGCAATGGATCAATAATTTGTCTCAACAACATTCAGAAAGAAAACTGGTCACATTTGAGGAAGTGGGTTAACAGTGTGAGTTATGGGGGTCCATCCTTCACTGCACATCGCTTTCTGTACTGGAGCTTGTTAGGAGCCGCCGTCCTCGCTGTGTCGCAGCTAAACGCAGCTCAGACAGGCCTGGGGAGACGACCGCATGGGGCTGGCGCTGAGTCTTAATTGAATGGACCTGATGCAGTTCCATTAATCAGTAATGGGGATCCTTGCTGGGCCCAGCCACCACACACCACAGCAGGAGGGGCTTCTGATGGGGCCTCTGACATTTTCACAGCAGTCAGTGTGTATATGAAAAACAGGCTGAGAGGAGGGAGCTGTGTTCGTGTCTCTGGAGTAAAGGTTGGAATGAGGAGAATATTTTATATCAAATGTTTCGACTTGTACAGTTTTTTCGCGTACATCTCTGTCATGCTCTGAGCTGGAGGACACAATGGGAGCCATTAAAGCTTTTTATTACCAGGCTGCTACTGCTGCACTTTTGCTCCATCATCTCACAATAGACGGGCCAGCGGCAGCAGGCAGCTCACGGCTGGTTAAAATGTTGCACATGAAATATCTGCCTCTCCTCTCCAGCTTCCTGTCTGACACTCCACAAATAATTGATTAGTCATTGATTTATTGACTCTGTTACTAAATATAAAATTAATAGACAGCAATCTTAGCAAATCAGTAACCAATCAAAAATACCAAATACTGGTGCCAGTTTCTAGAATGTAACGATGTGCAGCCTCTTCTTTTTATATCAGCGTAGATTAAATATGTTGATGATAGTCAGAGAGAAACCTAATATCTCAAGACATCACAATGGGCCCTGGATGTTTTTAAACTATTACTGACATCTTGCTGCTGGATTAGTAATCAGTAAACTTAAATCTATCTTGCTGCTAGTTAAGGTTAGCAGGATTGGGTTTCTGCCTATACCTGACATGCCAACATTCTCCAACTCATTTTGGCTGATCACCATGCCGATAAGTGCACATACTGTTTCCACCTTATTGAGACAGAGCACATCAGGTCTCTCCTGTAGTGTGATTAATGTATCAGTGTGACTACTGTTGTGATGATCCACTGGTAGCTGTAGAACTGATGCTTTCAAACGTATACAGTCACCTGCTGTTGTTCACTTGTGTCAGTATCCTACTTCAAAACCTTGACTGGCCAACACTCCTGATGATGTTGATATCATCTGTACTTGTAGTGGTTGCATTTCCCAATGTTAACAATGTATAGTCTCACTGTAGAAACATAATCAGTCATAACATTAGCCTGTTTTATGTTATTTTGTCTGACAACAAGTCTATGACCTCAAAATATTACAACTTTCTAACGACAACAGCAGAGATACCAGCACATATTTAAATGCAACTTTTCTAACTTTAAGTAAAATAGCTTCTTAATAATCCTGCGGAATAATTTTCAGAGCTTTACTTGTGTTTCCCTTTGACAGACTGCCATGCCTGCATAAGAATGTTTGTTTTTTTTTATTGCTGCAGTTGCCTTCTGTATGCATCTTTCTTCAGTTCAGTTTGTGAATTTGCTGTATGAAGGGAAGGAGGTGACAAAATAGTACGATTGTTCAGACGGAGGTCCAAGTCAAGCACACGTCAGGCTTAGGACTTTTTTTTTCACATTGTCAGAAAGAAAAAAACATCTGAGCAAAATATAGGAGTGTAACTGTGTGCATATATCTGTGGTTTGGTAGATACCTTCACCATAATGTTCTCTTTGCACATTACAGACGCACACAAAAGGAATCAAAACATTCTGTCATTAATTTTTAAATAAATACATTGTGGCTCCTTCTGTAAATAAAAAGTGACCAAGCTGAGCTGCTTTTTGTTACACTCAGGATAGAAGGTGCAACAAAAATGTCTTAAATATAAAATTTTAATCCTACCCGAGGCTTTCTATCAGGAGACTGAAGCAGCAGAGTACAATGATACCCCCTGCAGGGGGAGATATTTGTATTCAGATCCTTAAGCCCATTTTCAATTTCATCTCCCCAGTTTGGAAGACCATCCTCACTGTGCAATGCAAAATAGACCAAAAATGGATCCATAAGGTTGATGCACAACGCTCTGATTAAAACCTATTTTAATATCTGTTTAATAACCAAAGAGTGGGTGAAAAAAAGGAGGTCTGACCTCCTGAAGAGAGCAGAACCTCCAAATATTCACATCACTGTAACCAAGCACTCAGACACAGACCACAGCCATATATGTGCAAATGAGCAAATTACACACACACACACACACACACGGACGCACGCACGCACACACACACACACACACACACACAGATACTGTAACTAAAGAGGGAGTCCTTTTGGAGCCTTAGGCACAGTGTGAGAAATAAATATTTGATAGGAGGATGACCTACTTCCTGTGCCCTGAAAAGTTATTTGTCTTTTTCTGCCTCCCTCCACTGCAGAGGGCTCTTTCCTCAGGCCCTGCAGGAGAGAAAACCACAGTGAAAGACAGATATTTGTATAAAAGGAAAGAAGCAGGAGAGAGAGAGGAGGAGGAGGAGGAGGCACAGAGAGACCAAAGAATTAGAGGGCAGCATGTGGACTGGAGAGAGAATACATCTTCAGTTGGACTTTCAGTTCCTTCGAGGCAGAGATGGTCCACTGTTAGAGATAATCTCATTGGTGGAAGGAACATCTCACAGCATCCGGGCTAAATAAGTCTGACGTGAAGTCCAGTGTCAGAAGTCAAGGTTTTGAGTGTGACAGTAAACAGGAGATCATTCTGATTGTGTGGAGCGGTGAAGGAGCAGCCTGGTTTTACTCCCAGCTCATCACATCCAGCTGCTTTGTCGGGACCCGCACTTAAACACATCGTGTAACCTTCAGTGTCATCTTTCAGCACACAGGATATTCCATTTACCTCTATAAAATATATATCATGAGTCTGCATCTAAATGTTCTCAGCTGGTGTCATCACTGCTCAGGCAATGAGTAGTCTGTCTTATAACGTGCTATTAGTGATGGTGTATTTTAACAAGGCCCTGCTGATGAACTGTTAGCTATAAAAACTCTAATAACTTCTTCACCACCAGCAGTGCAAATGCTGTTCACCAGAATGTTTGATAGTTCGATTTAGCAGTTATTCTTAATCCAGCTGCAGAAACAAACCCCAAGTGCGCTCCCTCTTGACTCCTAACAGCCTGTTATACCTTGATAATGGGGCTCCTTGGTCCTCCTCCTTCTTGTTCCTTCCATCACGGCTTCTGGTCTCCTGAGTCCCACTGCCACCTGAGCCTCTCTCCAGTCCCATCCCCACCCAAACAACTTAGTTAATAACTTCAGGTCTGACTCTGGATTTCAACATCACCATGGTAACCGATGCTGAACACCCAACGTGCTCCATAGAAGGTTTAGTTGGACACAAGAGATCATTACATATTGAATCACCTCCTACTGTCCAATCAGTTGAGCTTGCAAACAGCATCACCATTCCTGAGGAGCCTGTGAAGCTCAGATAGTAAGAGAAGAAGAAATGAGTTTTCTTGAGCTGCAAGCAATTTCAAAGCCATTTAATTATTCTGCCTGCCGTCGTAGAGCGATACCATCCTAAAACAGAAACTGATTAAATCACTAAAGCCTCACAGCAGAGTTGATAGTATGTGATTTGCAGTAGGTCTTTTTTTTTTTTTTTACCAGTTTGAATCAGCGCTTGTGTTTCTCCTTTACTTGCTCCTATAAACGCTGAACACCACCAAGGCTGCAGCTCAAAGAACAAGGCTAAAATTGTTTTACACACTCTAAGAATGAGACTGAATGTGGGATTAGTGAGTCCATCCTCAACGTCACCATGAAAATAGTTCTTATTACTTGATCATTTATTCTTTAAATAGCTTGTTTTGTTTGAGTAGGGCATTACAGATGAAAGGCGTTACTTTGTTCTACAATCTTGTGATGCACAATGGTGATTTAAGTGAATGTTAAATAAGAAACCTACATCCAAGCACCTTCTACACAAAGGCACTGTGATATTGATAAGCACATTATTTATGCATTCACAACCAACTGCAGCTTCTTGCCAGTTTTCCTTCCTGCTTTAGCCGCAGCTGCTGTGTCGCTCTCAGCCTGCATTATGTTTTAGAACTCCTCATGTTGCTTTAAGATGAAAGTTTGCTCTTCTTAAGGGGAAAATTCCACTCTTTTCCACGCTTGTGTTTGGTCATGTGCTGCCAGCATTGCTTCTTTCATGTGAACGCGCTCATAGACAGAATTAGAAACCCCATCAACAAGCTGAAAACCAGCTTTGTGTGGTTGCTCGGTTTAGTTTAGCTGGATAACTAAAAGATATCCTGGGTTTGTTTTATGTTTTATCTCTGAGACACCAAAGACTTTGACGGCCTCGGAATACGAGCGGGTTACAAGCAGCCAACACAGAGAGGCAAGCACTGCTCAGTTTGACACCCAAGGAGCTTAATTTAAACAAGTTAAGAACATGTTAGTTAGTTTGTTTGAACTAGACTTTAAAAAAGGCAGTGTCATCTAGGAATCATTAGTGTTCTGTCTGCTTCTCATGACAAACTGAAAAATGTGTTCAAATTTGACTTCAAACTCTGTTATATATGTGGGTAAGTCAACATCACGAATCTAAAGTCCATTGTTATTATTTTAATTTACTATATTGTTATTATCAGTTATTTGCGACCTGCTATATTTAAATTAGATGTTTTTTTCAGAATCGATACAGATTATTAGCAATCTAGGAGACAAATGATGTTTTGAATTGATGCAGTAAAAATTAAAATCTTGTTGTCGAAATTTAGAAAAACACAGACTCCAAGACTTCTTTAAATGTCTGTTCATTTACTTTTCCATAAGACTTTACAACATTTATTCTTCTGTGCTGATTGGCTGTTATTCATGACGAGTAACCAATCAGATGCTGTGGGCGGGCCACTGCTCAAGACCCCAGAGAGGAGGCTGCATCAGAGTCAAAGTAGCACATTTCTGAATATTTCTATCAGGACATTAACCAATATATAATACCTAAAATCAGAAAAATGCTGAATAACATAAGAGAGCCTTTGTGTTTATGGTAAATAATGGAACAGAGTGAATGGCTCCGTGCTTCTGCACTCAAGACTTGTGTTAATTGTTTTTCTGTCTCAGTGTTGTCACAGTGTGATGAATGGAGTTAACCAGTGAGTGGGATGTTGTGTTTAGTTCCTGCTGCTTTCTCAGGGGGGCAGTTCTTGACCTTTGGTGACCTTGATCCAGCTTGTTAACCCGGGATGAGAGGTCAGACTTGTGAGCTGCCCCTTGCTGCATTCACTCAGTAGACACACTCGGAAAACACACACCTGCAGCTTCAAGGAACAACAAGTTCCACAAGGGTCACCAAAGGAACTCAGACACGACTGGCGTTATTTTCACAACAAAATTTATTAGAAGAATAGTGGTTTTGAAACGAAGGTTCTAGCATCCAGTGAATACTACCTTACACAACATTACAGCTGAAATGTGTGGCAAAAATGGCAATTTTCTTTTTTTTTTCAAATTTTTTACCAAATTGAAGATAACATAACCAGTAAAATATTTTACACATGCACAAAGACAGATCTAATCAGCGTCGCCTGATGTTCAATGCAAAATGAAGTTTAAAAAAACAGTAGGAAATCAAATCATCATCTTTCATCTTTTTGTCAAAAAAAATCACAGACATTATGAGACAATTCATTATTCATTAGCCCAAACAGAAAATCCGATTTTGCATTCAAAACAGGGAGAGAGAAAGGGAAAAATAAAACAGTGTCAATCAAACTAAAACCAATTATTGTGATCCTTGTTAAGTGCTCATTTACATGGACATCAATAATATAAGCCTAGAAGAATAAAAGTCCAACTCACAAGGTACAAAATAAGAACGAAAACAAAAAAATATTGTACATAAATAAAACTACAATATGAGAAAAATATTTTTTAAATTATACAATTTTTTTGTCAAACTGTAAACAGTAGATATTGAAAAATGAGGTCCATTGGGGTATTTGGAGAACCTGTGTGTAAGTGTGTAAGTGTGTGTATGTGTGTGTGTGTGTTTATATGTGTTTGTGAGAGGTACAGTCCAAGTGGGACCAAACCGTGAAAGGGGGCTTGAGCGTCCTGAGCATCGGCACAGCGCCCCCTAGGGCCCGCTGGACTGAAGGAATGAGGTATATCGTCAAACCCAAAAACAAAATCTCAGCGGAAAAGAGGAAAAAAGCCCAGCAGGCCCTGCCGCGGGGCGTCCAGCCACCCGTTAAGAACCGAGGTGAGATTACAAACGTTAGAAACCTCAGCAGGACAAAAACTGAGACCAAAGAAAAGAAGAGGCTTGTTGTTCTATCCAAACTAGAGTCCAAACCCCCGGACAACACTTCTTGCATCTACCCAAATATCACAAGCTGTTTCCAAACCAATCAGAGCTATCGCTATCACAACAAAATCAGGTTACTACCAAAACCAACATCAGGAATGTAGAAAGTAATCTTAAGAGCTCTTACATCATGAAATACAACTTATTTGTTTAACATAGTTCTCACCAAACATCACTGATGTGATCGTTGTAAGAGGTACAAAATTTAGGCAAAATTCATAAAACACTCCTGTCATCCAGACCAGCTCAATAAATAACTGCTTTTGCATGACGAGTTCTTGGTGAAAAAACGGACTCTAAAGTTTACAGGAGACTTCCAAAATCCATGGCATCGGCCAAGCTGCGTGCAACAACACAAACTCTGAGCAACATACAGCAGAGGCTTCAGCCAATCACAGCAGAGATAAGTGGCTGCCCAAAAAGTCAAAGAACAAATGAGAACAATTTCACTGAAAACGGCTCCGCAGGTCTTTCTGCTCCGGTTCGACTCGCCTTGTTCCTCAACAGCTCTGCAGGCCTGCAGAGCACAGAGCAAAAGCCATGGCACTTGACGCAAGAGAGAACAGTGGTTCTGAACTGAGAAGAAGATTGACATTCATAGCATACCAAAAGTATCCAGAGATCAAAAGAACTGAGAGGAAACAGCTAAAGGATAGAAAAAGAGAAGTAATTCCATGAGTAGAACACAAAACTAAACTCTGAGGGTAAGAAAAACGGCTTCGGATTACTTAAGATTTTGGCTGTAATTCGTCTTTCTAGGAACAGGCTAATGAAAACAAACCATAGTTAAGGTTGATCACTGCTAGGCCTCGGTGTAGATTAAGTACCTGAATAAGAGTGAGAGCAGTGTTGTTGAGGGTCCCTGAGGGTGTCTGGGTAATGAAATTTGGGTCTGTAAGGCGCCAGAGAAAGGCATCTTTTTCTACAGACAGCCAGGATACGTTCAGAGATGCAGTGCTTCAAACTTGCCCGCTGTTCCATTGAGTTACCATAAGAGCACAAGTAGATTAATGTTTCTAAAAACAGCTCGGAGGCTAAAACATGGTGGAAGAACAACTGAAGAAAATCAAAAAGAGCAAGCTTTTCACATTGTTCCTTACACAGCCACACACACTCACACTCATACACGCTTTTTTAGTTTTTACTTTACACAAGGAAAAGAATGATTGCAAAAGAGCTTTAGCCAAAAACCACTACGAAAGCTGTTGCAGTGACAAACAAACACCTTAGGTGCTCCTTTTTCTCAGGAAAGGGATTTTTTTCTTAGGGGCAATATTTTATATTCAAAACATCAGAATCTGTCCTGTGGACAACATCCAAAAAAAGCGCTTTTGGATTAACCAGCCTCTTCAAACAAAAGGACTGATACAGGGGTATGTACACCAGCATGCAAAAATATCAAGAGGGTCAACGTCCATGAAACCGTCCGTCACTCCCAGCAAAGCACGAGGGAGATGCACTTTCTAACGACTTCACTGTCTGTCGGGTTCTACAGAGAACCGGAACAGGATCCTCGCTCCTCCACTTCCTTCATTTGAAACAGTCTTTACTTTTCGAGACATAAAAACACACAAAGCGTTCCTCCTCAGTGCCTTCAGTATACAGTTCCACCTCACCTGTGAAAAAGACAGGTGAGGGTTGATGGGTAAAGCGATTCTATATACAACCATCCTGAAGACACCCCCGTCCCCCTCCCAGCAGCCCTTCAACCCTCCCGAATGTGACTTTCACGTCCAAGTCATCTTCATAAATATACTGTCTTTACAGTGTCCGCTTTAGAAAAAAAAACAAACCAAAAAACCCACCCGCCCGCTTCCCCCCACCTCTCCCACCCCCAGTTTCACAGAATCAGGCTTGTAAAGACTACAACTACACAAGATCCTAGTTTCACTACTTCTTCTGTTAACAAAAAAACTCAAGTCGCCCTGCCCCTTTGCCCTATGCTACATCATGGGGAAATAACAAGCAAGAACAGAGTAAGAAAACGAACACCAAAAGCGACAGAGTGGGAGTGATTTCACCTAACATACTGCACTGGACTTCTGTATTGTTTCCCTGAATCATCAATGGAAAAGGCTCATCCTTTTCCTTTTCAAGATAAAAGTATATGACATTAGAGATTTTTATATACATATGCATTTGTGTTTGTGTCTGTGTGGGGCTTGTATAGGTATATCTATGTGCACATATAGAGCATTTTTTATTCTTAAATATGTATAGTTAAATTAGAGGTTTGTTGTGTTTGCGTTTTTTTTACATTCAGTTTTCAACAAAGATAAAGAGGAGATAAGGAGATCAAGAGGTATGCAAAAGGAACAGGGTGGGGAATGTGTAGTTTCAAGTGTTCCACACGCTGGCCGTCATTCTTTCAGCAAACCCACTTTTGATGAAGCCCCAACGTATGCAGGGATTCAAAAAACATCTTCTGTGAATCTTTTGCAAGCTGTTAAGAAATATCAATGTGTCAAACTGCCTCTAAAACAACTGAGGGATGCTGTGTGGGCTGCCAAAGCTTTGGGACCAAGAATGTTCACAAATCAAAAGACAGAACACGCATGAGGATGTGAAAAGCGATGGAACCTCCACCGGTGCTACGCACTGCATGGAAAAGAGGAGACAAGACATGAGGGGAAAATAAAGAGAGAGGGCAGGTGATGAGTGTTGATGGACAGGATCTGACATTATATGGAAGTTGTCAAGGTTACATGGATTTCTTTTCTGAGGTATTCTGTGTTGTAAGTTTTTTTCTTCTTTACATTTTTGCACACCAAAAAACACCAAGATGGAAAACATCATCAAAGACTGAAAGAAAGAACAAACACTTAGCGTCACTTTCCCATGCGCAGATTCAGTCAAAGCACTCGGCTTTCTCGTTTTTAGCGAGCAGCTTTCCCTATTTTTAACATGTGGGAAGGCAACAGTCCAAGTCTTGTAGGTTAGATCTCTAGAGGACTAACGAGGTGGGTCATTAAGCGAGCTCTGCATGAGCCTCCCCTGCTAAGAGTTATTCAGATTTACAATCCTTGCTGTTTATAAAGCACTGAAAAAGTATTTGGCTGAAAATAATGTACAGAATCAGTCAAAAATAATAAAGAAGGCTTTTCAAATACCCTTTTAAGTGATGTTCTTGCTTTCATGAGTCAGTTCAGCCAGGTGAGTGCGAGGTCTTCCACAAAAAAAGTTTGTGAATAGTTGCTGTTTCTGCAGTCGGAATCGTCTGCGTGACATTTAATCTTCTGTGCAGTTTGAGAATATTTATCTCACCTGCCAAACTTCCTGTCTGAGGACTGAACTCCAATATCCGCTCAGCAAGTGCTGGTCTGTCTGACCTGACTATCGATCATACTCATGAGCCAGTGTTGCTCTTCAGCTCGACTATAAATACACCGGCTGGTGTGGTTATCTGCATGTAGTGTAGACTTCACGACTCAAAGGTAACAGAGAAGGTACATGGTCGTCAAAGACGCCATAATTCAAATTCAGAAGACGTCATAACTCAAAAGACGGCAAAAAGAAGCTACAAGAGAATCACAGAAATACACTGGCAATTTGAACAAAACACAACCCTGCTCATTAGCTGATTTTTTTTCTTGTTTTTCTGTTTTTCAACACAGAAACCAAAAGTCAAGCCCGAGCCTGTTACTTTGAACCATCAAAACAGGAGATCAGAGACATCATACAACATTAACGGCCAAACCCATAAAATATTGAGCCTCTTTTGTGGGCAGAGTTCATGAAATTTACACCAAGACTGAAATATTAACCAACTGCCAAACATACTGTATGTGGTGTGTCAGTGTGTTTCTCTTCTTGTAGAAGGACTCAGTATTGCAGAGGATAATGACCCCCCCTTGTTGCTGAAAGAACCTGAAGCCCTGCCTGAAATAATCTGCAAGTTCCTCATCAGAGAACATGGCAAAGCCTCTGTGAAAAGATAACAGAAAGAAAAAAAGAAGAGGGAGTTTTCTGATGAGAGGCGAAGGACCTGGGGCTGCACAGGAGCACCCCATCTCTCTTGGGATAAATGAGGGCCTGTCAGCCCCGCAGTGCTCACGCTCCACTGACCAGAGATGCTGAGAGGATGACACATAGTTGAGGGGCAAAGGTGAAGGGAAGGGAAGGATGGGGTTTATGACTTTTCATCAAAGAAAGTGACAATAAAATCAAACAGCGTTAAAGAAGTGTGGAGAGGGATGCGTGGCCCCTACCCGGGCAGATGCACCGGCATCACGGTGCACCTCCGGAAACTTCACACTTCTGAGTGACAGAACAATCAAGATGTGACCCATTTCTGAGAGGAAAAACAAGAAGAGACCGCAGCGGTCAGCAAACAATCAGAGGATACTGTCTTTGAGAACTGCCAGTGGGACTCCTGAGGCCTGATAAATCATCTTTGCAGCATTTAACTCTCATCAAAACCCTCCAAACCAAACGTCTGTAAGGCCCAGGATGCTATGAAAATGCTCGTAGTGGTGGAAACGGAATACGCTTTAGTTTTTCAAATCAACTTTGTGCAACTGAGTGACTCCTCGGCACCTGAAAAGATCCCTACAGGCAAGTCCTCGTGACAGACTGAGGTAGCAGAAATAACAGAGGCCGTCTCAGAGACAAGCAAAGAGAAGGACAAATATATGCTTACAGATGCTCTCATGTGGATACAGATGAGAGCTAGACAAGGAAAGAATGTAAAAACTGGCTAGAGGTGGAGGGAAGGGAAAGGAGACAGGATAAAGGAAAAGGAGACATTCTGTGGTAAATATTTGTTGGACAAAAGATTCTGGAGTTAGTGTGTTTGGCCAGTAGCATCTCCTTGGAATCAGAAATACACTGGACGAAGCCTGAAGAATCAACACTAGCAGCAGCATCTGCACTTTAAGACCGGTACTTTTTGCAACAAGACAGAATCAGTTCTGTTGGATTTTCCGAACTGAACCTGCAGCCCCTTTGCTTTGTGCAAGCGCAGGAGACGAACCAGTGTTAGCAGAGCTGGCTTTGAGTTCAGAGGAGCAGAGACCAGCTGGTCCATGTAGGTGGCTCTACAGGGCCAGACACACCTCCACATGGGAACAATGCTGCAAGATTGTCATGGCAACACACAAGGGCACCTCACATTTCCTTCACACAGCCCTCACTTGGATCTTCAAAAATTATTTCTTTCAACCTGCATCAGGCCCAATATTTGTGTCCCTAAAAATCGCTTTCTCTCTCTAAGCGGACTTTCAGATCTACAGCAGCACCTTTTAATCACAGACGCCGCCTGCCAAGGTGACGCTCAGTATGAACTGAATTTCAGTATTGTTCCATTAAAAGCCTGATGTTTAACTGTGGCGTGGGGGTGGGGATGGCGACCTTCAGCGGCCTTTATTCTTCTCTACTTCACTTAGATTTCATCCTCGCACTCCCATCCACCTCCTCAGACCGACATGTCTATCTGACGGTCTGTCTGGCTGCCATCTGTAAGGAGGCTCTGTGACGAGGCGGAGGGGTGAGACGAACGCCAGCACCGCGGGCTTGTTGGAGGCGAGAACAGCCAGTGTGGGAAAATGTCTGCCTGTGAGCCTTTCACAGCGCAACACAATCACAGAAGGGGGGCTGGGAATTTAAGCTGACAAATTTGACCTGAATCTCACATGACATTTTGCTTCGACAGAAGAATGCTGTTCTTGAAGCTCTGAAGTTTCACCTGGGTGGTTAGATTAGACATGATTAAGAAACCCACCCTGAAAGATTAGATTTTAAGATCGGGATTAGAGGCTTCAAAAGGCACTCTTGATTCCACTGATTGACAAACAAGTATGTAATCACTTATTCCTGTTGCCTCCATCCGTTTAAATGTTAGATGTTAAGTATGCTCCACTAATACAGAGCAAAGATGGTAACCAGGCTGCAGTTAGCAACTGAAGAGTTCATTTGAAAACACGTCCAGCTCCATTAAACTATTCAAAGTTCGGCTGTAAATGTACACTTGTGATTTAGTAAATATCACACAGTGGTAGTGAATACTGTATAAAAGGGCCGTTTCAAGGTGCAATAATGAAAATCATCAACTAGTTTCTGCACATTCTCCCCTTTCCAGTGTTGTAACACAGGATTATGGCTCAACTGTTAACAAGCAGATGTTTATCTCTGGAGTAGAATTTTAGTAATTTAGTAAATTTTGACAGAAGGGAGTGAAGGTTGTGTTGATTGCTGCAGATCAGCATCGTTCCAGAGGCGTGTCTGGCCTTTAAGGTCTGTACTCAGCTCTGCTTTCAAAGCCAGACTGCTACTGAGTGACTGCTTGTCACATCTTTCACAAATGCTTTGACATTTATAAAACTTGGCATCACACTCCCTGACAGAGGAGATGCACATTTTAACAGATCTGTTAGCGCCGCTTTGACAAATGTGTGGAGAGAGAAAAAAACACAGCACAGCAAAGCTGGGAGAATTGTAACTGTCAGTTGATGTGCTGATGATTATTTTTTAAAACTGCACTTTAAGTCAGGTAGACGTTGTTGCGAGAGAAAGAGAAAGAGAGATGATCCTTGGATATGTACCTGGATATGCAGTTAAAGGAAAAATCCACCCTAAAACAAACCAGGCAGTTTCTCAAACACTACTGAAAACTGATAGCTGGTGATGCTCTTTGCATTCGTGTGGCTTGTTTGGTGATTGCATCTTTAAGTGGAGAATCCAACCCTGAAGCAACAATGGCCCAGAAGGACCAGCATGCAATGCAGCTACAAGACGCAGCACGGGAGCTACGCTTCTTTTTTTTCAGCTAAAAAATGTGTCAAGCTTTTATTCTGTGTTTTCTCAAAGGTCCAAATGTGAGATTTAATTTTTTTTAATCTAGAAAATGTACCTTTAAACATAAATATGAGTTACATGATTTCCTGTCAAAAGGACACGGCATCCTTCAAGGTTGTGCTTTTTACCAGGCAGACGGAAACTTAACCACAGGTGTCCAAGTTTTCCCCATTTTGCTCAGAACACAGAGGCTGGGAACAGCATGTGTCACTTCTGATTTTCCACATCCAAACAAAAACGAATGCAGCCCGAACCTTGCAACTGTTCTATCCCTGCGCGTCTCCACCCACAGTTAACGCAGCTGAATACAACAAATTCACGGCCGTACCCCAGGGGTTGTCAAAAGGTGGTCTGGGAATAGAGGGCAGTCGCTTACAGTAGCAGAAACAGACGAGGCAGTTTGAGGGAAAACTTCTGACAGAAAAAAAAAACAGAGAATCTTGAGCTGCAGCAAAATCACCACAGGAATGCAAAGAGCATCACAGACTGGTTTCTTATAACACAACAACAGTAGGGAGGATTTTTCCTTTAACAGAAAGATCAGGAGGCTGATATTAAAAAAAGAAGAAGAAGAAAAGCCAGAGACAAAACAAAGTGATTTTCACAGAGGCAGTGCCTGCAGTGTCCCAGTGTGCCAGATCAAAATCAGCCAGCAGGGCTGATGTTCTGCAGGCTGTGGACAAAACACACCCACCTGCTTCTAAAAGAGACACGGCAGACTCCAGCTTCATAATTATACATATAATCCGCCCACACAAAGTGTGGCTACCTGATGAGGAGGGAGAGTGTGTGTTGCTGTCGGTGCGTCACGTCTCTACTGGTGTGTGTGTGCGTTCTGCTCTTCCACGGCTGTATGTGCTAGAGAGAATACAGCATTGTATTCATGGAAACCTGGCTTCTGGCTTTAAAGAATTTGCCTTTTTTGTTTATACGAAAACAAAGAAAAATAAGATGCCATCAGAATAACAAGAGTACGAACAACCACAACAAGAAACAACAATTATTCAAAATCTGCTTCTGTTGGTTACATCTAAAAATCTGGAAACGAGCTGTACTAAAAATCCTGATTCTTCTTGTGTGAATGTGTTTCTAATATACAATCAGCTGCTTTGAAGTGGTCGGACCTGAGGTATAAATGACAACCAGATATGCAGCGTGACAGAATAAGAAACAGAAGAAACCTCTCTGCAGAGAGGAGCATGGCAATCATATACATTATGGTTCTTTCTTTCCTGGTAGCCCACCGCATCACACACCATCCTGGAACAAAATGGTGCCCAATGCGGCGTCTACGTAGTGAGGTTACAGTAGTTGCTGTTCGACATTTTTTCTTTTCATCACGTTTTTGACAGTCTTTCACTCAGAAGAAAAAAAGAGAAGAAAATAATCAAATAAAAACCAACCTGAAAAGCAGAGAAATTGATTGGCTTACCTGAAGATGCAAAAACAGTAAAATAAATACATACATATTCATATAGCTTCTTTCATTTTCATCATATTAAGGTACATTTTCCTGTGCGTGCTGTGGTTTTTGGGGAATGCAATGTAAAAGGTTTCGGATAGAATATTTTTTTTTTTAAAAGACAGCTGATAAAGGAAGGTTAACTTGTCCACCTGTCCCCCAATCTCCCCTCTGGGTCTCTGATTTCTCTGGGTGTGAGAAATAAAAAAACACAGAAAAAATCCCCCTGTCAAGTTTCAAACTGGAGTTGTGTTACACTTAAAAACAAACAATAAACCAAGAAAAAAAAAGAATAAGAACCCTCAGCGAACAAAACTCCTTGTTCTTTCTCAGACCAGGGTGGGACCAACCTAACTTAGTGCCTCCAGGGTGAAACCAGACCACTGAATCCTAAAATGTTCCGACTTTTAGAGGAAGAAATGAGAGGTTTGCAGTCCTCTCATGCAACCCCAACCAGTGCTAAAACACACGGATCGCTGTACGATCCCTGTGGCTCTGTCTTCTAGTCAATCTCTTGCTCTTATGCTTCCACTAGGTTTTGTTGCAAAAAATACCTGAAAAGTGGTAGGGTGGCAAATATTGGTCAGTCAGACACTTGAAGCGTCTCGTTCCTCCCTTTGCAAGAGGAAGGCGAAACAAAGAAAAGAAAAACGAAAAGATAATAAAAGAAAAGGAACAGTGGAGGATACTATATTTCCCAGAGTATCAGCTATCCCTTTGCCAAGCTCCCAGGTAAGGGATACATAAAAGTACGAGGCACGGAAAGGATTCAGAGTACTGAGAATGAGGTATAAGACCTGGTCTCTGCTGACCAAGCTGACATGTAGTTTTTATATATAAATATATATATCTATGTATATCTATATATATATGTATATATAGTAAAGGTAGTTAAGTCTGCGCCATTTTCCGACTGACAAATATTGCTGCCCTCCCCATTGGCTCGATCCTGAGACATTTACAGTACTGAAGGCTACTGTTGCATGCCCGCGTCAGAAAACGACTGCGTTTCCAATGCAAGCAGCGTAAAGTGAAACTAAAATCAACAGAATAAAAACAACAACAGTCTGTTAAAAAGGACGTGACAGTGCCATCTTTTTTTTGCAGATCACTGTTCTGGTTTTGTGAGTTTGAGAGATTCCTTTCACTTCACTACATTCATTACTTGAGTGTTTGTTGTTTTATATATATATGTATAGAAATAGATATACACTGTTCTGTTAAGTATATAATATAGCATGAGGTTTCTTTAGAAACTGCAGTGAGACTCAGTTGCAAGAAGGAGGACTTTTCTGGACAGGGGGAGCCGTTAACCACATGAATAGAAACAATCAATAAAACCCAGGAAAAATCAAATGAAATGAAATAAATATACACCTTAAATGGCATGCACCTCAGTAGATAAGATCAGGCTGAAAATGGGACTTCTTTTTTTTTTTTTTAGAAAGAAAGGAGAAATATAGCTTACAGCAAAAAGCCAAATGTGCAGTAAGGGTAAAGAAAGAATGGAGAGAAAAGTTTTCTAGATAATTTAGAGATCAGTGTAAAATATTCACAAATTGTTTGGCCCTCGAAGAATCGCCCCTCTCAGGGGAATTCAGTCTAAGTGCTGTTGGAGTTTATCCATGCAAACGTGTGCATTAAATGCCAATTACATTTTTTCCTCTACATATATTTTCTTTTTTATTAGCACAAATCCATGCTTTACATGCATTACATGAAGGAAGCTAACAGGCAGATTGCCACAGGTTTGTTCCGTTGGGTTCCTTCGAGGAGGGGACACTGCGTGAGCCGTGTGTTGTCCAACTCTTATTCACAGCGGGCTAAATGAGCAGCCATCGTGCCTTCTATCGGAGACGTGCTCATAACAAGTGCTTTACTATCAACACTGGGGCTTCGATCCTGTTTTAACTATCAGATCTGTGCATTGTCCTTCGCTGGGTCCTAATTGATGCGCACAACAACCTTTTAGACACTTCAAATGCTCAGCATTGTCAAAGTGTTGGACGCATTTCATGCATGAAGACCCCTGGCAGTATCTTGTTCCAGGAGTCTGTTTTACAGCTTTTTCAGTTGGCCGTGCATGCCATAACAATCAAGCCAAGGGAGCTACAAAGCTTAAACCAATAACCACAGTGGGGGAAATAAGATTGTATGCAACAGGCAGTCAATGATTCTAATTTTAATTAGATTGTGATTAATTCATAACTTAGTGTGGGTTTTAGCATCTGTGGTTCAACACTAGTGGTGTGGAATTACTCACTACTCTCAACAATCTATATCGTATTGGCCCAACTCCAAAATCAGCCAAATAAGTGGTGCATGCCATTTTTAAGAGAATAATCAAAAAATAAAAAAAAGAAAACAAATCAAATAAATAAAATGTACAATACATTTCAAAAGGAGTGAATCATCATCATTTCATCTGAGCAGAGTTACAATTCTCATGTTAAAATCTCACAGACTGGGTGAGCACCAGGCAGTGTTAGGAGCGAAGAGCAACATTTAGCGGCAAGGGGAGGGAAAACAACGAGACAACACTACACAAAACTGAACTTGTTCAAGCTGTCAACCTTTTTTTTCACTTTTTCTTTTTTTTTTAAATCGTGGAGGTAATTGAGAGGAAAAAAAAGAGTAGTTTGGGTCCAAGCTGCACCTTTCTGAAAGTCTTCACACACTAAAGCTTTTTTATTCCATCTCTCTGCCCTCCTCGTCGCTCCCTGCTCCGTATCCCCCAGAGAAGAGCTACACTACAGGCATAACCTCAAACTTTCTTTCTCTCTTGTTTTTTTCTCTTATTTTTGAAAAGTGCTATTTTAGAAGTTTAGCGCCATCAGTTAAATCCACAAACCCAACATCAGTGTTTTCTGGTCTTTTTCATGATTCGTTAGCAGGTCTATCTGCCAGTTTAATCATGTGGCCATCCCACAGACAAAGCATTACTGAGAGGCGTGGCTATCCTCTGCTCTGTCTCCTATAGGTCCAACAGGAAATTACCATATTTGTAACCCACATCGTCTGTCTCAGTTACCCTGAGTTAATGAGGACAAAAACAAAACACCCCGAATCATGAATTGGCTTTTACATAGTCAGTCACAATAACTTATAATATATTAAAATCTGCCTTTCCCTAACCTATCAACTACCCCTCCCCACTGTATATCACCCGCCCACCACCCTAAAATTAACACCCCACTATGAATGCACATCGTTGTAGTAAACTGCCTTTAAAACTGTCTTTGAAGTGTGAGGGAGAAAAATATCTTTAAAACTCATCACCTAAGCCGCTTCTGCTTGGCTTGATTAGAAAAGGAAAAGAAAAACTCATCAGCAATATGTCATTAGCTAAGACAAGCTAAAATTCATTAGCTCAGGCTAGCTAGGTAATGAACTGGATAGCAGCACAGTTTCACATTCTGATCCTAAAAGGCCCTCATCCAGCAAAGATCACCAGGAGGGGATGAGCTCACTTTGGTCACCGTTTGGAGGGCAACCTGCAGGTGGCTCCGGCTTTCCAGGATCAGCAGTGAGAGAATGATGGAGGTCCATGAGGTAGCATTCCGCCTTAAAAACAGCTGATTCATAATCAGATTACCCCCTCAACTTGTCCCTTGGCAAAAAAAGAGAGTTAAAGAGCCTCCTGCATCTGAATATGAATCAGCATGCACAGGCGACGTGCACCTCTGACCCGTTGAAAGGTTGCGACTGGGCTTCAGTGACAGACCATAATAAGTGCATGATGCATGGGCAACAATGCCGAGGTAACCTGGTCTGCAAGCGCCAGACCCAAAGTGTAGTGCAAAAGAAAGCAAAACAAATCAAACAAAAAGATAGAGGAAAAGAAGTCGATTATAGAAGTCAGTAGTGTCCACGAAACTCACAAACATGCATCCCTGAATGACTTTTGTGTGTCTTTTCTCGTTCAAAAAAGGACGGGTTAATGTTGCTTTCGTCCGCACAGAGATTAGCAGAGTATTTTAAGGAGGAAAGAAAAGGTTTGCAGTTAAAGCGTCATGGCTACCTGGCAATAAGAGAATGGGTTTGATTCAGAACCCTCGTGAGGAATATCAATGGTATGATTAAACCTTACAGTTGGCTTCGAATGTAATAGACAGTTCACTTACCAATTTTCAGCTAGTACTCCATGAGACAGGGGAGTGGTAAAGGGACTAATTTTGTCAGTTTTTTTAGGGAGTTAATTTTTCAACCTTCCCCTCATTTTTTCCCCCAAAATCGGAATCGTCCAAAGCCCAAACTGCATTTATAAGCAGTAACGCTTCTGGGTATCAAGTTCAGAAAAGAAGGGGAGATTGGGTTTTTGGGCTGGGGATTATCAGCATGCTTAAGGAAATTTCATTAATTGTCATTTAACTAATGTCTTTAGCTGCATTTGTTAAGCCCCTGGATATAAAAGCTGAACAAATGCTTGTACAGCGTCGCGCAAGTGACGCCCATTAAAAACCGTCCGATTAGTTGTTTCTCTCCAAGAATCCTCCTCATATTATCCCTGCGTTTGTGCTCACCCAGATACTGCAAAGTAAATTGGCACAAATAAAGCCCCATCCATTTTCAAATTACTTAAGTCATCTGACTGAGGTTTACATGTGTAAGTCGTTTAGTCGATTGGTTTGAAATTGTCATCAATCTCTTCTTTTACATTGTCCTTGAGCTCAGCAGCTGCTAGCGGCGGGCCATCGTCTCGTGGAGTTGCAGTGGGCGTGTTCTCCGACTCGGTGGGAAAATCCTGGCCTCCTGCTTCCATCTTCATCATCAGCTTGAGCTTCTTCTTTGGGGGATTCTTCAGGGTTCCCATGCGCTCCTTGACCTTGTACTCCAGGGTGCTGTGTGGGATCCCATACATGTTCTGTGCCTTGGACACGCTCATCTTCCCGCTCATCACTACAGCAATGGCCTCCTCCAGGATCTCGCTGTTGTACTGGCGATAACGGCCCCTCTTCTTCCTTGGTTGCTTGGAATTTGGGTCCCCTTCCACATCGGAGATAGAGTACGCTGGCCCAGAACTGGAGTGGTCCAAGTCGGAGCTCCAGTAGTCAGCTGCCCCATCCAGCAGGCTTCCAAGGCTCCCCCCTCGGCGGTTCTGCTTGGGCAGGATGGCTCTCAGCTTCCGGCTTAGGGTGTTCTCCCCATGGCCACCACCCCCCACCCCCATGGCCCCATAGCCGTACAGCTCTGAGGCATGGGAATCCCAGGAGAGATCCATGCCCCTAACTTGTGGGATCTTGAGGTCGACAGGAGGTGAGTGGCCCTGGTCTCGCTTGCCGTCATTGTGGTGATGTTGGGCCTTCGAGACCTGATTGTGATGGTGATGGTGGAGGGAACTCTTATAGGAGAAGACTCCGTGGTGGTTGTGGTGGTGATTCTCCAGGAATGTTGGCAGGTCTTTGAGGTCGCTTAGAGCCCCACTGGCCTGCTTTAGCTTCATCAGGCTTTCAAGGTGGGCCTTGCTTCCCCAGAAAGAGGACGAACCCTTCTGGCCAAGCAAGGAGTGGGACTGCCCGTGGTTGAGCAAGCCAGCTGACTCGAGATTAGCCAATGAGAGAGCAGCGGGCTGGCTCAGAAGGCGGTGCTTCTGGGTGAGGAGCTCCTCCTTGATACGCAGCGAGCGGGCCAGTGGGGGCTTGAAGGAGTTGGAGTAGTTCTCCCTCAGTCCGTCCTGCAAACTTCTCTGCAGCAGGCCATCCTCCTCGTCCACCTCTGACAGGGTGTGTTCTACTTTGAGAGAACGCCTGGGTGGAGAACAAAAAAACAATTTAGAAGCAGTTCCAAAATTCTCAAAAGATCTATCTGATTTTTGAGACAAGGGTTTGGTATACAAAGCATTTTCTGAATGGAGATGGTAGTCTGTAATATGTCACTCAGAGGTACATTATTAATCACTGGACTTATCCCAGATGAGGGAGTAAGGTTGCCAAATCATGAGTGTTAGAGATGGGAAAAAACAAGCAAAACCAAGAGTACATTACATTTGTGAAACAGTCTAAGACAAATAATAGTCCTTAGCCTCAGAAACGTGGTTTCTCTGAGAGACTTGGGGACTACTTCTGGACAAAGGTTTAGCCATTGTCTAAAATGTAAAACAAAGAAAACCCTGTCCATTTTTTCTTTATCTGGGTAACCCTAACCCAGAATTTCACTGCAGAAATGCAATGACAATAAACATCTATTCTATTCTATTGTAAACCTCTGCAAATTAACAGGTACAATATGCCTCATACAACTCACAGTAAATAAGAGAATACAGTAGTTTGCCTAGTTTGCATGAATTGATGTGCTAAACATATTCAGAGAGTGAATAAAGCTATGAAATCCCACACAGACGTGCGTAGTGAACCGCATCTCAGAAGTATCTTGTCAATGGGCTTTTCATTTTATGCAAGCAGAACATTTGTAACCTTACAGTTTCACAAAACAGCCCTTTGTCATCGACTGTTTGTTTGCAGTGACTCTGTCGTTACATTCAAACTGAGGAAGTAGAGGAATGTTAGGAGTCACTGTGTTTTAAGTTTTTATTCTCATAATTAAATCCCAACAAATACTATTCATGTGACTTAAAGACCCCCTTCGGTGAACCTTGATAACCCCTCCGGATATTTAAATTATATATATATATATACAGTAATCCCTCGCCATATCATGGTTCACTTTTCGCGGTCTCACTGTATCGCAGATTTTTAAATTGTACTTAAATTACGTAGCGTACAGCAGATGAGCAGATGGTCGTATCGAAAACGCAGCTATGGCCGCTTCCACCTGAGCTAGTCAGTCACTGATTGATTGGCGTGATTGATGCCAATGTTTGGAAAGGTTAATAACAGTGTGGGGAGGGTTTTCTAAAGAATAAAATAAATATAAGGTCGCTACTTAGCGGATTCCGTCGATCACGGGGGGTTCAGGAACCTAACCCGCGCAATAGACGAGGTATTAATGTGAACTACAAGGCACATCATAGGCTAAATAAACAAGCCACACCACAGCAAAAAGCAGGAGAAAAATCTTGTATTAGTTGACTAATTATTGTTAAATGCAGACAAAGATTATATCCAATTTTCCAAGTTTTCAATTAAGGGTTTTGCAATGTAGTGGAACTGATGACAGCTCTGATATTTAAATGAAGGAATGCTGATATAATGTAAATATTGGCCACAATAATTGTGTAGTGAAAACCTGAAATCATGACAGCCCTATTTCCAATAAATAAATGTATTCTTTCCTCCGCAGACTGTGGGACTAGTACTAGCCACAACAAACATAAATATCAGTTATCATCAGTCTTGAAATCCAGTATATTGCATCACTGCTTAGAAACACTATTCGGGAAAACCTAGGCTTTAAAAATTACTATTCAAAGTAATGACAATGTGTGGTTGCAGTTGGTATCTTAACAGAGATCTTTTTTAAAAAGCCACCTGTTAATCTGTTCACCTAGCAGGAGTCAGATAAATGTAATGTATTGATTGATTTTTTAAACTGCATCTCTTGAATCGCGCCACGTTAGATAAATTATGTTGTATTGAAGTGAAATAAGAAGATACAAGCACAGGTCTGCAAACATGTTGAGTGTTTTAAATTTCAGAAAAGCATCTCTGGTGCTGAAACATACGTTTACATGCCAAGTGCCTCCACTCGTGCTGCTGCAGTCAATATGCCATTGCTAAGTAACTATAGCAACAGAAGTAAGGCTCTTATAAAAACTCTCCTATAGGTTCATAATTACAGGAAATGGCTTGTCAAGTCAGTGGATGGAACATGGGAGAAGAAACTGGAGGTAAACATCGCATCTCCCCAATGCAACGTATTCTACTGAGCTACAGTGCGAGTGACTGTGCAATGTGGGGAGTCCTCAGTAGGAGCTTTAAGACAGATTATCACAGTGGGTTGTCTGGAGCTCACTGAAAACAATACAGGGTTAACGAGAGGCTTTGGAGTCGACACTCTAATAGAGCGTTCTGTTACAGTAAGCATGCAGTCATCAGGGAGGCTGCGGCAGACGGTAATGGTGGATCTGAAGATTCAATGTGAGCATGGATTTTTGAAAATAAAAAGAGCAAAGAAATACACTTGACAGACGGGGATCCCCGATGAGACAGACTAAAAGATTGTTCAGCATCTGGTTGTTTGATCCGAGTTCCCTGAGCAACAGTGTGTGCGTTCTGTGCTCAGATGCTTTTCAAAGGAATGTTGCAGGAAATGTTGAATTTTGTTCCTTTTTTGTGTTTTGAACATTTCGATGTGACATTCTCAGTAGATTTAGTGAAAACTGTATTCTCGTTATTTTGGGAAAATCCTCAGAAACAACATTCAGACTGCTGCTTTAACCAGAGGATAATGTTCTGATATACAGCTGCAGTCTTATATACTCATGATCTACTGCTTACAGAATAAATTAAAGCAATGCTTACAATTAAGAAACCCAGTAAAAGCCATGAATATTAAAGTGATGTACATATAAAAGTAAATTTGTAGTTTTCTTTGAGGTTTTCATACAAACCTGGTCAGAAATATTTCTTAAATTGAAGGCCACTAACCTGTGATGCACAGACTAACCTGCGGTGTGCTTTAGGGATTGTCTGGTTGTGGAAGATGAATTGGTATTAGTGGGGGTGGAACTGCAGGCTCTGCCTCCTACTGTAGTTAATATTACATGACCTGATCAGTGGAAGCCTCACTGGGAGTGAGGCTCGGGGCCTTCGGGCCTCAGGGCTTTGGGGCCTTAGGAAGGAGACTGAGTCCCATCCTGAGGGGCTTAAGGTGCTGTTTCTAATTTTGCCTTTCGTCCTGTTGTGGAAATGCTCCACCAAGGCTTTCCTGCTGGGCTCTGGCTTGTGGAGTGTGTCTGCAGACAATATCTTGTTGTGTTGAAAAAAACAATGTGTGTCTGTCTGTTCAGAAGGATTGTTCAGGTTTAGTACATTTGGCCAGAATTTCTCTCAGTTCCAACAACAAGGTCTAAGGTAGAAACAAACACAGACAGTTTGTAAGGAAGCAGTTCAGCCAGACTATCAGCCAGAGTGTTGGGAGCAAACTGATGTGACCACATCTTAAATGTGGGTAATCATTTCTCGCTGTACAGGGAAATAGTGTGTAGGCAGAAAGTTGGACTATAAACTGCAAATTGATCATTAAAAATCAAACAATAAAAGGAAGACCCAAAGTGCAATAGACAAGAAATGTCCTTTAAAGCCCCTGGGTGAATGCCAGGTCCATGATTGGAAGTCTGTGGCTACTGTTGCTCTTTTTTTCGGGCTGTTTCAGTCCAAACTAAGTGTTGTAAATACTGCTGTTGTTGGGTAGCTTGTATCCAGGCAGCATTAGCTTTCACCAAGAAGACTGTGGCCCTCTGAGACTCCTGTGAACTCTAATGTCAACGCCAAATCTCAGTTCAGAAGCAGTTGGAGGTGTATTCACTGCTGGATCAAAGAAGCGCTGCTGACATGGTGGGTGAAGGTTTCTATGCCCACATATGCTCTGTGAATCAAACCTCTCCTAATCCATATCTGACCTACAGATCAAAAGTATTCCTGAAAATGGCAGCCGCAATTAGCGTCGATTGTAATTCCCTCTTGAAGAAGCGAGTATGGCGGCTACTGATTCAAACATGACTTCAAGGCAGTGTATGTTCATCAATAAATTAATGGGATGCAACGCGGAGGATTGTCAATAAAGGCACTGATACAGATTGGATTTCTGAAAAGACAAAGCAGTCAAAGCCTCCGTCATGAGCTGAAGTCTCACTGAAGGGCAGACGAGGGTTATAAATACCTGTACGTAAACATATGTATAACCTCGCCGTGAGACTCATGATAGCTCGGGCATTGATCAGCAGAGTGAACCCGATAATTCAGATATGAAAGGTGGGAGGCGTTGGCAGTGCTCGCTCGAGGACGACCATGAGCACCTGGGGATGGGCATGGCCCCTTCAAGACCTGCAGGCCTTTGCATTTCTTTAGTCTATTCACTGTAAGCCAACACTTCAGCTGTACTAAATATAGTACTGGATGTGCTCACACTATCTCCTGGCTACATGAGATCACTAATTTCACACAATTGCTGTTCAAAATATAATATTTTCATTAGTTAAATATTAACACTGGCAGAAAATCAAACTTCATTAACATGAAATACATAGAAATTATTAATATAAATATCTAAAACAGCTTTCCTGGCATCTATGTACAGCTGCAGTATATGAACTGGCCCTGAACAGCTCATCGAGTGCAAACTGAAAGAGCGATTTGAAATCATGTTATTGGCAAATCACAAAGGCTGCAATTTAGGATCTATGCTATGCAGCATGTTTGACCCGGGGTTTAAACTCTTGCTCGTGCCAGTGGTTTCAAAAAGGGGATTGGGGTCCTGCTGTCCTCCTTGTGTGACAGACACACTTTAGATGGTATCTCATGTGGTAATGCTCCATCACATGTTCTAAATCTATTCCACAGTGAATAGTGAGGTAACATTACAAATGTATGCAAAAATCTAAACGCAAAATCTGCCACAAAAATTGCAATCAGATATTTTCCCCCAATTGTTCGACCACAATATGAAATAAAACCCACCTCTTCAGTGTGGAGTGAGAGGTGAGAAGGATGACAAATGTAGTGTACCTATCTCTGCAGTCGTCTAACTTCTAACAGCAGCGGATTCACTGTTATTCTTTACTTCATGCATGTTTTATGACAGTGTTCAAGGATCCTACTGCTGGACTCACATGCTTTCTCCCATTTGCGTTTTAGATTTGAAGCCTTATTGCCTTAATGTACTGTGAGAGCGTCTTTAATAATGCATTTGAATACCTTGGTTAATAGGAGAAGCAGCAAGAATGAGCTGTATTCCGTTTAATTTAGATTTACCGTTTAATATTTTTGGGTGACTGAACTTTACAAACTTGTCTGTTCTTCACCGTCGCATCAAAGCACCACACAGCCACACAGAGACAGAGTGTCTGTCATGTACTGTACCATTCTCAGAGTCACTCTTTACAATTAAACGTGGGTAATATACTTAGTGATGACAGCTACATGAATTGTAGAAGACAACATACTGTAGGCAAGTCTTGGCAAAATCGGATGGCCTATAATCTAACTGTGGACAGCTCCCCACTTTCAACCACAGTGAGTAGTATTTTGCAGACTGACAGCGCTACTTTTGAGCTCCAAGTTGCTAAAAGAGTCTACATCATACAGCAGTTAGTGGTGGCATGTAAGCCAGTGTTAAACCTCCACATTCATGAGTCCACTACAGTCCACATGATGTATCTTTCGTCATCTGCTCAAGTCCGTGAGAGTCTAAAAACATTCCTTTGTGGACATCTGAACACAACCCAAAATGTGTGTCTGTGCAGGGACTATGCTACAAGGGCAGTAGTGTCCATGCACAGAATGCATCAGTGTTGCTGTCCGGCACATGCATGGAGCAGAAACCTCCAAGCAGACTCCAAGTGGTCTAGAGGGTAACATAATCACACAGACAACCACGTGTCCATAGTGTCCACAGGTGTTCATGTGTATGTCCACAAAGGAATTCAGTCAAGGCCTTAGTACTGAGTAATACCTGGTAAACAAGAATGTCAAAGGCTATCTCACTGTAGCTACACCTGGACATTTGTTCTGCAGCTTGTAGCATAGTAAGAAAACACAGTGGTGTGACATCCACAGTAGCAGTGCCCAAACTTTCTGACCAACCAAAGATGTTCACCTCATGACTCCTTAAAGGTTCTGGAAGCACAGTGGGAACGCGGTGGGTTCAGCCTCAATGCTATCTAACTGTCAGAGTACATCTATCACACACTCTGCAGGCTTTTGTAAACAATTGCTTCAGCTGATCAAATCTGTCATGACTGTTATCTCAGCCTGTGAAATCAGTGTTTGTTATAATAATAATAAAAAAGAAGCCTGACTGTGGTTTGGCATCAGGATACAGATCTGAATCTGAGTATGTCATCTTCACCTCAGGCCAGATTTCTACACCGCATTTAGAGTTAAAGCAGACCAGCAAGTTCTCTCGGTGAAAAGCACCGCAGAAACACAACACTGCTTCACCCCCTCCAGCGCTGTTCTCGCCACATGACTGTGCCGCTCTGCTAACAGAGGCCAACTGGTCTAATCCTGTTTTCTTACCCTTTGACCCCGGGTGCAGTGGTGTACCCGGGCGAGGTTTTGGGGTTGCCTGTGCTGTGGTTCTTCTTGGTGGAGAGGTCCAGGACGCCGTCTGAGGATAAATACATGGGAACAAAAATAAAACATTGAAGATTAGATAAGATAAGATTAAAACAAACAGAATTCTAATTCTACACAGCGCATTACATGGCCATGAACAGTCAAGTCACTGGGAATCCAACGGTCCTGACATTCATGTGGATGTTACTGTGACATGTACCATTCAAATATACACTGTTGTGGACCATACAACGGCAGCAGCCTCCCCCAGCAGGACAATGCACCCTGTCACACTGCAAAAACGGACTAGACAGACATGACAAACAGGCCAGGGAGGTGATCCAGCCTCCAGTCTCTCTCAGTCCCAATTGAATCGAGCATCTACAGGATTTGCCAGTACAAGTCTCATCTAAGGAGGCCCCTTGCTGCAACCCACAGGACCTGAGAGACTTGCTGCCTACATCCTGGCGAAAGACACCACAGGACTCCCCCAGCGGTCCTGTGTCCATGCTCTGATGGTTCAGAGCAGATTTGGAGGCACAAAGAGGACCTCCACAATATTAGGCAGGAGGCTTTAAAGTTATGCCTTGCTGGTGCATTTCTGTGTTGCAAACGGCACACTGCATTTCAGAGGAAGACAAGTATTTATCTTTAATGTGAAAAACAGATGCAAATGTTTCTGTAATATTTAGAGGAACCTGAATCTGTTGGGAATCTCTATCACCCTGGCAGAAGATCAGAAAAAGACGAGCAAAACTGCTAATACTGATAAATTGCAAATTAGTTTCACAGTTAAGTATCGCTGCATGAAAAGTTGCTGTGCTAACATCTTATCTTGTCTTGCCACGGCCCTGATCACTTCAGATGTTATTTAACCAGCAAGATCTGTTTCCTTTCAGCACATGAAGCATCTACATTCTCCCCCCTTCAGTCCACGAGGACTCCTCTGATTTTCACCAGACATGTTTAATGCCTTCCTATATACAACGCTCTGGATTGCAATCAAAATTTTATTAACCTGAGGAGGAAGGTAGTTGCCATGGCAACCATACCATACTCCCGAGTCAATGTGACAAATCACTCAGTTTAAATTCGGTTCCCAGTGTTGAGCATCCTGTTAATGCTGTATGTCAATTAGTTTGCTGAGAAAGTTGCTGTTCTGAGTAGTTTTGAACATTCCTCATTAGTGAGAAGTGTTTGTGTGTGTTACATACGAGGCAGTTCACACTCCATCACTCAGGCTCAGACTGCGTTAAACATTTGTAAAATTTGCCTCCACAGCGCGAGATCACTGCTGTCGATCTGTTTGTGCTGCTTATTAGCGAAATCAATTGGACACTGCATTAACAGCTTTGGGAACTGCTTGTGTGTGTGTGTGTGTGTGTGTGTGAGTGTGTGTGTGTGTCTGCATATGAAATGGCTTCTGCAGTTAAACGGTAAAGAGGAAAAAAAGAGATAGTCCGCATGCTTCAAAACAGGTGGGCTCCCTGCGACATTTTGGCAACGAAGTCTTGAAAATATGGCGACGTGCTGTGTGGGAAATCGCAGTTTATTTGCGAATATGTTCATCTGGAAAATGAGGTCACCGCGCAAACGTGTACAGAAAAAAATACATCATCTAATGCGGCAACGCTAAGTTGGGTTTGGGTAAATTAGTCTGCTCTTTGAAAACAGGTGATTATTCCTAGGACGTCTGTTTTGTACGTTTTCATGATTTTTCTATGACTAACGATCCAGACATGTTTTCTCGAACAAGCAGGAACACTGAGAGGCTGAAAGACGGTCAACAAGCGAGACACTGAGTCGGGCATAATTGATGAAGATAAATAAATAAATAAATAAATACCTATATGTGAAGGAAAGTCGAAGCTGTTAAATCTCACTAGAGCTGCCAAAATTAGCTGTCAATGTTTAATGGCCGGCTATTTTGATAATTAATTAATCAGTTTGAGTATTTTTTTAATTTTTAATTTCTTCCTTTTCCTCCTCGGTGACAGTAAAACTGAATCTCTTTTGGCTGTGGACAGAAGAACACATTTGAGGACGTCATCTGGGGGCTTGGGGAAGCACCGATCAACATCAACACTTATTGACCAAGCAGCTACTCAGTTAACAACAAATATATTGTCTTTCCTAGGGTTACGTTGAAAAACTAAAAATCTGAGACTGAACAGTGTGTACAGATACACTCATGATCAGCACACATAATCCCTAAAGTACAGCTAACCTTTTGACCCCTCTAACCCTCCTAACCACATATAGGCGCCTCGCTAATCTTCAGGGGCTTTTGATTGTTTAATCGGACAAAAAAGGAAACATTAGGTGATATTAAAAAGAAAACCAGAGTCATTGTATGGTACACTGGACGCAGGAAAATGATTAATCGGGCCATGTGAATGGGAGTATTTGTATATATATATATATATAAGGCACATACATGTGATGGGTTTATAACTACCAACCAAAGACCACATGTGTGAATTTCAGCTCCAAAACAAAATGCACCCGAGTCACAAAATGCCCAGGGATAACAACCATGATAAATTACACATAACAAGTTACACTAATGAGGTCCTTCTCTGAGCTAATCAACATTTTAATCATCATCTGCATCTACATTAGCATGCTTTGTTTTCACAGAGCACATTGGAGCTCCCCACACCACTGTTACAGAGTCACAGGAAAAAATGTTTCCTCATCAACATGCATATTTATGCAGCAACATGCCCTCCGTTCTAATCATATCATGACCCGCAACTCATATTTGCACAGCTTCATTTGAGTAGTCAGTCAGGTCAAGTTGAGTTACTGTGTTCACTGGAATGCGTGTGCACAGACAGTCGCCAAAATCCTTCATAATACAGAGTTTATCAACGTTTCGTGGACTGCAGTAGATCACTGCTCCTGAAACAGACCGATGTGACAGGAAATCATGCTGTTTACTGTGGTCAGGACATATGAGGAACCTAAAAATGTAAAAACAACAAAATCAGCAACAACAAAAAACCCTAAACCTGCAAAATAAACAAATCAATAAATAAAAGTTGTGCATTTATTCCCAAATCAGTTGTATTTCTTGGCAAGGCCGTTCTGTTCTGTTGTAACAGGAGCGTGGCAGAAGCAGACTGATTTGTTATGTAGGAATGAAAATGTCAGCCCCTTTCTTTAAAATAAATAAACCAATCATCATTGTCTGCTTTGTAGCATGAAGTCCTGCTGCTAAGTGCTCGGGATGATGAGCGGTAACCACACCGCTCTGACAAAACACTGACTAGTGAAACAATAAGAGCGCGCTTTCCCCCCACTGAAATTACATTTACTGTGTAATTTAAACAAGTGCAGTTGTGTGTATATTATCCAGCTTTGAGGATAATCTGAAACAGAATTCCACTAAAAGGTGTTCATGTGTGTGTGTGTGTGAGAGAGAGAGATAATGTGTGAGAATGAGGTGGATGTAAATGCCTACATCTTTTTTTGTTAAAATTAAGGAGGCTTACTGTAAGCAGATTCCAAAAAGCTGGTATTAAAGTGGGTGACCGGTCACACTGTGGTTGAGGGTTGAAACCGTGAGCTGTAGCTTCAACCCTGCAGCCTGTTCGGTGATCACAAATGTCGACCCCCTGCTGGTTTAGTTTGATTAAACGGATATTGAGCCTAGAGCTACATTTCAGAGCTCAGTGTCGTGCTGCACGGGCTCAGTCCAGGAGATGATGGCTTCTCACTGATCTGTTCGTGAGCCAAATGTGTGAGCGATGAATTTGAGTCTGTGTGGAGAAAATGAGCCTGGGTGTGGAGTTACCTGTTAATAAAATGTCAAGGTGAACAAAAATGAGGTTTTTGCTATCTGATATGTGACTCTGGCTACAACTGGCTGCTCTCAATCCAAGAAACAAGAACAGGAATCATGACTTCCGTCTTACTTTTTACATTTGCTTACAGTTTTTCTTTCCTGCCTGTTTGTGACATTCTACTGTTATGTGTCTATTTTTCAACACCCACTGATAAATAAATAGTTAAATGTCATCCAGCTGTGATGAAGCCCAGGACTCAGGACTGATATTACTGCAGCTGGCTGTGTGACAGCTCACCTGTCCACGGTGAAGAAAGGACACAGTGACTTGCTGCTAGATCCAGATTGATCCTGACTCGGTGTCATGGATAATTCATGATTATAAGTAATTAATAAAGTTGCTGCTGTTGTGTCACATGTGTTAATGTGCACAGCTCTCTCTCTTGTGGAGATGCTCATCCTGCTGCTGCACGATGCTGCAGGTATTTAATAAAGGAAAGAAACAAACTAAACCTTAGCTCCTGTTAATGTTCTGTCGGGTTAGATTCATTATTGGTGAGTCACATTTATCTGATCTGTTTCTGTCTGCGTCACGCTAAAGTTGGATTTTTTTTTACAAAAAGTCAGTTTGTAACAGCTGTGAAACAGCAGGGAAAAATAAATGAACTCACATGAAAAGGGATGTGTGGATTTTAGAGAGCTCTGTTTCTGTGCCTTCTTCAACTGAAGACACAAGCTGTGTCTTTTGCACTCGCTGTAATATTTATGAATGAGTGATTTCATTTGCACTGAGACAGCAGTTGCATTCACTGAAACATAGACCACAGAGTTTCAGACTATCAGAAATAGGGTGGCCAGTGAGGTGTCAGGGTTAACTATGACCCCCCTTTGTCTTTACACAGTCTCACTGTGCAGACTGTGTCTGTGCACAAAACGATAGAGCCATGAAATCACTGAGCCACTTCAGAGTGAACACTTAGTGTGAAGGTTAGACGTTTAGCTGAAGTTCAAAATAAAAGCTGGATTAGACTGGTGACAGTCACATTTTTAGGTTAGATCAAGTCGCTAAAGAATTAAAGAAGGTCAATGTCTCATGTGTGACACAGTGTGTGTGTGTGTGTGTGTGTGTGTGTGTGTGTATGTGTGTGTGTGATGTTGCTCTCACCCTGCTGGCTGGGCTCTGGATCAGCCTGGTTCTTTTTAACGGTGAGGTCCAGCGGGCCGTCCTGGTCGGCCATGAGAAGCTTGCTGAGGACAGGATTCTGTGCAGAGGCAGCAGCTGTACCTCCTCCTCCACCATTACTGGCTCCCGTACCGTTGCTGCTCTGGGTGCAGGCGGGTGCTGAGGCGGCAGCAGCGGAGGTGGGGCTGAAGCCTTGCCCCGGGGTCGGGGATGGAGAGGAGGAGGCAGACGATGGAGGGGAGCTTGGCGCAGGCAGGGGCCCAGGCGAGGAGCTGGGGGCCGGGGCCAGAGACACCGCTCTCGGCAGGCTTTGGTCCTTCATGGTGCCGTTGGGCAGGGGCGGGTCGTCCTGAGTAGTTTTTGAGGTATATTCGGCAGCGAACTGGCGGATCATTCGCTGCATGATCTCACGAGCCACTAGAGGAATGTGAGGGTCTGAGAAACTTGGGAGGTCTAAAGAGAAACAAAACAGAGGCGCAAACATATCAGTAACCCGTCCTCCAGGAATCTGTTCAGCTGTTGGCATGTTCAGCAGCTTATTTATCCCATTTCATCCTGAAAATGTAATCCTGATACTATGCTGAAATAATCCAAAAATCACCCAGAAGCAGTGCTTAATCCTGCCTATTGACCACGTTGAAAGCACCATGATATCAGTGTGGACAGCAGATTACTGCTGCCGTTCTTCAGCGGGGGCTTCCGCAGCCTCTCCCTCAGATTCCCAGGATTCTTAATTTTTTCGCTCTTACACTGTTCAAAATGAGTTTTCCCATTTTTGCATTCACTTGAATATATCTGCACAGACAAACACACTTGGACAGACACCATAGTCTGCACAAAAAATACACCATACTGCAGCGATGATACATAATGAATCAAACAGTCAATTGATAAAGAAATAACTGACATTTTGTTTGTTATAACTGTGAATATGAATCAAAAAATCTGAATACTTGTTTCCATTTTCTTTAGTCTGCCTAATATTATTCTAGATTTAGTTTCTTTACATTTCATGCTGCTAGCTGGACAAAATTAATAATCTGAACACATGGCCTGGGGCTTCTGGTAAACATTCACATTTTAGACTAAACAATTCTCCTAAACAAAAAATGAATTGATGATGAAAATACCTGTGAGCTGCAGCCCCACCATCACCTACCACCTATTGTATTTCAGAGGAGCTTTAGTTTGAAGTTACCATGATAGAATCTCCACTTAAGTTAGTAAAACATAATCAAAGGAGTATCATGAAGATTTCAATGAATGTTTAACCTGTGGACAGGCTGTAATCAGGATAACAACTCCTGTCATCTACAGCAGCATTTGACATTTGAGCATTGTGTCATACTACACCACACTGTACTGTAAGATACTGTCATATCATATCCTTTTGTATCATTCAACATATTTTTAGTATGAATAACATCTTCCTAAGTCAAATTAAATGATCTGAAAATGAACAAATCGATCATTAATTGGGGGATTTTGCCTGATTGACTGGTAAAATGCAAGCTGACTGTACTCCACACCATTATGTACACTATAAAAATAACAATTTAAAGTGCAACAAGTACCAGGAGGAAAACAGAACAGATGTCATAACCAAACTTTCTCTTATCCCCTGCTGTGACAAAACAAACCCATAGCAAACACCGGTCATTGATCTCATTGGTTAATACATCCTGAGCAAAACAACCACAATGACAACACTCATTTGTTATTCATGCATTAATCTGGCCGTGTCCCAGATAAGTCAGCTGCACTTATCTCTGTAGAACCTGTAGCTATATTATTTGGACACTTTCATTGCGTGTCACTGAGTCAATCCCTAAATCCTTCAAACAATACATTAGCCCAAAAATGTAATCCTGGAGCTGTGCTGAAATAATCCAAAACCACATACATTCTGCCCTCTGCAGTAAACTGCCTGTGTCTCTTAATCCTGCATTTGGAACAAGGTCAGGACACCAGAATATACTGCAGGTAAATGTTGCTGTGTGTCAGCATCATCACCACGTCTTCCTCTAGTCCTTTCTAGGTCTTTTCCACCTATTTAAAACGGTTCCTCAGTTTTATCAGCTAATCTCCACCAGTTCTGATGGTTTCATGGTTTCTTTCTCATCTCATTTGTGCTCCAGCTAAAGGAGTAACAATGACTACATAGTTATTATGTGAAAACACCAGTGATCTGTCCAAGTATGTGCTCAAGACCTTTAGTTTTAACTAAACAAAGACTAGAGATGGAAATGATTCCGGCTGTGCTATTTTGCATCCGTGCTCGTCTTCTCTTCATTCCGCTAGTTTATTCCTGAGCCGACCCTTTATTTCTTCTGGGCTGAGCATATTGTGACTTTGTTTAGAGAAGTGATCGCTTCTATCGTCAAAACGATTCATTTTCAGACGGTTATTGGGAGAGCTTTTAAAACAGACGGTATTAGTCTCCACAAGTCGCAGGCCTGTGGTTATGAAATAGCTGCAAGCAGCAGGGAAGGGGTCAAGCAGTTCAGCAGGGCCCTGTCGCCATGGCAACTTGATCAGATCATGCTAAAATCATGGCTGTAAGCACTAGCAGCAAGGTTTATGTCTACTGAGCAAAGACTGCACGTAAGAAATACACAAGGTCACGTTTACTTGTGGTTGTTTGCCTGATGCACATCGAGTTGAGGATGTTCCACCTCAGAGGACTGCAGATGATCAGGTATCTAAACTCACACACTGGTTTTGGTATTTGACAGAGTTTATAAGCACTGAAAACTTGATCAGAAACACCACAACTGCCAGAAAATATGCTGTAAATGGATATTATAGGGTGCCTTCAACTCAGCTTGATTCAAGGGCTACAACAGCGTTTAATTTTTCATTATTGTTCAGAAGTCATGTGCACAAACGCAACTTCAACTTTGACCCACTGGAGCCGCTGGAGTGCTCCAGAAACTTACAGGAAAGAGTCAGGAGACTGTCCCCAGTCAGTGAGCCACATGTCAAAACTTTTCATCACTTCTAATGGCTGTCATCGACTTCTCTGTTTGTCTCACAGACACGGATTTCTGATCATTTTATTACACACTGTAAAAATAACCACGTTACCAAAACACAATTATAAGATTAAAACCGCCACGAACAACGAACACAGAACGTCAGACTTTATCATAACAGGAATCATAAAAAGAAGAGAGATAAATGTGAAAAACACTTCTGTCTGTTTTCACTTCTGAGGTGTTTCAAAGATGGCAGCTGTGCGCTCCTTTGAACGCCGATAGAAAAGATATCCTCCTGCATAAAATCATAAACTCCTTTCACTGATATTCAATGACAACATGACACTTGCAAGAGTTTGTTTTAAGAGTGTTTAGGGACACGACTAAGGAACAACGATCTGTTTTGTACTTTTTGGAGGATAAAAATGTCAAACCTGCCGTGTAGTCAAGTGATCAAAGAGGATAAACAATGAACTGTGTGTGGATTACAGCAGCTACCAAGGCGTTTTGGAGCACCAGCACTGCATGGATGAGCTTTTCATTTCAGTTGTGTTTTAGCTATGATATTCTCTATCATCACTGTGACTCTATGTGATCCACAGGCTGCTGTAAACCTGCACCACAGACTGGTATGGGGGTGTTGTTGTGATCTTGCCTAATCCTCTGTTCATGTTATTTGACTTCTGCGCTCCACCTGAACATTGAACTGTGCGATCCCAGCGACTGAAATGATCTGAGCTTAGACCAAGTTATTCTAGCATGTAGACACACTGTGTGGCATTTTCCCCACCCAGCCGCAACTGAACAAACCTTCAGTGCTAAGAAAACCCAGGAAGCGAATCAGTTTGCTGAAAATGCGACCTAATTATACAGCTCCATGTTGACAGGTGCAGGCTGCCACTTTGGGATTTCTCCCGGGGAAATCCCAGCAGGCAGTGACAATATATGCTGTTTTTGCTAGGAAATGGTGCTTGTGTAACACTGCACACTTGTGCGAAGGTACACAAAAGGTCTCCCTTTGCTGCAACAAAGCAGAGTAATTTGGCAGCTGTGTGTTTTTTATTTTTCTGGGGATGTGTGGGGGTTTCCTTGAGTAGTTTATGAAATATGTCATCCACCCTCAGAGAGGAAGCTTCCTGAGGCATGACGTTAGTGTGTTCTCGTGTCTTTGTGTGCATGATTGTTGTGTATGGATTCATATACAGATACAGTGTCTTGGTACAGTGCTGGGCCACCACGTGCCGCTGGAGCAGCTTCAGAGGCCCCCTGGCACTGAGAGCGCTGTCTAACACGTCAGTCCACAATCTCCTATTGGTGTCCAGTTAGGTTCTAGTGGCTATGAAGGACACAGCATGTGATCCAAATCATTTTCATCCTCACCAAACCAGCCAGTGACCCCTCCTGCCCTACGGATGATGGGAAGAGACCACTCCCATCAGAACAGAAATGTTCCATCACTAGGTAATAGCACTGACATAGTCCTTGTGGATGCTTGGACACCATGGACGCCAAGTTGTTGCTATTATACTACTTTCTAGTCCTGTTTGAGTCTCCTGGAGGACTAGGTTGGAATCTACACTACTGCCAAGCACGTACACTACTGTGCTAGTAGCATAGCTGCTGTAAGGACGTAAATTTAGGAGTGTGTTGTAGACAGTTTCAAAAGTTCTATACTACCTGCCTCAAGCAGGTAAAAAACAATTAAAAGTCAAATTTCTGAGGGGTGCTTGCAACTAATTATTTTCATTACCAATAAATCTTGTGCAATCTATGGTCATTTAGCCTACAGATTACAAGGTGATGTTATCAATATGCTTGATTTCCCGAAATAGCATTTCAGAAACTCAAAGTATTCAGGTTTAAAAAAGCAAATATTTGAAACTGAAAATATCTGAAAAAGAGCCCAAGCAATTCTTCACCTATCATTTTATATTGATCAAATATATGATTAATTAACTAATTGCTTCAGCTTTAACAAGCTCTAGATGTTGCCAGTGCGTGGCTGCTTAACTTTTTCCTTTACTTTGGTGTAAATCAGAGCTACTTGTATTATTAAACATGGCTGTAATGAATTTTGTATAAAAGCAGAGATTCTTTCTGCTTTGATGGCAGCTATGAGTGCTTCATTTGAACTTAATATGTCTGAATGCAAACTAAAAAACACAAAGGGGGGGGGGCTCTTTAAAGAAATAACATTACTTGTTCCCAAAGCAAGAAGTTCACACGTTTCCTGTTTAGTTTAATCAGTAATAATAGACTGCTGACGTTATGTGACGACATGCTCCGAACTCCTGCCTGCTGGTGAATATGCACATGTTTCACCCACTGTTTGCGTGCCTGACCGCCTGATGACGAGTCTGTTACTGTACGAACGGCTGTGTGAGTGTATATCTGTGTAAGTGTGTGTGTGTGTGTGTGTATCACATCATGCCTCTGCCTGTATGACTGTTTATCTGTCTATATATAGCAGCTCTGCAGGCAGCCCTGGCTGTGTGAGTGAAGCTAGATTGATTAGGGCCGGGCATTGATTGGACAAACATCTGCTTCCTTCCTCCTGGAAAAAACACAACAGTTACTCTCACCAGGCTCAACTCACCTCTGGCACAAACTATGTTCCTGCATCTGGACAGGTCATGATGCATTCTCAGTTAAAAAGGGACCATGGCAACTCGGCAAATATTTTGAAATTGAGCAGATATTGACCTGACGTATGGGCCTAAGCTGAGAGAGCATGTAAATACAAGCACCATTATGAAAGTAGAGTCAGTGGTTCTGATCTAATAGGGTTTTTGCCAAATTCACGGTCCATAAACGGCATATATTTGGCATGTGCACTGAAAAAAAGGAAAGACAAAGTTGCTGAACACTACTGCAGCACATTTGAGGTACTACACCAATATTCTTGAATATGTTAGTTCTTTCTACTTTTTTGTACCATTATCTTTCGGGACATTACCTTCGTTACCTTCGTTTTAGTAGAGGCAGACGGTAAATTTGGAGGAGGTGGGGGAGGGGGAAGCTCTGTGAGGATATGAATCAGCTAATTTATTGGATCCAGCTCAAGCACTGATGTTGTTGAAATCCTTTGGTTAAGAGCAGAGTTTGTTCACAGTGTGTTTCATGTCGGGGACGAGGCAACCTGTCACACAGCTGCTGTCATATGTGGACTGAGGAATGGTGGTGCATATGCAATGCTATATATGATTTAATGCATAACAAGGGACTAAAATCAATTCAGATGGACTCGAGTGAATGTGGAGCCAAAGTGAACATGTAGGAAATAGTCTGGCAAGAGAGCTCTTTACAAGCAATGATAGAGCAGCTGTCTCTTAACATTTGTCAGATAATGGAGGACAGGAGCTGTCAGAGCCAGCAGAAGACAGAACACATTGTGTGATGATTTTCACAAATATTTTATTGAAGCAGCACTAGGCTATGTTCACACTGCAGTACTAAACCTGCAGGGTTGAATTGTTGTCCATCCCTTCTGGCAGTAAGAGAATGCAGAATTTCTTTTTTTTTTCTGGAGCATCCAAAATTTTTTTTGGATTCTTCCTTGATTTTTCCAACCAAGGCCATGCTTGTAGTTGCTGTGACAGGTGATCTGATGATCTTATATCATGGATGGATGATCCTAATTAGACACACAATTTGCTTTTCAGAGGGATTATATAAAATGTGTCATTGGGGTTTTATATGTCAGTATGTATGAGTTCAGTCACTGCTAACCAGCTGGCCCTGGTCTGTCCCATCGTGTATTTCCCTGCCTACAGACTGATCAGACTGTTGTAGTGGCGGTCCTCACTGACATTCAGCTGCCTCTCCAGTGAGTCTCTCATACTGAAGACCAACTGAACTCCGCCATCTTGGACTGACAGCTGGGGATGGTAGTTTGATATCTGGTAACGGTGGGCTTTATAGCGTCCTCATTGTGCTCTGCAGCATCGGTGGGCCTAGCAGTATGTGAACTAGTTCTTCACTTGCGGCACATTAGCTGCTACATTAGCAACCTGTCCATCCTGCAGGCAGGGTAGCATGTGATGGAACAGGCTGGGGCTAACTGTTTGTGGTGATGAAGCCTTCAAAAGAAGCATGAAATTGGTGGAGTGAGTCATTATTTCCGTCAGAACTTTAACAATAAATTCAGTCTTAAGACAGGATGCAGGGGTTTGCGAATTGACCTTTTAGCATTGAGTTGAAGTGACATGGCTTGTATCCAGGCAACCATATGTATATACTATATTCATGTGATCACATGAACTGAATCTGTGGGGAGAACTGTGAGTCAGATCATGCATTGTAATTCTACCCCAAAAGATTGTTATATGATCTTCTGGCCAGATCACTCAGCAGTACCTCTCCTTTTCTGCTGCTGCTCCCACTTCAGCTCTAGCAAACCACTCATTACTGGTTAATGTAAAATTCATCACTACCAATGTTACAACGTCACCACATACAATAGACTTAACCGCATATTGCAAAACAGAGAGATTTACCTGACCCTGATAGACTTAATCAGCATTGTGTGAACACATTTGAAAGTCCAGCTTTCAGTGTCACAGTTAGTTTGGTGGCATCACGTGTCAAAGATTTAAAAAAAAAACATGCAGGAAGCACATTTACTTTCTGACGTGTGATGAATTTAATCTTTGCTGTCTGACTGAGAATAAACAAAATACAGACTTTTAAATGCCAAATATTTGAGATCTGTTAATTGGATTTACTCCTCATAAAGCTGTGTTCTCTGTACAACAGAGTTTGTGCGAAGACTCATTTTACAACAAGTAAAATTTTTTTGGAGGATAACTGAAACTTGTAAATTCATCGCAGTGAGATAGGCGCCTACACATAGACAGCTTACATTCCAGTGCATCTGCCTCAGGCTCAGGGTCATTAAACTGACTCTAATATTTCAGCAAAGTCAACAGTCATGACCAGTTCTCCAATACATAATTTACTGTGGCATAGGTGCCCGCACCTTGAGTTAAATGTGGCTTGAGTCAGAGCACAAGTGTGGAAGAGGCCAATGACAAAAACTCTCATATATAGATGATAAGTAGAGAGAAGCCTTCACAAAACTCCTCCACTCCTAAAAGATAAGAAGTGTCTCGATACATAGGAATGTAATGAATTTAGTGCCCTAAAAGGTAAAGCCAAACAAGCCACGGTGACCAATCTGTCACTCATAAATGCTGCTGCATTCATGCTTTTTGTTATGGCTGGTACTGTGGTACTTTCGGTTTGGGTTTTCTAGATTTTCAAAGACTTCTATTTCCAAAAATTAGTAGTACTAGTTTTTCATACCATGTAAAATAACCTTCTACAGAGTTTCCCACATGGCCTCTCGTAGTAATCATGCCACTGTTAGTATGGGTCGGGAAAGTGGGTCGGCCTCTCTGGCCCAGATCTCAACCAGTTTAGGGTCTACCTGCAAGGCAGAAATGTCTTTGTTCCAATTGTGAAACTCTGCCAAAGTTACATGTTGTGTCTCTCAGGGATCAATCCCTGGCCCCCTTTTTTTCGATCCCAACTGTACAAGTTGTCACATTATGCAGATGACACACAACTTTACACACCACTCCCTAACAAGGACTGGCGTCCTCTCTAATTAATTTTATTGAAGTGATAAAGTTGTGCATGATGAATATTTTTCAAGAAAGGAGTGAAAGCAAATTCGACCTTTGGAATTTGGTCATTAGTGACCACTGTCAAATAGCTGCTCAAAAGTAATCTTTTGAATTTGTTGGGTTTGAATAGAATAAAACTGAATTAAACTGAATTGAACTGAATTGAATTGAATTGAATTGAACTGAATTGAATTGAATTGAATTTAATTGAATTAAATTGAATTGAATTGTGTGTCGTACCTTTTCTGTGGAACACAGCATTGAGGAAGTCTTGGGCCTGTCTCTCCAGCCGGCTGATCCGAGACTGCTCCTGTTTGATGTCTTCACACTCCGACAGCACGTGGCTGCCTCCACCGTTCTCTACACTGTGGTCCTACACAGATAAACACACAGACGTAAATGAGTGAGTGAAGGTCTGGTCTGTCAAAAAATATTACTTTTCCACAATTACCACACAGGAGACAGCACCACTAGTTGTTTTTCACTATGATTGCCCAGCTGTAGATGTCCATGGTTCTCCTGCTGTTCTGTGAGGCAACAGATGTGTTGTGCAGAGTCCCTCATTCATTGGCCTGAAAATGGTTGATTCTGCCAAGTCTACAAATACACATAGTGGATTTTTTTGGCACATGTTGTAGCAGTTTTACACTCTCTCCTATGTATCTTGGCAAGAATTCGGACCATATTTCACTGGCTTGACTCAAAATCAGTTAATTGTAGGGCTGAAACTCAAAATTTAATTGTATAGAAAATAGTATAGGTCGCCTGAGATACACCTCAACAGTCTAAAGGCCCAAAAAGACTTAGTTTAGTGTGTGCTGTGCTGATTGGTGATCACATTGGCAATTTACAACTGTAAGGCAGTAGCCAATGAACTAATGTCTTTGCCAATTTTAAGATGAGTTTTAACTGTAGTTGTTATTTGGGAGGGTTTCTTCGATTTATAAAATCAGAATCATTCTCAGTACGTGTTTTACTTTTCAGACAGCCCTCAACACTACTGCCACTTAGCTGTGTCCGAATTGTAATCTCTCAAACTGCTGTGAGGTGACACTTTAGGAATAGGAAAGTAGAAACACATTGGCTGTGGTTTCTAATAGGCTTGTGGAGAATCACTAGAGTATGTGTGAAAGTGTACCAATAAAATGACATATGAAAGACTGAGCTACTATTGTTGTAAGTGGGCCTTATCAAATTGACGGCTTCCTCTGGATATTGAGGAACAACACACTGGCATAGTAACACGACGTGACACTAGATTTACTGCCTCACAATTGAATGCCTCGACCAGCAAGTCAAGTTGCAGTTTACATTCATGTCTACACTCACATGTAGTGAAGACACTGAAGGAATGTAAAAGGTATTAAGTGCATGTATGCCTGACCAATAAAACGTCTGATGGAACACTACGTTGTAGCCATGACTGCAGACAAAGCTTCAAATATGAATGTTGCTCGAAAGAAGCTACAAATTCTAAAACGAGGTGCTTCATATGCATCTTTAACAAAGCAGCACAGAGGATCTATAGGGGACAGTGTGTCAGTAACTCCAACCAAATGTGAAATATGCTCGCACTTCCCCTTCAGTGTTGAATAATGAAAATCTCACCTTTGACTTTCTGGATATAAAATGTCACCAATTCATCATTTTATCCTCATTTTCTCTGTATAAAAGTATGAATTCTTGAGTTATGGCCAAAAAGATGTTTCATAAGGTCACAGTGACCACCAAAATCTAATCAGTTCACCTTTGAGACCAAGCGAACATGTGTGCTCGATGTAATACAATTCCCTCAAGGCATTCCTGATGTATCACCTTCATAAGAATGGGATGGACGTGAAGTCAAAGTGGCCTTGACATTTGACCACCAAAGTTTAATCACTTCATCCTCAAGTCCAAGTGAACGTTCATGCCAAATTTGAAGAAATTCCCTCAGGGCGTTTCTGAGATACATGAGAATGGGATGAAGGGATGGGCAACCAGCTGTCACTGGCATGGAGGCAGAACAAACCAGTGACAATGTGAATTCAACATCTAAATGAGAGAAGGGATTAATACCAGTGTTCATGTGTGTTGTGGTTGTCAGTCAGCTAGTGTTCTGTCATTGTCTTTACAGCAGTAAGCAGGGCATTTGAGAGTGTGATTATGAGTCTGGGTGCGCCAGTGGTAAGGGACAATACAACATAGATGAGAGTGCATTTTTAAAGCCACCTCTCCCTCTATATTTTCACCCCTCAGCTCTCTCTTTCTGCTGGCAGTTTGCATGGCTTCAGATCAATCAATGGTCCCCACCCACTGAAACTCCTCTGGCATTTCACAAACAGGCAGAGGGTAACAATAGAGAGCCAGAGAGAGCATTCAAAACCTGAACAGACGAACAAAAAGCGAAAATTCTATTTGAGTGAGAACTATAATTAAGGCCTCTATAAATTTAATCTCATTTTTTTCACTCTGAGTGACTAACAAAATAACCGACCATTCAGAAAATACTGCTGAAAACAAATCTATAATCCCCGTAAAGCTTTGTTTAATTGATTTATTTATTTTTTCAGTTCAAGTCTTGATCTGTGATTACTGTATTACGTGCACAAGTGAGCTCTGACAACACAACCACTGTTAGCAAGACTTCATCGGCGTAAGGAGAGACAGACAGAGACAAGCAGATGGGGGTTGATGGAGGAGGGTGGCGGTGAGGCGGGGATGTTTTCAGGAGACAGATGGCTGACCTCAGAGGTCCAACTGGGGTCAAGTCGAAAAACAAGCAACAATCGATGACTGAGGGAAGGACACCCCCCTCCCAACTTCCTTCCCTACCTCAGTCGCGCTTTCATACCCGCCTCACAGACTTGATGCTAAAATAGCTGATAATGGTAAACATCCCCAAAACCATTTTACCCACCCAGTGACCCACAACTAGCTAAAGAATGAAGACCAAAAACAATTAAGTAGAACTCAGGGAAACCACTTCATGCAGCAGATCTAAGTGTCGTTTTCCCATTAAATTATTACACAAGTTTTAGAATTTGGTGCTGTTTCCATCAACTACCACTGAATTAATTTAATCAAGAGCACATAATTGGATCAATTAAGTTAAACATCAGAGCATGAGCAACTCTGATCCATCCTTTATTACAGATTCCCACTTAAAACAGCATTTGTGTTTTCTCTGAGTTGTCAAAGAATGAATTTGTCTCCTGATCCACACGGTGTTGTTTATAACGGCCACTATGGTAATAGAGAGTGGGGGTGATGTGCAACAAGAGACCCCGTCTGGAATCATACAAGGACCGTTAAGCACCCCTGACATCCTTGATCTTTGTGTTCTCTTTTATCAGTGAAACGAAGGCCTGTGGCGCTGAGTGGCTGCATCCCACGAATGCTTTCTTTACAGCAGAATAAGCAGAAGCGAGGACAATAGCCATGTGTGTGCATATGTACAAACAGGTGACAAAGTAAAGGAAAAAACTAAATAAGTGGAGAAACATAATGAATACAGATGCTTCCACACAGATGCATTGTAGAATGTAGCAATGGACAATCATGATGTGTGTATAAAAACAGTGCATGGGCCCAGTTGATTCTGATTTTGTGTTAAGATGGCAGGCACTTCAGCCACAAGGGCTGCTCAGCGAGGCAGTGTTTGAATAGGAACAGTGGCTAAAATGAAACCTGCATTAGGTCTACATATGGCACATATGGTGTTCTGCTTCATGGTTTGGGTCTACTTGTTCACTTAGAGGGAAGAGTCACTGCAAATCAATATAAAGCGGTTCTGTGTGATCCCCTTTACCCTATGATGAAGTATTTCCATCCTGATAGAAGCGGTCTCTTCTAGGATGAGAAGGCCTTTGTCCACAGGGCACACAGAGTCCTAAATAATGTTTTGAGTACAGTCACCAGTACTCAAACCCAGCTCAAAATGTCTTGGAGATTCTGGACTGGCATGTTAAACAGTGCTCTCCACCATCATCTAAACACCAAATGAGGGAATATTTTCAAAGGAATGGTGTTCATCCCATCAGTGGAGTCCAGAGACTTAGAGAATTCACTTGGAGAGCACTGAAGCTGTTCTGACAGCCTGTGGTGGCCGAACACCTTATTAAGATACGTGTTGGTTTTTCCATATAAATCCATCTGTACATGGGTTTTTAAACTGTAATCAGATGAACACATTACTATTCTGCTTTAAATGCCTGCTCGCCGATGAGGAACTGTGAGGAGGCACCGGCCACTCTGCTGCTGTGGGAGTCTCACTAATTTACACCCATGTCACCATCCTCCTTCTCCTCCTCCTGCCGCATACATACGCACACACTCACTCACACACACAGACTCACCTCCAAATCATTATGTCACGTTCCTTTCATAAGCTAAATTGGGGTCAAGACCATGATGGTTTTACAACACAAATAACACGCAGTGCAGCAGGAGGAGGAGAGGCTACGATGTGGCGCTTTCAATAGAAAGCTCAAAAATGGCAGCAGACAAAAACACAGAACATGTGGACAGAGAAAAGGAGCTGATTCACAAAAGTAATGCATCCTGTATCAGACAGAAAGCAGCATTCATCTGTTTTTCACAATACACACATTAAAAGATCTAATGGAAACACACATTGAGTCACATTTTCTTTTGCTACGTTTTTGAAAATTGGTAAAACAGAGTGAAACCTTCTTACCTCTCCCTCCCTTAATCTAAGAGGCATACAGAGTAATGGTAGTGAAAGCACTGAATGTGTTTTTAGGCTTTAGGCTTTGCACATAGTACATGTTCTTTTGATTTTATTAAAGGCATTCTTTCTTGTAAACCTTGATGAAAATATCTTACCAATGCTGCAGGGCTGTTATTAAAACTCTACATCTGAGTGGTTGAAAGGTAAAAACTTCTCATGGTCAGTCTTTGCAACACTTACACTTAGTTTAAAGTTTGACATTGTGATGAAAGTGTTTTTTCTTCTTTAGGAGAGTTAGATGAGAAAATGGACAGCTATTGTCTGAATTGGCTTAGCCTAGCTTAGCATACCAGAAGCAGATAGAAACTACTAGCCCATAGTTTGGGTGTCTGTTCACATACAGTGCAAGCTGTGAATGTTGTCCAGTCTTTTCAGTGGAAACAGAAAAAATAGTTTTACTTCAAGTTATATTTTTGAACTAAATGTTGTATGTCATGGCTATGGAATAATGACACTGGTTGTTTTGATGGCTTCTGTCAGCCTCGCTGTCACTATGCAATTCTGTTTGCCACTGGGTATGAAATCTCCTGGGAAAACAGAGGCTCGATTTATAGTTATAAAGAAACACAGTAACTGTGGAGACTCTACTCAAAGAAAGAGAAGAACCCCAGTCGTCAGAAGAGGCAAAGACGGCAAAGAAGCTGTGACAGAAACCGACATAAAGCTAGAGTGAACAGGCATTCACTAAATGGAGGCTTGAAGAGACGAGCGTTCAAACCCGACATTCAGTTGACATTATTTTGACTCAAAAAAGTTGTCTGTTACCACTTTAACCTAAGCTACTTACCTGCCAGTTCTATCTTTGTGTTTAAACCATCCAACTTTATACAGTTTTTACTATGTAAAACCATTATTATTACAATAATAATAATACATTTAATGTTGGCACTTTTCTAAACACATTTGGGGAAACAAAAACATAGTTGAATGCAGGATTTTGCAAACGCCACATGAATAAGCTCCAGCGAACCCTGAACCAAGCATTCTCTGTAGTCTGAGTCAAAAGTGATGACACCCCTTATTTTCTGACTTGTACAAAATAATCACACTGGCAAAGTTACATCTCACAAAATGTTGCAGGGCCTCCTACCTTGACTTTCTCGCGTCTTAAGCAGCAGAAGAGACAGTTTTCATCGAAGGACCAGTCAGACACTTCCTCTGGCTCGCAGTCTGGATCAGAGACAGAAAACACCAGGTTAAGTCATGTCAAACTTCTGCTCCCATAAACCTCGGTATCTCCCAACCTGATGCACATTCGACGAGTCAATGGAAATTTCAGGTCAGTTAACTGGGAAGACATTAGGTAAAAACACTAAAACGACAAACCAAATGACAAAAGGTAAACTTCTATCCTGATTTTTTCCTGCTCTGTTTTCCACTTTAGCTCATATTTTGCATTTTGTTTGCACTATGTGTTTGTTTTGCAATAACGTAGAATAAATATCCAGGTAAAGGTTGAGTCTGAAAACCAGCTGTGACTGAGGAGCGTATGAATCAGTGGAGAAATCCCAGCACAGCGTCTGTTTTCATTCAACATCCAGCCAAGCCTGCAGAGACTGACAGCTGAGGGACCTCAGCCCACAACAACGACAGCATTAAAATGATTCACTTTTAATTACAGCCAATGATTAAATTTCCAAGATGACTAACTTCATATGTCAAGTATGCTGTGTAAAAATGAACCACACCTGTGATTGACAGATAAGCTCAATTCGCTATCGAGTTTATCGTTGCCGAAAGACCACAAACGCTATGGAAATGCCTCTGTGTGTGAGAGAGTGCATGTAAATATGTCTGTGTCTGTTTGTGAAGTATTCATGCCCTAAAGCCCTATTTGCAGAGAACTAATTACCATCTTTCAAGACAGCATTTTCTAAAACATGTTCAGTGAAGACATTCAGCGGAGTCACCTTGGTTCAGTTGGCTGCACATCTTGAGCACCCAGCTCTTATGACTCCCCAAAGGTTTACTGTCTTTCTCAATCAGGTGTAAAAGTGAGCGGAGCCTCTGGATCTAGAGGTATCTTATCCAACTCTGAATTCACAGCTGAAAGTTAAATGCGCGTAATGCAAGTTGTTGAGCATAAATATTGCATTAATACAACAGCAAACAACTATCTGCTATGTGGAGATACAGAGGAGAAATGACGTCCCTAGTAGAGAAGAGTCACACTCCCTGTGTGTGTGTTGTTACCAGAACTAATGTGTTCTATGTTCTGGCAGTGAGTCCAGCCATGTGTGCATGTTAGTGTGTTTGAGTTCCTCCCTTTGAAACTATTGTACCTCCCTGCGCTTATAAAACAGACTGAGTGTGACCTCACATACTGCACTGGAAAAGCAAAAGTGAGGTCTGGAGTATATTATTTTTTATTGTTATTCAGGTAGTCTTTGTGCTCTGATTGTGGCCACTTCAGTCATCAGAGTAGAAAACTTTAAACCACTGGGGACTACTTCTACATCACTATTATAGTTCCGACGTGACTGAAGTAATGGACCAAACCTACATCCAAAACCAATTTCCATAAGCAAATGCTTGTTTTTACAATTTACATGTATTACAGATATTATGTTTCTAGGCAACGAAGAGAACAGAAAAATACAACCTTAACTTATGTTTTTATGTTCTCGCTAAGTTACATTAGTGCTTTGAGGTAGAGCAATGTACTTTCTTCACACTTGATGTTGACTATATAATCCATCACATGACTGTGACGCTCCCCATCATATGACTGTGATGGATTTCACAGCCCAAGGAAGTTTAAAAACTCTGCTAACTGATTTTCATACTGCACAGCAATGAATAGGAACAATGGCTGCTGGGAATCTTTGAAGCATGCACTCAACAAAACGTATGATTTGAAGTTGAAGAACAACCAAATGCGTGGCTCAAAGAACTGTGGTACCGTCTGCTCTGGTTGCAGGTTTTGAGTCTGTTTCACCTCTGACCACACCCAGCTGTGTGTGTGTGTGAGATCTCGCCCTGAGTACACGTCTACATCACTGTAGCAAGGTAAGAAGTTAAATCCCTTAAGGTCAGCAAAAAGGAGATCAGCCCATTAGCATGGCTTTTAAGGAGCTAAAACAACCCAGTATGCTCCTTTAGGAACACTGACATCTCTTTCAAATCATTATATAGGTCTGTTATTATTTTAATTGGACCCCTGTTTTTCGTTGTGTGTGTGTGTGTGTGTGTGTACATGCCAAGGTCCTACATGCTGTGTTAAAATGCAGCAGATCACATGTGTGGCTTTTCCAGTCACAGTTCAGTTTCGTCTCATTTTCCTGTGAGACGCAGAGGCAGATTTCGTTCCTGCACTCCCTTCCTCGTTCTATCTGTGTTTCCTGCAGTAATGAAAAAGCCAGAGGTGAGCTGTGCTTGAACCCCATGGCTGTGCCACTTACAATATCCCTGGGAAGGCGCCAATTAGCTCTAGTCCCACTGGTAGCTTGACCCCCCACCCTCACGCCTGACAAGGTGTGTGTGTGTGCAAGGCTGTGTGTGCAAGTTTCTGAACAAGATGAAGATATTGACACTGTTTGTGTGTGTGGTCCTGCTTGACAGTTGGCTTGCATGCTCTTAAATATTAATTAATCAGCGTAATGTTTCTGCAGCGCCTGGTTTCTTCAACAGGATGTAAATGAGAGACACACTGTGGTTAACAAACAGCTGCAGAAACCTGATTTCTTTGCAGTGTAAATGAAGACAAGCACACGGTGTTTACATGTGTGCAGAACAAAGACAGGTAAAGTAACACTGTAAGAGAAGGGTGAAAAGATCAGTGTATAGGTGGGGGGGTGTGGCTTTGTACTGTGCTTTTCAGTCAGTATCACTAAATCACTTCAAATAGCCTTTTCTTCATTTAGAAATAAGCATGAAAACAAGTGAAATCAGAGTGTATGTGTGAAAGAAATGGAATATGAACATGTACGTGCACAGGTCTGTGTGCTTACAGCTGCTCAACACTGTGTGTGTTTAAATACAAGAGTCTGTATAGCTGAGTGAAAAAAAGTCTCCATTTTGTAGTCTGATGTGTTTTTTCTGTTTAGTACATCTGGCCAAAGAGCAGTATTATGAATTTTGTTAGCAATATCTCCTGTAAACACCAGCCTTTACTGTCATTTGCTCTGAATCACAGAGGAACGACTTCTTTCTTATAACTGCAGTTATTGTGACCTTTAACATTTTCAGCAGCTAAAATCAATCATAGGCAGGGAAAGTGAGAAAGAGAAGAAACAGACCAGAAAGCAATGCAAAAACAGTACAGTACAAGTTGGGCTTTAATCACACACACACACACACACACACACACGCACACGCACACACCCGTATACATACAGCAAGGCTGGATGATAAGGAGTGACAAAGTTGTTCCTTAATACCTTCCTTAATGTGTGATTTTTGATGAAAAATGAACAACTAATTAACTAATAGATGACTATGTACCAGGGTCTCTTTAAATTTAGATTACAAAATTACGACTGACTTACTGCAGCGAGGGCAGCCAGCATATGCCCTTTCTCTAAACAGCGCCACGAGGAATCTTGGGAATGTAGGTAATCATTAATACGGGAGGATGAAGGCCCTTTGAGGCAAAAACATTCATGGGGTTTGTTTTTCCTTCAAAGCTCAAAAGGTAACCTTCATGTTGCACTTTTATGAAATCTAGCGCTGTGTGTGTTTAAATGAGCGAGGTTTCTCTGTCTGCTGCTTTGACTGAGCAAGTGCCAGCTTCACTTGGGGAGAGTTTATATGTGTGTGCCTATGGGGAGAAGTGTAATGCATGAGTGAAAATGACGTAGACAGGCCTGAAATATTCTAAAAATGCCTTAAGTTGGTGGGGGATGGGTCACATGACTCCAGGCCGCCATGTTGACCTTGTTTCTCAGAGAGAGAAAGAGAGAGAGAGAGAGAGGGCGCTCTGGTGACTTCCTTTGCACTGGGCTCAGGGGATCTTTGCTGCCTAAATAACACATATTGCAATTCCCCTCAGTCCTGAGCATTGCAAAACAACTTGCACATAAATACACTGTTGTTCAAAGAAAGTGCATCACCCCTTAAAATTGTAATTGCAATCCGTATGTCCGTAAGTATACGACAATATTCAGCATCAGATGAGACTGACATGCTGAGGCTGTGATGTAACATCGCATCAACACTTATTTCTTGCCCGTGTCAGGACGGTGCCCGGTGAAATTTTCATTTTCATTTCTATTTAAAATGGTAAACTGAAGCTTCTAATCGCAATCAGCTACAAATGTTGTGTTTACTGAAACTGTTAGATAAAGGTTGCAAATGCTAATTTTGGAACATTGTGAGCCCTTGTGTCAAATCTTAGTTACCTCTGCCTCAAATGTACGACATGGTTCTGAACATTAATATGTCATAAACATAGCATTAACTTAGCAGCAGGTAACTATTTGTGAAACTACAGTAGAATATGAGTGTAGCAGAGATTGAAGTCACACTCCTTCCATGTTTGTTGTACTCCGAGCTTTTCTGTTCTGTGTTTCAGCAGCTAGTCTGGCCGTGCATGCATGCTAGTGCATGTGAGTCCCTCCATTTGAAACTGTAAGCCCTCTTTAAACAGAATGACGGTGACCCCCCACACTGAGGAAGCAAAACGAGACAGCAGTCTAGAGAGTTCAGCCGGTGCCCTAAAAACCATTATAGATCTAATTTATGTACACTTACTTCTGTTTAGTGAGGACGACTCTACTGCCCTTTAGCAGCTCTCCTCTGTTTCTTCTTTACTCTGCTGTATCTGTTCCACTCCACTTCATGTGTTTCTGTTTCCACAGGACCAGACTGGAGCAGAACAGATTCCAGCAGACTAAAGGAGAGACAGGTCAAGCTTAGACCACATTAAACAAGTTGGCAACAAGTAAATACAGCCATTCAATACGTTCAAATCTAGGGTGGGCCAATGGTTGTGGTTGGATTGCTTTTTGTTGACTCACGTGTACACAACCTTTCTGGTTATAAATGAAACGTGAAGGTAGTGGGGTGCTGGTGTTCTAATGCAACATTCAGTGGATCTTAATGTCACATACAGCATCTTCAGCTATTAATACACATCTTCTAGTTGTGATGCGAATCATTAAAAACATTACAAAAAGAGTATAAGTGTGAAATTCCTACCTTTCTCTGAACACCAGTGTAAATAAGCATGAACACGAATACGGGGCAGTTGTTTCAGCATATTGAGATGCAGAATGTGTTTGTACAGGACTGCCTTAGTGACGAATACTTTCAAAGACAAGTTTTAATTGATCATCCTAGTGTTTTTCAATTGTGCTGGCATCACAGCTTCATGGATGGTTTCATATCTGTCCTCTGTCCAACCCTTGATCTAGAGGGTAAAAACACATTCCAAAGTTTATGCCTGGTTAAAGTGAGGCTTCTGTGATCTGAAAGTTACAGACGCTTTAGCATCAAACTTTTGTCTTTGTTTTACTGTCAACTCCCTGCCGCAGCTGAGCAGAGAAACAGTGATTGAGGTATGAATGTTTTACTCAATGAACTATAACTTGGGAAGAGGCCTTTTTTGTTTGACTGCTGAGGCCTCACATTAATTTCACATAAACACTTTAAATACAATTCATCTCTGATTACTTCCATTGGAAGCATGTTGGAGAGGGGTTTTAATGGCCATTATGAACAAAGGGAGTGATTGCAGCACCTTTAAACTGTTTTAAGGCTTGAAAAACAGACACATGCAAACAGACACAGGTCCACAGTGAAGTCAGACATTTCAGAAACCTCCAGTATGGTGTTGACGTGCACCATTATCTGACGTTGAAAAAGACAATGCCAGACAGACTGGTTATACAGGAGGCCAGTTTCTGTTGTTGTCATGCTTTGACCGTGAATGCTGTCTTAGCAGATGCATTTTTGGACACTTTCTGTACTGTGTTTAGCCATTTATCAGTTTACCCAGAATCACACATCTCTGCTGAGGAGAGCTCGGTTAGAGAGGCAGTAAAAGAGACTGACAGGAGCCATCACGCTCAGCTGGCCCACACTGCAGCTTTACGTCCCTCTCCAGCTCGGTTTTGGCATAAATTAAAGATGGATATTGTATGAATTAAACATACTGTTTTGTATTCTAAGCAATTTTGCAGCTGTGACAATTCTGTAGGCATGGCAGTAAATGTCTTTAAATCAATGGGAAGATGCCGGCTTGCTCATTGTCATTCGAGCATTTTCATTGAATATCTATACGGTCTCACACACTGAGCAAACACGAAGCTAAATTAAGAACTGAGCTCTTGCTGTAAGTATTTATTTTATACACAGCAAAATGGAAAAGGCAATCCACAGAACAGCAACATCAAAATCATTTCAGTTCTTATAAACAACATTATTAGCAAAAAATGTTTCCTCGTTATGGATTTGTTTATTCATGTATTGTTTGTTTCAGTTTAGTTTGTAGTCAATGCTGTTTAATTAACTGTAAATAATGTTGTAAATCTGTTGTAAAGATTTTGCTCACCGACATTTGCTTTATTAACATGGTTGTTCTGTTTGTATATAATTGATTTTGCAAATGCATATTTGTTTGTTTGTGTGTCTGTGCATGTTTACCTTGGAAAAGAGTGATATCTTTGACTAGTCCCGGCCCAAACAAGCCTTCCAAGATGCTTTCAAAGCCTGCGAGAAAGAGAAGAGATGTGATGTTAATGCCAGCTGACACATTTACCATCAAAACAACAAATGGCTGCAATTAAATCACTGACACACAGGACAGAGAAGCTACAGCATTGTTCTTGAAAACCCAATAGTTGCACAAGGAAACCATTTTAAATGATTTTTAAACCTTGATTTTATCTTTTGGAGGAGGGGAACATGATGACAAACTGCTTTTCCCACAGGGCATGTTTTTGCTGATGAACAGCCGCCACTGTTCTCATCCAGCAGAAATAGAACAGATAAAAAAGAAAATAAAAAAACAAGAAAACACAAAAAAACAACAGCAAAAGTGTAGCATATTAATGGATGTAAACAAGTATTGATTTTATGCAAACTGATAGAAATAATCGACATTATATTGTATTGACATACACAAACACACAAACACACAGTTGTGCATATATTCAGACAATAGAAGCTCTTTTAAGGCACATTCACAATGATGTAAGAGCACAAAAACAAAGGCTTTTTACAGTACACACAAAACACACAGGAGCAGAAACACACCAAAACATCTACAACAGATAAGGCTCTGAGAGTGCTTATTATGCATATACACTCAATATGCACAAAAGACACACACACACACACACACACACACGTCTTTCTTCCCAGCTCTTAAAGCAAATGAGTGCTTAACTCTAAAACACCAAGCTAATGTCACTCACTTTTTATTAACTGTAAATACCCCCGATCTGCTGTTGCCTGGCAACAGCATACAGAGAAACATAAATACATATTGTAATTTTCAACCTGCCCCCCTCCCCCCTCCCTCCCCAACCCCCAACTCATCCTCCATTAAATGGAAATGGAGGCAGACAGAGAGAAACAGAGACAAAGACGTGCACATGCATGTGCAAATATGAGCGCATTTTCAGCAGGAATCACAAAGGTTAGCAGAGTGCACGCACGCACAGACACACATATATATAAATAAAAACATACATGTGCACACATAGTTCAAGTGTAGCCAGTTCTCTCAGTGCTGAAGGTGAATGTCTGAGGCCACATACTTTCATTGCAGGAGAGGTTGATAAACCACAGCTGCATTCAATTGTATGTCTCTGGTCTAAAATCATTACACTCATATCGACAGCAGCAAGGCTTCAGATCCAAAACCGCCAGCGTTACAAGGAAACAATAGGAAACAGGACAAAGATTCAGTGATGGTTCTTGCATGCTTATTCCAGGTTTCAGTCCAATGACTAGTTATTGAAGAAATCTGGATGGTATGAATCTGTAATATTTTCTTTTAATGTGACATTTATTATGTTTTGCCGTAATGGCTACAGGATATGAGACAATTACGATCCATTAGAGGTAAGATGATGACGCATGTTTTCTCATCTGTACTCGAGCACCTTGTTTTGAAACTGTGACCATGAAGTTACAATCCTAACTGTGAGCTTCAGTCTGATGGTGTTTTAACCTTATAGTTCCACTACATCTGTTCATTCAAAAATCTGCTTCAGTGTGTTTGTTTCAAATCAGTGAACACATTCCTGATTATGGGCTTAGACATGCCAGTATTTAAGTCACATTGCCTTGACAAAAAGTGTGTAAGATGGTGTGTGTGTGTGTGTGATAGAGGGAGACAGAGAAATCCCTCATTACCAGCCCTTCAGTCTTTCAGCTTGTGTTGGCCCAGTGCCAGAAACAAATGAAGTTGTGCTATCCTTTAAATTCCTGCATGGCCTGTCATGTGGTGATGGTATGATATGCACATCAACACACTACACCAAACCAATTCCAACCTTTTTTGATGGGCAGCCAACATTCATCCTCCTCTTTTCTCACTTTCTCAAATTTTCAGAGTACTGCATATGGTGGAAAAGCATATCAGCACGTCCTCCCCCCACCACACACACACATACACAAACATCACAAAGTTCCCTTAAACCTGCACATGCAAAATTCATGCGGCCTACAAAGGCAGCTTTGATAACAAAAAAATGGAAGCTTCAAAGAATTTTCACAAGCTTCAATTTTTTCTTCCTCTCCAGCTGCCTGTATGCACAGAAATACAGCTCGCCTTTCAAGTCAAGGGGGAAATAATTAGGGTTGGAGCACTGCAGCGTGAGAAATCATCCCTGGAAGTAAAAGTTACACAGACCCGGTGCTATCTGGGCCAGAAGATGGTGAGTGGTATTATATTTTGAAGGGATGGTCTGTTAAAATGCATCTCAAGCAGCGGCCTGTGTAAAGTAGATGATGACTCCCCCACAAGGCCAAAGCTGTGATTGGACAGATGAGATCGGGGATGTGATTGGACAAATGAGATTAGGGGATGTGATTGGCTAGATGAGATAACAGCGACAAAGTCTCTTGAGCCACAGGCAAAAAGCTCCAGAAATGTAGGTCAGTTAGTGAACACACTGTAGGCCCAAAAGCATTTACACATGACATGGTAGAGTGAGAGAGACCACACACACACACACACATACACACACACGTGCGTGCACATACATTATGACATCTGGGATTTTGTCAGTGTGTGATGCAAAAATACATGTGAATATAAAATCTCTCCGTCTCTCACACGCATATGCACACACACACACACACACACACACACACACACACACACACACACACACACACACACACACACACAAACGCAGCGCTGTCCCCAATCTCTGAAACCTCTATTGTGTCACTTCATTTCACTTCACAGAGTCCAGCAGCACAGCCGAGAGCAGTGTGACACAAACTTAAGAGACTCACACACACAAAGGCGCACAAAAAACACACACAAATACACGCATGGAGGGAATCACAAGACATCGAGCTAATCCATGTGCGCCAGAAAGGAGAAACGCCAACCAATAACTTCAAATATGTGAACATATAAATGGCACAATGGAACCTTGTTGATGGAGAAGCTGCTGCAGACGGAAGATCTAACACAGAGATGGGATTTATGTTAACATACATTCTGTAGTTTTAGAACTATAGCTCTTACCAAACCAACACAACCATACGGCACTATAACAACAAGCAAGCGCAATTTTGACAGTTGTGGCACCTGCCGGCAGTGATTGCTTGCAAGTTAATTTTACATCGCAGAAAAACTAATTTCTCTACTTAAACTAAATAAACTCTCCGTTATGGGTATTCTTAGTGTATATGGGAAACACAGAGCATCACAGACGCAGCAGGCTGTGTGAAGAAAATAACTTGTTGTCTTTAATCTGAAATGCCAATCTAGCCAACACACATAAAACATAATAACATCCTCATTACCTTTCATGTTTATCTTGTAAGGTTACACATCACATCTTGAAGCTATGCGAGCATAAGATCTGCTTTGATTTGCCTTCTAGGAGGAATTTCTAAATGCTGATCAAATCTGAGCCTCATTCAGCTCTCTGGCAATTGGATTGAGAGAATATGTCAACTGTGACAACTTAACCGTATAATAACTGGAAGAGATTCATTAGTTTTCTTGCCTTGTGTGTGTATGGAGAGCTTTTCAGAAATGTTCAGCAAAAGCCAAACTTATCTGTCTCAGTGTGAACACGGCATCAGGGAAATTCAGCAAGTACTGCTCTGAAACATTAAAGGACAAAAAAATAAAACACTCCCAGTGATGTTGCACCACTGCTTTGGTGTCTGTTGAGAGCAACTGAGCTGCTCAAAAATTCATTGAGGGTATGCTTGTCAAATGAAAGTGCGCACACACCATACACACACACACACACAAGCATGTGAAGAAGCAGCATCTCTCCCATTTCCAACAGGAACTCGACACTGAGGGAAGCAGCACAATCAATCTGAGAATGAATAGGGAGGGGAGAGGGAAGAAAAACAGGGACGCAGAGAAGCAGCACAGAGGAACCAATGTTTGGCTTTCTTGTGACCATTGGACATAAGCTATAAATAGAGCTGCATGAGCATTAATAATTTAGTATGACCAAAGCCTTTAGAACAGGGCCCCTTGCTTGGTCCTGATCAAATCAATACTTAATTAACCCTAACAGGGGTATGGAGTTGGGGCAGGGCAGGCTTATAGTCTCTCAGAACTAGTTTTTAAGACGTGCTGTTTCACCATTTCGAAAATCAAATGTGTTTATAGTCGATTCAAATGGCCACACACGAAGGCGGAGTGAAAGGCTGCCATGGGGGGGGTTTGTCCAATGAGTTTGTCTCATTGGACAAACTGTCCAATGAGACATGAAAAGTGGGTCCAAAAGTCTGATCGTCAGTTTCAGCAAATCGAAATAGAGACCAGACCCCTTATCCAAAGTTAGAAAGGTTCAATCAATCTAATGTCCAGTTCGCAGTGGGGATCGTGTCATATGTTTTTTTGAAGAGCCAATATAGATTTGATTACCGACGATCAAGAAAGGCCAATAACCAATATTTGGAATTGATTTACATTAAATGGTATGTATTAACAGTATGTGATAGCAGGAAGCCTGTCATTCATGACAATGTTACTCCATTATAAAGGATTACTACAACCTTAGCCTAGCCGTTTTCTATGTAACAAAGAAACTGAGCATTCTTGTGGAAGATTGTCGTGCTTGTTACGACTTCAGCAGTATTTGCTACATCACCTTCCAAACAAAGCCCAGCTAATTCACTGGAGCTGCCCCGCTCTCCAAATGCGCTCATCTGTCCCTCTGCGTAAACAATAGCTCTCAGCGATTATCTGTTACCCGTCACGAGTAACCAGTCAGATGGTGATGTGGGCAGGCCACTGCTGAGACCACAGAATGACTATGGAAAGAAAGCGAGCTGGCTGCATCAGAGCCAAAGTAGCACATTTACTGTCTTTAGTGATGATCCTCCAGTAAAAATAGCTATGCCGTAATGGGAAAATTCCAAATATCAGCCTAAATAATTGGCCAATAATAGGTCGAACCCTGCATTTCTCCCCGCCACCCTGACAAGACAAGGTAAACATTTAATTTCAGTGCTTCTTTCGAAAACGCAGGGTCTCCATAGTTTTAACGATTAATGAAAAGGCAGCGTACTCTAGTCAATGTACACGTAGACAAACTCTTCAAGACGTGAGGAAGAGTCAGGGAGGACAGAGCTGCAACAGTTATCATGAGGGTATCTGCAGACTAATATAACCTGCAGGTTAGAAACACTGTCCTGTGCAGCTGTACTAATATGTGACTAGCCAGCCATGAGCTATAATGTATGGATTAACCAGCTGATGCAAACACAAGCACCAGAGCTCCTCCTGAACTAAGGCCTGTCCGTTTGCAAGGAGAATTTAAGCAACAAATTAATCACTTAGTTGTCCACTATGAAATTAATTTTCAACAATTTGGTAATCACTTAATCAGCTAAAGTAATTTTGAAGAAAAAGACACCTTAGTTTGAATATTTTCTGGTTTCCTTCCCTCCTTCATGACAAGTGTCTTTTGGTTGTGGACAAAATTAGACATTTGAGAATGTCACTTTATATGTGGGAAACACTAATCAACATTTTTCACCATTTTCTTACATTTCATAGACCAAAAAATGAATGAATTAATCATGAAAAATAGCCGACAGAACAATTAACAATGAAAATAATCATTATTTGCAGCCCTAGTTAAAATTAAAGTCATGAAAGTAATAAGAAGAAAAGTTCAGAATTAAACAAAGACTAATAAATGGTTAATAAATACACATAAAATGAAGCCTTGTGCTCTCTGTGGCCAATGTATGTGTTAGTCAAAGGCCTAAGAGGCTTTTTCCACTATACAGTCTGTCTGTATGGTCTTTTTGATCAACCAATATAAAACAGTAAGAGACAAACTTTTGTCATATTCATTTGTATGGTACTAACACTACACCCAGAAGCTGAAACCCTTTTTTGACAGGGTAAGATAAACAGCTACAGACCTCACAAAAATAATTTTTTCTTGCCTCATAAGCAGCAAAAATCAAGCAGCTACTGAGTAATTAGCATTAGCAACTACAGCTGACCAATGAGTATGTTTAATACAAAATTAAAATAGTGAAAATTAAAAAGTACAGTCTATGGTTCCATCACAGCCAGAAGGTTTGATTAACAAGTTGACTTGCTGTTGCTTTGTTATAATATTAACAGAAACATTGCTGTATTTTTTCTAGATCATGAAAAAGAAAGCTGCAGTGAAGATTCCAAGATGGAAGAAGCCTTGTAAAAAAATCATAACCTGAACTTTATCTGATCAATGCTGCAGCAGACCTCTCCGATCTCTGTGATCTTTGCTCTCTATACTATAGCAGCTCTAATTAGCTGCAACGCTCTCCACAGAGGCTGGTGTTTTGCAGGTAGAAATAACATTCTCTGCAACGTTATTCTCTGTAATTCTTTGCACTTTGACCCTGATTATAGCGTCCACGCAGCAAAACATGTAATCCACTCTGGTGACAATGAGAGACATGGTGAGGGGACTCGGATTTGGAGTGACACGGGGGCATCACATGACAAGTCAACAACCAGAAACACTGGGCCAGAAATTTACTGGCAGACGAATCTATTCTTTCCACACATGTTCCATATCTACTGTGCTCTGGATTCAGCTCACAGGGACTATACAGTATGCCTAATGTGGTGATGTTACAAAATGATATGTGTAATCAATCTTAAACTGAATCTTTGTTGTGTCCGAGTGTGTTCCTTTGCATGGTTATCGTTAGTAGGGCAGCCATTTTGACACAGGAGAATAAAGAGCCCTGATATGTCCTGCTGTACCAGCATGCACATGATAGGAAGTTTTCGACGTGTCATTTCTTGGATTTCATCTGCTCTTATGCTTAGCTATTCATACCAGCTTCAAACCATATTAATCAAGCTTCAACTAAAGCTCAGCCTGAAATGAAATGGCGGTCAAAGTAAAGTCAAAAGTCAAACATAAAGCAGATTTTGGGGGAAATGGAGACTAGATTTGTTGACTGGTCACAAAGCAGGTCACCAAGTCAGATTGAAACGACATTTAAATGTTGTCAGAGTACTGGATCTAGGTTAACGCTCCACACTGAAACAAAACTGAAAGCGTTATAAATGATGCTGAATACACTATGGATTTTCAACCATAACTGACACTGAATCAATATCGATTCAACCATTATATAAATAGTCAGTCTAAGCTACATTTCATAATAATAATAATCTATACTTTATTAGTCCCCTTGGGGAAATTCGTTCTCTGCATTTGACCCATCCATACTAGGAGCAGTGGGCTGCCGTGGAAGCGCCCGGGGAGCAGTCAGGGGTTAAAGGGCCCACAGTGGTGGTGACTTAGCCAGGGATGCAAACCAGCAACCCACCGGCTACAAGTACGCGTCACAAGCCACTAGCCACCACTGACCTCAAATGATTATACCATAAAACCATGTTAGTGAAACAATACAGATTCAATCGTCATTAAAAATGCAGTGTACATCTACATTTTAGCAGATTTAAAACTGAAATGTTAAAATAATAAACTATTTTGTGTGTGTTGTCACGTATTTCACTCAATATATATTAAAAAAAACTACCAGTACAAAACTTTTCCAAAAGTTGCCTTGAAAGCAAATCTCATGAATCGTTTGCTGACATACATCTGTACATCTTACAGAACTTGAAATTAAGTAATACGACATCCTGAGAATACAACACTGTTTATGAAGAGGTCCAAATGTGTAAAAGCACACACAACACCCTAAACTGCAGGTGTGCCTACTGCACGTGTCCCAGGAAAACAAATGGTGCATGTTTGTTATGAGGAGAGACTCACCAGGAGATTCTCCATCGACCTCTCCTTTGTTAATTCATCATTAGAAGAGCTGTAATCAGAGGAGCTTTGATAAAGATATATTTTTTTATCATCAGAGCCGAAATAAAGTGAAAAAAACCACACGACACACCTAAGGAATAATCATATCGACACAAAGCCTCAGGCCAATCTGTAAACACCTGCTATATCCTGGAAAAACTGCACTACGAGATCAACAAAGGAGCTTCACTATTGAAAAGCTATTGTGATTCAGAAAACACATCAACTGAGGACTGGCGTCAAAGTAGCAGCTTCAATACTTGTAGGGTCACTACTACCCAACACTGCAAAAAAGTAGGAAAAAACTTTGTATAACAAAGCAGAAGTATTGGGACTGTACCTGCCGTATGATGTCAGCTAGGCTAACAGAAGCCAGACTTAAAATAATGACTGAACTCTTGGTCACAACAACGATAAATAATACTACAACAAATATGTTGCAGCTCATACTATTTTTTTCTTTTTTTCATTATTTACCCAAATATTACACTAAGATTTTTAACAGTATGTAAAAGATGTGTGTAGCCTCCAGGTCTGTAAAGTGAAGCCAACACAGATGTGCTTTAAACCTGCATTCTTTCTAACAGCCAGCAGGGGGCGACTCCTCTGGTTACAAATAGATGTGTGACTATATAGAAGTCTATGAGAAAATGACCGTACTTCTCACTTGATTTGTTGCCTCAGTAAACATTTTCCTAATGAGCATATGGTTTCTGTGACGAGTCTCACGTCTCCTTCGATACACATGATGTTTATTTTGTAAAGTACAGTCCCATTTAGAGTATAACAGACTAAAATGCAGGGTGTTTCTTAGGGTAGGGCTACCTTATGATTGAAAGCTAGCAAATGTATCACCGTGTGTAGTGTCCTCGAGTTCTCGGTCTGATCCGACCCCTTCCTCGTTAACTTCGGTTTCAAAAGAGCAAGATGGCGGTCGCCAAATGTCAAGCTTGAGGCTTTAAAATGGTAGACCACAAACCAGCAAGGACATCACTGCACATCCATCTATTACATACAGTCTATGCCTAAGACATATTCTGTCCATTCTTTGTAATTGACAGTTAAAGTGAATTCTAAAAGCTTCTGTCTCGTCTTTGAGGGACTTTTTTTTCTCCATGCAAGGTTCATGGCAATGTTCTCATGTCGCCTCAAGGAACAGCTGTCTGGCTTGACTGGATGATGCCTGACTGACTGACTGCTGCATAGAAATAAAATTCAGTTTGACCTTGCCCGCAGTGCCTCAATGGAGATTGAGTGTCTGATTTCAAGGCTGCAGAGGACAGACAAGCAAAAAGTGATGCTTTAATGAGGCACTATAGGGAGGGAAGATCATAATTTGCCTCTAAAAACATGTAACCTTGGTACAGTATCACAGTCATCAACATGTCTGACAGCGTATCAGCTGTTTTGGTATCTCAAACTGTTTATTTCTGATTATCTATCTCTATGCAGACTTTTGGATGGCATTTTTGCCTTAGAGGATGTGAAAATTTTAATTCAGGTTTCGTGAAAGTTAGTATAATAGCTAGCTGACTTTTAGGTGTTCACTTTGGGAGGGGACTAATCCCCAAACACGCTCTGTGTGTATGCGTAGTCATTATTCAAATCAAAGGACCTGCTGTATGATTTTGATCCTATTTTTTCTTTGCTAACAATCTATCTCAGTATCTTGATAAGCTTAATGTGAATCAAGGTTTGTGTAAACTTAAACCATCAAAAAGCAGAGTTGTTTGAGGATTTCTTTGCATTGCAAATAATGCAAAGCTCTGTTTCAACTACTTTTATTGTTTATTCTTTTTTTATGTCGTTATATGGTTTTAAAAGAGCAGTGCTGCATTTCTGAACACAGTTAAGATTCCTGGAAAGTGTGGAGTCACTTAAAAAACTGAAAACACAAAGCCGTGTAGAACAGAGAGCGAGCAACGATTCACAAACATCACAGCAGAGGAAAGATCAACTAAATCCTTTTTCTCTCTGCAGGAAAACAAACTTCAGTGAAACAGTCGAACCATTTTTTTTGTGTGTGTCTGTGTGAGAACAAATACAAATATAAAAGCTTGTTTACGAAGAGTCACAACCACCTCTGGCAGAGAATGTGTGTATATGCATATATGTATGTGCATGTATGCATGTATGCGTATGTGTGGGCGTTTGTCCTGGAGACTGAAGAGGAAAATGAATAAAGCAAATATGTGCATGATTGGCCAAAGGCGTGGTAAAACACAGAGAGACTCAAACAAACAGCAGGAAATGAATCAAAAACGAAACACACAACCTAAACATGGTGTGTCGATTCAATCTGACGGCTTCTCGGCAAACCAAATCCCTAATCTCATCTCATCTCTATTTCTCTGAAGTATCCGCTGATGAGCTCAAAGGAGGCTGATGTGCGCTGGCAGCTATTTCTGTGACTAACACACCACCGTTACACACACATGTGCGCACACACGCACACACGCGCGCTTGTTAATGCAGCAGAAACACTGTAAAAGCAATCAAAATTGGGCGGCGTCTCGAAAGAAGGTGAATCAATACAAGAATGCCTGTCATCACAGCACGCATCAGACTGTGAGGTTTGGAGGGTTTACTTTATCTTTCTGTAATTTCAACATCTGAACACGGTCATGGCTTGGGGAAGGCATGGAGGAGGAAAAAAAAACTAGGTCGAGCTCTGTGATTGGTTGACAAATCACCCCTTAACATCAAACAGCGAACGACTGGATGTGTGCAACGAATTACTCTTCTCAGACACACAGAGTGTACATGCAAGACTGCCTCTGGAAATACAATCGACTGGTCAAGGCAAATTTGGGTCCCTGTTTCCCCAGAATGCACTGGGGCAGGCTTGGACTTGGATGGGTGTGGTGAGGCTGCTCTAAATCTGCGCTCTCTTTTCTGTTCTCGTTGTTCGGTTCTGCAGCCAAGCAAACGTCTCTGTGGGAGGAAAGAAAAAAGAATCATTCCAATTACTCGTCTAACTATCTAATTATTTCATTATGTGGTGGAGAGCAGGAAGGAGGATGAAGATGTGTCTCTGTGCTTCCTTTCACCCTCCGCGCTCCACTCCTGGTGACGACACCTGGAACTATTTAGTATTACCTCTCTGCTCTGCTTCCAGTCAGGCTGTGCAGGATTTACAGCTACTTTCTTCCTCTTCTCCGCTATGTTTCACCTCCAGTACAAACATGCAACACCCCTTACATTTTTGCCCTCCTGCTTTAGCATGTGTTCCCCCTCAGCACCCTGTTAGATCGAGAAGAAAGTGAGAGGAGAAGGAGGTGCAGGCGGATGGAAGTGCGAACAAGAAGCTAATTGAAAACAATTAAAAGGGAGATGGGGCTGTTTGTGCAAATGAAGGAGTACGTAAGGCGGGGGGCGGGTAGTGGTGATTAGCCAAGTATTAAAGAATGGGAGTGGTACTGTTTGTATTCTTTCATTTTCTGCCAATTACCTTGCTTAAGTGGTAAACAGTAGGGGTGTGATGGAGCGAAAGGGAACAGAGGGTTGCATACAAACTGGACTGATGCTGAACTGGAGAAGTGTTGGCTGCCTTCCCTTCTAGATTCCTGTGTGATCATTTACTGAGAAACAAGCACGCTGCGACGCCAACAAACAAATCTTTCATCAAGTAAATCCAGAAGCATTCTGCTCAAACTGAGGATTTAATGTGAATGCAAGCACAATAGAAACGAGCCTCAGTGTCCCTTCTAAAGCCTCCTGCTGTGCCGACAAGTTCATGTGGGATTTCTTTAATTGATTCGTTCGTTAATTAATAAACTTGAAACACGCTATTGCTCCGATTTTGTTTAAGTGGACCTCAAATTAAGTCTTTGTCAAAGTCATCTGACAATATAAAGGAGCTCTTACTGTGATTACAGAACCTAGAAATACTTTCACTACCCAAGAAAAACATGTTGTATTACAATAAAGATAGATGAAAGATCAAGCAAAGTAAACTAAAGGACTTCAGTCTGGTTAGGAGCTGCACATGTAAGCTATTAGGTGGTCGTAGCGCTTCATCATGCTTACTTAAAGATGGATGCTGACATCAGAAATGTTATGACTTTTCCTTACTAGCAAAAACTTTGGAACTTGGCAGATGACAGGTGACTGAAAGTCTGTCCAGCAAAGGAACAACTGAGTGAACTGACTGAAAGGAAAGCCTGAACTATGGAGTTAGAAAGAGGCATAAGGGCCACCAATTATCAGCCTGCACAATTATTGGATTAAATATTCAGCATTGTTTCTCTTATTTGTATTTTAAAAAAAAATCTGATTCCTGATAAAATAAATAATTTAAAAATGTAGGACTCTGGCTCTGATGCAGCCCCCTCTCTCTATCCGTTGACACCATTCTGTGGTGTTGTGCAAAGTCCCGCCCACAGCGCTATCTGATTGGTTACACGTCACGACTAATAGCCAATCAAACCTGAAGTATGAATGTTGAAAAATTCTCTTTTAATTAAACAACATTAAAAGGCATTTATAAATGAAGTTTCGTGCTGCAGTTTGTGTTATTCTAAATTTTGATGTCCAGATTTGAATTATTATTACAAATATATATCAGTTCCAAATATCGGTTTCCTTAATTACCAGTAATCAGTATGTACCTTACAAATAGCCGCATCGGTCCACCCCTAACGTGTTTGCTCTGTCTTATTAATATTTTCTTGTTTTGTGAAGCACTTTGTGATATAAAAAATTCCAAGCACTAAATAATTAAATGTAACTTGTGACTTGACCAGACGGGGTGTAAAATGGGTCAGTGTCTCCGTTCTATTTACCGTGGCCTCCAGTAGGCCGTCTGAACAAGCACAACACACTGACACATGAACTGTGTCAAAACACACTCTAAAGATTAAATAATGATGACAACCTGCACTACAATTCGCCGGATCCTTCCACTCTGCATTCTTTAAAGAAAGTAATTAAACGAAATTAAATTTTTGAAGTAGTTTCGGCCCTTTGATCTGACTCTGCTGACCTTAAAATTGTGCAGCCTTCTCTCCTTCCCCATGAAAAGGACAAGAGTCTTTCATTTCCATGGCTAATACATGCTCCTCTTCACATGACTGTATAGATCTTTCATTACGCTACAAGGTCGCAAAAAAAAAAAAAAAACAGGAGGGAGGGGATAACAGAAAATGGATGTCACAGAAAGCCAACAATAAAATAAATGAAGTGCAGACAGTTTTGAGATGCCAGGAGCGCCATGAAACATTTTTCTTGCTCATCAGCCTCTCTTTAAATTCTTTTCAGACAAAAGGACAAATTATTTACAGCTGAAATGAAGAGAAGGGGGATAAGACTGTAAAAGAAAGATGCGAGGTTTCAACTGGTACTGAGACCGAGACCTTGCCTTTTAAAGACCGTGACGCTCCGTTGCACCGCGGGCCGCCAACAAGCACTCAGAATCATTTCCAAAGGGCAGCAATTTGCAATTCACTGGAAACAGAAGCCTTTCAGATTGAAGAGGGTGACAAACGGCCCTGCCTCTGGCCTTGAATTTCCCTCTTTTTTTTCCCTTCTGTTTTTGTTTGACACTGTCGCCCCTCGTAATGAACGTCAACCAACCTTTCGTCGACCACAAACGCCCGATCACCCAGCCCCACCTGCTCATTCACCCACTGCCACAAACTCATGGTGCCTCTTGGATACAACAGAATCCAGGAGGGACTTCTTCATTGATTTTGTGACCTCAGCAGTAATACACGTATTTCTTTAAGCATCAAAAGCAACAGATTCTCCATAGAAATAAAAAGCTGGGTGATAATTTATTACAATTTCCATCACATGTAGCATAAGAACAGGAGAAAGCAGGCAAGATTACTGACTGTGTTCTCCAAGAGTTGGCATAGCAACCGATGGAGACCAGCCTCAATCGACTTTTAAAGCTGAACAACAGAAAAATAATTATGGCTCGTCTAATTTACTCTAATTAATGATGATTAGTATTGGGGAGATAACTGTTTACGTCAGGCAGCGCGGTCCTTCGAGCAAGCAGGAAAAGATGAACTATTAGCTGAGATCTTTTAAAAACAGAGGCATTCCTGAGGTCTGCTAAAGGGGAGTCAATGAGCCCTACGAGCAGGTGGCTGAGAGGGCGTCACTTAGGTGGAGGTGGGGGGTGGCGCAGGGTTGTAGGCGTACATAGACTGTAAAGCCTGTCCCACAAGGGCAACTCCACCAGGGGACTAATGTGCCTCAGAAGGCTTGCAAACAGGGCGGACAGGCCACAGAGGGTGAAGGGCTTCATTATCAAGGGATGTGTTGGGCTGTTTATGAACCAGAGAAGGAGCACACTTGGGGTTTGTTCATGCAACCAAACTTTGCATTTTTGTTATGTGCTTACATGGTGATTTACATCTGATACATTGAAGTGAAATTATTAAACACAAACTATTGTCTTCTTGCTATTGCTGAAGTGTCTATCAGTGGTACATGTGGTTAGCGTTTAATTGCCCAGGCCTATGGCGCAGCGTCCATCAGTTTCACAGACACGAGCTTTCACAAATGCTCCCGGAGCAGGCCATGGAAGTGTTTTAGCCTCGGATCGAATCAGACAGTCGTCTCAGGGGTCTGCAGGCTGTGGATCCGGGTTCATCACCAGAGTCACCGGAAGCTTTGAGCTCATGCTGTCGCGTGGCAAAGTTTGAGCAGTGAGAGCAACACTATGGGAAAGTTCTGTTGCCGTGGCACACGAGTCAACAATCACATGCTGAATCTCCTTGTTAGCATCAAAGAGCTGTGAAACTGAGGTCTTTGTCTGCTTCATTATCTCCTTATACGGAGCCTCTGAGCCCAATCTTCCACTGGTAATTACTATCAAGTTCTTTGCGAGGGGAGGTGGGGATTTGATGATCTAAATTACCATTTTTTCAAGAGAGTAAAGCATAATGGCTCTACTGTGTAACAAAGAAAAAAAAACATCCACAGCACAAATGAGGCGTTCTACCAAATGAGAAACATCCGGGCTCGGATGGAAAGCAAACGAGGGTGACATCTAATCTTGTTAGCTGAGCAGAAGTCGGCGGAGTGTGCTGCTGTGTCCTGCAGCATTCATAACTTCAACATCATTATCAAACACAATGAGACGTTTTCAGCGCTAACCTGGCTGTCGTTTGGGACGAATGCCACAGTATAAAAACCGCATTACAGACATTAGAAACCAGCGGAACCAACAGCTGTGCAACAGGTCCGAGTCATCCTGCACCTGTAGGTTCACAGGTCTGATGGCCTCCCAGTTCTCCAGGGCTTACAGAGAGGCTGCAGCAGAGACTCAGACAGGACCGGAGGTTTTTAAAGACGACATTAGCTTCACTATCACTTCCCTTGTTGGTATTTTCGTAATTAATCAATGTCAAATACCACATTATTCCTTGAAAACTAAGGAAACATCTTCAAATATTATAACAATATTTTAAAACCTAAAGATCCTTACAGTTTAGAAGCTGGAGCTATAAAATGTTTGGACTCATGCTTATAGCTGACTTTAATATTAGCCACGTATTAAGACAACTGATTTTCTGCTCATCGATCAATGGTTTCAGCTCTACTTTTACTGTTAAGCAGCTTCATTAAGTTCTTAGTTTACAGTCACTGGCTGATCTAGTGTTTTTTTGCCCTGATAGTGAGTCTGCCTGCCTGCGGACCCCAGCAAAAGATTTAATTTCTTTGACTGATATTTTCACCTCTGACCTCCAATTAAATTCCCACTGAATGCAAGACATAAACCAAAAGGCAAATTGCCATAAAATGTAATAAGCTGACTCTTGTTCTCTGGATGATTCTCTAGAAATGTCAAGGCTGCACACAAGATGCCTTCCAATTTAACTGGAAGACTGCAAATTCAAGGGGATAACGTAGTCAGCAGTCATGAGTATTACAACAACACGCATCCAAAGGAGGTGAGAGTTGTAATCTTTTGACTTTTCCCACTCAGACTTTTCCCAGAATTTCAAATCAGCAATGTTCTGGTCACAAGTTTGCCACTCTAAAACAAACGACGCTTGAAATCATCACTTTGCATGTGGATGTCATTTTCCAAAGACTAATCAAAGACCTGGAACTAAAGGAGGAAATTCATTTTCACCACATAATACCATCCCAGGATCTTTTCTCACACATGCTTGTTTCCAAAGCACCAAAAAGGTTTCTGTTCTCTGCACAACAAAACCCCCCAAAGGTGAAAACAGCACTCAACATGTACCAACACAGTGAAGTGAGAAGTGGGAAGGACGAGTTACACTGATCTTTACAGATGTTTCAATCAGATTTCTATCTTTTTATGTTTGGATAAAATAAACGAAGCTAACATGCTGCCCACCTTTATCCATGATACACTGAAACTATGCAACCAGCACTATTTACTGATTTCAGATAAAAATAGACAACAAAAACCCAAACATGCTCCACCTCACAGTACAAAAGCACTGGGCCTAAAAATCCCAACACAGTCTGATGCTGCCCAGGGCACCGATGAAACTACTGACCTGATTAAAAAAAAAAAAAGAATCTAACAACAACATTCAAGTCTGAGTAACTTTTTCAATTATTAGATCTTGATGGACGTTTAATCTGAAGATCAGTTTCAGCGGTCACTGAGCTGTAACTCTAACGCAAACTAACACACACATCTTATGAGATTCAGTGACTCACTGTACCATCACACACAACTGAGTAAAGATGCACTGCTTCCACACACAAATCTGACACACACACACACACACACACACATACACACACACAAACACACACACACACACACACGCTTGTGAAATCGTACTGCGTTAAACACTGTTTGTTGTGATTTTGTGCAGCAGAAGCATCAGGCAGCATTACTGTGTTAAACAATCTCATCTGGTCCCCACTTGGCCTAGATTTCTCTTGAATTAAAACTCACTCTGACCAGAGGGAGGACGAGCGACAGAGAGAGAGAGAGAGAGAGAGAGGGTGAGGAGGAGGAAGGTGAAAGAGAGGGAGACAGATTTGGAGTGACATCATGCTTAGCGAACAGCTGAGCTACTGGAGAGCAGAAAATCCAATTTGTGCAGGCAGGACCTCGGCCACCTACCACACCGAGGGGGGCTTTTCAGCTTCAACACCCTCCACCACACCCTGCCCCTCCCCCTACTCCACCCCCCTATCCAAACACAGCAGCGGAGGGGTGGGGTGGATTTTTTTTAAAGCTTTTAATGCCGGTGATTAAAGCCGGAGGCGACGTTCGAGGTTCTAGGCTAAGCGCCGAATAAATGTGTTTTTTTTTTCTTTTCAAAGGCAGAGCGGAGCTGAGGGGACAGATGTGGGACGACTGAGCAGCTGTGATCATGTTTAATCTCTTCTGGACGCATCTTATTCCAGCTGTCCAAAAAAATCCTAAAGAATTTTTACAGAGCTCTTCTGCTCTGTTGAGGGTCAAACAAAGGCCCCAGATTAACCTGAACAGAGGCCATTTTGGTTTCACAGCTCCTGAACACAGGACTTGACCTGATGCTGCTCTTTCTGAAAAGAAAAGTGTGTTGAGATCTGACACAAACCAGCAGCACACACTCATTTCTGTAATCATCTCACAGTTTAGATCTGTTTTAACAGAGACGTGTGACATAGTAATAAAACCTGCTGAAAAGGTCTCTGGATAAAACTGGATGATTTAAACTGTGCAGACGCTCCTGTCTCAGTCATTAAATATTGAACGGTCTAGTGGCTGATTATTTAGGTTTTACAATTTACACACAGAGCTCATGCAGCCTGCAGCTCTTCAGCTGTTCATTCCTTCAGATTGTTCATATTTACAGTAGATTTTTGCAGCTCTTTGGGTTCACATGAATTCTTACAGGCTTTAATTTGGGCTGTAAATGATGTGGCTCATCCACATACGCCTGGCCCACAGGTGAAGGAAGAAAGGTGGTAGTCTGCAATGTTTATGTTGTGTCAGTTTAAAGTCTAGAAAACTGCAGTGGGAATTTAATTTGCAACCATTTTGATATTTGATTCATTATTTCCAGGAATTATTAACCTAAAAATGATAAACATTCCTTTGCTCCAGCTTTTTCTGTTTTTCTTTACATCATGTGAAACTAAACGTCCTCAGGTCCTGTACTGTTGTTTGGACAAACACTGTGAATGTAGCGCCTTAAACTCACACAGAGATTTAGCACAATTTTCTGACACCCTAGAGATGGAATTTTAAAAAATAATTGGCAGAATAATTGACTATAGATATTATTTGAGGCCTCACTAGTGATTACTGCACCAAGTTTCTAGTTAAATCCTGCGACGCTCAAACAATGGCTTTTCACAGCTCCTCCATAAATATGGTAACACCTGCAGCAAGTCTATATTTGGAGCTGGGGGCTTTGTTTTCAGTTTTGCTGCCAGTGTTGGAAGGTAACAAGGCGCATTTACTCAAGTACAATACTTGAGAGCAATCCTGATGTGCTTCCTACCTAAATGTACTTAAATCCACAACATCTCAGAGGCAGATAATGTCATTTTTACTCCAACATATTCACTGTAGTTGCTGGTTACTTTGCAAACTGAAATTAGAAATACAAAATCTGATCTGAAAATAAGTCATGAGAAAGACTTTATTATTCCATGGGATGGAATTCACAAGTTACCAAGCAGGATATAAAATAAACTGGACTAACCCTACCTTTACCACTTAATGCATAATAACTGTAATGCAATAACATTAGATACATTCCTCTGGAAGAAACTGCTCCATTTGCTGCACACTACATAAACAAATGAGATAAGGCTCAGGCTGCACTTCCTGAAACCTTTTTTTCCCCCCTTTAAAAATCCCAATTTTCAAGTCTGGAAAACGCCTAAACAGTATGGAATCATAAGAGTGCCATAATTAAAACGAAGTAAATGTGGTCAAAATGTGGCAAAATAAAATAAACTATGAAGAGAACAATAAAAGACTCAATAATAAAAAATAAACGCAGGAATATTCTTTTTCCATTTTGCTCTTGCTTTTCTCCTTTTGTCTTTGTCTTTTCCGTTTGCCTTTGCATTTACTTGATGGATCAAGCTGTCAATCAAATGGCTGTGGGCGGGTCTTTCCGTCCAGGGTGACTAGTCGATACCTGATCACACGATTCCTGCTTGACAGTGGTTGCTCTGAATATATAAAATGGCAAAGGGAAAGAATAAAGACAAAACGGAAAAAGCAAAAGCAAAATGGAAAAACAATATTTTTTATTATTGATTCTTTTATTGATTCTCTTTATATTCCCACATTATTTCCTTTTAATTATGGAACTCCTATGACTCCCTAAAACAGAAGGGAAAAGAGACGTCTTCAAATGTTGAAACCAGACAAGAAAAAGCCATGGCGCAAAATACAGCCACGAACGATCGCTACGCAGTTTGTTTTGGTGACACAGCAGGGTGTCAACAGCTTTTACAACCAAACTGAAGGCTGAATCTTAATGTGTGAACCCCCCATCCTGTGTGCGTCTCATTGTTCAACACAAACACCACTACAGTGCTCCATCCCCTATTGTACTGTGTCATTGTGCGGCTGACGTTAACCCACTGCTCCGCCACAACGTCCTCCTGTTTCTGTTTTCTACATTCTTATCTCTCAGTTCTCTTTTGGTTTTATTATTACCTAAAAACGCACGGCTCCACTGCCTTTAAAAAAAAAAAAAAACACCCAGTTGTTCAGGGTGTTTTCTGCCCTGCTTTCCGCTGGGTTTAAGGCTCGATAGCTGACTAAACCTCTTTAGCCGGCCCCTCTCTCCTCTCCTCTTGACCCGCTGGGGCACGTGGGTAAATTCCTTATGAGATTTAAAGGTTGGATGAGACAAAAGAAATCAAGAGGGCTCCACACACACACACACACACACACACACACACACATATACATAGCCACTAACACAGGGCTTATGTGATCACAGTAGTGCTATATTTACTGGGTATGTGTGAGGGTTAAGGAGAGAATCACACAGTGAGGAGGATGAATTGAAGGCGACCTTCAGCTGGAGACAGTGAAGGCCCCTGAACCTGGACAATAACACAAGTGGAGAAAAACATACGCTTCCTTCGATTTGCTCATGTTTTCTCCTTTCTTCTTATTTGACCATCTCTGTCCACATTCTTTCTCTTTTTGTTCCATTTCATCGCGTTTCACTTCTTAAAGTCAACTTCATCCCCACGCTGACTGCGCTTTCTCTCTTGCTTGCTTTTTAAATCACACTTTCCTTTCTCCGCTTCATTTTCTTTTAATTCCGTTTAACACAATGCCTTCTCCCGCTATGCTTTTTGTACCTTCGATTCTCTCCCTCCTCCCTCTCATAACACCCTTTTCACTCGCTCTTTATTTCCATTTATCCATTTCGTTTTAATTGCTTCCCTCACGTTCTATTCCCATCATTGTAAACCTCCTCATCTCTCCTGTTCACTTTCTTCAAACCTAAAATCGCCCTAATCCGTCCTCCTTTAGACTCCAGTTTGGTTGATTTCTACATTTTTTTTAATCCTCCATTTGTTCACATTTTCTTATATTCTTTTATTCCTTCAATTAAACATTTCACTCAGTTTATTTCCACCTAATTTGACGCATCTCTCCAACATACCAAGCATTGTTTGTATTTGTTGCTGTTGTACCGTCCCTGCTTCTTCTATCTGACTGCCATGCGAGACGAGACACACTGCCTCCAACGATACACCTGCTTCGCTCGCACAAAGGCCACACACACACACACACACACACACACACACAGGTCGAGATCTAGAGAGCTGACAGGGATGAACGGGCAGCGCAGCTTGTTTAAGCAACAAAAGAAAATTAGTCACAGTTCTTAAGGGTCCACGCCAACGTCTCACTGAAGCTTTGCATTGAAGCGGGAGGTTCTCTCTGACGTTTCCACTAAAAATCAGGGCTGCAGCTAACACTTAATTTAATTGTTAGCTAATGTGATGATTTTCCCAATCTATTAATGGTTTGCTCCATAAAATGTCTGAAAATATTGACTTCCAAAGCCACAGAATGACTTGCTTTTTTAGCCAGCAGTCTCAAACCCAAAGGTTTCCAGTTCACAGACGTATAAATACGCACAGTTAAGAACCAGTGAATGTTTATCAGCCATTTTAATTTGAGCAACTCATTTATTTATTTTTGATTAATCAATTGATTCAACTTTGGTTAAAAAAGTCTCTTTTTGCATCATGTCCCGTGAATATACACTTACTTTTTGAGTGTTACTCTGAATATTATTTCTATGTCACCACTTCAAGCATTTGGGGTTTCTATTAGGGTCAAATATTTTTGTGAAACTTTTCATTTTCATATTTTAAAGCAAAGCGTTGGAGTGTGAACCAATGTAGCTGCACGCACATTCGTTTCGGGAACAAATTGTGTTGAATGATGATCTTCTCTCTTTTATTTTGATGATAACTGCGTGTGTATAATTGGAAAAGTGCATACTTTTTATGTTTTGTTGTGCCGTAAAAACAAATGAATTCTATTATTCAATAAATTACAGACAATACTAAATATATACTATATTAAAATCAAAATGTAAAAAAAATAAATCACGTTTGGGCCACAAAATGTGTGAAAACACACAAAAAAATCCTGATTGAAATTCAAAAAAGCCCAACTGGAATGGAAATCAATTAAAGATTTTATTGCTCGTTTTAAAGCACTTCATGAGAATGTAACAAGATATGTTTCTAAAGAGTTCGACCATCTGATGGGATCTTCTGGTCGGGGCCTCCAGGCTTATCCTGCTGCCAGACGACAGACTAGAGGTGACGGTGCTTCTGTTGTCGGGGCTCTGATAGGAGCTGCCTGGAGATGAGTCTCGCCGAGCCTCTGGATGCTTTTTAATGTCCTCTTAAAACACATTTTTATAGTTTTGCATATTCTGTATGTATAATTTATATCTGTTTAAGTATTTTTTCTTGTACCTAAATTCCTTACAAAATGTTCTTTGGCCTAAATCTTTAGTGTTCCACAGACGCTTCATTGTTAAAAAACCGTAGCCTTAAAAATTTTAACATCAATACAAATACAGGTCACACTGTTAAAAGACAAACAAAAAATGACTAGAACCCTTGAATTTTTGGAATTATTGGCCCTGATCATCACAGCTGGTTAATTTATTATTATTCATTATTATTAGTATTTATTTAAGCTCTACAAAAATGTAAAGTCATAATAATAGCAGTAGTGTTTTGTAGGAGAGGTAGCACAACTCAAAATGAGAATATTTCTTAGAATATCAGGTCTACAACACACACATCCTTTACTTCTCTTTTTATTCCTACAATAATTTCACATGACAACCATCAATTATAGGTAAGATATAAAGAAGGTCAGTAAATGAAAAGGCAATTCAAAGCCGGGTCATGGTTTAAAATATAAATTAAAATGACAACTATTCTGAGATGATCTCAATAGTAAATGGGAACTTGGGAAAACTGTGTTGAAAACCTGCTTTTACTGCTTTGATGTCACGATATAAATGTCTCATTACTTTCTGTAGCACTGAGCACTGTGTTTGCATTGAGCAGTCTGTGACTGAGAGACTTGTGCTACTAAAATACCAACATTGTGTGATTACTGATAGTGGAAACTATTTTGACGTGGAGTTATTTAATAGCTCCAACAGCACGGTCATCATCAGTGCTGCAGCATGTTCCAAACTCACAGTCTAATAAATTAAGTCACACTGTCATTATATCAATAAATATATGGAAAAAGAAGCCTTCTTTCATTATTAAATTATATATTAAAACACAAAAGATCTGATGGAGCACAAGCCGAAAGAGAGAGAACCTGCCCCGCTGTGAAGTCTCCTCCCCCTCCTGCCATAAACACACAGTGCAGGCTTTTACTGGGGCCTCATGCTGACTGACTGATTGACTCTCTCTCTCTCTTTCTCTCTCTCTCTCTGTCTATATATATCTCTCTCTATATATATATATATATATATATATATGTGTGTGTGTGTGTGTGTGTGCGCGCGCTTGCAATAAATAAGAGTCAGTGAGCCACGTGCCTCAATTGATGAACAGGGATCAGAGTGAAACCCACAGAAGCCATTATGGTGTTAAATCCAAAAAACCTTCACGACATAAACGGAGGCAGATTAATGTAAAGAGTCATCAACATCCCACTAAGCCAGCGTTATCTGAAAAATGCACTTTTTCATTTGTGGCTCAACTGATGAGCACATGTCAAATGTCTATATTTGTCTCCCATATATATGCATATAGATTAAAAAATACAACAACAACAATAATATTAATAATAGTAATAATAATAATAATGAAGACTCGGCCTGTAATCAATGAAAATGTCACTGAAATATTTAAAAAAAGAAATCTATCTAGGACAGCAGCATGAAACTAATAATTATTATACAGGAGACGTGGACATCCAAGAAAAGTGTTGAATCTTTGCAAAAGACAACCAAAGTTCAAATGCTGCACCTTGGAAAACAAAAAAGAAACCAAACTGTGTGTCCTTAGTGAAATTCGAGTGAAACTGAGGGGTTAATTAAGCAGTTTGCACTGAATTTCTGCACACTCCATGACAGGCCGGTCAAGCACAGGAGAGCATTCAGACTCCCAGCGGGTCATTTCTGCCTGCGGCCATCAAACTTTCCTCCTCCTCCCTGAGAGTCAGACACTTGGGCTTAACGGTGTGCTCCACTGGATTTAGCTCGCCCCTGTCTGCAGCTTCATAACCTCATCATTTACTATTTATATCTTCAACTGTGCAACACTTGACTTAATAGTACAATCATTTAACTTATAACTGCAGTAATTCGACAATCCAGCTAGTACTCTGATATACTTTCCACTGTGTATTTGAACTGCATTGGGTCTGTGTGTATTTCTACGTGGACTGTTTTTGCATTCTAACCTATTTAGAAAAACATCCTATTTACAGTGTAATGCACATATTGTTACACAGCTCTTATTTTTATTTTGTTCATGCATACATACTTATCTCCTCTTAAATGTAAGCAACTGTTTTCCCTCAAAGAACTATTTCTCATTCTAATTTAAAATCATTTTTATTATGACTAGAAGAAACAGACAACCATGCTTCTTCAACATGTTTTCCTTGTAACCCCGTAAAATTTTGAAATTGTTTCAGTGCATACATACAGTGCACTGAAGTGTCTTTCCCCTTTATATGTCACAAAGGTAAAATTATAATATTTTACACAGATGCACTAATTAAAGCAAAGTCCAAAGAGGAATTCAGATATTCTTTCTTTTCTGTTCCGTTAATCCTCTTAGGAGTCATTAGAGGAGTCCCAACCCCCCGGTCGGACGCCACTGATTTTTTTTTTTTAGTCAAAGAGAAGTCTATCTCACTAATAAATGAAGGTGTGTGTGTGTGTGTGTGTGTGTGTGTGGTTCCGTTCTTTGCATTTCTCCACAAACACTCATTCAACACTTCACACTTGGAGAGTGTATTACTGGGGTCCGGAGGAAGCGCAGTGTCGGGTGTAAAGCTGTTGGGATGAACACTTCTCGAGAAACGGAAAAAGAGAAGCATCAAACGACAGTCTATGTTTGTGCCGCGGTGAATCACCCACGTAACATCGTCAGTTATGACAACGGCGCACAGATGGCTCCTCCCAGTCGGAGCATGGGTTCCACAGCGTACGCTGCCACTCCACCAGAGGCAAAGCCCACTAGTTTAAGTCTGTCATTGTGATTGGTTAGTACCATCCAATGGGAAGTTGTTTTACAGGCCATCATCACAGCGTAAAAACAGGCACATTTTAAATGGGTACTGCAGTCCTCCGAAAATAAGCAAACTGTTGAGTGGCCTTAAGTGATTTTAATCTCTTGCTGTTGCTTTTTGTATTCTTGTTTATTTATTCTTTGACAAGACAAAGACTAATCTGAAATTAATTAAGCTTAAGTCTTTACAGTATTTTACAAGTTATTTGTGTGTTTTGTTCCTTTTGTTGGCTTCAAGTTATATTTACATGTCTTAAAATAAAGTATGTTTTTGGAATTAAAACTCACACACTACATCTGTGAACATCTAAACATGAGAAATGTTACCCAGCTTTACTGTGGAACTAGGTAGCATCCGAGAGAAAAAGAGGTTGCAAAACCCAGTTCTGCATGGACTGATGATGATTCGGTGTGTAGTTATTACCAACGGACAAGTTCTGCTCTCTGAAATGGTTCTGTGTGTGTGATTGAATGTTTATCCGCAGTAATGTTTTTTGGCACAAAAAGGTCTCATCGGATAATTTCATTTGAAATCAACTAAACCGATTAGACTCCTTGACTGCAGTTTGATATGATTACGTGTGAAACAGCAGTTTGTTATTCAGAAATTACAGAGCCCAGACTGCACTCACTGAACAAACCCAATTAGATCTCTTCAGTGAGTTTATGTACGTTCTCAGCACAACCTTAACTCTTATTTAATGCATTTATGTATTCATTATTACTTCATTTGGACCCATACACGCTGCATTAATGGTAGCTGCACCTCTTTCATGTTAAATTTGAGAAAAAAAAGACAAAGCTCCTAATGGAAATGGTAATAAACAACTGATAAACAGATGTCATTGATGCTACTTCTGTTTCCAGGCCTGTTTGATGTTTGCCATCGTGTGGGCGTTGAGGTTCAATCATTGTGAAGTATTATAAAACCCAAACACACACTTGTGCATGAACACATAAACATGAGGAGGAAATAAAACCAGCCGGCTGTGCTCGAATTGAAGTTTTTTTCCTTTGTACAGATTTCAATTCGTCCTTGGCTTTTTTTAAAAAAATTTAACGTTTTATGTAGGGCTGAGGTCAGAAGCCGAACACTTCACACCAACCTGTCAGCCCCAAGACCTGAACTTACAGCACGTTTATGGAGAAAAGAAAAAGATTCTAATGACTTCAGTGTGACCTTTATTGGAGTCTTTTATCAGAAGCAATTCACAGCAGAAGAGCAGGCTGAATATAATCTGCACATCACTACCAGCCAACAAGTGGAAGGCAAAAGCAGAGCCACGGTGACCAGAAAATATTACCAAGAAGCCACAAGCAGCAGGAGCTGAAGGTTAGTTCGTCTATGTTGCCACCCTCTACTGGCATCTATCCACTCAGATAATTTTATTGCTCAAGATTTTACATCAACATTCATGAGAGATTTATGCCACCTTAAGAGGAATTAGGTTTCCTCCTCAAAGAAACTGTGTAACGACACATGTATTTATACTGTATAGGCCTTTTGGTTTAGTACATATGTACGAACACTACCATTACAGTCAGCTGTTTGGGAACACCACGGTTTCCCAGCTAACTACAGTGGCAAAACAAAGCCAGGTGAATCGAACGAAAGCCATGTGCCGACATTGTCCGGCTGCGATCAGGCATGTAGCTGGTTCTATGTCCAACTCGCCCGCTCATTTGAGAGAACGTCAGCCTAACGTTAGCACACACCAGGATAAGAGTGAGTTCAGTGTAAACTCAGCCCCTGGTGGCATCTTAGCAGCCTCTTGCTAACGACTGAGATGGTGCCAAAGTGATAACAAACGGCTTAGGTGTTTTTATAGCAGCAAAAATGCTACACTACTCTTTTCAATCATGCCAACAGACAGACAAAGGACACCGAAAACACACTTTTTCCTCCACCGAGGCACATCCTAGGCCTGATTAAATGTGTATGAAGTGACGCACAAAACCTGTAGAAGTACGCTCATTTGATGGAATGGGGAAGCCTGAAAAGAGAGGGAGTCCTGAGCTTTCATAGATCAGTCAGATTAAACATCACACAGCTTCAAAGCAGAAACAAGCTGATATAGAATCCATACCGCAGCCTCCTTAAAGGGATAAAGTCAGGGACTGCATGCAGGACGCCACGGATGAGCTCAGGTGTCCACATTCAAGCACTCGCATCGCCTTCAAGTGTCTAAATTCAGCCAGAAAATCAAAAGCAACTCAGGGTAATGAGTTTACAGCAGAGAACAGCTGTTTGCGCTTGTAAATGTGCTTCCCTGTACAAACACATACACAAACAAAGAATTCAGCATCAGCCAGATGTTGGAATTAGTTGAAATCTGGTTGAGTTAAAGAGGTCAGGAGGCCCACAGCCCATTGAACAAAGATATATTTTTGGACTCTGGAATATTTGTTTGTGTTAAATGTGTATTCCGTGTGTGTGCAGCGTGCATGTGTGTGCGAGCTTCTTGTTATCATATGATTTCCACATGAAGTCGTGCTGCTTACAGTTTGACAGACAAAGGAGGCGATTCACAGACAGCGGGGCGTATAAGGAAAAGATGTATGGATTTAATAAGAGAAATTCCCCTAAAACACGCACACACACAAAGAGGATTGTCCACTGTTATAATTGGAGCTTGTCTTTCCACACACCATCGACCCTCAGCTTGAGAACCACAAATCATACATACATGCATACAAAGCAGGAGTCCTGGTTTGTGAGCTTAGATTTGTTGTTTTCAAAGTAAGAAATCTCAGCAGCAGGCCTCCAGTGGTTTAACTTGTCACCTTGCTGCATGTTGTATCAGTGCACTGTGGTATCACGGTGGGGTGTGGTTACAGGTGCAACACAACACTCAGCCTGCTATTATGCCTCACATTAAAGCTTTACAGTAAAAGAAAGGAAAGGAAAAAGCTTCCATTCACAGTTTGAAGTTAAGCTGCAAGTTGTGAACAGTCATTATGTGGTGACACCGTTAGAACACATCTACCTCCAGGAACCCAGCAGCAACGCTGGTGTTGGGAGGGTAACTGTGGAACGGACGCCGCTGCAGGAACCAGACGCCACGCTACGGATCCCACAGCCCACACAATGAGCTGAGAACTGTTAACGCGCGTTTGCTTGTTTTCGTGGATTAAAGCTGGGACGTGAAATCATATTTTTGTGCGTCATTGTGTCACATGATCCAGTCGGCATCCGCAGGCGGAACAAAAAGCTGTCAGCTCGCGATCACACACAAGGGCAGAGAGATGTCTACGTGCTTCAAAGCTTTCATTTGGTTTTCAGCCCTCGCTATAAAAATCAGCGACATCTTGTTACATGCCGTTTTTGAAACACTTATTTATTTACTTGGTGTTTGTAGCAGTTGAACAGATAAATGAGCACTGGCTGCCTGTATGTCGACACTTAAAGGAAGTAAAAAAGTCCTTAAAATTTAAAAAACAACCAGACAGAAACACTGAACTTCATCACAAAGCTGTAGCTAGTGTGGCTCGCTCCTCTTTGCGTGCATCTATAAATCTGTTTTCAACTATTTTAGGTGGTAGAAGTTACAAATTCCCCATGTATTAAGTACTAAAACATACAGATTTACAATTAGTGAACTAAAGCTCCAAGCTGACGAATACAGAATTTCATACATTGTTGTTTGTCAGTATGGAAGAACCAATGGGATCTGGTTGTTTTTTAATTTATGCATTTTAGCGAATGGTGCCGGATGCTTTTCCAATCACATCTAGAGCACGGCATTATGGGTTCAATAAATAGCACCAGTTTTGATTTGTGCTCTACGAGGCTCTAAATACAAAATGTAAGGAAAAATAAAGACCTGCAGCCCGTGTTTATTTCGCAAACAAAAAATATGACAAGAAATATTTGTTGACGACTTATTTTTCCAGACAAAAACTGAACTGAAATTTAATAAAGAATCATTTTCAAGACACGAACCAGGAGAAAATGTTCTACATTTTTCGTGAGCGAATGCAAACTGAACAAAATGTTACATTCAGTGACCTGCAGCAACAGTGCAGCCTCTGATGAGTGAGTCGGCCAGACAAAATACCTTTTGCTGAATGGATTGATCCCATTGACCTGCTGCTGTACTGCTTTAAATAAGAAGCATCTTACATTCACAGTGTGTCTGTCACTAACGTTTCGTGATGTTAGCACTTCGGGGAAGAAACAGATTTTAATTTGAAAAGAAGCAGCAACAAAACAGCTGAGACACATCACGAACATGCAGGCCGACATTTAGCTAAACCCAGAGTAAACAGGACTTTAGTGAAGCGACGGAACCGTCTTCTGAAAGATGTCGCTGCTCTGCAATGGAGTGAACACTGTGCTGCCGTAACAGTAACTAATGCTAATTCATTTATCTTAAATCAAACTCACATTCTGATCCAATGTAATTACCAAGTCACAAAATCAGCAATTTAGAATGTGTTATGCAGCCCAGAGTTTATGCTGCATTTTGACTTCATGTAAGTTGATTGTTGAGGTGCTCATGTTAAACATCCATCCTCTTTTAAATGACTACATAGTTAATACTGAACTGACTTTAAACTACACTGCAAATAGTAATATCTGTCCTAACATTAGCCATTCGATATTTCCCCCAGTCATTCAGCTCTATTGTCAGGTCAGAGAGTGATTCTGTTGAAACAACCAGAGTTTGGAAACGATGATGTTAACTGGATTTACTGTCTGTTGTATCACTGCAGAGCAGACGCACATGGACACTGAGCCTTTCGCATTAGCCCTGCCGCAGACCAGAATAACACCTGTAACCACGGTAACCGTACACAAAGATGGAGACAGCTTTAGCCTCAAAATGCTGAGAAGAAATAAAAAAATGAGTCTTAAATGTCACTAAAATGCCTGTAACTGAAGGCGCCTCTGGGATAACAGGTTAAGAAGTGTTTAAAAATAAAGACAGGTTCAGCTGCTTTTTACTGAAGCTCCTAAGATGATCAAGACCTGGATGACTGAGAATCTACACGATAAAATGATTTAGTGTTTAGCGAGTAAAAATAGACTGAAACTAATGGAAATCAAATGACAATCTGACCAAAAGGAATAGAGATTTTTATTAGAAGACCAAACCTAATCAATGTCAGATACCAAATTTTACACTGACTCCAAGAACAGCCAAGCACAACGTGATTTCCTAGAAAAGAGAGGGAGCGAGAGCAATAGAGAGAGATGGAAACTCCTCACCTGCACTGATAACGCGCGCACACACACACACACACACACACACACACACACATTACAGGAACACCCCATGTTAAGAGCCTGAAACCTGAAGCCATTTTGGAGCCGAGGCTAAGTGCTGCAGTGAGTTTAATAAGGGCAGATCACGTGACACGCATACATAATTGCAGACACACACATACATGCACAGGCGCACATACATGGCCATATGTCTGCTTTTAAGTCATCTCACTTCACACACACACTCACACACACAGTGCTAACCTTCAGTGAGCGCAGAAGCAGAGGAGGTGTTCAAATGGGAATATGTGTATGTAACTGCTGGCACATAGTGAACACACACGCACAAACGCATGTGCACAGGCACACACACACAGACACACACACCACTGTACCCAGGAGGGCTTTAACAACTGGTCATAAATATTTCCCTTTTTGCAAATCAAAGGTCTGGTGAACTCTTTTAGTTGGCCTGTGTGTTTTTGTGTGTGTGCATGTGTGTGTGTGTGTGCATGTGTGTGTGGGTGTGAATGCATGTGTGTGTGTGTGTGTGTGTGTGTGTGTGTGTCTGTGTGAGAGAGAGAGAGAGAGAGAGAGAGAGAGACAGAAAGACAGAGAGAGGGGGAGTGGAGCAGCTCTAGAGTTCAATATTGACACAGCAGTCAAGGAGCCTCTGCACATTAATATTAGATGATATTATCACTAATATAGAGGAATGTTCTTTGCACCGCCTACAGTAGCGCGCGCACACACACACACACACACGCATGCACACACACACACACACACACAGGAAGTCTCTCAGCGTTTTTATAGTTGCATTTATCCTTGAACTGTTCCTTAAACAGTCATCTGCCCAATTTGTCCGCACAGTCTAAAGGTGGATGGTCCAAAGAGCCACTGATACGCAGCGACACACCTTAGTTCACAAAATATTCACAACTCATTAACCACATCCAAAACTGACACATTGCAAAACAATGTGACAGAGATAAACTCCAGTCCACTTATCTGAACAGGCAGTTTTTTTCCCTGCATAAACTGAAAAGCAGCAGAAAACTGACAGTTTGGATTTTTTTACCATCACTTGTTTCTTGCTTGAGGCTTTTCTAAAATGAGCGTCACGCTCTCTGCATTAGACTTCATTACGTTTTCTAAAATCACTGACCACTTCGATTCAACTTAATCAGGTTTTGCAAATCTCTTTAATCGTTTAAAAATAACGTGCCACTAGCAAAAGCCACAATTCATTACAAATCCTCTAGAAATGGTCAGCATCAATTGTGAATGGACCAGTTTAAGAGTTATGACAGCTTTTAAATCCAAAATTACAACAGTGCAACTCAGAAAATTCCTGCCAATCATGGGATTCACTGTTTTTCTGTTCAGCTAAATAACAACTAATGGAATATTCCATGAAATACACTTAGAGAGTGTGTGCAATATGAGTTTTCCACTAGCAGTTGGTTAGCTGAGCTTAGCACAAAGACTGGGATCAGAGGGAATCAGGGGTCTAAAGGTAAAAAACCTGCACTTTTGAAACTCACCATTTAACACATAATATGGCAATCTGGCGGTGACGACAAGACTCCACCGAGTAACTGCTCCTGGGTAAGAAATAGTTCAGTAATGCTCTGGTAATAACAGCAGTTTCTCTAGTATTTTCCTTTTATATGATTCACATGAGTTTGTCCTTCAGCTCCTCAGTGTGTAACGCGCTGCTCTCATTTTTTCAGCAGATAAAATGTATATTTAGCCAAAGACAATGTGTTCAATGCAGCTTTTTAAACGAAGGAAGCCACATACTAGCATCACATCAGGAGTATTTTAGTGCAAATATTGAATTCAGCCACACATGTTGGAACTGAACACTGATTCTGAAGAGGAATAATGATACAGAAAGCTCCACCCCCAAGCTGACAGGATTGGTTCTTTAGGTTTGTTACATACGAAACCCAGGAAGTCTGAATCTGTATTTTTCAGATTGTCATCAGTACACTGAGGTTTTACGGCGCTGACTGCTGATTGTACTCATGATATGTCCTCCAGCAAAAACAAAAAACAAAAAAAACCCATCACCACCAACAAAATAAATTGGATTTTCACTAGAAAGTGGTTTTAACAATCGTCATACTGTTAAGCAACACACATACACTGGCATCTCAGACATAATTTAACAATACCACAGGATGACGTCATGTCCACAACTCAACTTGGAGTTCTGGGAAAATCACATTTTTTTCTACTATATATACTGCAACACTCACATGTTGTATCAGTTATGGAGAAATCGCCAAGAATGGTGGCAAATCAGAGTTTGAGTAGATTTTCGCAAGCAACAAACAACAGAACTGACAATGGATTCAGAATATATTAAATTAGCATGATATATAGCACAGCAACAGAGTTTTAAACCCACTAAACGGATATTTCTCACCGCAGTGGTCTTTGGGAGTTTTCGTCTCTCCTGTGGTTCACATGGATCAAGTCTTGTAGCGCAGTTTTGCAGCTTCACTTGTAGAACATCATGTCCAACCAGTTTTTAGGACAACTCAAATGGCCAGTCACCCTTCACTGACTTTTACCCTCAGTCAAATATAACCCCACCCTCTTCGCTGCCCTATTGATGCCTATGCCCCCCACTTTTACTACCGTTTCTTAGATGATATTTCAAAGGAATTTGTCCTTCTGGTTTTGACCCTTAAATTCATTACTACGGGTCTCAGCTTCTCAATGTACGACACAGTGCTTTCATTGTTGTGTCAAAAACTGCAACCCTGGCAGCTGAAATCTCTAGATTGCATGAGCATGCCGTGTTAATTAACCACAGAGAAAGCTGTGTTTCATGCAAAATAGTCCGAAAAAAAAATGTTCATTTCATTCACATGCCCCAAAGCTTCGAACGTCTTCTCAGTCTTTTTTGAAGCAATGAAGAGCAATCACTGTAAATCACTTTCTCCACACAGATCACAATTTATCTCCCAGTTAGAATATCAAAGGCAATGGGCATTGCACTTTGATTTTTTTGTCTGTATTGTGCAGCTTCACCTCTAGATAATAAAGCCACAAAATCTGACCACAGTGGCATGACATCTGTACATGTGTACTAGAATGCCATCAGAATTAACACAGAAACTACCAACAAAGAGGAAACATGGTGGAAAAAAAGCCTACCTGCCTACGCCTCAATTAAGTCTGAGAGAAAAATATCTATAGCTGCCGCTGCAGCACACTGTGCATGCGTGTATGTGTCTAGACACACACACACTCATTCTGAGGGTGGATGTCGGAAAATCTAGCCGAATGAAAAGTTTCTGAACATAAGTGCCTCTTAGCAGAAATGAAATGGAAAAAAAATTCAAGGGATCCTTCACCCAGCTGCAGACTGACTCCTTTATTTCCACCTCCGAAAAAGTTCCGCCTGTAGCAACAGCCTGTGATGTAATCTTGATACTGAAGGCAGGATAAAGATCAGCGTAGACTTGGAAAACATTTACAGGAATATAAAGAAATAACACTGCGCCTGTGAAAAGGGCAAGAGGATTGAGGCAGAAGAGTGAGGAGAGGCAAAAATGGAGAACAAATAAAGAGGGATGGAGGTCTTGCTGAAGAGGGAAGCACATCTGATAATAACAAGACATCTGAAGGCGTGAAGGAGGAGAGGAGGAGTATGGATGGAAAATATCTGAGTAAAGTAAAAAGAAGGATAGAGAAAATTAAATGGGAAAGGTGAAGACAAATAAATGGAAAGAAAAGCGAGAGAAAGGAGAGACGACAGAAATAGTGAAGGTGAACTCAGAAGAAATTAAGAGAAGGAAAGCTTGAGGAGCGATGGGAAGGATGCAGCAGGGAGAGGAGGAGATAAAAATACAAGTGACATTTCTCTTGACGGTGATGGCAGCGATCGTGGTGGTGCTCGTTGCTTGACCTTCAGATTTATTGGAGTGTGTGTCTGTGTGTGTGTTTATACAGCCTGGTGGGCTTGACACCTAACTGAGGGTGACACGGTCGCACACACAGGAGAGCTGAGAGCCCCCAGCTCTGCCAGCCAGCCCGGCCCTCACACTGCACAGCTGGCCCTGTCACCTCCACTTATCCTGCCGCCCTCCCACTCCACATGTACAGTAACTCGGTGTGTGTCTGCGCGCAAATACTATCCTTATGAGGACCAGGTAGGAGCAGCTCTGACGCTGGAGTGAGGACGCCCATCCAAAGGGCTGCTTGACGGCTGAGACTAGATTTTAGAGTTAATGTTAGAATTAGGTTCAGGTTAGAGTTAAAGTCAGGCTTGGGGTAAGGAATTTGGCTGTGATAGTTAATGTCAGAGTAAGGCACTAGGGAATGCATTATGTCAATGAATGTCCTCACAAAGACAGCCATACATGTGTGTGTGTGTGTGTGTGTCCAGTACTGCGCTGGGTAAAAGCCAGATGGAGAAGCTTGTGAGCGTTAAGGTGCATCAAATTAAATTTTACTGTCCCACTGCACTATGTAACCATAAATTATCTGCAAGGGTTGCCAGGTTTGCTGTCCAGTATCCTACTAATGACTAATAACTGCTGGTGGAGTTAAAAGAAAATAAAAAGACCAGGAAAACTCGCTGACATGGGGAATTTAACTGTCAGTGCAGTGGAAAGCAGCAGGACTGGAGTTTTGGTTACTTGCTGATGGTTTGATATAATTTTAGAAAAACTAAATAACAAATGAAATCATGAATCAATTACTGACAGAAAACTAAACAGCCTGCTGGACTACTTCTTCTGATTTTAACTTAAGTGTTTTATGTCAGTTTGGTGGATAGCTGATTGATGTTAGGAGGTTGAAGGGCTTTACCTTGTGCTTTTAGAAAGAGCATTTACATATATATGTGTGTGTGTGTGTGTGTGTGTGTGTGTATAGTTATATTGTAACATCTATAGCCTAAACAATTGAATAATCATAAAAATATGAATCTGATTGTTACTCAAATTAATAGTAAGTTGCCACTCTAACCTTAATCTTACATCAATCTTTTGTTGGTTTATCTTTTACCACTTTGAAGTGTCACAGTTTAAGTAAAGACTTAAACATAATAATAGAAGAACCACCGTAAAGCTCAAAAAGGTTCAAAATAACATTAAAAACTGCTAGATGGATTACATATTTGCTGCTTATCCTACAACCTAAAAGCTGCATTTCAAGAGACAGAAATGATTCAACACATAATGAATACGAGCAGAGTGTCTCCTATATATACTACAATGGACTTTGTGAAGGGAACACTACTTTCATTTTGTTCTTGATTTCATGTTTCGACTTTTATTCTTCTGTATCATATTGCCTTTTTGTCCTGTTCTACTTTAAACATGGCTGTTTGGCACTTGCTAGTTTAAACGCTGGAAGTCAGCATTCTTGAAAACAACATCATGTTAGGTTTAAAAGAGCACGTCTCTTGCTTACTTTTACATTGACATGCTAATGTGTTTATCCAGAGCCTGTACAAACTAATATTTCATGTGTTTTTAAACAGCTTAAAACATTTATTGCACCCATCCATGCTTTTCACACATTGGTGGCTCAGGCAGTAACACTGTTATAGTACATTTCCCACTTCCAGGCCATTAACAAACACTGCTTATACTTGTGCTCTCCTGGCAAAACCTCTGCGCACCCGAGACAACCATTAGCAGCGCCTGAGAATAATCAGTGCCCCCCCACTCGGTCACTAAACATGCTAGAAACCATATAAAACTAAATTAGATGATGTCTTTTAAAATTCTGCATTAAGAACACTTGTTTCCTTTTGATTTATTTTCCTGTTCTTGGTGTTTAGAGCAAGAAAAAGGATAAAAACCAGTAACAGATAATATCATTTTTGACCAATCTGGGTGGCATCAAATTTAGGTGGAGGAACAGCATCTTCCTGCTGTGTGTCACAAGAAAATAAAAGACGTTTATACAGACTTTGGCTGCTACAGGTTTGTCTAAAGACCCACAGATGCTGCCGACATACACGCCAACAATCATTACAGTAATTATACTTATAAAGAAAAAACTGCACTGGCTTATTTTGTATTATTTTAATCCTGCACGGAGCATCTTCAGCATTTCACGACTAAAATAGATTTTACTTTCATGCACTAATTGGCCACTGATGATGACTTTAGGCAGCTGTGGCAGGTTGTCCACTGATGGCAAGGTTGCCGGTTCGATCCCCGGCCCCTTCACATGCCGAAGCCTCCTTGGGCAAGACACTGAACCCCAAGTTGCTCCCAATGGCAGGCAGGCACCTTGCATAGCAGCTCTGTTGTCATTGGTGTGTGAATGTGTGTGTGTGCTTTGAGTACCACTAAAGTAGAACAACACTATGTAAGTGCAGGCCATTTACCATTTACCATAATGAGGCAGAGGGGCATTATGTGTTCTCTGTTACCTCAAGGGGATGGCTTTTGAGAACAGAAAAGAGTAAAGAAAAGAAAAAAGGAAAATCCATCTTCTTATTATCTAAATTTTCTCCATGTTTTTTTTTTTTTTTTTAACCAAACTTGGTTCATTTATCAGCGGCTTTTGTGACTGTTTGTGCTTGCAGACAATGGAATATACATCTACAAGAAGTGAGACCAACGAATGTGTCACAAACTCTGAAAAGCCAACAAGAAACGTATGTGACTGCACACCTACACATGTGAGCAACTATGAGAGCAGTCGACGGGAAACGCTGGGTGAATGACAGACTGCAGGTTTGCAGACAAAGAAATGAAAATGGCTGATAAGGTGGGAGGTAAGGTAGGCTGTAGGCGGTGCTGAAGGAACGGCTCTAGACTTGCATGAAAATCTACATTGCTGCTTGTCAGTTTACTGAAGCCTATTGGGGAATATTTACCACTCCCTGAATCTAATGTCACAAAGAAACAAAGACATGACACCAGACAATAGGATCAGAAGCTATCAGGCTGATAATAATTAATCAGCATACTTAAGGAGCAGTTATTGCCAGAGCATTTATTCCTTTTCACAAAGTGTAATCTAACTTTTTACAGCATATATATGGAAATTTCATGAACTCTCGATACAAATCCAATGAATAGACCAGAACACACAGTGAATATATCCTTCAAACAAATACTGTCTGCGTATCTAAAGCCTAATTTAGCTTAGTGTTCGGTGCCGTGGAGCTCCAGTGTTGCTCAGAAACAATTAAAAACACATCAGTGATGCACACTGTTGCACTGGGTTATATGTCACTTCATTAGCATAAACACACACAGACGCTGTAGTTCATTTGAACCTGGCTCTACATGCACTCTCCTGCTAGCAGAAATACTCACTAGACCACCAAATGTGTATTAATCCACGGCTGAAAATAATCCCCAGCAGACGCACTATTTCCTTCTGTTGTAATAATATTTACTAAGAAGTACAGTGGCCAGCTGTTTTGGGGGGATTACTGAGCCTTTAAAAAAAATTAAATTGCACATCCTTTTACTGTTAAATGTTTTTGGAGCATGAAGAGGTCAGAACATACTGATGGGCAGACTACAGCACTGGTGGTTTACAGCATTTAATGGCAATTTTCAAATGCAAAATTAAAATTTAAAAAATAGAGTGACAACATTATTTCTTTACAAATAATCTCCTATTCTAATTCTGTCCAATTACTGGAAACTGCCTGTACAAAACTAAAACTCCCGTCCCTCCATTTCGTTTATGATGTTGGTTGTTTTATTATCTATATTATATAGAGTCGGTTTGTTTATCTGCTGCTGGCAGCCTCCTTCAGGCTGTGAACACATTGGTTTTTTGATTAAAAACAGATTTTTCTGTTTTGGCTTTTACTGAAATTGCAGGAAAAAAGAATCGACCTCTCATTGGCGGCCATGAATCACCTGCCGTGGCCCATGGGGGACAGCAGCTGTATTCATGTGTGTCAACATAGCTAATAAAGTGTGAGTAAGGTGAAAAATGAAACAGCTTTTTTGAAGCTACCAGGGTATTTAGTCTGCATTTATTTTTAATGGCTTTGTTGTTTTATGAATTTTAAAAAGACCTCTGCCTCCAAGCTGCCATTAATGTCCGACCTCTGGTCACCAGAAGTGTCATCTCTAAATTCAGATGTTCTCTTGATGTGGTGACTCTTTTTGCTCTGTCTGCTCTCATTTATTATGAGAAACAAAGAAAAGGCCTCACTAGCCACTTGTATAGGCCAAAATGCCGAACAATACACAGGAAATACTAATACTTTTACTTAGATCCTCAACAGTAGGTTAAAAATGAACTACAAATGTAAAGTCTTTTAAAGGGTAAAAAAGTCATGAATTCATTTTTTTTTCAGAAAAGTGTATCCCCCAGCATGAATAGGCTTTACAAATTTAAAGCCAGACTGCCAGTTACTGTACATTACCAAATAAATTGCTTGCAAGTTTATTATTTGGACCAAACAGTCCCAAAGGAAAAGAAATGAATTGTCCATAATGTGAATGAGTCATTTGAGAAGCATGAATGTTTTATATATAAAAAAAGGAAAGTTCAAAGCATTTTGGTCTTCCTTGACTAATGTAGTGGAGAAATTTTTTGGAAAGCATTTTACAGAAAAGTGCAATACAAATGTAAATGGTAAATGGTCTTATATGACGCCTTTCTACCTTAGTGGTACTCAAAGTGTTTTACAATGTGTTTCGCATTCACCCATTCACACACACATTCACACACCAATGGCAACAGCAGCCTGGCAACCTGGCAACCTGGGGTTCAGTGTCTTGACCAAGGACACTTTTGCATGTGGATGGATCGAACCTCCAACCTTGCGATCTGTGGACAACCCGCTCTACCCCCCTGAGCCACAGCTGCCCCAAATCATTAGAAAAATGTCGAAAATCACTTTTACAGTTGTATTAGCGCATAAAGAAAGAAACATCTTGCGCAGTCTGTATTGGACAAAGTTGAAATATATTTATTTATACAATATTTAAGGGGGTCAGGCTCAAAAATCAAGTCATGGCTGTGTTGGTTTGGTTGCCCTGCACCAGTGGCAGCACTGCAGGAAAGATCAGGCTTGAACATGAGAATCCACAGTAAATTTCATAGAATTCTTTCAGTCATGCATTCTAAAAAATTTGCCATTGATATGTCGCAAATTTTGGCCTAATGGTGAAACTGGAGCAAATATAATGTCATCACTAACATCTGCAGAAATGTTGCTCCTTACAGCTACCTTCAACAGATCAAATGAGTGGCTGTGCTCATCACAGACAACATTTGTAGCAAGGAAAGTAATTTTGTCTCACTCCAACATTGTGAGCCCGACACTGACATCAAATGTCTGGGTCCAAACAGTAGGTGGCCTGTACAAGGAGCCCTGACCCATTTGTGCAGAAGAATGACAAAAAGGTCAGTCTTCCTCAGGCAATGTGAGTCAGACCCCAACACTCCCTGCAGCTTCAGAAGCCATCATAGGCGATGATCTTCTGTTGTGTTCTTCATACAATGATTGCTGTGTGTTTTTTAATGACATCGTCAAGACCCCTTCTGTGGCTGTTGAATGTGGCGGATAATGGTTCTGAAAATGGGGACTCGGGGTTTGTAACGTCACTCGATCACAACATCCAGGTTAAGGTTATTTTCAGAGATAATTAACCACTGAGAGGAAAGAATGAACTGTGCAGAGAGAAAAAGAGCCAAAGAACAAAATGAACTCACAATGAAATTACACTGAAAGTGAGAAATCAGCACAGCGAGGGAATGTTGGTCTCTGTGTTCGCCTTGACAGGCTGTCAGACAGAGGAAGACCAAAAAAGAGCTCAAACAAAAGGTTTGCAGTAATAAAAGCAGGTAAAGTGAGCATGCAGGCTCTGATCGTACCAGGCCTGTCACACTTGTTTTGATTTTTACACTTGGAGACATTTAGCGAACGTTCTTATTCACAGTGACGCTGAACAGGAGGTGGGTCTGACTGGAGCAACCACACACTCATGGAGGGGAAACGAGATCGAACAGATGACGGTTTGTGTTTTCACAAGGTGACCATGATGCATATTTCTGTGTCACTCGTTGGGTTTCTCCCCTGAATCTCACAATCTCATGTCTGTGTATCTCAGCTTTTCATTCTTATCTAAGAATTTTTAGGGGACTGCTCTTTGAAAGATGTACTGTGTTATTTCAGAACATTATCTCCTTTGAACACCGCTGTTAATAATTCTCCTGTTGAATTTGTTCACGTGGAGACTAATATATGCGGAGACCTCCTTCTACCTGTAAATTTTACTGTCTGAGTTGTTGATTAAAGGGCAATCACAGCAGGTTATATGGTGACTAAATAGGTTTACGAGGGTTCTGGTACAAACGGTGTACAGTATCTCTGTAACATACTGTATGTCAACACTTAAGGTGTTACTTCCTTTGAGGAGGTTGTACTTCAATACTGTTTGTTTGTTGGGTGATTCGTTTTCTTTAACTACATGACCTGTTCAGGTTTAAAGACTATAGTTCATCCAGGTTTGGATGAAATCTGGATCAGTAACCAGGAATGTACAGATGTGATTCACTGGATTGTTCACGGCACCAACACTGAGTTTATCAATTGGTCTACGTATTAGCCAAACGTCACTGATCCACAATAAATACATTTTCTGCACTGCTTTGCTCATTTGTTGCAGTAAAGTAACCTGTGTAAAGTTACGACTTTTCCTAAATATAATTTACAATAAGTGCAATTTATTGTGAAGACAGTGGTAGGTCTTTTAGTGAAATTGCATGTGCGTGCTTACAGCCATATATGCACCAAATATGGTCCTCATTTAAATCTACATGCAGCCAGTTTTATTATAATTTATTAAATTTACTTCATTTTACCAAAACTGTATTGATGCTTGAAACTGGACATTTAAATTCAGCTTGTTTTGTTAATCATTTTTAAAATGGTTTATATTTGTAAGCTTTTCATTGCACCAAAGAGGGGTCAACCAGTTACTTGCGGGGCTGATGATCTGATTTTTTTTGTTTGTTTGTTTTTTTTTACCCATTTCTACTTTAATTAATTAATTAAAAGATGTGGTACTTTGGCTCTGAAGCAGCCGCCTCTTTCTATCTGTGGTGACTCTGTGATCTTGAGCAATGTCCATCTATCTGATTGGCTACATTTCATGAGTAATAGCTCATCAACACTGAAGGATAAACGTCGAAAAGATCTCTTTCAATTAAACTGATGTGAAACATAAATAAACAAATGCACTTTAATGAAGTTCTGTGCTGAAGATTATATTCTACATTTTGACACCATGACTTTAATTTTACCTGTAAATGCATATTGACTCAAAATATCGGTTATCAGTCTCCTTGATAATCAGTACTGGCCCTGAGAAAATCCGTATCTGTCAGCCCCAGTAATGAAGCTCATCTATCACCTCAGCACTAGTATTAAAACCGCCCAACTTCACTCGGCCTCAACATGTTCTGAGCGTTTTCAAATAGAAATTTGTGTTTTCGGTTAGAGGAAAGGTTAAATCACTTCGATTCATTCACAGATTAATGGAGATCTACTGAAAATAGAGATACTGCTTTAACAGTAGTTCTAAAGCACTGTTTTCCTGTTTGAGTCAGCGGTGGAGGCTTTACCTGTGTCTCCAAGAGCAATCTCATGTCCAAGGCCAAATCATAATGAAGTCCCTTTCAGTCTTTGAATTGCAAATAATTGCCCATTGTTTCCGTGTCATTTGTTGTGCAAACCTCATCCGTCATGTGTCCTCTCAGGGTTTGTTGTATAAAGGCAACATACCTTACTGAACACTCCCTCCTCCTCCTCCTCCCCTCTCCCTCACCGTCTCTTTATTGTTCCAACTCGCCCATCTGTCTCTCTCTTTGAGGAACTGCATTTCCCAGGGTGCACCTGTGGGCGGCAGCAGCAGCGGCCTGGCATGCTGCCATGCCCAGTAGGTATGGAGTCTTTAAACAAACATGGCCATATTAAACCGCACTTGAACACACACACATAAACTGCACTCTCACCTCAAGGCGCTGCTCGACAACAATTGATACACAGTACGCATAACCTAAGCAGTGGGGCTAAAATTACCGTGCTGTCAATTTGCATTTATTGAAAATTATATTACCTTATATTGAATTATTCTTCTTTTATGTCGTATTTCTATTTTTGTGTTTTCTTTACAAGGAACATCAGTGATGTTAATGCAATACAAATTGGTCAAATTGAGTGAATATTGCTCGCTAGCTGTCCTTTACTGAAAAGAAATCTGGAGTTCGTACACAGTTCAGCTCTGCAAACAAACAAAAGTTCATTCTCACGCACAGGATGAGGGAGGGAAAGGGAGATAAGGAGAAAAGAGGCGGTGGACTGAGACTAGTAGCTAGTAGAGATTGTGCCTTCGCAGTAGCAGCTCCGCAGCCTTGGAACAGCCTCCTCCACTGACGCTTCTAAGAAATATCTCAAGATGTACCTGTTTTCCTTGGCTTGTGATTGCTCTTAATGGTCTCAGTATTAATATATTTATTTTATTTCACAAACTGATTTTACAAGTTGTTGTCCTGTTTGTCTTCTTCTTTTGTATTGTGTCTTTCTGTCTTGCTTCTTTGCACATATTTCCCTTGCTGCCGTCTGACAACATGGAACGGCTGATTTATTGTGATGACTTCTTCACTCTTTCTTACTCTTCTCCACTTGCATTACTGTTATAATTAACATTTTACATTGAATATTAAAATCAGCATGACTGTCACTGGCAGTCACAGAAGCTACAATTTTCAGTACAAAGACTTATATAGTCTTGCATTAAGTTAATTAATTATTATAAATAAATAAATTGAATGATAAGCTTACCAATATTATTGTCAAACTGTTATCAGTAACAGAAGCTGCAATAACAGCGGTATTATTGTCTCGTATGACCTAACTGTTCATTCCAACTGTTATCTGATCCAGACTTCATTTTTCTTTTCCACATTGGAACTGACACAGAATACATCGTTCCACACAGTGACAGTGACACGTAAGGAATCAGCTGATTGCAGCATTTAGCAGTGACTTCACATCTGTAAGTGCAGTAAATCCATTTCCTTTTGGTCAAATTTAAAATCTGATACGCAGTATTTTGCTGTATTTAACCCAGGCATCCACAGATGCAAATCATTTTCCAACATTCAAATATAAATTCGCAGTTTTGTGCAGTTCTTGATTAGTCCACCCGTACATTTTAAAGATATTGGCAAATGAAAATTAGACTAAAGTGATGCTCCCTAAGATTTTCACTTGATCTGATTGTGGCCACACCTTTAATAACAAGTAATTGCAAATTACAATAATAAAATCTGTAACCTGCAGCTTCTTTGTCTCCTGTAAACATCATTTCCTACTCCAGCGGAGGAATCTGATTTGGAACAAATTCTGTATTGGTGAAGGAAAAAACTGCAAATTATTCCTTCAGTGACTCAGAACAGACACGTGCAGCAGCTGCCCGCAGACTGTCCCTTTAACTGTGAACCATGACAGCTTACCACTGCTTAACCGACTGCTCAGCCCCATTATTATCTCATTAGTCGGTTCCTCTTGTTCACGAATACTGAGGTGCTACTTAATATTAATTAATTGTTAATGACAGTCAGAACGACACACTTTAATTCCATTAATACTGAATTCTCAGGGAGAACATGAGATTTGAGACTTGGCTCATTAAAATAATAAGGCATTCCTGAAGCTTAATCATCGCAGCTACATGATTAACCCCAAGTCTTAACCCTCACACAGCTCTTGGAAGAGGTGAAGAATGAACAAAATGGCCTCACTTTCCAAAAACGTCCGTAATTTCAAGGTCTAAGATTCTTTCAAACAAGGCAGAAGGACAGCGGTGCACACACTTCAGCTCCTCTGTGCCATTAATCAAATACTGTGAAAAGCAGATTGCTCAAATATGACCTTCCACACAAAAGCAGCCACTATTGAAGAACCAAGAGGAATTCACTAAAGGCGGGTCCAAGTAAACATTCCTGCTGCTCTAAAGTCTCAACACCTCTCCCAAGTCCTGTGTGTGTGTGTGTGTGTGTGTGTGTGTGTGTGTGTGTACTTCAAACACAAACTCCAAACCGTGCAGGAGCCCACATGGCGTCAGTGTCCAAAGAACTGTACCGAGGAGGTCAGGTAGCTCACATAACAAAAGTAGCACACACACACACATAAACACACACACACACACAATGGAACACTTACATAAATTTTTGGTTGTGTCAGGGACGCTGTGTACAAAGTTTAAGGAAATGGAGGACTTTGGCCGCCGGTGAGACCGAAAGGAAGAAAAGAGACACAGACGGGGAGAAAGAATGTCTGTTCTATATCAAACTTCAGCTTTAAGATTCTTATAAACATTCATTAGCACACTTTAAACCCTGTGTTTATCATCCCTTTCTTTTAAAAATTATCATATTGATGTAAAGAGGATTTAAAAAATAAAGGCAAAGAATGAAAGAAAGTGTTTTTCTTATTACAGGCTTCAGGTTTCAGACACTTACAGAGACTTTCTTAGCTTTAATGAAGGCCACAGGACTGAACTGCATCGAGCTGTTTTTCATAATGAACCAACAAATGGAATCTTAAACTATTTGATCCTTGGATGTCTGAATGTGTTGACGAACACGACCCTGAACACTGGGACTTGAGCTGCAGCCTGCAGGTGTTTTCATTCGTGATTCATCCGCTGCTATTTCTCTTGGTCGGGTCCACAAAATAATTCATCAAAAGCTCCAAGGCGACATTTTCAAAACTAAGACTAAAAAATAAAAATAAAAAATCTGTGAAAATTAACTTTTCAGAAGCTGGAATCAGACACATTACAAATTGTTTGGTCAAAACAAGGCTGACACCATTAACTGAATTAACCAAATTGACAAATTGAGGATTTTAGCTCTAAATGCACCAATTTAAGTAACAGAAAAGGACTGTTTAAAAGTTAATCTGATAACCTGTGCAGTTTTATCTAATTACTTACAGTGTGCCTACAACAACAAGCCTTTCAGCCTCTTGCGCTGTTTTTAAGGCGCAAACATATCCGAAGGTGGTCCAATGCAGTTAATAATTAGCCTCTCCCCCATTATTTTATATTTTCATGCATAAGATCCCAGAGGAACAAGACATCAAAGCAGTGATTTTATCTTAAAGATTAAAAAAATAGAATAACAACATCTATGCAAAAAAAATGTCTTTTTTAGGAAGTCAGCTGTCTTCCTCGTCTCCAGAGATTAAAAAATAGTTTGTCCTTTAAAGCTGTCACACTTTCTAAACAGACTGCGAAAAAACAAGATGAATAGTTTTGTCTTTAGAAACAAATTCGGGCTGTAGGATAAAAGAAGAACGTGTGTAACCGGGATGATGGCAGTTTGAATCCTGCCGGCAGTTCAGATTAATGTGTTAGTGTGTTTGAATGTGATGCTGGACGTCGCTGTAAAAGAGCACATCGCTCAGCGGACGTCTTCTGGATAAATAAAGGCTCTCACACTCATATACGCGCGCCTTCTGTCGACATTCACTTAGTGCCAGTGGTGTATTTTGCTTTTCCACAGATTGCAGTCAACCCCCCACCCCAAAGAGAGGCTCCTGATTGGCATGGATCGGCCCCCGAGACAGCTTCACACACACACATTACTGCGTCAAAAGGTGTGTGTGCGTGTGTGTGTGCATGCATGTGTAATGAAGAGTGTATGGAGAGATTTACAGTGTTGGCATCCGGTCTGGTCAAATGGGTGGATCGCTGCCACGCTCCGCCACCAGCTCCAGATAAATGTGCCATGTTTTGTTTTCCTTTTCAGAAAGCCCATGAAAAGAATTAGCAAGATGAGAAAGTAGCAGGCAGATCTCTCGGGGCGTCCATCTGTCCATTACTGAAATAAAAGCTGTCCGCTCTGAGAGGGAGGCGTGATGGAGGGATGTAGGGATTTTGTTGACTTGATAAGACAAGGATTTGACACTGAGTACAGTGAGTAATCGAGGGACTAGATAGACAAGCAGAGAGATAAATAGATGGCCAGATAAACAGAAAGAAACCAAGAAGGCCTGTTCATTTATTGACACACAAAACCAAATTTAATTAATAATCTTACACATCATGGATTAAGTAAACCAGCCGTCTAATCTTCCTGCAAAATCAGCATGACTCCCCTCAAACTCATTCATTAATCAGCAATAAACAAAAGGAAATCACTGGAAATGCACGGATCAAAAGACCAACGCAACTAATCATGTGACAGTGATGAGACTTGCTAATTATAGAGCTGAAACAATTAGTCCATTATTGAATTAGAAAGAATGTTAATCAGCAACTGCTTTAAAAATGGGTTCATTAAGAAAAAAATGTTTTCCATTTCAAGTGTAAATATTTGCTTCTTTCCTTTTCGTTGCAGTCGTACCTGTTTTTGGCTCATTTGAGCTTCCGTAATGCTGACAGTCATTTTGCAGCTTCTCTGTTTTTTAAACCGTCACACATTCATTATCACCTGGCCTTGGCTTTACTTGTGCTGTATTGCTGTGTGTGTCTTGGGTAAAGCCGCCATCCTGACCAGGGCTCTCTTGAAGAAGAGGTTACTACCCTCAGTGGGATTTATCTGGTTAAATAAAGGCTGAACTAATATTCTCCTGAAGGAGCAAGACATGTTTTAGACAATTTCATGACATTTTGCATTGATGCAGTTTCTGTTGGTATCGTAGAAATGAGGAATTTTTGGGGGTAGATGCCGATTTTAGGAAGTATGAAATTCTGACATGGATATATTGACTGATATTGTACACATATACAGCATGTCTGGGTTACACTGAAAAAGAAAAATGATAGGGTCAGTCTGTATTTACTTTCTAGCAATGTATATCTAAAAAAAAAAATTCGCAACAAGACAAAGCTAGACTCCGCACCACTGTCTGCTCAGCTACATGTGCTGCATACAGGGCTGAGAGTATTGTAAAGAATGGAGTTGGAGCTGCTCTGCCAGAAAAACTATGTGGACACTTTTTCTAAATTATCCCAATTACCTTTATCTGTAATATGCTTTGTAAAAAAGGCTTCCATGTTTGCGCATATTAGACTGGATATACACCAGTACATACCAATATATCTGATATTGCAAAATGTATGACCAGTTTCTATTGTCTCATTGTACGGTACATTTCATGCGGCCCAACCCTGCCTAAGATCATTCTTAACCAGTGACTAACAACTTCAGATCAACAGGGCACTGTGTGCTTTATTTCCAGTCTCTAGATGAGCACTGCATTTGAAACTTTACACAATGAAACTGCAGCCGACAAACTCTGGCAATAGCATTAGAGCTGTGTTTGGAGCTGTGCTGGAAGTAAAAAAAAGCAATCTGCTGCTCAGACTCACACCTCTCCCTCTGTCTCCTTCACAGTCTGTCTCTCTCCAGCACTGCCACAACCTTTCAGCAATCAAATTAGCTCCACTCTCTTGCCCAGAATATGTGCCAAAGGAATCAGCAGTTGGGCTATAATTGCTACCAACTAATAATGTTAACCTTTCCCTGGCATATAGGCCCTACTTTATTATCAGTGCAGCACAGGCCAAGAGGATGAGGCTCGCTGGGTCCACAAGCTGCATGCATGCACATCACTGTGAACTGTAATAAACTGGAAAATGTCCATCTTTTTCACACAACCTTCTGAAACCAAATGTCTCAAACACGGTTAACGATATGTTCTGAATGACAGGTTGCCTGGTAAAGGCGTGAATTTTCCTGCCAGCACACATTTGTTCTTACACCGTTGCCCTTTTGGAGTTTGGAGGCTTCTCACAGGGTTTCCACCACAGTGGAACCACCAGTGAATTGGTTGGAAAGGCTCAATTATTGGTTAAAATGTGAGCCCACCATGAGAAAACAGTATGTCTGAGGTCAGGTTCTTCACCGTTATTGTAAGTAGACTGATAATTAAAACTTGACCTTTCCAACTTTCACAAGCTAACGTTACATAGCAACCTGAGCTATAGCTGGCCAAACAGTCAGAAACAAAGACACTGGCAATTTTTGACAGTGTGGCTGAACACTGACATGAAGACACTACTAACATTCGTAGCTCTACCAAGGCAACAAGATTAGCCCGGTCTTACTGCAGCACAGCTGGTGGTCAACTCATCCTTGGTAAGTTATCTCAGAATTCGGGGCAGGTGTGAAGCGACACAAACATTTACAGGAATGGCCCCCTAATCGGCCCTTTCAGCCTTTTTCCATTGTAGTTTAAATGTAAAATTACCTCTACCTCCGAGTGCACCAAAACAACAACAAATAGTAGTTACTGGACGTAACCACGATTGTACCACAAATTAAACAGAACAATGGAAGGTTTGCTGTGTTCGCCTATATGGTAAATTTGACATTGGTGATGGTGATGTTAGAGAAGGGTGGACTGCTACTGGATGAGGACATGAAGTTCTTCTCAGAGTTTAACAGATTAGTGCCAAGACCTGCAGAGTCAGTCTGAAGTACCTACCCTGGTAGTAGTATTTCCCCCCCCCCCAAAAAAAACCCTGAAAGAGGTTCTACAGAGGCAGTTCTTGCAATTGAAGCATGCACAAAGGTTCATATACTATGAAAAATCCTGGTGTGCCACACTGTCCACAAAGTCCATAAAGTTTATTTCTGTGTGCCTGCCACAGGGCGACCACGAGAGCATGCTGCCTCGATGATCCAGGACTAAGCTCACTGGCCAGTCCCTAAACCAAGAAATCAACAGAATAACTTCTGAACCCTTACTGTTACCTGCCATTTAACAAAAGTGACAAAAACTTGTACAACACAAGTGACAGACAAAAAAAAACAATAATAATGGTAAATCTTTAACTGAACATGTCCCTCAAAATACAGACTTTTTCTTTTCGGACTCACAGTCATTTGGAAGCAGTTCTCCAGCTTCAAATGTTCCAATTCTCACAGTTTCAGCCTTCAAAGAAATAAACATGTCAGACTTCAATCTGAGCGCTGATAACCGCTGCGGAGCCCGGCCCTAAATCTCGTCACGCATTGCAAACCAATGAATGTCAACAACCAGTAATGAAGAAATATGCTGAACTAAAGATGCACACACACACATACACACACACAAAAACACACAGCGCACCCCATGCAGAGCTAAAGCAAGCTGTAACATCACGCTGTGAGTTCATTGTTGTGCTTTGTGGTATCCACTGTGGTTTCATTGTGAGCTCGCTACGTGGATTCTAGGTGCATTAGTGAGCTCGCATTGTGTTTATCATACTTAGGGTATCTCTGTCTAATTTACTCTCATTATTGTATTCCTACAGGGACTTACAGTCTCAGTGAGTTATCTGAATTACATTTTTTCCAGCCATATTACAGGTTACACGCAGCTCTCTTTCATTAGGTGTAACTGTAGCCCTCCAAACTGTGTTACATTTTCAGGGAGGGGCCAATATCATCCTCTGCTGCTTTTAACTCGAACTCAGTGACCCACTAAATCATTTACACAGCCCTAATTATACTATAAATATGGATAGAGGCAGAACCCACGGCAGCAGCGCTATCATTATTGATAGGGAACAAATTGAAGCTCACTTTTTTTTAAAAATTGTGTAAAAATAATCTCTCAGTTCAAATGATCATGTAGATGTAGGACAAATGAAGGAAGGGGAGGATAAGCCTGGCCTTCTTTTGTTTACGCAGCTGATTGAGATACCTTATGGCTTTATGCTGATCACATCAGCTGAAGGTCAGAGATTACCCAACCTGTTAATTTAGCACTCCATCCCTTCATTTGGACTTTTCCCTCACTAAAAACCTGCGCTGGCTCTCTCGGAATCAGGCCATGTGTGTTATTATAATGCGGTCGGATGGGTAAGTAGGTGACAGGTCAACGCGCAACATCTGGACGCAAACGCATCCAAAAACAAGTGGAGCAGCAACACCCCGACCCTGCTGCTGCTGCTGCTCCATACCGACGATTAAAGGCAGATTAGGAGCCGGGCAGAGAGCCGAGGAAACCCGGAGAGGTTAGGAGATCAGAGGCGAAGAGTGGATGATAATCTTGCCATAACATCAGGATAGGTCGATGTAACCGGATTAAACTGAGCTAATGAAATACACCACAAATGGAGGATTGGGGGGGAGGAGGAGGAGAAGAAGGGGCGGTGGGTGAAACAGAGATATGGATGAGAAATCCAAAATAAACACCAAGGAAATCAGGAAGAGGTGACCAGCTGATATGGATCAGCTCTTCAGTGAGACAAAGACTGACACATGCCGCCGCAGCTCACTGCCCCTGCGCTGCCAGATGCTTTCATGTCATATACCATTTATAAAAAATCTCAAATATGTCTTAATGCAAACAGCGCCGGGCAAATCTCAGCCGCAGAGTTCCCCACCGCATCCAGGAGCGCCGTTTCAACAAGTACCAAACTGGATTTAGAGGCGAGCAGCGAGGCATTTCTCCCCGCCGACCCCCCGCTGCAGCCTACCTTCCCCCGAAAATACCAAATTATTTCCTCTGACATTTCCCCCAATGCAGCAAAGCGCGCTCCCAAAAGCCGATTTCCAGGGCAGCGGAGGGGGAGGAGGAGGGGGCGTCATGTTTGGAGACAGAGAGCGCGCACTGCCCTCCCCCCCAACAAAAAAAAAACTCAATCCGGAGGCGCGCACACGGGCACGGGCCGGCCTATAGCGGGGAAGCCGATTGGCCGAAGCGCAGCTCCATCTGCACACGTGACCTGCCCTGCTTACAATAAATAAACAGCTATGGAATAATGTATAAAACAGCCCCGGTGGCTAGAAAACCGCCGATACTGTGAATAAAGCATCCCTCAGCAGTCAGACAGGTCACAAACAAAGTGTGCAGCTGAAACACCTGGAAACATGCCCGACACGAGAGCACAAACTTGGAGTGGAATAATTTTGGATATGTCCGGTGGGAGGCGGGCAGCGCCAGGCAACAGCCGTGCGCAACAAAAAATGACAGCTACATGGAGACCCTATAGGCGCTCCGTTGGACATTACAACCTCGGCTCTTTACACTTCCAAAACCAAACGAAAACACAGTGTTACCGGCACCCTCCGGGCCCCCGGACCACGCCACACACACGCACACACACAATGCCAAGCGAGCTTACCTACACAGTGAATGAGTTTGTGCCTCCAAGAGTCAAGTTCCTGCCGAAAGCCGCGCCTCTCTATCGTGCATTGCTGCCTTTTGCACAGACTCGCCATTTTCTATCGGCCCCTCCCGTGGGCGCGCACATACTGCTGGGTGCTTCCCTGCGCGCACGTCACCGGTGGTTTTTATTCTAGGGCTGGGTGGAGAGCGATATGAAGGGGACGGGGCTGCAGCATCCCCCTTTCTATAGCGCTCATTTGTCCCACCCACCGAAAGCGCCCCCTCCCCTCCATTTCTCCCAGCATCTCTGCGCGAGGCTGAGCTGTCATTGGTCGATTAATGGGATGTTTGTCTGTTTTAATGTTGTATAGAGTGCAGCACATGGCGCCTGTGCTCCAAATTTACCATGGCTTAAAGCTATGTGTGTCAAAGGGCGAGGGTGTGCCGGGGATTTAAAATGCGCATAAAGACACTGCACTGTTTAAATCAACAGATGTGATACAGTGGAGCTCTCAACGTGGTAGTAAATAAACTGAGGCCTTGATTATGACGGCTCTATGTAAAGAGGCACTGTTCACAAAAAAACTGCTGGGGTATCATTTCATGCAAATAAAAGCGCCTGCAGCTACTAAACAAAGTGGGACTATTGGTGAAAAATCCCCATCAAAAGCTATAAATTCGGGTCTCAATAAGATCCACACATTCTGATTGGATTTTTATGGCTTCTCTTTCAAAAGATTAGGCTGACTTTTGTGACTGAGTGGTCTTAAATTAATAACCACTCGGCTATCAGGCTATCTCCACCCATCCATTGTATCTTCAGTGAATTTTTCATAGCCTGCATCTCTATAGGATATTCTATAATCGACATATAGGGTATGCATCAAAACTCTTTTGAGAAGAAAGATACGAAATACATAAAACACTTTGCAATCTAAAAAAGTATGTAAAGAAATAAACATTTAATGAATGAAATGTTGTATAATAAAGATCCTACTCTGTACTCAACAAGCGCTTTACAGAAACATGCCAAACCAACAAATAACCCACTCTGTGTCCAGGGATACTGTGAAATACTAAAGTGGTGGAGGTAACCTGCACTGCCGATAACCCTCGGAAGACAAAATTTGTTATGTTTTCTGCAAGATTTATTAAAATGGTGCGATCAACATCGATCTGACCTAACATGAGTAGCTAAAAACCTGACTTACAACAACTACTGTGTGTAGCCCACCAGTAAACAACTTTACATGATTACATCCTTTCCAGCAAAGGACTTAAGGATATTAGGAGATCACAGGCCTTGTGTGTTTGTTTTCGAGGTGCACTGTCCAGAAACTGTATTAAATGTTCACTACAATTATAATTATTGTGGTCAAGATGATGAAAAAAACAGATTACAAAAGCCGACAAGAAAAAAGCTGTTAATCAAATTCTTCTTCAGCGTCACATATTTGTTCTTTTTGTCTGTTTGGGGGCAAATTAATCAGACTCAAAATATGAGTGTAGGGAGGTGAAAAGCCTTACCTGTACTGTATGCTGTTCCTATGTTATACCACACAGTTTTTAAAGCTGGGTTGTTTATATAATCATCATATGTGTATTTTTAATATGATATCAATATCTAATTTTTAATACATCATGAATACCATCAGTACCACTACATCACAACACCCCTAATCCCAATATGAGGCTCTCAGTGCTTATTGAACACCTCCTCCATGCTGCCATTAATTCAAATTTTGGTTTAAAAAATGCAAAATTATATTTAAAAAAATACTGGATCTAAAATATCGCTTGTACTCTTCTCAAAACCACAGGATTTCAATGTCCTCAGCTACATCTGCATATGTGCAACAGGACGAAAGTAGGCAAAATATAGTTTTGATCCTATACTGTCAAAAAGACAATGCATGGTCCATTGACATACATTGGGAGGAGATATAAATACATATCCTAAAAGCACACAAACACAATCATTGCATCAATATAAACACATTAAAAAATTAAAACCACCCATGTCTAATCTCTCTTTAAAAACTTTTAAAATTGTAAGTCCGTAATCAAAACTTCACATATTCAGTTTGTCATAAAGGTTTCCAGTCTTTAGGAAGTGATTTTATTTGAGCCTGTTATACTTTCTACCTTGTTTGCTTTGCAACAAATGTATCACCTGTTTGCTCATATACTTCACTTCTCTAACTTTAGTTTACAGACTGAATGTTTGCTTCCATCTTTAAAAAAGATTAACGCCAACAATGGCAACAATGGAAATAGGTTCAGGGCTTCATTGTCCTGTTTCACTGTGGTGTAGAAGCATAGAAAAGTGTGTGAAACAACCATTACCTCATAATGCAGTGTGAGGGAATACACAGAGTATTCACTGAACGGTTAAAACACATAATTATCTGGATAATGTATGAATTATTTTTTGTGGGTACAGTCAGGTCAAGTAGGTTGTGTGTGGGCAGTTTAGACCCAAGACTGCAGAATTTGTAGAGGCTTTTCCACCACTGTTCCCACATTGTCAAGACTACTTCACAGTCTTTTAAATAAGCCAACAGAAATGCAGCTGCGTGACACCATCTCAGCTCCTTATGCAAAAATATAGTACTTAACTGAAAATATACACAAAAATACAAATGAAGCATACAAATGGTCTTCTTTCCTGACTGATCACAGTCTAGTCTGATGAGGCTTTAAAAAGGACAGTGATCAGACAATCTAACCAGTACACAGACATTCATTTGAACCATGATTATAACAGGTCACCCTAAAAATCAACTTTATTTAAACGATAACAAGCCACAGACAACAAGAGAAAGATGAGAATGGGCTGTTGGCTGCTGGGTGTTGGTATGACAGTGGGGCTGTAGCCAGGCGCTTGAATTTCCACAATGCTACAATTTGGCATGGCATGACATTACCACGTGTCACCACCTGAGCCCAGGATTTGTCACATCCGGTGCGTCCATCTGCGAAATTGTTAGCGATCAGTGCAGAGACTGCTGATGAAGTAGCCCAATAAAAGAATATCAGCTCAGACTGTGCAGACCCCCATCTCAACGCCCACACTGAGGGGTTGAGTGAATAGTAGAACAGCATTGGAATTGGCTACAGTAGGCTTACTGTCGTTGGATTGTACCAAGATGGAGGACAGCCCTATACACTGATGAATCTCATTTTGGTCAGTACATAGCAGACTGCAGACATTGTGTTTGGTGTTGTACAGGGAAAGCACTATGCAGATGTCAAAGGCAAATACAAAATGGTCCACAGAGGCAGAGGAGTTAGGGTATGAGCTAGGATAAGCCATGGACAAAGAACGCCTCTCCATTTCATCAATGACAACCTCAATGCCCAACTATCAATGATCAAGATGAAATCTGCACACTGCACAACATGGTTATCACATTTATTCGCTGCCATTGGGGGACGTTTTAACAAACTATGGGCGTCTTCATGTCACCAGAATATGGACTCCCCTTCTGGCAACTGAAAATGTTCAAGGCCCATCGTGGCCTACAGACTCTCCAGACACAACACCCACTGGACACTTGTGGGATGCCTCAGATGGACGTGTCCAACAACATGATCCTGTCCACCAGAATGTCTGGCAACTTCACCAAGCCAGAATCAACAACCTAATTAAGTCTCTGTGTCACAGGTGTGTGGCACCCTGAAATGCAAATGGTAGACACACTTGTTACTGGCTTGTGATTTCTATGACTCCACTCTACATCTGACCATTATCATTTCCAATATAGTCAACCTTGGTTGTTTCATGATGTCCACTCTGTTGTAGAGATGCTGTGTGTTGGAAATAACCCATGCTTATTCACATACCCTCTTCTTGTATTCTATTAAGCTATTACTGATAAATGATCCTCAGTTTTATTTACAACACCTAGGTTCACTGTTGGCCATGAGCTTAATAGTATTCAAAGGTAGCTAGGCTACAGGTTAATCCCAGTCCCTGATTCCCCTCAAGGAACAAAATGAGGACAGTTGAGTTTTGTTTCATTTGGGTCACCTTGGCTGTTTTTTTTCCTTCTTAGCTTTTTACTGAATTGAAGCCTTATTGGCTTTGAATCCATATCAGCTCATTTAACAAACCCTCACCACCTCAGTGCAGCTGTTTTAGCACATGGGGAGAACAATAAATCAAGTTCCATAAAACTCGCCAAAACGCGGGTCTAATCACCAAATTGAAACATGAAATGACAGAGTATCATTAAAAGGAACCTCGCTGCCATTTTATAATCCTACAGAGACGGTGGGCAGCACATAAAAAAGGCAAGGGCAAACGCTTTAACGGAGGAGCACTCCGGCTAATTAAGTCGTTGAACCCGTTGCCCTCGACAAAGATGTCTCCTGCGGAGGGCTGGGCAGCTGGGAAGAGCAGCCAATAGAAAGACGCTTTGAGACGAGGTGGTGGAATTTTAGCCAATTGCGTTGCGGCGCTTTGGAGAGACGCTGAGGCAGCTCTGCCAGGATACTAACAGCTACGGAAAAGGGCTAAATAGTCGCTGAGAGAAGAAGAAATCCTCCAACTGCCGTGTTGTTTTCAGCGATGTAGAGAAAAGGGACTGTAAGAAAGCAGGTAAAGCGTTTATTTTGTTTCTCCAGGCCCGCTCTCCTTGTGTATGTGTGTGTTTTGGAGGCTGGCAGCGTCATGCCGGCAGGATGAAAGGGATTAGGGCGCCGTTACTGTGGCAACATTAGATGGAGGGATACACACTCCTCCTCCCGTCTAATCTGACAGTGTGCCTGATGGCATTTGAGCAATTATTCAGCCTGCTGAACGGGCCTTAGATGTTTTCTTTCTTTTTCAGCAGCCTAAATGCTTCTTTGATGCTTCTGTCGGCGGCTGTTTGTCTACAACCTCATTTTGAAACAAAAGAAAGAAGAAGACACACCACAGAGAGCCACAGTAAACACAGCTGCTTAATAGTATTTGAGTAGTCTATAATTGGAAATATAATCATATTGCTATGATAAGCACAGTCTGGAAACAAATTACACTTGATATCACAACAAAGAAGCCAAAAAAGAAAAAAAATACAATCGCTGTTTTGCAATTAACAATAGGAAGGAGTCAAACAAACAGGAGAAAGCCACATTTTAAAGAGCTAATTAGCCAGCTGGACACACCTGTTTTCTACAGTTCGTTGTCAAACGTATGTTGACACCAGGAGTGTTGGCTAACTGAATAAAAAGTTCACAGTCGAATACCTTTTTGGTGCTGCAGAGAACAAAAGAAATGCATAAAATACCCTCTTTTGCTTTAATTTTGAAAAATGTGCACCTTAAAGCTGCAACGGTCAATCGATTAGCTGTCAGGTAGTAAATTGAATGTCAACTGTATTGCTAATTGAATAATCACTTTTTTGTCTGTGTTTTTAGGAATATTTTGTATTCTTCTTTTTTTTTTTTTAAAGAATTAGCTTAAATGATAGAGCGCTCGCTTAGCCTCAGTCCCACCAGGATTTCGTGGGCGTTTTTCAAGATTGTTGCGGCCTAAATGCCTGAATTCGCGGGAGCTTTTCTCAAAAATTGCGATGAAAGTTTCAATGTTTTAAGCGTATTTGTTGCGATAAAATTGTGGTAGACAGAAAAAAAAATGTCCAAAAGTTGCATTTTTTTCTTTGTTTTCTATAATTCATTAAAAATTTTAAAAGTTTAAAAAGTTAACTTCACATCCTGGCACACACATTTTCACACACATGCTCACAGCTCGTCACGTCAATTAATTAATCTAACTGACCTTCATTCTTTCAGTGCTCGCGACAGATCAAGATGCAACAGTTTCCGTCACGGTGATTTGTCTGGTCTGTGGTTCGCTCGTTTCACCCATTCTCCTAATATGTCTCTCGGTAGAAAAATGTTTGTCAATCGATGAATTTCGTTTGTGTTCCACCTCAGTATTGCACGGGGTGCAAAACAGTTTAAAGAACATCAGGGAATTATTTTGCAGTAGTTTTTGTTGCATACGTATCTGTATCTTCAAACCATAAACAAGGAAGTGAATTCGGTGACGTACATGCATTTTGTTTGCGCCGGGGACTGCTATGATTGGTGGCACTCACGGGAGGCTGGCCAAAATTGCGGAAAAGTCACGGTGATTGGACAAAATTGCAAGGTCGCACAGAATTCACGGAGATTGGTTAAATTTGCGTTAATTGTAACCATCGCAACATCGCAAATTCCTGGAGGGACTGCTTATTGTAACCTGCGCTGTCATCACTTTCTGTGAATATAACTACATTACCACTCATAATGTATAGATTCTCTACTACAAATTGTGTTTTATGGTGTTTTTCTCTTAGAATTTTGCAGAATTTTAGAATATTTTGTAGCGTATGTTGTTGGTGCACTTAGGGAGCATTTCTTTAAATTTCACTGTACTTTACATAATGAGAATAAAGGCTTTCTGTTCTCATCTTTTATATATGAATATTAGTTTCTTTCCTCGGCTTTGACAGTAAACTGAATGTCTATGGGTTCTGGACAAAACAAGACAAACAAACAAATTATCGATTCATGGAGAAAATAATCGGTAGGTTAATCAAAAGTGAAAATAATCATAAGCTACAGCACTAGTAAATATTTATTTGTCTCACTGGCCAGTATTCTTACTGTAATATTTAAGGCCCTCTAATGCGAGCATACTGTCAAATGGAGAACAAATAAAAATAGCACAGATGTCAGTGGTACTCCAGTGCAAGACTCTGTCCTGTTTGTTTTGCATAGAAAACAGTGTCAGAGCTGGAGAATGGTCTGGCTACACCTCATCATTCTGCTATGGAGAAAAATGCTCTCTGTCGTTTATATTTCTTTAAACCAATCACAGTCATCTTGAGCAGCGCTATACCCAAGAAGCGTCAACTGTGCTCCTATTCAACTATAATATGCAGATAGTGGGAGGGGAGGAGAATACCGCATGAAATATGTAACAAAAATAGCAGGTTACTGCTCTGTACATTCTCAAGTATAAAATAAGTAAAATAAGTTGACATGAGTGCAGTTGAGTGAACTGATGTACTCTCTTGTCATGTGCGGTTCCAAAACAGATAGTGACAGCCAAATTCCAGACTTGAGGCTTCAAAAAGGTAGTCCACAAACCAATGGGTGGCATCACAGTGGCTAATTCGTATTCTATATACAGTATCTACAGGCAAACCACAACAAACCAGTCACATCTATTTTTGTCTATGCTAGTGCACACACACTGCTGGCATGTTGAGACTTTTATCACGAGTTGAAATGTGTTGGCTTATCAGGTCACATCACGGTTCTACAAAGAGATAAATGAAAGCAGAGATGTCTGGGTTCTGTACCAGATGTGAAAAAACTCATTTAAGATCGTACAGACATTTAGTAAAACTACAGCCTTGGGACAGCCTGAGGAGACACATGGTGTCGGACAGCTGGCAGGCTTTACCCAGACTTCAACCCCATCCAGCACATTTGAAATGAACCACTTTAACAATTTCTTAAATAACACTGACATGACTGACAGACATTTAAATGTCTACAATTTGTGCTTAATGGTTTTGCTTATTTACCAAGCAGAAAAAAATATAAGTAATATCATATTAGTTGTCCACAGCTTCTCAAGTATGAAAGTTGATTAATTCTTCTGGTTTTCAAATATAAGTAAATGTAACCTCTTTAAGTTATATGAAGGCATCACATCGGGCTCAGAGAAATTTAAAGAACATTTGTAGCTTAAACAATTATTTAACTTCATTATAAAAATAATCAACAGAATCATCTTCTTTTACTCTCCTACGAACATACTAGGAGAGAAAATATTGTTAGGTATGTCAGGTTTTCGCCTAAATAGGACAAAATCCCTGCAGTCAAATTCCAAAATCTGATGGAAATCCTGACTCCAGAAGAGTGAAAGCTCATATAGCAGCAGATTAATGCCCATAGGTTTGGAATGAGATGTTCAACAGTCTCATCAGAGTGTAAAGTTAGGGTGTCTACATGCTTTTTGCCATTGAGTGTATTTGGACTATCATCAGAGGCTGTGTATTAAGCATTTTTTTTCATTGCTCGAGTGCCTGGTAGTGCAAAGTTTCACTGGCTGCATCGGTGCTGGCCTTGATTGCTTTGTAGGTTGAAAGCGGTATTGAAAAACCAGTAATTAGCCCACAGTGGATTGAAAGGTGGACATTATTTAATGAATTCCTAGCTCTGTAAATTTCCCCGATGAGGGATCAGTAAAGTTTATCTTATTTTATCTTATCTGTGTGTGCGTGTCAGAATGTTAAAGCTACAGGTGAAAAGCTCTAGGTTCTGATGATGGTTTTTCTGTGTTGTTATGTGTTCCTGCAGGACCCATGACCCTGACACGAGGATCCTTCACCTACTCCAACGGCGAGGAGTACCACGGGGAATGGAAAGAAGGCAAGACTCACCTGCTCAGTCACCTGCCCATCCTCCATCACTGGCCACATTTGCACGAACAGCAGAAGTGTTATAATGTGATTAAGACAATAATGCACAGGCAGGGCGGAGACTAAGCAACCACATAATAATAGAATAATGCTCTTAAATGTATAAGTGTAATCTGCAGTAACATATGTGAGGTACTCAGACCTTTGAATCAGCTGCTACCATTTTGGATATCTGTACAGCTTAGTGTCATTTTTTGATCTGAGATTATATTAAGTATGTGCCCAGCTCACTTTGCACTCTCTTAGAATTGGACTATTACCACTATCAATGTCATGAGAGTGAAGAGTCAAGGCAATGCTGCAAGGTGTGGATATCTTTACACCAGAGGTGTCCAATCCTGGTCCTCGAGGGCCACTATCCTGCATGTTTTAGATGTTTCCCTCTTCCGAAACACCTGATTCAAATGATCAGGATGTTATCAGGCTTCTGCAGAGCTTGATGATGAGCTGATCATTTGAATTAGGTGTGTTGGAAGAGGGAAACATCTAAAACATGCAGGATTGTGGCCCTTGAGGACCAGCACCGGACACGCCTGCTTCACACAGTCATGTACACTCCATGGAAGTGGTTGGCCTATTTAACATATCTGTACAAACAAACATTTGATCCTCTTATAACAACGCTACAAGGAAAACTGGCCTTTACAATCATTCATTGAGAAAAATAATTGGATGCAATATCCTTCTTTGGAAAAAGTAACCACAGAAGCTAGCATTGCACCCCTTAGCAGGAATAAACTCTTCTAGCCATTCTGCATTGTTGTCGACCAGTCTCTGACATTGGCTTGCTACAATCTTTGATCACTCTTCAGGCAAAACTTCTTTAGCTGCAAGGTGTTTGAAGGTTTTCTTCCATGTACTGTTTCAAATCCCCCCCACGTCATTTCAATGGGATTCAACCTGAATGTTTGAAATCTATGCCATTTCTCTTTACAATGAAATGATTCATTTCAAAGCATTTGGAGATCTTTTACAATCCTTTGCCAGACTCATAGACATCCACAGTCTTTTTGCTGAAGACATCAGAGAGTTCCTCAGATTTTGGCATGATGAGGCCACACACTTCAATAGCAAAGAGAGCAGCAGACCCTAGATGTTGGACGTTTGAATAAAACAGGCTCCACCTGTCACTCCCTAACAAGGTTCTAATCTTTGGCACCTATTTGGAACCCCTGATTCTATCTTGATGGATTTTTAGGTGTGATAAATATAGGGGTAGGCTTTTTTCCAGGGGACTGATCTGTTGTTGTTTTTTTTAAATTCAGTTTTTTAAAAATTGACTAAGAAATGTCATTTGTTTCACATCAGCTCATTTGCTGGGAACATTTGATCCTCAAAAAGAATCAAATGTTTGCTTGTTCAAATATGTTGAAAAAGCCAACAGTTTCTATGGGATGCTCTTTATTTCACATGACTAGGCTTCATGCAAATGCAGGCAGGATGTATTTTTCAGAACATTTCATTTTGGAGTCGGCTGAATAATTAATATGTAGATAAAACATTAAAAAATGCATTAAATAATTAAGAGAAAGATCAATCATAGAGGCAACATGTAAAAGAAAGACTTAAAAATCAGCATATAAAAGAAAAATTGAGAATTTTTTTGGTGATTCACAAACTTGGATTGTTTATTACTAATGGTGAGCTATGATTGTCAGTAAAAACAGCCATCCTGCTGTACATGTCCAGAGTTTGACAGTGTGTTGGAGCTTCCTCTCCAGCCAGCAGGCTTTCCCAGGAAGGTTGAGCAGTGTGATACCTAAATAATTGGAGAACCCCCCCTGTTTTACAGTTTAAACTGTAAACTACTGTAGCATTAAAGAGGCCAAGACAACCTTCAGCATCTCTGTCCAACTCTCCGCCCCCGGTGCCTTGCCACTGTGGAGCTTTGAACTATCTCACTGATGTCCTGCAGAGATACAGTGAGATACAGTGCTAATGTTTAAGGAGTTTCTAGAAGTTTAGATTCTTTTCCATCACACAGTTAAAAAAGCACGTAGCTTTTGTCCAGTCCTGTCCTTGTCCATCACTGTTGTAGTTCCTGTAGGGTTCTTGAACAGCAGAGTTCAATGCTAGTGGAGGGTCTTCAAGCTCTGGTAGATCTGTGTTCACTGAAAAGGGGAGTTACAGACACACAAGAAAGTTCCACACGTGCAGTGGCTGCATTTGTTTGGTGTGTGCCAAACCGAAAGGCACATTCCAAAACTTTTTGTTACAAATGCATGTATCTTTACACCCATAACAGCCAAGTATGTTACAACGATATGTTCGAATGTATATAGGGGAGCTGGTGTTGTTTCAGGTTTAGGACCAAATATTTATTCGATTTTTTTCTATCGGCCACACTTTATGAAGGTAACTGATAAATACAAACAGTTCATGGCATTATTATTGTAAGCATCCTTACTTTACTTTTAGTGCCTGAAACATTTGCACAGTACTGTAACATTATGGTGGATATATGCAAGCCCCGTGGCCTGGCTCTCAGGCACTTGTTCCTAAACTTCCCTTCCTGGCCTGCATCCACTCAGTCCCACAGATGCCAGTCGACTGAGGGCTGTGAATCTCTCGATAATGATGGGACTAGATTTAGGTGCATTTCAGATATGGATGTGAGCACCTTTGTTCTCACAGCAGGACAGCAATTTGTTTGGGAGACATTTCTCTGAAAGCCGTCTGATGCTAGTCCTATCCTGCATTGGTTGTTTTGCTTTATAGTGTCTGGTAATGGTGATCGGTTGTTTCATTCACTCGAATGTAGCCAGTCTGGTGGCACAGCAGGGGTGCTAACACAAGGCAAAAAAAAAAAAAGGTGGTGTCATCCAGCTACAAAGCTCCTGGTGGATTACTTTGTGAACACCATATTAATACAGTCACTTTGTAATCGTTTCGTGACAAACATTAAAAAGTTGATCTTGTGATAACTTTGCGGTGTTGTCCAGAGTTATCACTATGAGTAACACAAACCATTATGCACATGTTCTGGTGTGTGATAAGTCTTTATCTGTTACTCCTTCTGGATTTCCTGGATTGTATTTGATTGTCTCACTGGCACCTTTAACAACACCCCCACCACCGCCGCCGCTGCAGCACGCTGTCTTGCTTCAATGCAGGGCTGTTTGCAATCTGAGTCCTCACTTGAGGATACCTAGTAGGATAAATGGATAATGGGAACGTCAGTAAATATGATAAAAGAAAGTTAACTCCAGCAGCTTTTAATTAATGTGAGATTTCATGTCAGGAGAGAAGTGGGTGTACTGTAAATGAGTTACAACAGCAAAAGTAGCTTTTAAATGAACATGCACTCTCACACAAACAGATTGCATCTAATAGGCAAATAAATAAATAAATTAAACACACACAGAAAAAGGTGTCAAACTCAAGTCAGTAACTAATCTACACACACATATGCACACGCAGACCATCTGGTGCCAGCGAGCCTGCTGAGACAGGATATCACACTACCTAAACCAGTATTTGCACTTTGACAAAAACACTTAGACAACCTTTAGGGCAAGGTTAAACAAAGAACAAAAGTTTGGCACAGAAGGGGGCGCGAGGCTGCGAGAAACATATGGTCTCTGCATGATTAGCAAAAAACTGTTAAACTGGTTTGGCTGTGATGCACTGATATGCTCAGGTTTTACAACACAGCAGTGTGGGGATTTTTTTCTAAGTGAGGAAAAATGAGTCTGTTAATACATGTAGCTTTGCATTGGCTGTTTGGAACTGCCAGCATTTTTTCTTGCAATGTATTTTTTATCAAATATATTTAAAATGTATTTAAAAGATACACATACTCAACATAAATCTTCAAAACAGACTTGCTGTTGTGGATGTTTTGATCATGTCAGACAGTGTTTCTGACAGACAGCGCAAAGTTTAATTGTATACAGAATTGCTGTTGTTTAAAATTCCATTTCCTCTGAGCGCTTCTCATCCGTGTTAGTTTAACCGTCTGAACCCCCAAACCTGGCGGTGGGTCTGACAGGCATGTTATCTCTACAAATTACACCATTTGTCATAGATAGAAACTGTCAAAACAGAATAAAGTGTTGTATTTTTAACTTTCCAACAGTCCTTAAACTAATCATGCGTGGAGTGCAGTTACGTCACAAAAAATAATCCAAACTGAAAATTATGATATTTCATCAGCATCACTTCATTCTACATGTCTTATTTAGAAGTTAGCTATATATAAACTATCAACACCACGTTCTGTGAAAAACAATTCTGCAAGTCCTTGCAACTGAGAGGCTGCGAGTGGCTTGACTGTGGCCAACAGTCACGTGAGCTGAACTGCAGACCGCGTTTACACAGAGCAGAGAGGACGCAAGTATATCAATAATATAAAGGCTCAAAAGTAGTGTTTAATGCAGCAAGTTGCCAAGTTTGTAGAGGCTGTAAAAATGTAAGTAGTAAAATATCTATCACCAGTTTTTTTTTCTTGTTTTGGTAACACCAGTGGACACTTACAAACATGTCAAAGAAATTCTACTTTAGTTTATTTCCTTTTTTATGATTTGTGGCATTGCAACTGTGTTATATTACCCAGTAGACATTTCTGAGGTCTCTGTACTTCTGTGCTGTTTTCATAGAGGTGCAGGACTTTGAAAAGCACAAAGATTTCATGTGATAGTTGCATAAAAAGCTAAGATTCATCATAGCTTCAGATGAACATTGTATGATATGGTCAAAAGCTCCATATAGTTTTCTCAGCTGTTGTTAGTTTAATTAGCAAAAGGGTTCACTCTCGACCTTTGTAGCACATATCTGTGGTGAGATATTCTAAATTCATCATTGACTTACCTTGATTTGTTTTCTTTTAATCAGCTCTTGTCTGTATCTCATAACCGTTCGTCTCTCTTAAGCAAAAAGACCGACAGATGTAGTCGACCAATCCAACAAAAGGCAAGAACCTTGAGTTTGAGCATCTACACTGCATCTTGAACAGTGTTAATTGTTCACGATGTACTTCTTGTAATCTTGAAATGTGCCAGTTTTTACCACAGCTAAGATTTGTTTGGGCATCTGCTGTATCTACATGTTAAATCTGTTCAGATACTTGGCTTAACATTTTAATTGTCCCTCCCCATGTTTTACACTTTTACAATTCCATGTGCAAACAGAGCTAAAGTACTGCTGGGAATTGTTTTGTGACACCTTCTTCTAAGACAACATTACTTTCTGCCATTTCCAAAATATGTGTCATTACACATTCTGTTGGTTTTACCATGAAGAGTTGAGGTAACACCGCTGATTTTGCACAGTAATGTGTAATTGCGAGTGAGCGTGTCTGTGTGTGGCAAGGTGTTGTCATGAACACAGACTGATGCATGTCGTGCATCGGGTCTCTGCGTCCATGCATGCAAAGTCACTGTTTGCACACAAACATGTAGGTGTGTGTCAGACAGAGGTCTACGGTGTCACATGAATAATTCAGTGGAGCGCTGGTTGAAGACAGGCCCGGGGGCTATCAGGTTACAGGAAGTAGGTTGGGTACATCCACAACAGCCCAAGGAACAGCCAGAAGCCATTTACTACTGTACTTTGCCCATGCGGTCATTTAACATCTATGCATTACCGCTATTGATTGACATAAAAGCCGGACAAATTCAGCTAAACCGTAATTAGCCAAAGACCGTGACCCAACACGTGATTGAAGAGAGGCGTTACAAAGAAGCTGAACGACAGATTAGAGTCTGTCTGGAGGGATCAAATCCAAGAGCACAGAGAGGAAATGAGTGCCCCTTGCTGCAGCAGTCTGCTGATAATCTGCACCTTCAGTAAAAAAATACACTGTTAGCTTCACAGCCCTCTGTAAAATACTTCCATTGCGACCTCTTGATTTCATTGTATTCAGTAAGACTATTCATACATTGATAAAGCTGTTGTAATATTTGGTGGCAGACACTGCCTTCGGCCTGTGTTGCCAGATGACTGTGGCCTCTTTGACACTTAACAGATTGCTAAATTTCAGCGGCTAGTCCATGAAATTTTCGCCTCAGGCTGTTGCTCGCTTGTCAGGGCTGCTGCAGGCTAAAGAGTTGGATTTAAGCTGCCATTGGCCCTCTTCTTTACTTCTACTGTATACACTTAATCGAGTCCGGCTCGTGCACATGCACACACTCACACACACACACACACACCAGCATATGTGGATTGCGGGATGTTTCAGTAAAGGAACGACTTTGAAAATGAAATGCAGAGCTCCAGATTTAGTTTGGGCCAAATCTCCTCTCCAAATCTCCCGTGAAAACCCTGCTGAGATTAGGCAGAGAGCAGCACTTTAAGCAGCCCTGACAGATGGACTGCCTAATTTACTTTGCCATTAGCTGGGAGCGAGGGACAACACTCACTAGCCCCACCCCTGCCTCACCCCCTACCAAGCAACCCGTTTCCCCTCCAGTACATCCTAGTCTGCTCTTAGCAAATCTTCCACTCTTCTCTCCACTCCAACAGTTTCATGGCACTTGGTGAGCATCCAGTAAATCCTATTCCTCTGCCACGAGGATAGGAGGCCTTTCTCAGCCCGTGTCCAACTGTGCTTCACATCCACTTATTTTCCAATTTCCCGCCGGGCCTGCTAATAGAGTCTGGCAAGAAGAAATGCTCACTTCTTTCCCTCCCTGTTTCTGTCGACTGCCATGCTCCTGATGCTGGAAATTAGTTGCAGAATTAGAGGGAAAATTGGGTCTCACCTCTCTGGCAGCATTTGAAGAGGTGCAAAAAGAAAGAGAGTAGCACACATTTTGTTATTAGCACTAATTACAGGCCTCAAATTGCTAGATCTGAATGAAAATATAACATTATATGTCTGACTTACTGTTGTCGTTTTTGCCAAAATGATGTCTGCTCCCCAGAAATTTTGCACAGGCCCCCATGAGGTTCTAAAAATCTTCAGCATGGTATATTCTACCTACCAGTTTGTCTGAACCTTAATCAGTGTTTGACTTGTTTGTTTTTGCATTAGTTTTATGTATGTTAACCCTAACCAAGTACATTGGGAACAACAGAAAACCATGAACACAGCATTTCCTTGACACATTTCTGAAGCCACATTATAAAGTATGTAGTTTACCTTTGTCCAACATCTTGTCCATTGTTTTGTGAGCCCAAATATCCAATGTAATTGGTTGAGACCCTCGCAATCAAGAGATTAACCTTTGTAACAGTAGCAGTAGTAAGTAGTAAATGTAGTCAACAAAAATACATAGATTTATACTACATTGTTTTTACATTTTGATGTTTTTACAGATTAAACAAATGAACACAGAGTGTTGAATATTCAGGAGTGCAGGCCATCTGGCAAAGTGAAGCCTAAAGGAAATTCTCTGGATTTCCATACATAACTGATAATTGATCTCAATGACATTGATTTGAACATAGCCAGAGCTCCCTTTGGACTAGCAGTTTCCCTGGTTCCTGTGCTTATGCTCAGAAAACACAGAGTATAGGCATGAGTTTTATTCATCTTCTCAACTACCACTTGGCAAGAAAAACAAATTTCCCAAAATGTTGATTTTCCCCTACTACATGTTGTGCCATTGGCTTTATCCTTTTCAAATAAATGTTTTTGCATTTAAAAAGACGATCCATCTCATCTAGAAAGTTTTCTTCTGGTTTTCATGTGAGCATTCTACATTCCTAAATTGGATGCGGGTTCTAGGCTGTCCATCATTAGCATGAGGAAATGCATAAATCATCATATAAGAAAGCAGCAAGCTTCGAAAGATGATATGGGGGCTTAGAGAGGACACATGAAGATGGTGCATGCAGCAGTGCTCGATGTTGATCTGGATAAATATCTAGTTACACTGAGAAAGTCCCACTGCAGATGTCAGGCATTAAGGTCAAGTGTTTAGCTTTTCAGGTAATATTAGGTCATAATTAAAATGAAATATAAATAATAATTAAATAAAATTAGCCAAATTGTTCTGCAAACTGCTGCATATCTATATCGAACTAAAATTCTTGATTTGTTTGTGGTCACGTTTTGCAGACAGACGTTTCACAGATAAACCATTGTGCTACTGTCATCAGTATATTTGCATCTTTTAACAACCAGAATTATGCAGTTATGTGTCTTTTTGTTACACAAAGTTCATGGCCTTGCTTTGCCCCTATCCTTGTCTATTATTGTTCCAGTTATTCATGCCAAAGAGGTTTCAACTTAATAATGAGAGAGAAAACAAGATGCAAAAAACACATGGGATATAATCACTTCAGGCAAACCATCTGAGATATAACAAACTTCACCTCTAAACTTGTCCTGTTCTCAAGGATGGAATTAACTGTGCTTTTGTATGTTGATGGATTTCACAAAGCATTTTATTCCAGCTTAGACGCTAACCTCTCACTTGTTACATTGAAGCATTACAACAATAGGAGCACAAACTCTATCAGTTGACAGAGATATTGAATGCAACATCCTTGTTTGTCCGATTTCATAATGTGTCCTTGGGAAGTAAAAACAGTGGCTGAAGTTTTGTATGTAACATAGAAACAGGATATTTTCATACATTGTATCATCCATTCATAAACAAGCTCTAAGATCTTGAAAGACCATAAAGACTTATTTATTGCCAAGGATTCAGTTTTCCATTCGCTATTATTCTGTATTCCTACATAACTGCTTAGTGGAGATTCCATTTAACAGCCTTCTGTACTACATATGTGGGTCCTAAGATTCAGCACACTAGCTGTTTGGCTCTTTTTAAATTCAGGAAAGTAAATCAGACCACAGCAACTGATGTACTGCAAATTGCAGCACTGCTCTGGTCCATGAGCCTCCTGATGGTGTGAAGAGATGATCCTCCCATCAGAAACCTTTGCCAGCAACCAGAAGCACAATGGAATAATTTTAAGATCAGAGACATTAGGACCAACACATAACCCTAAAAAGCACAAGTATCACAACAAGTATCATTAAACTATCAAACTACACATTAAAAAACAACAAAATGTAGTTACTGAATGCACCTCCAGTTCTGTTGAGACAGAAATGGAACAATGGAGGTGTGTTATGGTAGCACATGTTGTGAATTTTACATTGAAAATAGCAGTTAGAGAGGAGAAGCCTGCTACTGGACGAGGGCATTGAGATGGCGGAAAGACTGCACTTGTTGTCTGAGTTTAACCCATCAGTGTCAAGACCGAAACAGTAATGTTTCAGAGTCGTTCAAAAGTGCCTACACTAGAGTAGGTCTCCCCCAAAAACGGCCCTGATAGAGGTTCTACAGGAGCAGTTCTTGCCCCCATGTCTTCTTGTTACTTAACCAAAAAATTTTATGGTGTACAGTTATTCAGGACTGAGTATTGAACAACATGCATGACTACCAATTCAACAATCAATACATAAAATCTGAAATTGAAACTGAAGTGAAATAAAGTTCAGTTTTGTGCAAATTTGGTGGTAATCAGTGGAAATTTCTAGACAAACACGCTCAATTCTTCTTCAGTTTTTTAATATGCGTGATTTATTTGGTTTTGTTTGGATTAACAGAACTGAAAGTTTGACTATAAAACCAGAATGAACGCATGTATAGAGACATTTCATAACTATCAGTATCACACTGACTCATCTTTATGTTTTGGACCTTATAATTCCATCTGAACTTTTTGAAGTCATTAGGATGCTTGTTCCATTTTGCTTGTGTTTTATCTCTCCAGAGCTGTTTAGATTTTATGAGTCTCTTGCTGCTGTTGCAGGTCTGCGTCATGGCCTAGGTCAGCTGACCTTCAGTGACGGGACGTGCTACACCGGACAGTTTGAGAACGGCCTCTTCAATGGCTGTGGGGTGCTGGTCTTTCCTGATGGCTCCAGGTTTGTGCCTTCCTTCCTGCATACTTGAACTTTGACCTCTTGAAAGTAAATCAGTTTTTAAATCATCAGAAAGTTTTTCCTAAAGCTTCAGCTTTGTATATTTTTTTTGTCTTCAATTTATTTTTTATTTAAAAAGTTGGTCCTCAGGTTGATTTTAATATTGTTAACATTACCTGACAAATATTTTCCTTTGCCCAGCTAGTGTAGCAGCAGTCACTGAGGGGAGACATGTTAGCTTTAGCACGGCAGTTAATATTTAATTGCATAGATTAACAGATACAGATTACGTTTTGTTGATGTCCCAATCAAGTTGTTTTTTGGCTGCGATCTAAACCAAGTTATTTAATATATACTTTCTCCCATAACCAAGTTCTAATCTCATTTTTCTAGATAATACACACTTCAAGTACATTCAAGTTTTAAAATCAATCCAACAAATATACTTAACAAATGAATAGCTATACATTTCATTGAGGAAAAAATAGCATCTCTGCATCCAAGCTGTTACATGGGTGTTCATGAAATCATTGTAAAGCTGTAGTAGGGCATTGATTAAAATGTAGTGTGGAGAGGATAGGGTGTACTGTTGCTCCAAAAGGTGGTAAAAATATGTAGTAAATACAAGCAAGTCTACAAATGTATGGTAGATTAGTTGTAGTACCTGGTTGTGCCACCAGGTGGAGTCTCTTACTGTTTAGCACTGTAGCGACCCAAGGAGGTGGTCATGTTGGCAAGCAGAGAGCATTGTCGAGGTACAGCTGACAGCGGGGCACCATGACAAAGACTTCTGTGCCGCTTAATGGCCTCCAGTCAGAGCTCGACATAGCCATCTTGTGCCTGTTACTAAAACAGCAATATTAGCACAGGAAAATGTCCACTGTGCTTAATTTGTGTTGACACTTCTAATTACTGACAGAGAACTTTATTTCAAATTTGCATCCCTAGCATCCTATCAGAAATTCCTTTCTCCTTTTATGACACGTGTGTGACAGCGGACATCAGGATTGGGCTTAAGTTTATTAAAGCCGATGCTGATCAGTTCCAAAAAAGCCAACACAAACAGTGCAGCACAAACACGCAGCAGAAAGCAGCACAAAGATAGACCTTCAGATCGAGTGTGGTATAAAAATTTGCTTTTCACGGCACAATCTTTCGCAAGCTCTTTCTTCGCCTAGTTTTTTAAGTAGTTCTTTGTTGACATAAATTGGCTGCGGAACGTTCCAGAGCAGATGGAAGCATCTCCTGCTTTTGTTTATTTACTCTTCAGACAAGAGTTTCATGAAACGATACAATTTTTTTTCTCCCCATTTCTGAGTTTTTCTTCTGCTTCACAATTTAGTGAAGGTGAAATGTTCAAGTACAGTGCAGCGTGCAATGAAGAACCAATGAGGGTTTCGAAATGGCCTCTCATTTGGTATTACCTGAACAAAACATGTCATTAATTCTTCAAGGGCTTTTGTATTTAAGGTCACATTTTTATGTACTTATATATATTTTAAGAGTACATGAATTTTCATCAAAAAATCCATTCATTCACCTTCAGACTGTTTCTGTTGTGTGTGTGTGTGTGTGGCTCAGAAAGAGGATTCATATGCAGACAGAGAGACAGCAGGCAGGCAAGGCAAGCATAGGTGAGCTTTAATGAAACTTACTGGGGATGAATAACAAAAGGTGCTACAAGGTTACGTCTAACAAGTCCAGTAAATGATAATTCAGCAGAAAAAAATAACCAACCCAGAATTTAAAGACCCCTTATTCTAGACATTTACAGGTTAATCATTTTATTTTTGTGGTTTACTAGAATATATTTACACACTCAGTCATTTTAAAACACATTCAGATCATTCTGAACATTGCTACCTCCTCCCAGCCTCTGTCAGAGCTCCTCTGTTTTAGCTCCTGTCTCCTTGAACATTTGAGTATGCATACAGCATACTGCTTCATCATAACATTGTGGCTGAAGCTCTGACTGTCTTGCTCATATATCCGTCACAGTCTGTAGTGCAAAATAAGCTGTCATTTCTCTGTGCGATCAAGCTATAGAAGAAACTGGGATGCATGTGCACAGGATTGTGGGTTAGAATGGCCAGAAAAGTATGCTAGCTTGATTATCGAAAACATTTGTGGTGTACTGCATTTGACATGCTATGTATTGGGACGTACCAAGTCTTCATCTTGTATGCTATAAATTATTATGTTATGGGTACCAGAAAGTACCTTATGATTGTAGACAGGAAGACGGCACCTCTAGTGAGGAAGTAATGGTGAACTGCGAGGAAGCTGCTTTGAGGGTGTACTCAACTAGCTGCTAGGGAGGCGTTATGCAAATGTGCAAATACATAAGTAACAGAAGAAAAGCCTGCACTTCAAACAAGGTATTTCCAGCAGGTAAGGAGCAGTGTCTTTTCTGTGGGAGAGAATAATTCCCTTCGCTGTAGATTTTGAGCTTTGTTAGTTCTCAGACCTTTTACATGCACTAAAAAGAGCTATAATACACTAAGGGAAAGGAAAACCCTGCAAAGGATGATATGTGCTCTTTTCAAAACACAGGAAACAGCGTAGACATTGGGAGACAAGGAGGGAGTAAGGCAAGGACCGAGGGAGAAACACAAGAGGCTTATCTCATTTCCCTATTTTGAGCCTCCTCGTCTCTTCCCTCCTCCTGCTTGTGACCCCAGTATTCGATCTTAGCGCGCCATCCAGAAGGATGTCTCATTTCCTAAAATACATCTTGAGGAGAAAAGGATGCAGAGATGTGCATGAGATGTGATGTATAAAAGAGGCATGACACACAGTTGGAACGTATAAATCAAGAGCAGGACTGACAGACGTGTGTATACAATATACAGTATGTCACTCAATCATAATATATGTCAGTCTTTCTTTGCATAGTGGTCTTTTGTTTGTTATACTTCTTTATACTTAACACGTGTCTGCTTGTTAAAAAAAAAAGACAACCTAACATTCATGTCACAATCTGCCACGTTGTGATTTAAATAAAAGTAACTGTATTGTACGTTGCTGTGAGTACTGTTCTAGTAACAATGGACAGATTCATTTTATACGGTATTGCTTTGAAAAGGTGACTAAGGTAAGAGTGTCTCGTTTTGTTGCCTGTTGCCTTGTCTCGTGTCTCTGATGGAGGGACTAAGACAGAAATAAAGAGGGGGGGAAGCTAAATACACCAGATTAACCAGGAACAGGTGAAAACAATCCCAAGCAATCCCAGCTGTGGGGACTAGACAAAGACAAGAGGTGAAACCAAGAAAGATATACAAGAAAATGGCGATAAAGAAAACACACTACAAACACAAATGTGAACAGAACAAAAATAAGAGAATGACAGTGACAGTGACAGTCACTACCTGTAGGGTTCTGACAGGTCTTGGCTTGGATTGCTTCTGCAGGGAGCGTCCATTCACAGAAGCCACAGTACGGTAGATTCTATTGGAGATTAGGAGCTGCTTTTTATAATAGGAGAGAACCTTCTGTTGCACTGTTGGTGTTTTGGGCACTGTTTCAGTTTCTTTTTAACTAACAGTAAAAATCAAATGCAGGTGAATGAAGACCAATTTTAGGTCAGTTTGGCTTTTAGTTATTAATTACTGATCAGTACTAATCACTATTCTTTTACTGCAAATGTTTGAAATCTCTGCAGGAGAGTTTTCTCTTCCTTGCTCTCAGCCTTTTGTTAATTTGTGGCTGTTTGACACATAAGTAATTGCGTTAATGCTGTGTGTGTTAGAAAGGCTGACATTCTGCACTTTGATTCACACCAAGCTCTTAATAAAGCTGTGAACACAACACAGTGCAGGTTTGTTTTCTGCTCTCTCAGTGAAATATTGTCCGGTTTGCTTACACAGATTCATCATGCATCGCCTGCATTGTTCTGTTGCTATCAGTGCATTATATCATTGGTTAGTCTGGTTTTAATTTCTGTCCAAGCATTCGTCTTCCCCACTGTTCCTTTGAACAGTTTTTCAACTGGTGATATATGTGATTCCAAAGACTGGCTTTTTTAAAAAATGCATTTTTTGATTCTTAAAACAGACCAGTGCGAAGGTATGCACTGCATTTATCTACCACCTCTCTGTCTTTTAGATGATAAATGTTTAAGGAAAGCTTTTATGCTTCAGTGCATTTTCACATTTGAGTTAAAAGGTTTTTCCATTTGTCACGTTCTAAAATTCTTAATACTCAAGGCCAATTTTTCTACAGTGCTGCAGTCAAACATTGGGCATAGTTTGTGTCACAAAACATGTTCTTCTTTACTCAAGAACTAAGTGATTTAATATGAATTGCTGCAGAGCTCTGCTACTGCAAAGTGAGAATGCACTCTTTCATCCCTGTAAATGTGTTTTTATGTGAATGCTTTTTAGGTATGAAGGTGAATTCGTGCAGGGAAAGTTCCAAGGTGCCGGCGTCTTCACTCGCTTTGATGGCATGAGGTTTGAAGGCGAGTTTAAAGGCGGATGTGTGGACGGCTACGGTAAGACTTCAGCTACTCCCCACAATCAGGCAGTTGGGATTAAACTGGGATGGATCTTTCGGTACTCCGATATTTAAAAAAGACACGAATCACCTATAATGGTCATCTAGTCAAAAGGCTTAACGGAAAGATATGTTTCGGCGCAGTATCTTAGATTAAGAATCTCTTTGTGTAAACTTCCTCCTGGGGAGCCTGTGTTTTTAATGTAGTAAATCTAATCTGTTAATTTTAGATTTTACATAAGAGTCAATACCCTAATGGTTAACTCTGAAGGAATGTAGTTAAGGTAAGGTGACGCAGTGTGGAATCATTTGACATTCAAGTGATATTGCACAGAGCTGTACTCACTTCTACTGTATACTGTATCTCTCTGTGCTCTTTGTTCCGTTTCCAAGCATTTGAAGTAGTTTTTAATTATATTAAACAGTAAAATGTGCTAATTGTCTGGTCTGAAGCTCCTGTGCGTCTGGGCTCAGAGTCTCTGGAGGTAATCAACACATTTTATTTGAAGGCTGCTGGGTGGCGAGGGCGGATCAATGTGTCACTGTAACAACTGGCTGATTTTTGTGCTTGTAAAAATAGAGATGGAACGTAAAGATTAACCCAAGTTCACCTAACAGTTAACTCTAAAATGGGAACAAAAACTCAGAGAGACGGCAGAAGATAAAGAAAACAAAATGCAGACATGATTTTGAGTTAAAGCCTCTGCTGAGACAATAGCATCATATTTTTTTAAATGAAGGAAATAACCTTTTAATCTTATATCCAGGGTTTGTTGCAGCCACATTTTGAGTAAAATGTTGTTGCTGTGGTTTATATCAATCCTCCAAAACATGAATAAAAGTTTTATAGTTTGTGTTCTTGCTTTTATATTATCTGTGCATTCAGTGGTAAATCAAACATCAGTGTCACTTTTAGCTGCTGCAGCTTTGAACTAATTCAAAGACACGCGATCACATGACCCCTGTTTTATCCTCCCTTCACTGGCTAACAGTCAGGTTTAGAGCTAGTCGGAACACTTTAAAAATCAATCCTAAAACACATGGCTTTGCTACATTGCTGGACTGCTGCAGCCATACAAACCAGAGCGCAGCATCAGATCATTGGGCAGAGCTCTTACGACTGTTTCCAAGATCTGGTGTGACTGAGTTTTTGCTTTCCCCTCAGTTTTTGAACTCCTTGTCTAAAGTCCGGAGGCTTGCAGAATCCCTAACATCTTCTACGTCACTTTAAAAAATGTCTTGCTTTGTGCAGTTTTGAAATTTGTTAGATCCATTTGTTAAAAAGTCAAAGTATTCGCTCTTGTGCTTGAAGACATTTTTACATTTTTAGCTATGCTGCTACCAAAGAAACTAAAAATTTCCCACCAGCACCTGTAAAGCCCAAGCTAACACTTCCCATCTTGTTTGTTCAATCTGTACAAAACACTGAAGTGTAAAAATGACAGTTCATTGTTTTAAGAAGCGTTATGGCAGATAAGAGTAACCTGTTGATTAGTCCCCACTTGTTGCCAGGCAACTTGTCCTAAAGATGTGTATGTAGCCTTCTATGTCAAAGTGTGTGCTGTGTACATGAACCATGCAGTCTTTGAACCTTCCCTCTGACTTCTGTGAACAACATCACACATTGCCAGTGAACATAATGCAGACAGCAATTACAGTTATTTTCAGAGGCAGAAAATTCAGGTAACTTGGTTATGAACCATCAATAAATGCAGCCCTCCTTAGCACGACACAATATGTGGCCTTGTACTACTTGCCTGATGAAGTGTGTCACGGTTTGAACGTGTCTTTTAGTCACGTTACTGTATCCCTGTTTTCTTTGATAAAATCCATGATGTGCAGTCTGTCTGGTGCAGGAGTGCTGATGTTTGTGGACGGAGGCCCCGGCGGAGGAGGAGGTGGCAGCCATGAGGGCCTGTTTGAGACCAACCAGCTGATGAGGAGAGAGAACAGCCAGGGAGCCGTGCAGAGGGCGCAGGCTGCAGCCGCCAAAGCCCGAGCCCTGGCCATGTGACGTGGACTACATCGCCCACACCGCCCCAGCACCAGGATCATCCTCCCACCGTCCTGCTCTTGGTTTGAGCTGCTGACTATGTTATTTATGAAGTGATTCATTTCATTTTATCCTCAGTTTCCTTGTCATCCTTGACTACTGTAATTTAACATTTTTGTTCTTTTAAATGTATTTGTTTTTTTATTTCGTACTCCTGCAACTTGCCGTGTTCTATAATAAGCTGATATGTGTGAACACAACCACTGATTCAGGATCCGCTGAGCCAAACACAGATTTACTGTTCAGTCAACATGCTGGTGCTAAATCTGCTTCAGGTTCAGCTAACTTGACGAAACTCTGGATTCAAAAGTGCATCTGGACATTTTCCAGAAAATACTGATTTGGTGATTTTCATGTCAAAGAACATCTAGAGTAGATGTGGATTTCAACTGGGATAATTTTAGTTTAAAGGTTTTTTAGAAGGTAGGTTTGTGTTTTACTTCATTAAATCAGACTCTTGCTCTTGACCCTGCTCATCAATTCCAGTCAAACTCCTTTGGATCCTTTAGTGATTCTGATCCATTTTAATTCAAAATAGCTAAAAAAAAAACAAAGAATCAATGGAGACCTGTAATTATGTTTTGTTGGCTGAGAGTTAAGAACATTTTTAGTGGCTGAATATTACAGTTTATTGATATGATGTGTGTAAACGTTCTTAAGAGTCTAAAGCATGAGACTAAAGTAACAAGAACAGAAAAGAGTAAAGGAGAGAAGACAAACCACTCTGTATCTTGTTGGACCACAAAATCAGTCCAGTGGTTGTGGAGTGATGTTGGATAGTGGGGCTTCGTTGTGCAGACCTTGGCCTGCAGAGAGCATATTAGTTAGATTTTTGGGCCTTTAACACATTGGACAGTTTATTTAATCAGTGTTTTGGCTCACTGATGTTTGTCAGTGCAGTTCTCAGTGCTGGCCATGAATGACTCGACTGCTAATGTTGCCTGAATGATTTTTACATGAAGTAATAATAATGGGAGTAAAAATGATTCATTAAGAGATTTGTCAGTAGTAAATGCAATGCAGGCATTTTGTCAACCAGGAAGTGGATCCATAATGGGACCAGCATTCAGTATCCAACCCTGTATCCATTAAAGATGCTTCATGTTAAAATATATTCACTTAAATATTGTTAAAACTAGACGTATAGGAACTGTTGGTATAGCGTTACTGGTCTGTAATGAGATCCTAATAATTTCCTGGGCAGTTTTTCAGAAAGAACTATGTCATTTGGTGCTAATTATACAGAACATAGAGACCGTGCCGAAGTGGAACACCTTCAGTTAATTAATTCCAATGAACTAGTTAATTGCTTTAGACAGTGCAGCAGAGGTCAGCTGATACTGCAGAAATGTAAAATTTCTCTACATGCAAGTATACAATTCAAAGTATGGTCTGTGGCAATTAAATTTCCAATAATTACTAAATGATGAAAACATTTACATGTACTCCTCAGAAATCAGCTGCTTAAAACCCCAGACAGTTAAACTCTAACTAAAACACCTGAAATAACAAAGGCAGGCCCTTGTTGTTCCTGCATTTAGCAGAAATACATATAGGAAAAGCACTTATTTGAAAATAGCCTTTGTAATAAGTCACCAGACCTATTTTCCACTACATTTGAACTAAATCCCAGTTTTAATTTACACATCTACACATATTTTGATCATCAGATTACCAGATCAGTACTGACTGGGTTTCCAGCCTTCCCTTTAAGAGGCACGTTTGTTCTGACTTCTTAGTGGTGCTCTAATCAGAATATAAATTGTTTACTGTAAGTTAGGAATGTAAGAAGGGTGTAGATCTTGGCTGAAGCAAACGTGAGCTATTTTAGTTTTTCTTTTCACTCAGTGCCGTTACAGCTCAGTCTGATTTTCGATCAGCAGGAACATCCTCCTCAGTGCCAACCACACAGTGCCAACAGGCTGCAGCTGATCCAGAGTCAGTGGCTCTTCATCGCAGAAGAAGCTGTGAGGGTGGAGGTTGGAGGGTGGGGGATGAGCAGTGGAGGGGAATGGAAGTGCCCATCATTGTCGCAGGCTGCAGTAATGAGTGCAATTTCTGGTTTGGAGGTGCAATTTGATAATAACGTGCAATTTCTGCCTGAAAGCAAGATTTCCCTTCCACCGGCTTTTACGTTCGCAGAAGGGAAAACTGGCTGTTTTGTCTGCAGAAGAGGCTTTGTAGGTCAGAGAGAGGTTCATCTGATGAAGTAGAGGCTGCATGCCAAATGACTGAACATGAGGGGTTTCATTACAGAAATACATGCATGCTGTCTAACATGAAATGCGAGATGTTTCAGAACCCGTCGTAAGCAAAAGCGTTAAGATCATTTATTGTTTTTTTTATCAGAAATCTATAATATTGTTTACCTGATTGTGAAGATTTATTTTCCAGACAACACTTATTTCTAATGGTTTTTGTGTGTTTTAAAAATGAAACTCTTCACTCAGTGCATTTTTTTCCAGGGAGGTAAAACATTCTTGGCTGATCTGTGCAGCTTTTTTTTCTACTCTTCACAACCCCTAATCAAGGATGTCACTTCTGATGTTTACTGTTTGTGTGTAATTCATCAGCCCCCCCTCCCATCCAAAAAAAAGCATCGTTGTTGTGAATTTAACAACGCTTGTGATAAGCTCTAACACATACTTCACGCGTGCGTCGTGCCTGCTGGGAATCAGCGTCTGTCCGTGTAATGAGACTGGTGTAGATGTGCCATATGTGTGTGTGTGTAGTCGTACTGTTGTGGGCGGGGGTTGGGGTATTAAATGGGAAAAGGAGTTAATTGTCAGTTATGTGAATATCTCAGAGTGCGATTAATTTAGGCTGTGGTTTTGGGGGCTGCTGCCTTCCCTGCTGACCCATTTGACAGTGACATCAAAAACAACTGAACTGATGGAGGCATCTCACACCTTTTAATTGGCTCTGGGATGTGAACAGACACTCTTAAATGCACATGACTGCTGCCTTTAGCAGAGTTGGTGTTCAGGGGGATGGCATGGGGAGGGTATCCACTGACATGATCTGTCTGTCTTGAACACTGTGCTATTTTTTGGTGAAAATCTTGTGATCTGTACTTTAAGTGATTTTATTTTTTACATTGTCATGTATTTAACTAAATGATCCCATGTTCCTCCATCATGAAACCCTTTAAAACGCACCTTAAAAGCTCAACTTGAAAAGTTGCCATTTGATATTAACATAAACGACTGTCACTCAGCAGCAGCAAAGTTGTCATGAGTTGCGCTGTCCCATGTTGATGTGACTGAATTCACTGTTTCACTGTGATGACTGTCCATGATGAAGGCAGATGCCATCAAAATCCACCCTAAAACAAAACTCACAGATTTCCTTCCACCTCAGACAGGCGATGAAAACTGAGAGTCCAAACAGAATCTTAAGAGAGTAAAAAATTTAATTTTCAAGCGACATCTTGATTCGTTGATCAATCCCTGCTATTGATTAAAAAATATGCTTTAGCCTTAAAGTAAAATCGATTATCCAATGTTCAGGAATTGTTTTTGTTGTGATAAGGTCCAGCAGATGATTAGCTTAGCTTAGCTCTGTTGAAAAGTGCTCATATTTTCCAGTCAGGCTAGCTCCTCCCGGCCTTCATGCTAAAGGCTAAATGGTTAATTGGCTTCAATAGAAATTACAATGCAACAACAGTGCAATGCTTTTGATGTGATGACAGGACAGATATCAGTTTTATTTAGGTGGAAGCCTGATGTTTTAAAATTATGGACAAAACTGCACTAGTAGTTTCCTCCACTGCAAAGCTATGCTAAATACACCAAGACTAACAGTAGTATCCGTGTTTTCATTTGACTGTCTCCAAAAACATATATTCCCATGCATATAAAATATATTTCAATTACGTTTGGGACATATCCTAAATATGTTTCAAATCGGCGTATAATTGCCTTTATTTTATTGCTACTATCGCTTCTTTTCAGCTATCCAGTTGTATATTAAATGGGATGGGACTCGTCATTCTAGTAACCTAGAGAGAGGAGGACAAGCTTTAAACATGTGGCGAAAGGGTCATGTTTTAATCTAAAATATGACATTTTGCTGAATCTAACCAAGTAGTATTGGCGCCAAACCAAGGCAAAGAGTGAGTGAAAATGAAACTTAAGTTAAATATGAATGGTCCCTGTTGCTGACCTACACATCCATCCTCTCCCTGTACCTTCTTACACTGTTTGAAACCGGAAACCTTTCCTTCTACATCACTGTCATACCTTTCAGTGAGAAAATATATTTGTTGTAAAATTAAATTAAAGTTATTTCAAAGCATAAATGAGGATAGAATTTTAGCTGTATAGGGATATAATTTTTGGTAGACAGCCTTGTTGGGTAGGACAACAAGAATTCTCCCAAAACACCAGACTGTTTCCTGAAATTCAGACTAAGGTAACGTATACAGTTTATTCTTCTGAGTGAATGTGACATGCCGACAACATAATGGGCTTCAATTTGGATCGTTCATAAAAAATAAAGAAAAAAAAACACTGAAACTGAATGTCAGGTAGTGATTTTCTTTTCTAAAACGTGGAAAGAAACTGTTTGAGTTTAGTTTTAGGGGGATTTTAATCTGAGGAGACTTGATGCCTTTTAAATGGGTTATTTTAGCAAAACACATCAGTGTTGAGGTTGTCCTGATTTGCCGTTATCACTGAGGCTCTATGACTGTTTCATTCGCATCCAAACACTGTTGTTGTTGTTGTTGTTGTTGTCTTCAGTTGAATGGAAATTTAGATTTTTTCTTTATGTATATCAAGAGGCAAAGACTGAGTCTGTACTAAGAAACTGTCACTTAATTCACCCTCTTGTGACAACTGAAGATGTAATCTTTAATTTCATTAGTTCCACAATCTTCACTTCTCACACTCTTTCACACACTCAAGCTTGTGCTGTCTTCATGTGTGGCACAAACAAAACCAAATCCATGACCATAATCACCCCTACGGTAAGAACAGTTCAATCAAGTCTGAATCTAAAAAAAAAAACAACACAAAAGAGTTTATTGAGTGCCTGAACAAAAACCTTCTTCTACTGTGCTTTGAATACTTTGAATATTGCCTGACTGTTTTACTAACTTTTTCTTAAAGGTCACTGCTTTTTTAAACGCTCTTTGTCTTCTCAGTGTTCAGCGAAGGAAAGTTTAATAAAGGAGAGTGTAGGGGCGGAGGGCAGTGGTTGACCAGTTAACACTCTGGTAAGATGACGTGACCCACTGCCTTCTTTCCACACATTTGTTTTGGGCTCAGTTTTAGCCAGAACAGACAATTTCAAAAAGCTTGAAGGTGGAAAGTAAAGCACTTGATGTAACTATGTTTACATGATAGCGTTTAAAATAATGAAGGGATTCAGGAAATATGATTTTCAACAACAAAAGGGTAACTAATCAAATGGCTGGGGTCCCACATTATCTAGCTGTTATCATTTTATTTTGAAATATACCATGAGAAAACAGAGGAATTGTGACATGTCCATGCAGAAAGTGTTCCAGCTGCGCTTTTGACAAGGATATGTTTCTATTTTAATCAATCCAGCCATCTACAAGGGCTGCAAAATGGCTTGTGTTTATTTGTGCTATATTCGTGCCTGTAAATGTGGCCTGAAGTGTTGTCTGTATTCTCCCATTTTACGCACAAAACTCTAGCGATTGTGCACGGTGCCAAAACATTGGCGACCTACAGTTCAGTCCTGCACTCAGTTCATCTTGTGCAGAAACGTTGTAGCTGCTGCTCATGTGACACCTCCTGCGTTGACACAGTGTTGTTAACACCAGGATATCTGGGCCTCTGCTGAGTGAATCGCAATCATTCAAGTAAAATGTGAAACTACCGGAGTTCCTGTTTAGAGGGAATAATAGTGAAGCCGTTAAACGACTGAAGGCCTCACAGTGCTGAACTCTGATTGACTGACAGCAGCAGTCCTGCTAACTCAGTCAAACCTGCATGGATGTATTTAAATAATTCTTGATTAAAGGACTCAGTCAGCACCAAGTAAATGACAAGTTTGAGTTAAAGTGAAAAAGGATTCTTTTCAACTGAAAACAGTTTCATTAAAGAAACAAATATACAAATAAAGGTTTATACAATCTTGTTAATATAAGTTAACAAAAAGGTCTACTTACTAGCTTTTCTCCAGCTCATGATCCTTATCCACAGATAGTTTTCTCAGCTGTTATGACGTTATTTTTGATCTGATTTAATGCAGACTTAGTTTAGACCAGAATGCCTTCGACTGTGAAACCAATTCACAATATGGTAAAGACAATCTCAGATCCAAGGTCCACTTCAGAGCTTTTAGATACATCTCACAACACTGATCCAGAGAGTGGAGCTGGCTCAGGGGTTATAACAGAAACAGCATCTTAGAGCTTTATCAAAATTAAAGGAAAAAATATGAAAATGTTAATGATATAGGTTATTCCTTCATTTATTTTACTTCTTCAACAAACTGAACATGCAGACAAAGTGGACGAACAAATACCAAAATGTATCCTTACACTCTTTATTTATTCATGTTTGTCAGTCATATCTAGATAACGTGGGACCTTTTCTAAGAAATCCTCTGACACATGTTGTATGTTTCACACGGGGCTTCGTCCCTGTTTCGGCACCTTTAAACACTGAAAAAGCATCCGAGAACTGAGGCCCGTTGTTGTCACAAAGCCATAATGTCACTTCTGTTGTTTGCGGTGAATTTGTTGCAAGATGATGATGTCATGAAAAAAATATTTGGTATTTTCGATGGGAACGAATCCACAGATAAACAATAAAGACGATGCATGAAACTCAACCGGATCATGAGCCGTTTGTGTTTTTGCCGAGCAGAGGTGTGAGAGGCCGCTGGGAGACATGAAACACTGAAACATCTGAACAATGAAAGGTACACACACACACACACACACACACAGGCAGGCAGACATATGGAAGGATTTTGAACTCTGATCACACATCTCGGCAGGTCTAACGATTATTTGTGGAGCTCGGCTGTCAGAAACCCACCTCCTCCCCTCCCTCTGCTTCGTCCTCCCCTCCCCCCACCCACTCTGTGCTCTGCTGTCACTAAAATAGCTTTAAGGTGTGTTTAGGTTGGACTTTAACCCCTCCGCCTGTTCCGTCTCCTTGGCAACCGTCCAGAGTTCCCTTAATTTGTATCATCTCAATCCCAAGTGCTGCAGCAGTTTTGCCTGTTTGCCCCTAATCATAGCGCCTGTTGCCATGGCAAAGTATTTAAATATGCTCTGCAGATCATCTTCACCTAACACACCAGAAAAGGCAGCTGTGTGTGTATTCTTTTGTTCCTTCACTAAAAGTGAATTCCTTCGTCCCCTAACCTCGTGGTTCATATCTGACTGGTTTTTTTGAATTTCATTTTCCAAACATATGATTTCTCATCGCTCCTCTCCGTCTCTTCTGTCCCTCTAATTCCACGGGGAGGGATCTCCTATTTTCTATTTCATGCATTCCTTAAAGAGAGAAGGCTTTGTCTCTTATCTTATCAGTGAAGCTTCACGGCTCCCAAAAGCTTTGACCATGTTTAGAGAGGAAGTGCACGCGGCATACTGATAAGAGGGGCCTGGCACTGCAGGGACGCACACTGTCACCGCACATTCATCTGCAAGAAATAAAAACTGGGTGTAGGAAGAAGGGGGGAAAGAAAAAGCAAAACACACACCCAGCGTGGATTTTGCCTGGTTTTAATTGCTCTGGGTTTCCACCGCTCACAACGGCACATTTGGGACTTTATGTATGTGTGTGTTTGAGTGAATACATGCATGCGTGAGCGCGTTGGGGGAGGTATATAATAGGTGTATTCATCTGCTAAATAAAAATTTCAGCAGCTCTTACTCTTCCGCTCTGAGCTGCAGATCAAGGATGAGAGGACAAAGACAGAGAGGTTAGATAGAAACGTCACCCCCCATACTGGCTTCTTGTTATTAAAAATCATATATCAGCCGCTTCCACGACCCACTAAAATGAAAAGAAAACACAAGTCTGAGAGAATTCTGAGGGAAACTTGTCATTTGTTGCCGGCAGACGGATAATGTGAAAACGCTGAATGCCGATTGGCATCTTGAGTGGAAAGACATTATTGCATAGTGAGGGGGAGGCAAGTGTGAGCTTTAACATCCCATCCCAACCCCATTCCATTCAAATCAAACAGATAATGCAGGCTGCTTCTTATGTTGTCGCTCGACAGCGATCAGGGTGGTTTGTTGTTTCCCCGTCAGTTTAAATTAAAATGATGAAATAATTAAGTGACTTCACACCAAAACTTTTCAGATAACAACAACCTATTAGACTGTAAAGATCCCAGTTATTTATTAGACCCAGTGATGAAAAAAATGAGCTAAAAACATGTCAAGATATTCATTCATCAGAATTCTTTGTCTGGAGACATTTTCTACATCATTGATTACAAACAGATTTGGGACTGTTGATCGAACAACACCAGACACTGAAGGCATCATTTTGTCCCTGGAATCTTGTGATGTTTCACCATTTTTGGCCATTTTATAGATTCAGCAAATAATTTGTAGTTAAAAAAAATGCCTCAGTTCAATATATTCGCTTTTGCAGAGATGTTTACTGACTCATATTGAATGTATTGTGTTGATAGGGAACAAAAGTTTAAATTGGGTGACCAAAATTAAGAAGAATGACCTGAACCTGTCTGAAAGTGCCGCAGATTTTCCAGTCTTCTGCATACACTGTCAGACAAAGAGTTTGAGTGAATCTTCCAGACAGTTGTGATCTTACTCATCTGTCACCGGTTGAGAAACTGAAGTATGCTGGAGGAGTGCTGTGCAGAAAAATTCCCCAAAAGTCTTCCTCTGACCCGCACGTTCATTTTGTTCTCCGCACGATGAAGTCAAGTCTTTATTACAGCTCTCCCTCAGGCTACTCATCACTGCACATCTTGATTTTAAGACCAGGACACATTAATTTTATGGTTATATTTTCACTCTGAACATGCCTCCGCCTTCTCCCTGCAGGTGCTTCAGGCACAAGAAGGAGAAAGAAAGAGAGAAAAAGCAGAGAAGAGCAGAAGCAGACTGAAGGATGGCGGGAGGGAGGGATGGAGTTTGCATGTGCAAATGTTGGAGAGGATGAATAACGCTTGGGCTCAGCTAAGACACCAGAGGAAAGTTGAGAAGGGGGGGGGGGGGGTTGACGTACCAAGGGATATGAAGACATGATATACATATTCAACATTTTGAGTCTCATCAAGAAGAAATCCACACTCTGATGCTCAGATACATCTGTGGTGGAGAGCACATTTTAGTTTTTTTTCTGAAGAAGAAGAAGAAGAAAGTGCCTGAACTTCAGAATCCAGACTCTAAGTGGTGTGTAGTTTGAGACCAGAGTGTATGAATGCAGATGTGTCCACCCAAGAAAAAGTGAGAGCAGAAATAAAAGTCCAGCACGCTGCTTTGTAGCTGCTTTGAATTCTGAATTCTGTAATGTCCATCTCTACGCTTGTGAAAGCAGGCTTCATGTCCAGTACTGGAGAATGGTCTGACTGCACCTCATCATCATCCTGCTATAGGGGAAATAGAAGCCATGGCTTGTTGCAATGTCATTAATGATTGATTCACTGGAAGAATCCAGCCGGCCCTCCTTATTGCATGATACAAGTCTTCATCCAAACTTGCTATTTTCAGTGAGCAGCATGCCGCTTGGAGGTTGTTGTTTCCTGTAGCAAAGGGAATTTTGAGAACAGTAACACACAGAGAGTGTGTGAAATGCATGATTGAAATGTTCGGCTTTTACCTGCAGCCTGCATCTAGTGACACCTTGACGAGGTGGACTGACTGTCTGACATGACATTCAGAGAAACATGCTACTTTATTTGTCACCTTGTTCTCACACCCAACTTGAACCTGAAGTGGAAAAGGACGACTTGTTCTTTGATGTCTCGGGGTGAAGTTTGCTGCATGTTTCACAATCATGTTCATGAAGGAGCAACTTACAAATTTTCTGAGCCACTTAACATGCTTCGTCTGCAGCTGGTGAATAATAGATACTCTTACGACAATGTCACACTACTACAGCTTTGGCTTTCTAAAGAGGAAGTGATTTTTCTTGTCAGGTGCACGAAAACGAAGGTTGTTCAAAGCATTTGAGCAGTCAGTGCTGCTTTTTCGTCGCTCGGCTGAGGACGGTCTCCATTTGAGGCGAGAAATAGGTCATGCAGCTGCTCAATTATGCTTAATTTTAGATCTACAACGCCCAGTTTAACTAGTTGTTAATCAGGTTGTCGCTACCGTTCCCGCTCAGCGCTCCCTGTCGCTCCCTGATTGGACCAACATCCAGATTCTAAACCCAACCCAGACTAAAACAACTGTGACAACTGAGCTGCAGCATGGCAAGATGAGTCTGTGCACCACATTATATCCATCACCTACATCTGTTTCCTGACATATACTGTTTTTTTTTAAAAATATCTCTTTCTGCTTTCCATACACCACATCCTCCATTACTCTTCCAGCTGATGCACTCACTGCCTTTTGATTAAAAAAAAAAGATTTTTTTTCTCTCTTTAACCTGCACATAGGTCTCATCATCTCTGATCTCCTTCCATCTGCTGCGTGGTTTTTCTTCCCCTCGATTCCTCTGTGTTTATCTTCCCACTCGTGCTTTCCTTCCTTCTGTCCCTCTCCTGTAGCTCTGTGGCTCAGGGATGGGGAGTGACACTGCTGAGCTAGACTGGAAGTAGCTGGAGGAAACAGGGAGTAAAAAATAAGGCCATAAAGCTGTAAATATTGCTTATGTGTAAAAACATTTTCATGGCAGCTTTTACAACTTGCTCTGAGAAAGATCTTCATGTGTACTGGAATGCCTGAATTAGAAAATTATTAATATAATTTATTGCACCTCTCTTTTTTGTTGTTGTACATATAGAGACAGTCAGGTTACTCTGCTGAGGCTCGTCTGGTTAAACTGTCAATATGCTGTATTTTTCATTAAAAGACTGGTAAAGGGGGACTCAGCTTCCAGCCTTATTGTTCCTACCAAAGAGGTAAACCTAAAATTGTGGCGCATAGAATTTTCCTCTAAGAAAAAGTGTGGTTAATTTCCTAAAGCATCTAGTTAAAATTACTTGAATGGGACAAGTGCATTTGTTTTCTTGCTTTCCTGCATTAAAATGTAACTCTACACTGTGGTTTCGTGAGAATGAAACCACCCATCCGCTGCTCACTGCAGCTCCAGCACGCCAGCTCTGGTCTGCACTCCCAACCCAACCGGTCGAGGCAGATGGCCGCCCTCCCTGAGCCTGGTTCTGTCGGAGGTTTTTTTTCCCCCCTTCCCTATCCTAGGGGGTTCTTTCTTACGATGTTTAGCGCTATGTGACGACTTATGTTGTAAATATGCGCAATATAAATAAAACTGAATTGAATTGAACTGAATTGTTAGTGTGAATCCATGTTTTTTAGAGCGTTTTCAGTATCCTGCAGTTTCAAGGGGGAAATGCTCAGCAGTGATTTCGGCTGCTTGTTTTGCTCATCGTGTGTCTTCTAACATATAAAAAATACTTTCTGGACGTGTTAACATGGTAAAAAAAAAACAGATTTTCACTGGAGGGAGTCTTTAAAGGCCCCAGTTAATTTCCTTAAACAGCAAACAGAAATGACTCAAACTGGAGCAGATGCTGCATTTGGTGGTTACTATTTGAAGTGGCAGATCAATCAACACTTGCTTTAATGGATATTTGTAGCAGCAGAGTGGTGTATGAGAGAACACTCACTGCAGTGTGTGAGTTTATGGTAATGAAGAAATATGTCAGCCAGCGCAACAGTGTGGATTACTGATGCGTTTTTAATAGTTTGGACAGGACTGGAGCTCAGAGGCACAGAGGAACGAGACGCATCAGGGGTTACACACACAGGCAGAACTTGTTAGCAGGTTCTGTTTTGCTGCTTTCCGTCTTTACATGAGATTTATTAACAACAGGAAAAACACTGAGCATCACCAGACCTATGCTTTGAACCTCTCCTCCCTGTGATCACAGTGTTTTACAGAGAAACTTTCAGCATCTGGTGTCAGCTGATTGTTAACAGCCTTTCCCCGACATGTTCAACGGTTACAGACGGCTGCAGTGTTTGGATGTTCACGTACATTCATGAAGTGAGCTTCAGTGGCAATGCAGACCGAGTGATCACAGTGTGGGTTTGAGAGAACAGAAAGTTTCCTGGCACAAAGTCGACAGCCTGCAGCTCAGAGGCCGGTGTTCCCAGATGTGAGGAAGGCCTAAGCGAAGAGCACTGGATATTTCACAAGAAGCTGCCTTAGTGACACTGTCACTTCTGGAAGAGAGAGACAGAAGGCGAGAGTGTGGTGTGAGTGAGGCGGCAGCTAACCACGGGGAAGGAAAGAGGAGAGGATGGGGGAGGAGGGAAAGATGGGAAAAGGGAAAAGAGGGGGAGGGTGGTGGTGGTGGGGGGTGTCTGGGAGTCTTTTAAGCTTGGTTTTAATCTGGGGCGCTGCCAGGATGGGAGAGAGAGGGGAAAGAAGCAAAGAGGGAGAGAGGGACCGGGCATTACATGCTACACTACACAGAGAGGTCACCACACTGCCTGGAGGGCTGGGAGGCAGAGGGAGGGGAGGAGAGAGGGGAGAGAAAGCGAGAGCGCTGAGAGATGGAGGAGGAGGAGATGGACGACAAACTGTCAGGTGTGGGGAGCGCTGACGGAGCGTACAGGAAGCAGGAGGGGGAAGAGCGGTGTTTGCGGGGCGATTTCGACCTGATGTCCTCCCGTGTCATCCTCAGCCTCCTCCCGGTGACGCTGCAGCACCGAGGGCAGCTTTTGCTGACTCGCCACTTGCTCGCCCCAGGAACAGGAGAGAGATACAGCCTGCCCCACCCCCCCCACCCCCACTGTGTGCCCACTGGGAGAGCAGGCATCACAGGCCTCTCGGGCCCAAGATCCTCTAATTGAGATCAAAGGGATGCCCTTGACGCAAAGCAGGCTGTGTGGCAGCAGCATGGTGGGGCGCGTCGCCTCCATGTGGTCGCTTAAAGCCACTGCAACTGAGACAAAGATGAAGGAAGCCCTCAGCTGCAGCTTGATTTAATTTAAAGAGAAAAACGCTTCAAATAAAGATACTCTGTGGAAGGTTAGACTGGTGAAATTATTCAAGGTGTTGAGGCGGCCACCTGGTGAAAAACTTTGACGAGTAAACTTGTCCAAATTAAGTTCTATTCTTCCTCCGTCTTTGAGAGAAATGAAAGGTTGCCGCCTCAGAGCCACACAGTAATGTCACAAGGATTTAAATATCCTATTGGAAATTTTTCTTTATTTAGTTCTTTGGCAAAATTCTGCAGCACTGTGACCGCTGCTGGAGGAAGGTTTTACAGACAACGAATGAAAAGAATTCAGCTCATAGTATCAGAAATCCTTGACAGGTTAATTAACATAAACTTGCAACAGGAATGCTTTTCAAACTTGACAAGATCGGAGCATTAAACTGTCGTGATCTTTAAAATACAAATAAAAACAAGGCTTTGACCCCATCACTTGAATAGGCCTCTTTATTGTGTTGAAGTAGAGGTGGAACGAATGACTTCAAAGCCCCACTAGCCAGGATATTTAATGTCTGGTTCCATCGACTGCAGAAAAAAGTGAAAGAGGGTCCCTCGTAGTAACAAACACACAAGAGAATTACCACCAACCCTGCAGCTCCACTGAACTTTTCCACCTCTTTTCCACCTCTTTTCGGTCACGGTTTTGTTTCTCGGTGCACACTGTGGTTCAGTCTTTGTGCTCTCGCTGAGCTTGTTTTTGACACCAGTGGGCAGCGAGCTTCTTTGAAAAACACGTTGAGATAAAGCCACCGTACAGTACCTGCCCAGCCGACGGGCACACAGAGTTAGAACTAAAGAAAGTAAATGGAAAATACAAGTAGAGACTTAACCAGAGATTCTTCAGGTGGCAACAAACGCCACTTCAAAGTAATATTAAGGTTGCTCCGTGTATTCTGGATGTATAAATAGGCAACTGGTGGCCGGTATGAGCTTTTCAATGCATTTCTATGGTGATGATGCTGTGCATTACATGTGTTTTTCAAGATGTTGAATTTGAATTTTGAAATTGGTGTTAAATGCAGACAAAACTAAAGTCATGCTATTTTCCAATGGCAAAAAATTACCGTCTGACCTTCCAGGGGTCTCAGCCGCTCTAGGGTTCGAAATTGAAATGAACCAATCTTAGCCTTCACACTCCACACAGCTTTGTTAGGTGTCATTGCTTCACTATCATTTAAGGACTATGACCACCAGTGTTACGGAATTACGGATGGAAACTTTGACACAGTCAGAGAGGCTAATTTGAGTTTTTTTTTCTATCTAGTGTTATTTAGTTTTTTAGAAATGTGACAGTAACACTCCCAGTGCATATTCCATGAAACTGGTTGGTCAGACTGAATAGATAAGCCTCTCTCCCATGGTTGAGGTGAAGTTTCCATCCATATGTAAACAATTCACGTCCTTGCATCAAACACCAAGGGCTGTAGTCCGTATTTATACAGCCCAAAAGACATAAGACCTTTCTGAGGGACTTGCCAACAGCTTGTAGTGAAAGTGGTGGCATATAATCATGGTTGTCCTGCCCCTACAAAATGTACACAAAGTAAGCATATTTAGTTTAGGGAGGAAGTCCGCTAGAAGTTTACATCAATTTTCAATCAAATATCTGCATAGAACTTCCAGATATCCATAACTTTAGTTTGCTAACATGTATAAACACTGTAATGTCACAAGCAGGAAGTGATAGCCTGAGCAGCTGGTCTGTGAACTGAGAAATAAGAGTTTTCAGTTTCCTGTTTTCAAATGGCGATACCACTCTGAGCCCTCATGAAACAGGTGAACAGGTTAAAATGTTGACACTGGCAAATATCTCACAGTAAACCAGTCTGTATTCAACAACTGATTGAAAAAAAAAACTTGTTTCTGTTTCTTAAATGATGGAACATTAAACACTAAGGGACGGTTAATGTTAGAGCAAAAATTACATCCGACATTAACTGTCCACATAAACTGAAGGTGATGTAAATATAAGCAGTGATTTACTTAAAACTGAGTGACTGGTAATTTCAACAAACTGTTTCCCTCTGTGATGTGTCCTTGTGACATAGGAACGAAAGAAAACACAACATATGCTTTCTTTATGATCCAGTAAGCCTTTCTGAAAATATCTCCTAAGAAAGGTGCTAATTGGACTCATGGTAAGATAAAAGCAAAGAAACTGCTATGTGAAAGAGCCAAAGGCTCTCATTGCCATGGCTACCTACTACTCGCAGCTTTAATTATGGTAATTATGGTTTTTAACTTTTTCACATCAAATAGTGCTCTGGCTTTCTGCTGCAAACTGTGAGTGTGACCTGCAGTTTTGCCTCCAGCTGAACTCTGGCTGATCTGAGATCTTTCTGAAAACATTTACCATGTCTCCATTTGACTTTTCTATTGATCAGACAACCAGTTAATCCAAGATGTGCTCCAGTCAGTCACAACATTAAAACCACTGACAGGCGCAGGAGCAGCATTGATCAACTTGTTACAGCACAATGTTCTGCTGGGAAACCTTTGCTCCTGGCCTTTATGGGGATGAAGAAGAAGAAGAAAACCTTATTGTCACCAATACATTTTTACAGTAATGTGAAATGTTGTTTTTACATATCCCTGTTGGGGTCAGTGCACAGGGTCAGCCATGGTACGGCGCCCCTGGACCAGGAAGGGTTAGGGGCCTTGCTCATGGACCCAACAATGGCTGCATTGGGGTTTGATCCTCTGAGCTTCTGATCAGTAGCCCAGAGACTTAACCGTCACCACTGCACTGTAAAGTACTGACTTGAGGAACTAGTGTTGACCTGTCTTCCAAGCTCCCTCGATGCTAAAGGATCTGCTGCCAACTCATGGTGTCAGACACCACAGGCACTGAATGCTTATCTCACTTCTTGCATTTAGAAAACACCATGTAGAAATATTAACAAGGCAAAAAAATGCATTATAGAAGGTGTCAGTGCCACATAAAAGGCCTTTTGTCCTGAAAAACACCTGATTTAGACTTTTGGATTTTGGACCATGGTTTTCCCAGTGATATGTGGGCTCTGGTGTTAATCGGTGTGAGCTTGCAAACAGCCCGTCTGTATTTCTGGTTGTGCTGTAGTACCTGAGCTTGGTCTTTTTGAAGGTCTTGGTCTCATCTTAAATTGATTACATTTTTACTCAGCCTTGTTGGCGTCTCAAAGAATTAGTATACATCTATTTCTAAGACCACAGCTGCAGGGATTTCACTGTGCATTGTCCCGTGTTGTTGTTAGCATCAGTGTTGTGATTGGATGAAAGACTTCCTGTTTTAATTCAACAAATAACTTGATGAATTTCTAACTTGAAGTTCCAAGAAAGTGAAGAAAGCGAGAAACACAGAAAGGAGCAGAGGCTTTCTGGAAGATGCCAATCAAGCCTTCTGTAATAAATTTAGCTACATTTTATTTATAAAATCAACACCATACCGTATTCAAGGAGACTTGAAACTACTAACTGAGACAGTACACTAATCAGAAAGATCTAGTGAGAACTGGGGTCATTTTTTCATCCACTTGTGTAAGTTTAAACTTGTTCTTGCAGCGAGACGTGTCGCCCCCTGATGGCTGTTAGGAAGAATGCAGGTTTAAGCCACTTGGAGACCTGGAGGCCACGTCCATCTTCTGTACACGGTACATGGCCAGTACTAACAATAGAAGTGTAAAAAAAGGTAAGCCAAGTTTAATGGAACTCCTCACCCCTCACCTATGCAGAAATACCAAATATGAGCTATTAGCTACCTGTGTACTGTATATATAGGGGCACTAGTTTCAGTGGGTTTGCATGTTTCACATTTTATTGTAAAGGTCGTATATAAAGTGGGACTTATACTGGACTTATCCTGGTCCTGACTTGGTCCTGACATGGCCAATGGCAGGCCTTACCTGCAATCTACATCCACTGAGTCAGACTAATGTCAAAGTAAAGGTGCAAGGTTTCTGTGATTTTGTCAATTCAAACATAAAATCGTCAGACACATGACTCAGGTCCACACCTCTGATATATAAAACCCCTCAAACTGTCCCTTGTTTTCATGGCATGTACACTACTTTCCTTTAACAATTACAATGAACCACATTTTACATATGGCAGAATGACTGTTATGTGACTTCACAGCTGATGGCAATGATCCAAAATAGTGATATAATACTATATATGTATATATATATATAATACTGTGCCTTAATCAATACTGTACAATAAGCGAAAGTATTCAGTCTTTTTGCTAAGTATTTACCTGTTATTAAGGGGAAACAAAAGATCCTACAAGAGCTACAGGAAGGAAACCTGTACTAGCGGGCTACCAGCCAATCAGAGAGCTCTCTCTTACCACCTCTGTCAATAAATAAATAAAAATCCGCCTGCATTAGCGTGATGAGCTCTTCAAAAAACAAACCCATATTTTCTTCTTCACAGTGAAGTTAAAGTCACAGACAAACATATTGAGTGAAATGCAGTTTTATTGCTGAAATGAGCACAGATGCAGTTTAATTCTGTAACATTTCAGGTTTCAGTCTTCTGAATAGAGCTCTAAAATGTGCAGCTGAGGAGCAACATTGTGGTATGACAGCGATTTATTTTAGTATTAATGACTAATCATTAAAAGTTGTTTTTCAGATTCTACAGTTTTCAACAACTGGTGAATGTATTTGTTTTTATATCAGTGGCTCATTAACAACAAACTTCCTGTATGATGGATGTGCTGTGACCCTCAAATAATGACCCATCATCAACTACATCTTCATAACACCATTAATTGCTCACTGCATCGCCGTGTTGCCTTTAGCCTAATAAGTTCTACTAGCCACCAGAGAAACAAATTGACATGTATAGTTTCCATAAGTTTGGAGCTGTGGAGCACCAATAGATTTATTCTCTTACTGTGTTCCCTCTCCGTGCCATAATCTGTAACACCGACCAATCAAAGGTCTGAACAGCTAAAAGGTTTCCTGATATAGTGGAGACAGACAGACAGACTCTGTGACCGGGCCGCCTCACAGCCAGCCGTTGGAGGAGAAGTCCCGCCTCAGCTGCTGAATCTCGGCCTCTGTGAGCAGCTGAAGAGGTGATCGACAGGCGCCGCCATGGAAACCAAACCACTCCATCGCCTGTTTGAGGGCGGGAACTCCCAACTTCCTGGTCACCTAGCAACACAGAGGTCCAATCAATCTCCTGCATCCCCAATATCAACTGCGCTGTGCTTTCACAGCTTTATGAATAATGACACTTAAATTCAGACACATGTTGTATTTGTGATTAATAGTGGGTTGCTGAACTACATCTGCGCCGTGTGCGACTTCACTCTGGAGTGATGTTGTGTCTCCATGATGCAGCGTGTGCGTGGGCGGTGCTGTGGTAGATTGATGCTGGTAGGGCAGTGACATTTAACACACCTTAACGGACACGTTTGTAGCCCGAAGCACACTCACAGCAACTCACTCGGGCTCAGAACAACTCTGAGCTACGTGCAGCACCACAGCTATGACATTTAACTCGGAGGTGTCGCTCAGCACAAACCCTCGCTGTCTGTTTCAGTTTGACTCTGCAGAAGTTAACTCGAGGCTCAATACCAAAACACACTTTTCTTTTTAACTTGAAGAAAACTTTCCTTTTCTCTCAGTTTGCTCTTTCCAGGATTTACAGGACTCACTAGGTGCAAGTTAAAACTATGTTCTACTAAAGAAATCATCTACCAACTCTCTTTTGAGAACAAATTAAAGTAAATATTTGGTCAAAAATGTACTTAAACAAAAGCAGAGACACTGATTTTAAAACACATTTACATTTATCAGAGGGGTTTAACCTTCATTTTAAATTTAACTTGCTCCTTTATTACGGGTCGCATTATCAGTGCCTGATGTAAAACAGGACACATGCTTGAGAGACGGAAGGTAGTGATTTTGTTGAGTTTATTATCAAAATAAGTGCAGCAAAAAGAAAAAATAATAATCTGGGTTTCTTCCTAGGCCCACTAGGTTTTAAGTGAGTGACAGTATTTCAGGCTTCTGCAGAAATGTGACTAAACCTCCAGTCTGGCACTGTTTGTGGGAGTCTGAGGATCGGTCGTTTCACGGTGCCGTGGATGAAAGCGTGCAGCAGATGGTACTCACGGCGGCATTGGGCTCGATGAGGCGCTGCTGCAGGACTCTGGCTTCCTCCCAACGCCCGGACACACACAGACGCTCCAACTCACACAGCTCCTGGCCCAGAACGTTAGCCAGCGCACACACCCCACCAACAGCACCTAGAGACACAACGTGGAGCAGAGAGAGTTCAGGAATCAACGACAAATAACAACCATTACCTCATGTGATATGTTTTGGACATTCTGAGCTTAAACATTCTTGTCTACATAAATGAAGGAAAAGAACCATAGGAACTTGCGAAAGTAGAAGTCAGCAGATTTTTTTTGTTAAATGCAATGTTTTGTTGACCTTAATCACTAAACAGTAAAGGAAAAAAGATGCTGGGAAAGATCATCAGCAAGAAAACAAGCTTTATATTTTTAGCATTCTATTAAAAATGTCCCAGTCGCCGTCTTGTTTCCAGAACATTCTCTATGGCTACCAAACATACATATTTTAAAGATGGAGTTTTAGACTGATATCACAAATACTTTTTGAGATTTCATTTTTTAAAATTACATGTTGACCCACAGCACCGTCGCCTCACAGCTAGAAGATCCCCGGTCAGGACGCCTGGGATCTTTCTGTGTGGAGTTTGCTTGTTCTGCCTGTGTGGGTTTTCACCAGGTGCTCCGGCTTCCTCCCACAGTCCAAAAACATGCTGAGGTTAACTGGTGATTCTAAACTGTCCATAGGTGTGAGTGTGAGTGTTCTTGGTTGTTTGTCTCTATATGTAGCCCTGTGATAGACTGGTGACCTGTCCAGGGTGTCCCCTGCCTTCACCTGAGTCAGCTGGGATAGACTCCAGCGCCCCACGACCCTACAGAGGATTAAGCGGTATATAGATAATGGATGGATGGATGGATGGATGGATGGATGGATGGATGGATGGATGGATGGATGGATGGATGGATGGATGGATGGATGTTGACCCACTTTGAACACTTTTCTTCACACTGAAATTGACTATGTTGAGGCTGTGTTGAATGACAATATCTCAAAAACGTTTAAGGATAAAAGCCTGAAACTGCCACTGTTATTATTCATCATGCCATTAAATCAGAATCCAAAATACTGGAATAGTAGATAAAACAGTCTCTGATTGTGGGAAAGTTGAAACAAGTAAAAAAATAATAATTTAAAGCTATCATGAGAAGTCCCATCTCTGAGCACATATTAAAAAAATGATGATGCAGAAGTCAGTCAGTTATATTTTCTGAACCATACGTAGCTGCATCACATGATAACACAATACAAAACATACAGAACACTTCTTAATATGAAATACTTGGTCACAAAAATAAAAATAAGTTATTTCTGTTGAACTTTCATAAATGATTTCATTAATGTTTGTTCAGCTGTAAGAAAGTATTTTAATATGGGCAAATGAGTCATTTTGGGACCTCACTTTTTAGACATCAACCTTGATTTGGAGGAGACTTGCCCCACATGAATTATCACTGCTTTAGGTCTTTACGATGATATCTGTATACTATAACCATAAATAAAATGCACAGTTCTGTTGAGACAGTCCGATTTTTCTACTGGGGCATTTTCATGCCTTGACATATATTTACTAGTAACCTGAGTAAAACATTAGCAATGAATTTATTCTCCCAGAGATACTTTAAACTTCCACCACATCTTGATTCTGAAAATCCTTCAAATGAAACCATCTGAGAAGAAATCCTTCCACAGCTCAGACCCACAAAATGCAATGGGGGGGTCACAAATAGATGCTCCTGTTTTAAGGAGCCATGAGCCAAAAAATGTTGGATAACTACTGGTAAAAGATTTTCAATACTAAAGTCCTCTCGCAGGATTTCTGTGCACCGAAGTACAGACTTCTCTAAACAAGCCAGGTATTATTTTTGTACTCACAACCAAGTTTGAACATTCTTATCTTAAGATGCTGAAGCAGGTGGTCTGAGAAACCACATGTTTGACCACTTCTCTGTGTGCAATCACTCCACCCAGCACTTAGTGTTTGTACATGTATCATCTGTGGACAGAATTCAGAGCACAACCAAACGCAGATAAAACACAGCTCTGAGACTGGCGGTATGTTTCCTGCTGATTTAATGGTGAACATACAGCATGTTGTCTTTAAATGAAGCCATCCATCCATCACTGTCCTGGTTTTGCATTTCAACTGTCAATACAAAGACATAAAAACATCATTTTAGAGACAGCAGTCCAGCCTTCCCTTTCTCCATCCTCCTCTTTTCTTTCCTGTCAGATCAGTAGGCAGCAGCGCTTCGTATGATGTCTGTTCTATTTTATTTTTTTATTTACAGAGCTAGATACACATCCATTTTCCCAGGCAACGAGATATCATGGCTTTTCAGCGTGACATCTCATTGTCTGTGTCTGCTGGAGAAGGAAAGCGGAGAGACAGCCTCCGCCCGCGGCCTTAGAGTTGCTGCTGTTGGTTGCTGATGGGCGGACTTTCTGTCTGATTTATGTTTCTGTGGCCTGCCACCACGCAGATCACACAGTTGACAGCGGCGTACTAACGCTGCTGACTGACAGACAAGCAGCCCGGCCTCCTCCCTGTGCTGCGAGTGGCAGCTCATGAACAGAGAAACCCCGGGTTAGACATATCTGCACTGAGACCGATTCAAAATGCTCAGGCAAGTGTCAGAACAGTGAAGCAGTTTCTGAATCAGAATATATCAACAGATCTTTGCAGATAGACTGCCCCAAAACATGAATGTGGACAACATTTGAATTCATACGCACTTCACTAAGTGTGTATCTGAAGGTGAAAGCTGAAACCAAAACAACAAGCCTGGCTCTGCCCAAACTCAACTAATCAGAATCAGAATTTTGTAATAATCCCAGAGGGGAACTGGCTCTGCAAGGAGCTGCTCAGGACATTTGAAGGTGTAAAATCATACAAGAGTACAGAAAGCAGTGGCGTGCATGGTCTGGAGTCCTGTGGTATCAGAGTGGATGATCCTGGACATGGTTAGCAGAGGGAGGGAGGTGAACAGCAACCAAGATGGCTTGTGAGAACTCCCTGGGTGTGTAGTGCAGACGGAGCCACACCACATGGAATTATTCTTCACAGTAATCTGACCAGAGTGGCACCATTTGTTGTTACTTAAATCGGCAAGCCATCCATCCTCTTTCTGTGTCACTCAGATTTATTTCTGTTTGCCCAAACTGTCTGAAAGCTGTCGAGGGTAACGATGGGATCTGCGGTAATTCATGTAGTCATGTCTTTGAGAAATACACTAAAGCCGCTTGCAGAAATCCTCTTGATTCCTCACTGCGGCTGTTTGCTCGGCTGTGGTGTTGTCCAGCGATATCATGTTGTTCATGATGACAGAAAGGAGATGCTGCTTACATATTCCTCTTCTATCCATCTCTGTTGTTTGGACCCATCTCTTTTCCCTTGTCTCTATATTCCTCCTCTGCATGTCCTTCTCCTGATGCCCACAATATACTGCGTCCCACTAGCACCACTGCTATTCATAAACACAACAAATCCACGCTGCCAGCTGACTATGAATATGCAATTATCTCATGTTTTATGTTTTGATGTTCATCTCTTAATGTGTATTTAGCCTTTTCAGACATCTGATACGTAACATTGCGGCTTCATCAATCTGTTCAAGCGACAGCATTGTGTCATTCAGACACAGGTCACCGTTATATTAACGTTATTCACAGCTTCATTCAGACATACTCACCACAGCGATGGAGAGAGCTGCAGAACGCATGCATGTGAGGCTGGACAGTACATTAAGCAGCATAATACATAATAACACATTAATGAGCAAAAGACTTAATTCAAACGAACAGCAGCTTATCAAAGTGTCCAAATAACTCTCGGCTTTGTTTATTTAGGATTTCCTGAATGTCTGCCCATGTGTGATGGTAATCTAACTGCTACTCTGTGTGACAGCTCACCTGTCTGAGGTGAAGCAAAGTTCACAGTATGACCTGTTGTTAGATCTTATAAACAGCTGGAAGTACAAACCGGTTCCTTAAAAGTCTGCACTGAATGTATTTGTATATTACTAATTAAAAACTAAAAGGAAAAACTCAGTTTTTGCTACAAGCACTGACGTTACCTATAATGTCATACAACTTTAGTCATATCCCCTTAAAACCAGTTGTCGCAAATTTGCAACGTACCGCTGCAGCAGAGATGGCGTATGGATTCCCCCAGTGCTGGTTTGTGCATATTCAATACATACCTAGGAACCTTTTGCAAGCACTGGTTTCTCTTAGGACCAGTTTGAATAGCATTTGCCGCATCAATAAATTTTTTTTTACCATTAATGCCTGTTACATTACATCTTTATATGTACTATATGTGCTACAGACAAATTAACAATCTCCACTTAATTAAACATCAACTTGAAATCAAAAACACATGAAACTATTGTTTTTATATAATTTTAAATAAATTCAGGCGTCATGGGGCTATTACTAATGACAGCAAGTAACAAGGGGTGAATGACAGAGTCTTTCTGAAAAAGTGAAAATATCAGTGGGGCTTATTAACTAAATGACTACGTGCTGCAGCAGCAAGTTAAACAATTAATTTGCAGACAGTGCAAAACACATGCAGAAAACTTCAACAGCAAATCCTATGTAGTATGGAATGCAACTGTTGGTTTTGCCTTCGTCTATTAATGCTCCCCTCTCCTGATATATTCTTTATCAAGTTGTTACTCCAAAAAGCATTGACAAGTTTTTGCTCTCAGCTTTTGAGCACATCACTGTCCGTCAAGCTGAGATGGTTTAAACAATGAAGGTCTTGATTTCCCATTTGTAGGGGAAAACCCAAAGGTCCTGGTTTCCTTTTATATCAAATAAACTAAATGCCGGCAGCAGAGTTGACAGCAAAGATGACAAAATACATTTAAAGATTCACTGCCTCCGTGTGTGATTTAAGATGTCACCATCACCTGCAGTTATCCTAACACGCTTGTACAAAAGCATGCACAGTCTCTAAACAAGGTATAGTTCACCAAGTTCAAACAAACAGCAGAGACTTTAGTTTGAATCGCAGACCTTCCCTTTAACAACCCAGCAAAACTCACGAAGATCAAGTCTGCAGACTCTCATCAAAGCTCAAAACTGTGAGGTTGTGACTGACAGGCAGACAGGCCGCCCAGCTCAGAGTCATTGTGGGGGCTGTTGAAAGCAAGAATTCGGACATCAAAACTTGGACACACACTCACAGCATGGAAACATTATCATATCAGTTGGTGTGTGTTACCATACTCTGCACTGGCTGTGTGTCTCATACACACATATACTCACAAGACCAATTACTTGTATATTTTAGTTATGGAGATGGGAACATGTCAGGGATCAAAGATCAGAGAGCTGTGGGAGTGAGTGAGAGTGTGTGTGTGTGTGCGCGCGTGAGAGAGAGACAGGGAGTTTGACAGCGCTGGCAGTGGGAGAACATGACTCATTAGGTTCTTGAGCATCATACTGATGCCTATTCCCAGACGTGTTATCTAATCCAAGCTTACAGTACGCTGTACGTGACCGACATACCGAGAAGGTAGAAGACATCACTTCATTTTGCTGTGGTGAATGATTGCTCATGTTTTGTAATTTACAGTAACTTCAAATTAAAGATTACATGCTCGCCCACAGGATGAGGAAAAGTCTTCTGAACTGTTGAAAAGGACAACAGTGAAGCTGACAGGCTGATGAGGCAGGACAGTAATTAAACCTCGTTATTTCTTGTGCACTGGTGGCACACAGGACAAAAAAGAAGCAAAGTTTCACAGAGGTTGCCGTCTTCAATGCTGGAGGCAGATAAGTAATAAAGACTGTGAGTCTGAGAAATAAGGTTTTGGCTTCAACGGCTCCTGAGAAAATATACTTAATGTTATATCTTCTTAACCAGTGTTTTAAAAAGTGTTCACTTTGTTCATCTGCTGCATGGTGCTGGAAATGCAGCATAATGCAACTGTGCTGTCTGAGTCGGTCTTTCAGAAGCAGCTTTATGTAGGAGGAAGGTGAAAGTCAAGACACTCACCTATAAAGTGAAAAGTAAAAGCCAGAGCCTATTTTAAAGACAATATAAAGAAAAAATATCTTGTTGCCTAATATAGAAACACAGAACCCCAATGTCAGTTGTTCAGTTTCAATTATTTTAACTTTAATTCTGAGAAATCATGTTTAACCTGCCATTTTACCACGGCAATCAAATGCTACGATATGCATGAGCCCCGTCTGCCATTACAGTGGAGAAGATCCAGTCACCCAGTATACAAGCTTGTAACTGCAGTCATTAGAATTTTGGAATCATGATTTAATGTTGACCCTTTCATGCTGATCTAAGCTGTGAGAAAACCATGAATTACTTAATACTGTCTATGAAAAGATGAATGGAATATTTAGTTTTGGAATCAGATCCCAAATGGTTCCTCCCGCATCTCAGCTCTATAGCTGGACGCTTCATAGTTTACTCCACAGTTAGCAGTCAAATGACATTTTGGATACATATTATTCAAGTATTATCACTGACAGCAGCAACTTTAATTGCTTCCTCTAAAAACGCACTGCAGCACACTGTGGGATTGTTAACAGGAAGTAATGTCTATGCCATATACACTACTTTTGTGTTTCATTATGGGTTTTTTGAGGGAGCTACATAGTGAATACGCACACTGATCAGACACATATAAAACACTGACAGGTGAAGTGAATGATATTGATCATGAGATTACAATGACACCTGTCAAGTGATAGAATATAGCTGACAGGAAGTGAACAGTAAGTTCTTGAAGCTGATGTGTTGGAAGCAGGAAACACAAGAGAGTGTGAGGATCTGAGAGAGTCTGACAAAGACCAAATAGACCTTTTCACAGCATACGAGTAGGTAAATACTGGTGTCACTGACGACATTAATGAAGGCTCTGTTCTAATCAGGTACAGTCTTAATCAATGTGATTAGTCTCACCTATGTTTAGCTACTGCGCCATATCAGAATAGCTGCAGTGAAAAAGGTCTGCTAGATGACTGGGTCAAAGCATCTCCAAAACAGCAGGTCCTGTGGGGTATTCCTGATATACAGTGGTTAGTTCCTACTACAAGTGGTCCAAGGAAGGACAACTGTTAACTACAGACTGGCTAACTGGCACCAAAAGCTCACTGATGCATGTGGGGAGTGAAGGTTGGCCTGTGTGGTCCATCCCACAGAAGAGCTACTGTCGCACAAACTGCTGAAAACCCGAATGTTTGTAACGATGAGAGAGTTGTCAGCGCACACAGTGCTTCACAGCTTGTTGTGTATGGAGCTGCATAGCCACAGATCCATCAGAGCACCAATGCTGGCCCATTTCCAGGACCAAAACCACCTACAGTGGACACATAGCGTCAGAACTGGACCATGGAGTAACGGAAGAAGGTGGCCTGGTCTAGTTGGAAGAACATGACAAAGAGTCAAAGGTGTTGACTTGGCCTTCAAATTCCGCATGTCAATCTGATCGAACATCTGTAGGATGTGTTGAAAGAACAAGTCGGATCCATGGAAGCCCCACCTTGCACCTTCCAGGACTTAAAGGATCTGCTGCTAGCGTTTTGGTGCCTGATACCACAGGAAACCTTCAGATGTCTGTGAAGTCCAGGCCTCAACAAGACAGAGGTGTTTTGGCAGCACATGGTTAACCTACATAAAACTTGGCAGGTGGGGTAAATTCTGTGGCTGGTCGGTGTATATGTGAATAGCGTACTTGTGTAGTCTGTCTTACAATTTCTTCATGGAGGTGAGCAAAAAAACAGAATCAAGACAAGAGGACAACCAGACCAACTAAAATCTAAGAAACAGATAACATGCTAAAGTCTGTACTTAAGATGGATGACGACTATGTGCTAGGTCAAAGCAGCTATGACTGAAAAGTGGTCAATGTTGGGGCAGATTTGACGTGAAAGAATAAATTGATCCAAAGTTTAGAGGGAAATGTACACCCTTTAAATGTTGTAAACCTGGATTTTTGAACTACCAGAAATATCTGGTCAGTTGACGTAAGGGATGTGGCCAAGGGATGGAAATGACAGAAGTCTACAAGGTATATTGGAGCCATCCCATTCCCAAGACTTACAAACAGTAAGGAAGGTGAGGTTGCTTTGGTCCGTGATGTACAGTATCCTCTTGGATCATATATTTCACATATATATACACTTTTCCTGATCCAACCTGTGGGTCTAAGGGTAGAGGGAGTCGTTTGTTATACAGACTATAAATCCCTCCCTAAGGCAAATTTGCGATTCGCGAGATTGGACTGGGGCTGCACGGTGACCCGGTGGTTAGCAGCGTCACCTCACAGCTAGAAGATCCCCGGTTTGCGTCCCAGTTAGGACGCCTGGGATCTTTCTGTGTGGAGTTTGCATGTTCTCCCTGTGCAGCGCGGGTTTTCCTCCAACAGTCCAAAAACATGCTGAGGTTAATTGGGGATTCTAAATTGTCTTCGCCCGAGTCGGCTGGGATAGGCTCCAGCCCCCCCGCAACCCTACAGAGGATTAAGCAGTGTGTAGGTAATGGATGAATGGATGGATGGAGATTGGACTGTATCAAAAAAACCTACTTTGTTTCTTACTTACATTCTTGAGTTGTGTTTGCTAGGTTAGTTACTGTGCTGTACTTACAACGGGGACTTGATGTTGATTTTTCACTGATGATGTTGTATTTCTGGCACGATGACCAACGGAACCAATATGAAAATTAGTTTGTAGTATTGTGAGTCTACTTTTCTAATTCATGTTCACCCTTTGTTTTGGGACTCACTCATTTGTGGTTTCTCATATTTTCACGACTCCTAATCATCATTCCTGATCTTGTTTCATCCTGCACCATTTTCACAGTTTCATTTTTGCTTCCAGTGGAGCGAGTAAAAAGCTCAGCCCTGTGCCAAACCTTTACTAGAGGTGTGTGTGCACAGCTATGCAGCTACACCCACAGGGGGAACAGAAAAGTGCAGTCTTGTCAGTTGCATCATAATCAAAACATAACTGAAGCAAATATAATTAAAGCTTACTAATTGTTCTCTGTAACGGATTTTCCGTTTCAAGTAATTTCCATGTTTTTGCTAACTGATTTTATAGCGACATGAAACCATAACCTGGAAGGCAGGATATTATTCTAGGATATTGTTTGAAAAATGTTCAACATAATGTAAAGCTTGTATTATATGTATGAGGATCTCTTTAGGACATGTATTCTGTGCATCTCAGTATCAGAATAATCGTTCAGTACACAGTGACACACAATTCCTCTTGTGCTCTTCTGGAGAGTGTGCGAAATCTGAGACCACAACAGGAAGTGGCCCCAGAATATAAGGCTTTATGTTGACATCTGGTGGTTAGCAGTTCCTTGTTGATGACAAGTTATCAAAATGAAAAATACACAAAACACAACATGGTGAGCTTCTTCAAATGCTCCTACAGCGGCCCTGTTAGTCCTGTTTTAGCGCTTCTTACCGACACAATAGGCAGCCATTAGAAACCCCGCTGAGCCCGCTAAAACCTGGAAATCCTGCGTCTTGGTTTTGTGAACGATCAGGCCGATCCGTGTGATCTGAGTGGAGGTGATAAAAAGAAACAGAGAAGAAAGTCAAACACGGAACTGTTTCATTGTCATCACTCTTCCCTGCCATCAGGATTAATATCTGGGAAAGTATTTTTTATCCCAGGGGAGGCTGTCACCAGAGACGACGACAAACCCAACATCTCACAGGGTAAACAAATCGCTCAAATTGAGACAAGCATCGTGTCTTCACATGGAGGAGGTTTTGGGAGGAGGGGATCGTTCAAGATCCAAAACAGAAGGAGGAGGAGGAGAGGGAAGAGAGAAAAAACAGACAAGTCCCAAGTGAGAATAAAGAAAAGAGGAATCAACTTCAAAAGACAAGAAGTGGAGGCTCATGAATAACTGATGAGCTCGCTATTTTGTTTTGCCTCCTTTAATTCTCCTTTGTCAATCCAGATATGAAGCTCAGAATCCAAATAGACCTGAAATGTTCAAAGAGCGCATAAGACGACTCCACGGCTGCTCTGCACATGAAGCTGAGAGCTCCGCAGGGAAAACCCACAGCCTCCGATTTCAGCCTCTATCAGTGTTTCCAAGGAGGGTCTATTTTTAACCACCAACTGTCAGTCAGTTTCCCCCATCAGTCATTTCAAACACGCAGGGCTGTAATTGATCAGTCAGTCAATCAGGTTACAGGAGCTCCTGCTGGTCTCCTGAAAGCTTGAGCACTCTGGCTATTCAAATACAGCACCCCAGTGGGAAAAATAACATTGTGGCAAGACTACTGTCTGCCCCAGTGACAGAAACACTTATTAGCTTGTATTTTTTTCAGTCTCATTATTGTTATTAGCATGCAGTGTACAACTTGAGGCCTTGAGCTTAACCCTGAGTTGTGCAGGTGATGGGGTTCTGCTCTACTCTTTGGAAGATGGGGATCTTATGATATTATACAACTCAAAAAAAGAATCCCTCCCAACTATACGTTTAATTTTTGTTGCTCGAAGGTTAACTCTGTGCCATATGGGAACAAAACAGAGAAATCTGAATTCTGAAGAGGTGCCATCTCACACGGTCCAGGACTTGAAGGATCTGCTGCTAATGTCTTGGTGCCTGATAGAGCACCTCCAGAGGTCTGAGTCCAGGCCTCAACAGGCCAGAGCTGTTTTAGAGGCACGAGGAGGGCTACGCAACAAAAGGCAGCTGGTTTTACTGTTGTGGCTGATCAGTGTATGTTGTCTGAAGTAAATATTGCCCATTGCTGGGACACTGCGTCCCAGTACACCGTAAAAAAAGCCCCAGATCCAATCTGGCATCAGCAGGATGGATTTAAATGTACTCACTTTTATGTGACTGATCTGTTATTTCATTCATTTAACTTAAAAATGTGTTCGAGTATATCACCTTTATCTCTGTCTTTGTTTCAAAGTCTGAATCTTGTCTAGATATATAAGTCAGTCAGTTTCCATGGGATGTACTCATTTTTCCAAATGACTTGCCTCAGAATCTGTTTGTTCAGTACAGGCGTGTTTCAAACATACTAGTACTACTATTGACTAATTAGGCACTTTCACACGATGTGAATTTGCAAAACAAGTACAGAAATCCTTTTACAATCATTTATCTTTAACCAACAATTGTGCTTCTTTACAGATTCATGCACACTTATGTTTATTTCTAGTTGTCTTGATTGAAAGGTGTCAGGTCTTCTGAGCCTTTTCCAACATTGCTGCCAGTGACTGCTGTCAGTATTCCAGGCTGAGGTGAGGATGTCTTTAATGCCGACAGATGACTGCAATGTCAAGCCTTTGCTTCTATAAATACTGCAGTTCTAAAGCTGCTAATTGTTGTGTTAGAGTTTTTAAAAATGTTAGGAAATCTGACGGTACATATTGTGACCGTGGAGGCAAAATCTTTCAATTCATTAAATTTCTGATCTTAACACTGTTTTGTGATGAAAACAATGGCAGCATTTGTTTGAGTCTCATCGTGTCACATTTAAGTGTTCTTGGCCATTCTCCTGATGTGAGCTGTTAAGACGTGAATATAAAAGCTCCCAGCTCTCTTGCAGGGATAAATAATAGTATTGGCGTTGTAATTACTCTAGAGTGGATAATTGTTTGGATTGAACAGAAAAGCTGAACTTAGCGAGTGTGCAAGGCGATGATGCCTCCTCATAGCGCTCTGTGAATTCACACATCTTCCACGTGCAGGAGGCGCACAGGCTCCAAGTACGAACACCCACAGCGTGGGCAGAAGGAATCAGATTAGAGGAGATGCAGGGAGATGAAATAAAACCTTAATGATTCCTGTGGGGAGAATTGTTAAACCAACAAATGCCTTAACTAGCTGACAGGAATAATAAAGGCAGATGAGAAGGGTGTCTCGCTGAAATATTTCTCTGTTGTTTTCCTCTTTCAGAGAGTTCAGACTGGAGGCAATAAGGAAAGAGTGCAGAATGACAAATGTCTCAAGCAGGATTCACAGCAGCAGCAGCAGTCTCACACTGAGTTGAAATGAAACCAGGGCACATCAGTTAGGTAAATAAGGGAAGAACAGAGAAGCTCAGACTCCAACACAGAGGGAGGATGCCATTACTCCACTGTATCGTTAGATAGCAGATAGTGGTTTTCTGCTATGTAAATCTTTTAAATCTCACAATTTGTGACTTAAAGTAAAAACTTCACACACTTGACATCCACTACATTTATGGTAAGTAAGCTCACACTACCACTGTACACCAATTATTAAAGGAATGGCTGACATTTCACTCCATTCCACTGGAAAGAGGAAGAAACTTCTCAAACCAGCTCAGCAGCATTATCCATTTCCCAGCATGCTCCATTTACTCAGGGAAATCCAATTTGAAGATATTTGCTACATTCAAATGGAAATACTGTACTTTTCACTCCACAGCATTAACATTTAGACACTTGCTAGTGACCACCTGTGGCTCAGGTGGTAGAGCAGGTTGTCCACAGATCGCAAGGTTGGCAGTTCGATCCCCGGCCCTGGGCAAGACACTGAACCCGAAGTTGCTCCCAATGGCAGAGTAACACCTTCCATGGCAGCTCTGACGCCATTGGAGTGTGAATGTGTGTGTGAATGGGTGAATGCGAAACACATTGTAAGGCGCTTTGGATACTACTAAGGTAGAAAAAAGCACTGTATAAGTGCAGACCATTTACCATTTGCTGTTCATGTTTCCCACTGTTCCACTGATCTACAGGTGGTCAAAAGCAAATGTACACTATATGCTTTTGTTTACAGGGAAACTCCATGGGGCATCTTTACTCTCACAGCTTTAGGTACTATTTACTTTGTAGCTTAAGATTTACATACAAGACATCCGTCAATATGCCAAGTCAACATGCACAGAGTGTGTGTGACACCGATTTCCAGTGGAGTTGATTCCAGTATTAATTTTGGAAGAATCATTTTAAACAACCAGAACAACAGGCCCGCATTGATTTCACTTTTAGCACCGGAGATATCTAACTGGTCAGACATCCCGCCTTCAGCAGCTCATCAACTATTGGTCAAGCTGATATTGGGTATTTATTTAAAAGTAAGGAAAAGTATCAAGATCAATGATGTTAACTGAGGTTTTGTGGTAATATTTGACTTAATTCACATCTACACTGATCAGACACAACATTAAAACCACCTGTGTAACACTGTGTAGCTACCCTGTCCAACCAAAACACCTCTGATTTGTTGAGGCCTGGACTCTAGAGACCTCTGAAGGTGTCCTGTGGTATCAGGCACTAAGATGTTAGCAGCAGATCCTTTAAGTCCTGGAAGTTGCGAGGTGGGACCTCAATGAGTTGGACTTGTTCTTACAATACACCCATCCGACGCTCGATCAGATTGAGATCTGGAGTTTGGAGTCCAAGGCAGCACCTGGACTCTTCCTGTTCCTCACACTATTCCTGAACAATGTTTGTAATGTGACAGGGAGCATTTTCCACTTCAATCAGGGCATACCATGTTGTATGTGGTCTGTGACACTGAGTAGCTAGTTGCTACATGTCGAAGTAACATCCACATGAATGTTTGTGCTACAGTAGCTCCTCTGGGGGATCAGACTTGCTCATCAGTGAGCCTTGGGCACCCAAGACCCTGCTGCTGGTTCACCAGTTGTCTTGTCTTGGACCACTTTTAGTAGGCAACAATCTCTGCATACCGGAACAACCCATAAGACCCGCTGTTATGGAGATGCTCTGACCCAGTTGTCCAGCATCACAGTTTAGTCCTCGGTAAAGTCACTCAGATCGTCATGCTAACTATGTTTCCTGCTTCCAACGCATCAACTTCAAGAACAAACTGTTCACTTGCTGCCTAATATATCCCATCACTTGACAGGTGTCACTGTAGCGAGATAATCAATGTTATTCACTTCACTTGTCAGTGGTTTTAATGCGGTGACTGATCGGTATATATATAATAACAACAATTTGATGGCTAGGTTGTTGCGCTGACCTTTCTGGAGAAGCTGAAACTTTTTTCCGTGCAGCGAAGACACGAACATTGAGTTATTCGCAGAGAACTTCAACAAGGTGCACAACTAAGTTAGCTGCAAGAAAATGTGTCACCAAGACGCAAGGCAGTGAAAACGAAAAGAAAATAGAGTTTCTCCATTTGAGGAAGCAAAACAGCACACGCAATTTCAGATCAATCAGAGATGATTGTCCAATAATAGGCCTGTTCAAATCAGAGTTTGCTTGGAAACACCCCCCTTTTTTGGAAATGCGTCCTCTACTCGCTGCAAATCCTCTTCGGCCAGAAAATACCAAAATTCAATTCCTGCTTAAACCGTCTGTGCTGCAGGAAGACAATTTCGGTAAAGTCATCTGCCAAATAGCAGGAGCTGGCTGATGTGGGAAATCTGTTCGCCTCTCGGGTTTGAAATCATCTTTCTGCAACTTGTCTGCTTTCCTGAAATTGACCCATCACCCCTTGTTTTCTGTGTTTGTCCTCATCACGCCTACAGCTGAGCAGGGCTGCTCCGTACTTGAACTACACCCACACTCCTGTCTCCTAGCAAGTGGACAAACATGTTATTTCCCAAATCAGAAATCCATTTGCAACTTCTTGCAAACACTTCCCACACAGACAAAAAGGTATTAAGAGCTCGACATGAGCAAGCTGTCCTTTTTGTTGGCACACGTAACCCTGCGATCAACCCCGCTGGAGAAAACTACACACACTTTAGTTTGTGGTTCCTCAACAGCAACCGCTCTCTTATCCGCAGCGGCCAGTTTACTGAAAATCAGCTGCTTCGATGAACGCAGAGAAACAGTGTTGTGTGTAGCGGTTATGCAGCATTACAAAAATACTAACATGGCCAGCTTGGAAATAAAAAGTGTTGGCTTTACTGGGTTTTTGTTTTGTTTTTTTGACATCATTTTACGTGTGATACTAGAAGACAAACACACGCAAACTTGCAGCAGGAGTCAGCAGCAAGAGACACCATCACATTACTCGTGTTTTAGTTTCCCACTGTATTTTAGGATTGGATTAGACTGATTGCTTTAAAGGCCCTTCATGGCCTCTCTCCCAGCTGCACTGTATCCCTGACCTCCTGGTAATCACACAGCGGTTCGCACTTTGAGAGGCTGAGGTCTTTTGTTTGTTCCAGAGGCCCCGCTGAAAACTAAATGGAACAGAGTGATTGCAGCTGGGGCCCCGGTGCTCTGGGTTGTCGCTCTTTACAACATACTTTTACCAAAAGCCTTTACTGATTATACTTGAGCTTTAATATCCTTTGAAAGTGTCTGGTTTTTACACACCGTATTGTGTTTCTATCTGTCTTTACTTTGCTGCTTTGTAAAGCACTTCGTAACCTAGGTTTTGAAAAGTGCTCAACAAATAAAGATTATTACTGGAATTTTATTTAAAGTACATAAACTCTTAGTTTGCTGAACAGGAAAAAAGCTGCGTGGCTCAATTTTCTTTCAGACTTTTCACAGAGAAAATGCTGATCAGCACGTTGCCGTCTAATAAGACGCTGTAAAAAATATTCCAAGCCTGACACATTACATGAAGATCTGCAGCTCTGACACCTGCACTGCACTGACAGTGATCAAGACTTCTTCATGACTCAGAGACTACATGGGAAAATAAAAATGAGAGTGCTTCTTACATCTCCTCCGCTGTCTTTTATGCCTATGATGTTTGGGTGCTGAGAAAGCTGCAGCACTGCGTCCAGCGGCAGCTCCAGCCCCGTGTTGGCCGGCACGCTGTACAGAACCACCGGCACCGGGCTGCTGTCCGCCACCTGCAGGCAGGAAACACACAAAAGTGACTAGACAAAGGCTCTGTCGAGTGTCCCATGCTTTTATCAGAAAAAGATGCTTCGTTCTGTAGGTTGAAAGGTGTTCTAGTGGTTTTTATATATAAGTATATTTTTACACCAGCTCTTAGTGATTTCTTCCATGGCATCCGTCCATGCAAATCTGCATATTTAACAGGGTTTTCAAACTCTGATTTACATGTTGATCCTGTTGCTTGGATACATTTGAATATGAAAGATGCAGTAAAATGAAAAGAACTCCTGCGGCAACCTTGACCTGTCCTCACCAGAGTGCTGTGGCACCCACTTTGGGAGCCTCTGTTGCTGATGTTTATGCAGCTTTTTATACGGCAGCTTAACAAACAACAACTTCAGTTTGTGTCTGCGGCATCTGATGAAATGTATCCTCGACAGTAATTGCAGTTTAACAGTGTGTGTGTGCTCTTGTATGTCTGAGAAAACCTCTTCAAAGAGTTGTTTCAGGGTTAAACTCGGTTTAAGGGTTTAGGGCAAAGGTTAGGATAACGTCTGGGTAAAGGTCCGTGTGAGGGTTAGGTGATGGAGTATGTCAGTTGTGGTGAGGTCACTAGTACTTAAATTCAAACATGTGTGTGTGTGTGTGTGTGTGTGTGTGCGCGGGCACTCTCAGTGACCTCTGTGAAGTGATGGATCAGAGCGCGGCTGTCCATCTTGCCCTTGTAGAAGCAGGGCGTCACCACGAGGACGGTATCGGCTCCGGCTGCCGCCATCTTCTCTGTGAGCTGGACTGTGGCTCTGGTGGCTGATCAGAAACAGTAAACGGCTTCACCAACAAGCCGGGCATCAATTCTGTATTTGCCGAGACTGTTCGTGAACTGTGCATTTCTATGAAACTTTTTAAAAAAAAACTAAACACTCTGTATGTACACAGATGGCACGCATGCTTACACACATACAAGGCCTCAGTGTCTTCTTTCTCCTTCTTAATAAACTAATACAACAATCTACCTCATGCTTTATATACAGTGTGCGCAAAGAGCAGGCAGGACACATAGATTGAATATCAATGAGACAAAAGAGATATGGCTGGAAAATGGCCCTGGATTAGAAACCAATTTCAGAAGAAGGCCAAGCAGGCGTGAGAATGTTCATGTAACAAATACAGCCATGTCCCTGGAATGTTTCTTGAATATACTTTACACTTTTTATATGAAATAATGGATGGAGTACAAACCCAGGAGGTTTTTTACATCAGCGGTGAATGGAGGAAGAAGAGAGAAATGGAGGGACTATAGAGTGAGTTAATGTGCACCTCTCCTCTCTCTGAATGGTCTTTATATGCTATAGAACTGAACAGCCAATAAAACTCTCACAGACTCCATTTGACTTCAATTATCAGCCCATAAAAATTGATGACACCACCGGCTCTGTGATAAGCTTTAAATCAAGGCCACTAAAATCCATACTGGAAAGATGTGAGGAGTCCATTCAAAGCTTTCAGCACTCTTCAAACAAAAGTCTGTATTACCCACGGAATCCTGAACTGTTGATTCCTTTCAAACGCAAACACATGCAGCTCTGAATGACATGAAATTCGATTAAAGTGGTCACAGGAAGACTGAAATAAGCACTGTTTAAATGTTTCCATCCTTTTGTGTTAGCTGTAAAAAAATAACGACCCACATCACAGAGAAGTTAGTTTGATGGGTTTTCAAATCATTTTTGATGGTTTTCAATATAAAAGATTAGTAAATTCAATTTTACAATCATGACATGTTATAGGAAAACCTTCAAGAAGACACCTGAATGTTTGGATGAGTTTCTATGATGAGTTTTACAGTGTAACAGGTTTCAGTGACTGTTTTATTTATCACTTAATCCTTAACGCCTCATACTTTAACTTCATTGAAGGAGTTCAGAGGTTCAGATATCCGACACACACTCGGACCTACATTCACAGCCTGATCCGGCCATCAGCAGCTTCCCCGTCGGCAGAGATCGCCTGACCGTCCTCACCACCTCCACCCGCTCCTCCTCCGTCAGGTAGGGATACTCACCGTTGGAGCCCTGAACCACCAGACCTGCAACACACACAAACACACTCCTTTTAATTGCCTCTGCAAACAAGGTGATGTGATCTTCACCTCAGGATTTATTGTCAGTTTGTTCCTGATCTACTGTGCTCCAAAAACCTTGACATGTATCCGTCATGTGACTTCTTCTTTGGGGCACTGGAAAATGTTGTGGAGCAGCGCTGGCTCTGAAAATGAAGCCTGATGTACGGGAAAAGGCCTTGGTAGGGCCAGTGCTTTCTTCTTTAATGATAAAATACCTTTCATTAATAATCCTGAGGTTAGAATCGTAGGAATAACGGTGGCAGCAGTCATATCCACTGGTTTTAGTGGGATGCAGGTGATATGTCCTTCTCTGTATTTATAACACGTGTTTGTTCCCCACAATAAAGACATGAAGGAAGCAAAGGACTATTTACTCATAGACGTAACAAAACCTCTGACAGGAGTGAGTCTCTTTTCTTCATCATGTGAACTACATGTTCTGAATGTTGCTGAAGCACATCTGAGCTATCAAACTCCAGAAGTTTATAAATGAGTTGCAATGAATGACCTGACCACTGATGTGAAACTAGTGTAAATGATTTCCTAGAGTAAATCATGCCTGCATGTGTGCTGAATCAGGAGGGATAACATTCAGGGAGGAACGCTGATCAACAGGAGAGTAAACATTTGAAAGCGTTACAGAATTCCTGAGTCTTGCTGTATTATATTACGTTATATTAACTGACACCTAGAGCTTGAGTTCAGTGTTGTCCTTTACACAAATAGAGGCATTATACACAATACACTGATGCAGAAAAATCACAAATCAGTGCGTAAAAATTCACCAGAATGCATAATTTACACTCAAATTATGTCTGCCCAAATTTAGTTATGGCACTACCAGTAGGTGTAGTTCTAACAGTATTAGTAGTGGTGGTTTTACTGGTGGCAGTTTCTATGGTAATGTGGTATCACTAACATCACTGCACCATCAGGACTGACTGGCTGAAGGGCACAAATACTGTAATATACAGTACCAGCCTAAGCTGTGTACAGATTAGTAATTATATAAGTATCAGCAGCAGGAAGTTAGTCTTTTAAATAGATGATATGAGAAGTGGCATCCCAGTACCAGCAGGACTGTAGCCGCAGTCAGATCATGTGTAGCAGCACTCAATGAACACCAGGGGAGGACAAACCAGCAGCAGCTTCAGGGGGGAGTTCGCGTTTTTACCTCCGTCCTGAACTTTGTCCTGTGTGATGATCCCTAAACTGACAGCAGGCAGAAAACCAAGGAGCTGCTTTTCTGGAGGGGCAACAGTTTGGAAGTTCGCCTGAAATCACCAAAACTCTCCAGCAGTTAGTCAAGACAAACTAAATATTTCACCGGATGTGTTTAGACTCTGTCTGTCTGCGTCTTCACTGTCTCTCTAAGGCTCTCTCACTGCTGACTTCCAGGCCTGTCTCTGCCTTCAGAAGACCTCTGACTGCGCTGCTCCCGCACAGTTTCTAGTTCTGATCGTTAATGAGCGCCGTGCGCCTCAGCTCTGACCTTTAAATGGTATCTTGGCATACTTGTGCAGATTTTCCTCCAGTTTCTGATTGTCCACGTCCTCCTTGGCGGTGAACGGAGTGGAGATGGGCGGATAGATCCCGCTCAGGTCCAGCCTGGCCGCCGCTGCGTGGCTCTGGGGTCGTGTCCATGCTCTCCAGTGACCTGCCCTGCACACGGAGCTCACGCCTCTCCAGACCCGGACGCACTGCATTGCGAAGCGGACAGTGACCGAGCTGCTCGCTGCCTGTGTGCTGGGAGTCTGGGCAGCTGCTGCAACCGAGACGACAGTTAATCACTAACCTGCTTCTTCAAATATTGACCAGAAACAATCATTCATGAACAACTCTGAAAGTCTTTACTTGAATCGACTCGGTTTTATAACAGTAGGCTTTTAATTGGTCACGTTTTGCGCTGCGCTGTGCGTAAAATCCTGTTTTCCTCTATTCCTCAACCCAATGTCCTCATGACTGAAACATGCATTCACCTAAACCTGTTTAAACAACCGATACACACTTTTCAAAGACTTTTCCAGCCATGGAAGACATTACAACACACCCAGAGCTCCGCCCAGAATCAACAAGGGCTCATCAGCCACAAGCAAGCTTCAGAATTAACGCAAACTGAGGTTCCCGAACCTGCTCGTTCGGATTCCAACCAAATCCTGCTGTTATTTTATAAACCAGCTTAATAAGTGTATTGCACGTCTCATGCTGCAGAACCAACTCTGTAAAAGACAGTAAAATTGTTGACCTAACATTGCTGATGGTGTTTTAGAGCACCAGTAAAAACCTGGAATACTCTACTGGTGGTTTCTCCTTTTACAAAGATTTGTGGCTCTGGCTTGTAAAAATGTGTCTGATATTGTGATATATGAAGGTAGATTCACTCACATCTACCAAAGAACTGAGTGAACAGAGACTACACTTAAATATTCATACACCCACGGATTTTTTGTTTGTTTAAGAGGGAAATGGAACGAAAGAGCATTTTTGAAGTTCTAACAAGGTTTGATTGGACTCCTCCACCCACCCAAACATCACCGCAGCCTCACCTTGGCCTTGTTGGATATGAAGGCAAATATGTGATTTCACAAAGTAAAGAAAAAGATAATTTGCATATCTTTTAAAAACAATAATTGGTTTCTCTGCCAGGAGTATTACATTTTTTAGAAGAAATCATTACTTACTGTAGAGTTTAATGAGATTTCATCATGAAATATTCATGTGAGTAGTTCACTCTCTTTTTTTTTTTTTTTTTTTTTTTTACAAATAATAGATGGATGTGAAAACATTTTATGGTGCTAGGCCACACACCTTTCTGGCCCTTACACCAGAAGATCCTCAGAACTCTGATACTGATCTAAGTGATGATGATGACGGCAATGACTGTAAAGAGGATCCTGACTATTAGCCCACACAAGCAGAAGAGACTGGAGACTCTTCTTTTGACCTTTTGAATGAGGAGGAAGCTGCTTCAACAAGCACGTCTGCCAAACCACACAATAAGAGGAAAAAAGGGGGGGAAAGCCCTCAAAACCATTTCCTTGGCAGAGCTAGAGGACAGCCCTGACCCTAGTTTATCCTTAAGCCAAAACAAGGGCAGAAGAATCTGGAAGTATGAGGACACTGATGCATTCCAGGTTCCTCATCAAGCTTTGAGCCCCTGATGCTGTAAACACACCATTTCAGTACTTCAAAACACTCTTCAGTGACAAGATGATTGAACATAATGCTCACCGTACCAATCTGTACTCTGGCCAGGAGTTGGGGGATCCAATCAAGACTAGCCCTGTAGAGATTGAAGTTTTCCTTGCCAGGCTACTTTTCATGGGTGTTTTCACCTTCCCAGCCATAGAGGACTACTGGCACCACGAGTCACGCTTAAAGTGTTAGCTGATATTATGTTAGTATATTGCCAACAAACCAGACAAGTGGGCTTTACGTTGTTCTGCCGGGCCAGTTCATGTGGCATCATCCATGACCTACTGCACCATCAAAGGGCATCCACATTCTTCAGTGTGGCCCTAAGTGAGCAGGAGCAAGTCTACCTTTAGGGGCCAAACTGGTGACAACAATATTAACAGTGCTGTGGCTCTCAGTTGTCTTCTGTGACAGCTACTTTACCAGGTTCAGCTTGGTCCAGCATGCATGCAACACTGGGTGTGAAGTGCATTGGCTATGTCCGATCAAACCACATTGGCGGAGCTCCATTGATGACAGACAATGAACTGATGAAGAAAGGAGGTGGAGTTTGGATTACAGCTGAAGGGGTGATTGCAGTGAAATGGTTTGACAACAGATGGTGTTAACCTTCTCAGCAATGCATGTGGGATTGAGCCTCTTCCAACTGTCAAATGGTGGAGCAAAGAAGCCCATGCAAAGATCTCCATTTCATGCCCATCACTCATACCTGCCTACAATGAGCAAACAGGAGGCATTGATCTTTCTGACATGCTGGTTCACTTGTACAAGACTCCGGCCAAGTGAAGGCGATGGTACATTCCTCTGTTTGGTTACATCTTTGACCTGTGCATCTCAAATTCCTGGCTACTCTAGAAAAGGGACTGTGGCCTGTTGAATGAGAAACCAATCCCTCTGAAAAGGCTTCGACTGGCAGCTGCGTACAGTTTGAATCAGGTCAAAAAGCCAGCATCTAAAGTTGACTGACCATCAACCTCCTCCCCACCACACGAGCCGTCTCAGAAGAAACGTTATGCCCCAAGACCCTCACAACCACGACCAGATGTGCCGTATGACAACTGTGGGCATTTGCTGCTTCACTGTGACAAGTGGGGACAGTGCAACCTCTGTCCAAAGGGTGTGTCCAGAGGGAAGTGCCAGAAATGCATGTGTTTGAAACCAGCAGTGCTTCGTAGCACACCACCAGAAATGAAGTGGATCTAATGGCCAAAAACATTCATGCAGTTTCACCTTGAGACAGTTGAGTTACTTTTTATTTCAGCTATAGCCTACAGTTCATTTGAGTTTTTCTACATGTTCTTTTTTTATTTGTAAATGTATTTTGATACATTGCTATTATAATTTATTCAACTTTGAAAGTATGTTTGAATTTTCAATTTCTACATAGTTCCTAGAAAGAGTTATGCATGCATAGAAATGTCTTTTATTTCAGTTAAATAATAAACATGGAATGCAGTGATTTCCAGTTTCCCAGTTGGTTCATTGCTATTTCTAGAAATGACACATGCATTACTACAGCTTCGTCTAATTAATATATTCCCAAGCTGACATAATTCAGTTGTGAACAAAACAAACCCTGACATTCTGAAGTGCAGCTGGTGGATGTGATGATTCTCCTGATAGCCTTTACACTCCTGCCACCGTGTGGAGGAAAGGTTAGTTGCATCTACTTCATGGTAACTCAGGAGTTTTCTGCAGTTTGTGACATTTACTTGACTTTGATGGATGGGAATATTGAATCTTACTTGTGGGAGTAAACCTATGAATGGTTCTGTTGCCTCCTTTACAACTGACAATAGATACTTTAAATCCTTTGGTGCTGATAAACTGTGTTGATACTGCTGCACCTCCATTTGTGTACTATTATTGGGATGCTGGTTTTAATTGTTTGAGCCTGTTATTTCCCTTAAATGACAATCAGCTTGTTTCACCTAAATCCTGTGTGGTTTATGGTGTTGCCAACACTCATTCTATCTTCCGTCTCCTTTTGAATGTTTTTTCTATCCGAATGATGTGAGTCCTTCTGGTAAAACCCCTGTTCACATTACTACAAGGTTTAAACATACACGTGTCTCTTTGGTGGGATTAATTCTCTTGAAAATGTATATTTGGTGCCTCTATGTTGTATATTTTGGGGATTCATGAGTTTTTGGGACACACCTCCAACACAACTGTCGTCTATCAGCCACTATGAGTAGTATTATGGGCTGTATTGAAGCACTAGCTTATGATTGATATATCCTTAGAAAAAGGTCCTTGTGACCGAAATGTTGATGTTTTAATAAATGAATGCGGAGGTGACACGTATGTGGGAGCTGACCTTTCTTTCAAATAGTTTGAGGGTTACCTGTTTTATGTATCAGCAGGACCAGGAACCAACAGGCTGATGTGGAAAAACTTGAGAGACCCAACCTCAGCCCCAATAATTACCTTTGGAATGAAGTGGAACTCCTCATCGACCCACCTCATTGCTGGGTGGCACTGATGCTTTTGTGGCTGACCAGAAGCAAATCTCTGCAGCCAGGTTCAGAAAACGATTAGGAAAGAGGGGAGGCTGTTGTAGCAGCAGGTCAGTGCACATGGATTTCAATTGAGATGTTCAACAAAAACAGGTGAGCGTATCTTTTTTGGTCATGTACATCATAGTTTTCCTGTAGAATTAAGCTTTAGAAGCACGCAGTGTTATCAATTCATGTCAATACATCTATAAAACGTGGAGAGACTAGTGATGTTGGCACTATTCAGTTTCAGGGTTAAGGTGAAGGAGGATCGTGTGAGAGAAGATGAGAAATATCTGCAGTGTTTCTCTCAGTTTTCTGGCTCCAGTCTTATACTGAAGGTCAGACTCAGTGTGTTCACCTAATACTCTTTCCATCTTGTTTACACAATATGCCATCAGGATGAGATCGGCTGGATGTTATCAGACTGAAGGACTGAGCCACAATAACACATCAACTCTGATACTGTAATTCAGCAGACAGCTCACCACTGACAGTGAGGGGTTTGGAATCACATGTTTCATCTCATTTAGACTCTTCTTTCAAATAAGAAACTCAAATACTCCCAAAATTTCACATCATAGGAACTAAGTACACACACCACAGCAGATGTCCAAGTATAGATTAGTGCATAAAATACTACATTTTAATAATAACTCTTTGATTTACAAAGTATCTCATGGATTTTGGCACTGTTGCATACGACTGCGAAACCCCATTGCTCCTCTTCACCTGCATGTATACAGTGTTGGATAGTGAATTATCAGGCCCCAGGTTTAGTATTTGATAATCTGATTAAAACACATGCGAATTGGGAAAATGTGCAACATCTAATCAAATTGAAAAAGCTATGATTTTGTAACTAGATTCAGACATGTGATCAGAATAATAAATAATAAAACACAACCCACTTCAAGACCCTTATCATTAATATGCTGAGATACAGCTAACACTATTTCTGCACAGTCAAAATCAACAGAAACCAGCTGAGACAATGAGAAGCTGCAGCTTTCAGGGCCCCTGCAATGATGTCAACAGCCTGCTCTGCCCGGTCAGTAATCCAAGCTTGCTTTTGGAATGCAAACTGTGGACATTGGATGATGTTTGCTGTTCTCTAAAACTTGGAGCTCTTTTAATGCTCAGGGTTGCTGATGTGTTTTGCATTCTGCGTATCAAGTCTGCATGTATCAAGGATTTTTTTTAAAAACAATAATTCATCAAGTCAGCGGTTGTAAATGATGACATCAATAATCTGATTTTGGTGTGCAGCACATTTCCAGGGTCAGACAATCCATGGAGGTGTGTTCGTCCTTACATAAAAATCCAACTAAGGAGATAACAGGCATGCTGGAGGAGGCCAAAGCATTTAGAATAACCATGGCAACCCAAAAGGTACTTTTTAAACTGACTAATCCACCCAGAATTGATAAAAGCATTAACTGAACTGCTATGCTTCTCATAGTACATGTGTTTTCATAGCAGCAAGGCGATTAGACAGCCAGTGTTGACAGTTTAACCACCTCTACTGGAGGAATCAGAGATGCAAACTCAGTATCAGAAAAAGCCACATGGCACAGTTTGTACAGTTAGTGATGTCCGTCCAGCCTGTTATTGGAGAGTCACAGTGTTTCCTTTTTACTGGCTGTGTCATATGATAAAACACAGTTTACTGCTACAGAAACCTGGGGATCGTTTAAAGTCATGGACTGTGACTGAAGAAACGAATAATGAAGAACAGAGTCAGTCAGAGCGCAGTGAACACGGTATGAACTCGTGGATCAGAAACAACAGTGATGATCACAGCTCGAGGCTATTATTAGAAAGTTACGTCACGGTGAGTTGGAGGCGCGTCCCTCTGCCGGTTCAGCAGAACATCCTCATCAGCGCCGTTAACGGGTCCTCACGGTCCCTCCTTCCCCACATGGAGCGGAACCACGCAGCACCACGTGACCCGGGCTCCCTGGACTGAGCCTCTCACACCGCATCATGGCTGCGGAGGATGCGGCCGCGCGGTACCGAAGCGGAGCCCCGCTCTCTCCCCGGGCTCCGCTCTCTCCGCTCCGCCTGCTGCTCTTCTCCCTGTGCGCCTGCTCGCTGCTTCCCGCCCCGGCGCTCGGTCTGCTCGGCTTTCGGCCGGAGGAGACCGGGGCGGAGCTGTCCGTGGAGGACGGGGTGCTGAAAGCCACCGAGGGAACCCGCTTCATGTTGCGGGTCTACTACTCCACCTCCCCGCAGAGGCTCAACCGCACCGCGGGGAAACGTGCCAATAATGCCGCGCCCTGGATCGCCTTCATCGAGGAGCCAACTCCCGGCCGAGAGGGACAAGTTCACCCGAAGCGGAATATGTGCATGGACAAGAACGCCAGGACGTCCGACATCGAGGTTTTAGGCTCTTTCAAGTCTGCTTCCAGTCAGAACTCGGTGCTGGTGGAACTGTTGGCCAAAGACCTGCGGAGGGGGGAGAAGATCAAATACTACTCCATGTGCGCCTTCGACGGATCCAAATGGGAACACTACCGGACCAGGGACTTCTGGGTGGCCGTGTCCGAGCGCTCGGCTGTGCCGGAGCTCTGGCTGCAGGTGCTGGTCTCAGTCCTCCTGCTCGGGCTGTCAGCTCTGTTCAGCGGACTCAACTTGAGCCTGCTGGCCCTGGACCCAGTGGAGCTGCAGGTTCTCCAGAACAGCGGCACCGACACGGAGCAGAACTACGCGCGGAAAATCGAGTCTGTGCGTCGGCATGGAAACTACGTCCTGTGCACTTTACTGCTGGGGAACGCGATCATCAACGCCTCTCTCGCCGTGTGGATGTGCCAGATTCTGGGCATGACCTGGCTCTCTACGGTCATCTGCGCCTTCGGCATCTTCTTCATCGGGGAGATCCTTCCTCATTCGGTGGCGTCGCGCCACGGTCTGGCCATCGCTTCCAAAACCATCTGGGTGACGCGGCTGCTGATGGTGCTCTCCTTCCCCATCTCCTACCCCATCAGCAAGCTGCTGGACCTCATCCTCAACCAGGAGATCTCCAACTTTTACACCAGAGAGAAGCTCCTGGAGATGCTGCGGGTCACCGACCCGTACCACGACCTGGTCAAAGAGGAGCTCAACATCATCCAGGGAGCGCTGGAGCTGCGAACCAAGACCGTGGAGGACGTCCTGACTCCGCTCACCGACTGCTTCATGCTGGCCTCGGACGTGGTGCTGGACTTCAACACCATGTCTGAGATCATGCAGAGCGGATACACGAGGATACCGGTGTTTGAGAACGAGAGGTCCAACATCGTGGACATCCTGTTCGTCAAGGACCTGGCGTTCGTGGACCCGGACGACTGCACGCCGCTGAAGACCATCACTCAGTTCTACAAACACCCGCTGCACTGCGTCTTCAACGACACCAAACTGGACGCCATGCTGGAGGAGTTCAAGAAAGGTGAGGAGGGCGCCTGGGGTGAGGGAGAGTCTCAGCAGGTCACATTCTGGGGTCAGAAGAAGTGCAGCTCAGAATATTAGATTATGTTAATATAAATAGGTTATACTCCATCAACTCTTGTTGAACATGTGAATCACTGAAATTATGATTATAGGCAACAAGACCAACCCAAGGTCATCCACACAAGTAAAGATGTGAGACTCTGTTGGTAGAGAACCTCTGCAACAGGGATCCTATTATTGGTCTAATAAGATACTTCAACCTGCCTTTACCTCGTCCTCATGATTCATGCTTCAGGTTAAGCTCCAATAAAACTTTTCTCTGCAGTTTATCACAGCCATACTTCACAGACACGTCTCCTGCTTTTATCAGCTGAATGTGAGCTGCTGATTCAGTATTTTGCTTCAGGGCATTTGGGCGTCAGAGTCAGTGGTGGAACACAGAGAGGGAAATACACTCATGTCGAGACTGGCATCTGATGTGTGGCTCGTTACTATGGCAACCTGTAAGTCCCAGGTGTTTCCAGGTGAGGGTGCAGGATGCTGAGTGGCCTATTCATTCAGATGCCTGACACATTTATGTCTGTTGCTTAGCAGTGTGCAAACTATATGCCAAAGATGTTTGGTGACAAATCGGCAGCTCCACCTACAAAGTGCTGGTACCTCGGAGTCTATGAAAATGCTGTACTGACACTGTCTGATAGGTCAGATTAGGTTTGTAGTTGTGCTGATCAGAGGGAAGAAACTGAAGGTGATTTTTTAAAAGTGAAAAACAGGTTAAAAAACACTTTCTATTTGTTGGTGCTTGACTTCATTAAATTATTTATATATTTGTTGAAGTATGATCACATCTGGCTTCCCTAGTCAGCATGAATGAAACAAAAGTCCTTCAGCCAATCAGACATGTTTGCAGAGCTGTATCATTTGTTGTCATACCAGCTCTCGAGTTGACCTAAAATGCCTAACTTATTTCTGTGATTTTATTCATACACTTAGTTTGGGGGGAAAGCAACCAGTTTTCTAGCATATTGCACAACCACAAAAGCAGGCTTCACATTTAATTTCTAAACTCTCTGACTTTATCAAACTAATTGTTCAAGAATTGAATGAGTCGTGCCTTAAAAGTTGCTGGTTGAAGTCCCTGCACTGGCTGAACAAATCAAAACTGACAGCTGAGCCACGCTTCAGAGCTGTACTTAAAACCTCCTCCTGCTCCAGTGGGGCTCCTCTGTATTTAATACTAAAGTGATGTAATACTTCAGGGAAGGCTAATGTGTATCTGTGGAAGTGGAGAGCCGCTCATGCAGTCTGCACAGCGCTGCCCTGCACCAATACCAGACTCCAGCCCGGTCTGCAGTGCTGCTGCAGCAGACCAGTGTTTCCTCCTGTATGCAGTCAGCTGGCCTTCCTGCTTTATTGTAAAGTTTAAAATGGGTGGGGTGTGAAGGGGCCAATCACAGACCTTGCTGCTTATCGCTGCCTTCCTTCATGCTCGGGGACCCTGCGCTGTCAGCACTTTCTGTTTTTCTCTGCTGTGTTTGTGGTGAGGACAGGAAGTGAGGGAGGAGGGGCCGGAGCAGGACACCTTGACCAGGGCCGCCTCAGTTTACAGGAGGCATCTGACAGCTCACTTATTTATACTTTTGCTTATTTTGTAAAACAACAGGGTGAGAATCTGTGTATTGGTGATACAGTATTTTCAAGATCAACATTGTTTTTAACATGTTTTCATAAAGCAGTGAAATTACTTAAAAATATCTGACCAATCCAAGGATGGTAGGATTATCTAAACCTGTAAAATCTATCATTTTGTCATTGAAAGCACTGACATTTTATCTTCATCTTACCCGTCCAATATCCAGCCAACCAGTTTGATCTCCGTACTTACTGCTGATTTTAAATTGGCTATATGTGCATATGGTCATGAAGTGGTTTTTATGCGGCCAGACGCCATCAGAGCTGTATAGGATGAACACAGATATGATTCTTGTGTCACGTTGCCACAAAGGGATCTAGATGAGATTATCCACACAACCAGAGGATTATAAACGAGGCCTGTCACTCTGTCTCTCTCGCTGTGTTGCTCTCTTTCTCTTCCTGCGCCCTGCTCTCTTTTTCCTCTCTGTAGCAACACTTTCAGGCACTGCGGCAGAAAAATGCAGCCCTTCACTTTCAATTCGGTGAGACTCCTGCAGCATCTGATGCTGACACAGAGGGCTCCGGGGAACAAAGCAGCTGTGCTGTGTGTTGATATTAAAAATGTCAAACTGTGTTTTATCTTCCACGCGGCGCTTGTAGACACAAGACCACAGCCTGTGTTGTTTTTCTTTACTACTGTAAAGTTGAAATCAGTCTGACTCCTGAGCTCCAGCAGTATAAAACTCTTTGATGTGTTTCCAAAAATGCGTCTGTGTAGCTGCTGTGCAAATGCACTGAAATGAGATTCTGATGAAAAACAATTTGTGTATTTAGCTAGTAATTAACAGTTTTACCAGCTGGCTATTTATATCTGGGCGGCATATATTTCTTTTTGTTAGGAATATGCAGTTGGTGGCACAAGATGGTGCATAATGTGTTAGCAGATGTTCTACATATGCTTGCTGGCTGTCGTTGGCTACCTAAGAGTTTAATCCGAGTTGTTTAAGACACAGTTCCTACAGGCTACAAAACTAAAGAAATTATCCAAACCTACATACACAGATCAGGCATAACATTATGACCACCTGCCTAATATTGTGTTGGTCCCCCTTATGTTGTCAAAAATGCTCTGAACCATTGGGCATGGACCAGAGGACCTCTCAGGGTGTCCTATGGGGTCTGGAACCAGGACGTTGGCAGTGGATCCTTTGGGTACTCTGACTTGTGCAGTGGGGCCTCTGTCAATCAAACTTGTTCCACTGTATCCCGTTGATGCTTGATCAGAATGGGGTGTAGGAAGTTTGGAGGTCAGATCAGCATCTTGGGCCATTGTCATGTTTCTCAGCATGTTCCTGACTGCTTGATGTTTTTTCCATGTGGTGGGGTGCATTTTCCTGTGGGGGTAGGCCAGTGACATTTGGGATTTCCTTTTGCATGAGGGAGTGTGTTTGTTCTGGGACAATGTTTATTTGGGTGTCTAAGTCTCATCAATATGGATGTTAAAATCCAAGGTTTTCCATCAGAACACCACATAGTACCAATATGATCAATGTTACTCACTTCACCTGTCAGTGGTCATAATGTTGTGGCTGATCGGTGTAGATCACAGTTTGTGAAATTGGGGGATAAATATTGTTGGCTTGGATGATATATAAATCATTTCACCCAAGTATACAGTAAATGACAGTATTTGTATGAAAAGGAAAGTAAAAGTTGAGTCTCTGGTGTTGGAAGTCAGTAGCGTGTATGATAGTGTCTTTTTTCCATTTAGCAAAGGCCCTTGTTATCGTTGGCTGATCGTGGTGAGTTTGATGGCTGTGGCTGCAGTGCTGTTTGATGATGGCTTCACTTTTACAGCACAGAGGTGTGGATGGAGGGTGAAAGTGTTTCCCTCTTTAGCCACGACTTTCTGAACTTGACTTTCTGTATTCTATATATTCTATTTATTTCTATAAATGATCCAAATAGGTTGTGAACATACTGTGTATCCTTTCATAAGACTGAACTGTGTCTGCTGCCTTTTTTTGAATCCAAAGGAACAGTCTTGCATTACAAACAACAACAACAAAAACTCTTTATTATTGTCTCATCAAGAGTCAAATGCGACAACCAATATTCATTTTATGACTCCTGGTTGTGTTTAGTGTAGCTCAGCACAAAGCCTTGCTGTAGAAAAACTATTATCACAGCTTTATGTATAATATTAAAATATCAGCCTGACAACTAAATAAAATTGTATGTGATGTAAGATGATAATCGCTAAAAGTAGGCCTCAGTGATTTGGGAAAGACATCTCAACGCAGTTTTTCTGACAGATAATGTGACTGAGCTTTGTTTTGCAGTATAATATTTTTAAACTCCTGCCTCAGTCCAATATTAATAGCTTTAAAACATGTGATGGAGCATTGTCATATGAGACAATCTCAAAAATGTGATGGTCACACAAGGAGCACGGCATGGTGGACCTTAACCACTAATCCACCATCTCAGACTGTCTGGTATAAACTGTGGTTTTAATTAGAAATTGATCAGTTGTTCAGCTCCAGCACACACTGGCGATGCGGTTACGGGGTTCGATTTGAGTAAACTGAACAGAAATAATCTTGGGTTTAGGCAGGTTGAGTCAGAAAGTGATATCTAAATTGTCTCTTTTAAACTAAATTATAAATAACACAAAAACATTGCGTACAGTGGGCTAGGCAGCTTCCTCTTCTCTATCAGTCTCTCTTCAACGCACATACACATGTGGTCAGGTGGCTGCAGGTTGTCTTATGTCCTGGATGTCAAAAAAAAGGAAAGATTATTCATGTCACAGTTGTGGTTAGGTGTCCTGCATTTGGTTTTGGTGGTTGATCAGCACATATTTTTCAGAATGGACGAGTGCACACAGCTTCATCTGTGTTGGTGTAACCCAAAATGCTCCCAAACAGGGGCTGAGATGTTGATCTTTTATGCTAGTTCTGAGATATTGTCTCCACCACATGCAGTTGCCATCTTTCTCAGCTCACCTGCCCTCCCACCAGTAGATGCTGACCTCTGGTGACACATGCTGTGCACTACAATGCATCAGCTCCATAGGGCATCTATAAGAAGAGGAGCATCTGTGTTTTTGAAGGTACTAATAATCATATCTTCTGGATTTCTAAATACTCTATCATAGTAATACCTGGGTACCACCAAAGCCTAACAGGTAGCTACAGCTAAAAAGCTGTACTATACCTAAATAAATGCTTTTGGTTTTTAAAATAAATGCGGTTCTCTATGTGTACGGTACTAAATGTACTGATGTGACTATGTAAGACACTGTAGAGCTGTAGCGTGGAGCCTGCTGGTCTGGTGAGCCTACAGAGCGATTCTTTGGCCTGAATGCTAAACACTGTGTCTGGCACAAATAAAATCAGCCAAGTAACACCTTCCCCGCTGTGAACAACGGCAGCAGCAGTGTGCTGGTGGAGGGAACCTTCTCAGTGCCAGGGGTGATGTTGTGCAGCCAGACTGGAAGCTGAACGTGAACGCTGCAGCACAGATCCTGGATGAGACTCTGTTTCACTCTGAAACCACAAACCACCGACTGTATGTGCTCTAACAAGAAGAAGAGTTTGTCTTTCACGAAACGGCAATGAGTTAAAAATGAAGACAGCAAATGTCCATGTGACTTTATCCTAACTTATATCATCTTACATTAATGGGGAGCTGTTTAACTGAATTTAAATAACATGGCAAAATGGGTGAATCCTGGTGGAATATCTGTGCAAAGTGCTCTCTTAACATGAATTGAATTATACTTATTAAATTATATCGCCATTCTACTGTTAAAGATACAGCCCATAAAGCCTAATATTCTCCCCCCAAGTCCTTTCCCCTGTCTTAGTCCTTCCCTCCCAGGAGGCAGACTATAAAATATTCAGTGTGCTATTTTTCCAGTTCGTCTCCCTCCCATCTGTTCTTTGTGTTTGTGTTACTTTTTTAAAAATAGTCTTCAGCTCTTATTCTGTGTCATGGAAGTTTTGGACTGAAGCATTTAGAGTTTATGTAGAGTCCTAGTTTAATAGCTGGAAAGCACTGCTGATGAATGAATGGCTGGCTATGTTTTTTAGTTTTTGGTTCACACCATAGAGCCTGTAAGTGTAAAGCTTTTTTTCTCTGTGTCTCAAAAAGTGTGAGTTTTGGTTAACTTGATGTCTGTTCAGCTGAGGATGGGATCAACAGTGATGCTAGAGATTCACTTAATTCAGTTTGGTCTCAGTCCTCTGCAGTATTCATCCTTTGTAGGTCCTGTCATCTCCAAAAGCAGACACAGTTTAACTGTTTCTACAGGAGGCATTGCTTTAAGGAAGTAATGACTAAATCAGTAGTGACTAAACCTTTGTCAAGCTCCATGAAAGTACAGTTTCAAGATATATCTATAGCCATGACTTTGTAAATGCACTTTTTACAAAAGTGCTTGTGTGATCCAGCATTCCTTGTCTTGTCCAGATAAAAACAGGAACATGAAAGAGAAATGTCTCGATGTTGTCCTAAAGAAACTCTGAGCTTGATGTTAGCGTGACAGTCGAGACTCTTTGAGGATTAATTTAAATAAATGCTCCTTAAACCACAATGATTTATTTTCTATCTCAATAGCAGAGCCGGCCATACCCAGTGTGGCACCCTAGGAGAGATTTTATACGGCACCCCCTCAATCAGCGATTTACAAACGCTTACAAAAGAAATTGAATAACATTGTTTTGTAGTAATATTTTTGGGCATTGCTTTACATTTGAATCAATGTGTGCTTTTTCCATTTTAAGAGTTGATAGTAAAACTAGTTTTGATATAATTATATTGAAGGTGAAATTTTCCCTGATTTTGTGGCGCCCCCTGGAGGCCATGGTGTCCTTAGCGTTTGCCTATATTGCCTCATGAGTGAGCCAACTCTGCTTAATAGTCTCCACTGACTTACAGGAGTTAAGATTAAAGCTATGTGTATTCCTTATTTCTAGGAACACAGGTCATTTTGAAATCTGTAGAGCTTTATCATACTTTTATTAAAATATGGATAGAGCATTTCTCTTGCACCAGCACTTAATTTACCTAGTTATGATTTTCTTACCATGCTTGTCCTAAAAGTGCACTGAAGTAGCTTTTTAATTCGGTCAGTTCTGTTCGTGGAGCTTTTTCACAACAGAAACTCTGACTTGCCAAAGCATGAAAAGTTCACTGTAGCTGATAACATAATTTATAGCTGCGTTTTAGCAGGTCTGTGGCCTTTGTGATGTGGATACTTGATCACAGATGTAACTACTGGGACTCCTAAATGGACCTGAGCCGTCATTATTCATCAAATATTAATTACACCTGCAATGTTCTTGCGATCACATATCAGATGTCTGCAGTCAAAGTGCTCTATTGTCCACTCCTCCTGTAGTGCTTTAAATGGACTTGGGGGCAGGATGTTTGCACAAACACAGGGCTTTGATAAATAGCAATAATCACCAAGGACAAATTGGTCCTTTTCTCTGTATTTGTTGCACATGGGTTTCTGACCTGTGTGTGTTGCCTGCTTAATGTGAGGCTCTCTGTTTTTCTGCAGTGCTGATCTCACCAGTGTTACAGCCCACAGTGTTAGCTGTGGGTTGCGTATATCCCCTGGAGACACATCTGATGGTCAGCACATTCCAAGATATACAGCTTTTCAAGCAGCAGCAACAACCACGAGGAGAGAAACTGCACCATTCAAAGTCATTGAGATTCTGTAGGGTCACTGGGTTGTCCGAGTTAATCTCAGGTGTGAATGAAGGCTCAAATGTAGGTCAAATGTGTATGCAGCGCATCACATTGATAATTTCTGTGATAATACCTCAGTGAAGCTGAGAAATTCAAGCTCAATGTATCCAAATCAACAACAATCTTTCTCTCACAGGATCACAGTTACTTGAGACAAAATCTTGAGTGGACTTATGTTCACGACCTTCTATCAATCTTCTCTTGTCTCCATCTTTAATCAGCTCTCTGTGCACTGTGCATGCACCACTCTGTGAATCCCAGTATTTTCTATTTGATGTGATGTTTCACGTTGTAAAACTGATTTCTTGGGTATTAATATTAAGTTCCACATAAGTTTCAGACTTATAATCTGTAAAATGTTGACATGTTTCTTAAGTCTGACACTGTTTCAAACACAGCATTGAGAGGGTGAACATACAGCACATAGCGCTCCCTCTCAGTCTACTGTGTACGTTTGCCTGACCTATTTAGCTGAATGCAACACTGCCAGAATCCTGTGCATTTGTGTGAGTCTGTGAATGCTTGTGTGTCAGTGTTTGTGTGTGTGTGTGAGGTAGTATTTGGCAGGCAGAGGGTGTAGAAGTAGAGAAAGAAGTTGGTTCGGTGCCAGGCTGCTGAGGAGGAGCTACAAACAAGGATTCACTCTGTTTCTGTCAGTGTGTGTGTCTAAATGTGTGTGTGCAGTGAATGCATGTACAAGTGTGTGTAAGGTACAGGATAGAAGTGGGTACTCTCTTGTGTAATATTAAATGATTCAGAATTGTGTCACTTCTCCAAAATTTCATTTTTTCTGTTGAACAGTAAAACATTTCCTTGTATGAACAATCAAAAACTAATTCTTTAGAATGGCTGTATGGAAAATAGAGAAAACTGAATACACCTTTACAATCAGTCTGATTTCATGAACATGGTTATACAGTGACCAGTGAAAACCCTACTTGTCTCAGTTTGGATCAGTGGGCTGGGTTTATCTGCAGTCTGCATCGTGGCTCCACAAAGAGCTGAAAAATCTAATTGTGCGACTTCATAATGGAAAAGGAGGAAGACAGTCAAAACACAGCTGCAGCAGTAAACGGAAAGTATAGAATGAGCCTTAATCCCATTAATCAGAGTTGCAACATCGTTTTCCTATAATGGCGCCATGGACAGTGAGCTACTTGCAACAAACAGAGGGGCGAGTGCTTCAAATGTGCCACAGGGCTTATCTGGGGAAATGAGAGTTTCGATAACAGTTCGGATGGCCTAGGTATGGACAGCCCAGAACAAAAACCCTTGCCTACTCTTTAGCACAAAACCACACATTGAAACTTTGCTAAAGATTGTGAAAAGAAGCCTGATGGTTGTTGGGGGCACAATCTTTGGTCAGATGAGCTGAAGATGGATTTGTTTGGCTCAGATGAGATCTAACATGCTTGGCGTTAACCTGGTCTCGACTACCACAGTCAATGCCTAGTCCTGACAGTGAATCATGGAGGTGGGACTGTGATGATACGGGGTTGCAGTAAGGCAAAAACATGAAATGTGAAGTTAAATGAAATATGTTTCCTGATGGGGCTGCACGGTGGTTTAGTGGTTAGCACCGTCGCCTCACAGAAGATCCCAGGTTCATGTCCCGGTTAGGACGCCTGAGATCCTTCTGTATAGAGTTTGCATGTTCTCCCTGTGCAGCGTGGGTTTTCACTGGGTCCTCCGGCTTCCTCCCACAGTCCAAAAACATGCTGAGGTTAACAGAGGGTTCAGTTGTGCATAGATAATGGATGGATGGATGTTTCCTAACTTGAATCCTTTTGGGGTATTTAAAAAACAAAAGTAACACATCCCCTCCAGCATATAAAAATGTGGTACCCTCCATGCCGAGAAAGAATGACTGTCATTAAAAATAAAGGTGGTAACAGGAAATAGTAAAAACAAATAGAAGATTTGAGTGTCAGTAATAACAGATGCACTGGCTTCTGTTGCAGTGATTTCCTGCTGTGGGGACTTAGTGTAGTAAATCTAAACAGTTAGATTTTAATTAGACATAAGAGCAAGATATCATGACTGTCCAACTTAGAAGTAATGCAGTAAATGGGAGGTGATCCAATTTAGAACCATTTGACATTGAAGTGATATCGCACAGTGGCGTACTCACTTCTGTTGTATATTGTACATGTGTGCATGTGTCTGAGTGTTTGTCTAAACACATTTTCTGACAGTAAACTTGTGTATTATGTAATGGCTGGATAACTGACGCAGCTTACAACTGCTGCTGTCTGCAGTGCAGTGTCTCATAGGTTACTGTCGGACACATTTTGGCATTCGGGATAACACACACAACCTTCTGGTTACTTCTGTTTTGTTTCCAGACCTGCCCATCTTAAATTGAACAAGTCCTAAATCTCATGTAATCCCATCGCTGTCAGCCCGGCTAAAAACTCCTCTGTTTTCTTTTATTTTCCTCTTCTGTAATATCTGCTCCTGAACAGCTTTTTCAGCCAGCGGTGCATGGATTATTAATTATTCCATTTATGTTTGGAAACGCCCCAAGACTTTAGCCCTGGCAGCACACACTCATCATCCTAAAAGTAAACACAGTGGCAGCACGGCAGGCTCTGGATCTGAGCGTGTTCATATGATGGATTGTGTTTTTGCATCCACAGTGTCCTTTGTATTAAATCCTCCCTGCTGTTACGCCCACTCCCCTCAGCTCCTGCAGTTGCTCCACTTACTGAACATCTGAACACAAAGCTCCTCTCCCACTCAGTATGAGTCACACGGTACATACGCACGAGTTAAAGAGGCATTATTCAAATCTAACCCAAAGTCTAAAATCTAGCTGTCTTATCTGACAATACCCAGCCATTGTGTGCTCTGGTTTTCATGTCTTAAAAATTAGAGGGTACACAGGGCTAGTAAATGTAAGTAAACAAGTGCAAAGAAATTTAAATGCTTTTGTGAATCCAATTACTGCATTTGAAATGCTTAAAGTCAGAATGTTGTTGTTCTACTAATCAAGTATGTTCTATTACTGGTGGCAACTGTAAAAAGAAACACAATCACACATAGATACAGCATTAAAATTACTGGACCATTCGTGCTGTATGATAAGTGGCATTTTCTTTGCTACGTGAACCCTGCTCTTCTCTTTCTTACGTGCCTGCTATTACCGGCATTACAGGAAAAGTGACCCTGACTCTCTGTTGACCTTTTCGTCCAGGGAAATCCCACCTCGCCATTGTGCAGCGCGTGAACAACGAAGGCGAAGGCGATCCTTTCTACGAGGTGATGGGCATCGTCACCCTGGAGGATGTCATCGAGGAAATCATCAAGTCAGAGATCCTGGATGAGACAGACCTCTACAGTATGTATGCAAACACACACACCCACACTCGATCAGCTGTGTTATTGGATCGCCCTCATTTCGTGTGTGTTGGTGTTTTTCTCAGCTGACAATCGCACGAAGCGACGCGTTTCTCACCACGAGCGAAAGCAGCAGGACTTCTCCATCTTCAAACTGTCAGAGAACGAGATGAAAGTAAAGATCTCTCCTCAGCTGCTCCTGGCAACGCACCGCTTCCTCTCCACAGGTAGCAGCCACACGGGCATCCGGTGTTTCTAGACTTGATGCAACAAACATCTTTCCAGGGAGGAGAGGAAAGAGGACAACATGTTAGGTTTGCAGTTAAAGTTAGATTTTAGGTTTTGGTTTGAGGTAATGGTTGAGACCTGGGTTTACTGTGATAATCATAAGACAAGGGAAAAGTCTTTTTAAAGGCCTTTCCCACTGCAGGAACTTTACCCAGGGACTAAGAGCCTTTAAAAATACTCCGTGCATTTCCACTGCAGGGACCAAAGTCTAAATCAAGTTCCAGGGAAATGATTTTACTCCTTAAAAAGAGCCTGCTTGGGTTAGTGCTTTAAAAAACAAAAGGTGGTCCACTGATTGCAAGGTTGGCAGTTCGATCCCCGGCTGCTCCACGTGTCGAAGTGTCCTTGGGCAAGACACTGAACCCCAAGTTGCTCCCAATGGCATGTGGAAGCTCTGTCGCCATTGGTGTGCAAATGTGTGTGTGAATGGGTGAATGTGAAACACATTACAAAGTGCTTTGAGTACAACTAATGTAGAAAGGTGCTATATAAGTGCAGACCATTCACCATTTACATTTTTGAACTCAAATTAAAATGTGAGTCTGTGTGTGTTTTATGGCCAGAGGTGGAGCCCTTCAAGCCAGCTCACATCTCAGAGAAGATCCTGCTGAGGCTCATCAAACACCCCAGTGTGGTTCAGGAGCTCAAGTTTGATGAGAGGAACAAGCGAGCGGCGCAGCACTTTCTGTTCCAACGCAACAAACCGGTGGACTACTTCATCCTGGTGCTGCAGGTGCCTGCTACACTTTCATTTGGACAATATTTAGCTGTAGCTATGATGTCAACATAGAAGAAGCTGTAATGACACTTATCGTCTCATACGGAGGTTGGTGAGCTCTCATACTGTGTTTTTCAGGGTCGGGTTGAGGTGGAGTTTGGTAAGGAGGCACTGAAGTTTGAGAATGGAGCTTTTTCTTACTTTGGGGTGCCTGCCATCATGCCAACAGGTACAAACCTTCCTCCTCTCCACTTCGACCACATATCTAACTGTTGCTTTAACCTGAAGACAGTGCATAAAACTGCTCCTGATTTTAATCTTCACCTGAAACCTAAAATATAACCTTAATTTAGCCTGTAAATGGACATAATGACACAAAATATACAGATTTTTAAACTTACAGTGGCCCTAAAACCAAACCTAAGTACTTAGAAAAATGTGAATGAGCAAATCTTCAGTCACAGCATTCAAATTCCTCTGTACACGTTGTAAACTGTGTGAAGGCTCTGAAGTCATTTAGCTGCCTAATGAAAGCAGCATTCATCAAGTGAAGTGACTGAAATGAATGAGAGCTTTCAGCTGCAACATCTAAATTAAGCAGGGCAAAATGAAGTGGCATCCCATTCAGGAGTTGATTGACATCACTGATTCTTGCCTGTTCTTGTGAGCGAGCTCGTTTGTCTCCGCTGCAGTCCACAGATCCCCCTCTCGCAGCAGTGGTTTGGACCGCTCTGAGTCCATGCTGTACGGAGGAAGCATGGGCCAACTGAACGGAGGGGGGAACGTCTACCTGCCGGACTACTCTGTCAGACAGCTCACACACCTTCAGATCATCAAGGTACTAAAAGACAACATCATACAGTCATACAGAGAGGTCTAACACACTGTTTTACAGAGCAGAGAGAAGAGAACACTCAACATAACTATCAGTGAGACAGATACAATATTACACTTGTATTAACTATGACTGAAAAAAAAAAGTTCAACAGAGCTGGCACAGTGTGTGTGTGGGGGGGGACTTCATGCTGGATGTATTGCCTTTCTTCACTTAATTTGGTAAATAGCACTGTCAAAATATCAGATTCTAGTCAATTCTAGCCTGATGGTGGCATAAGAAGGAAGAGGGAAAAAAATGACATTAATCCTTTAGGGGACCGTGAATAGCAACAACAAACTTCATTAAAATGTAGTTTTTGAGATAATCAGTCATGAACCACAATGTCAAAAGAAGATTCAACATGATGATGCACGAGGAAAAGTCAGAGGATCACTGGAGCTGCCAGGAATTATCTTATAGTGACCGAGAATATGTGTAATCAACTGTGTGGCACTCTGGTCGCTGGTGTTTGAGATTCAGTATCTGCAACTACCTATTTGACATTAATATCCTCATTAAAGGTGGAGCACACCATTCCTGAGAAGGTTTGTTGACATTTGAACTCAACAGCTACGCAAACACAGCCCTTCCTGGAAGTTCAAAGAGGTACTAACAACTGGGTTAGCGGACCAAGAGAGGAACATACCTTGAAGACGTGGAAGTGGATGTCTGTTTCTGATAGCTAAAGAAAAAAATTCTTATAATTAGGGATGTGCTGATCAAGTCATTTTGTCCCTGATTCGATCTGAGTCATTTAAGGTTTCATATCTGCCGACACCAAGTCACAGCCCAATGCCATTTGTTGTGCCAACAGGTGGACCATTACTGTTTGATACTGTAGCAACCTTTATAGATGGTCACCTGAACTACAGACAGTTCCATGTTGGGAAGCAGCGAGCATTGTGAGAGTTTAACTGACAACAGGCCACCATGACAAAGACTTCTGTGCTGCTTAATGCCCTCTGGCCAAAGCCTGTTTATGCAAGACGTTTGTCCATGACAGTGGTTATAAACAAAGGTTCTGTCTAAGATTGGTGTCAGCACTGATCAGAGAAAAAATGTGCATCAGTCCACAACAACTGTAATTATAACTTCATCATACCAACAACTGGTAAGCAGTTGCTGAAACTGGCTTGTCATTCGACCCTTGATTATAGTTGACAAAATGCACGCTGGCTCAGTACCGCTGACTCTACCTTTTACATGCGCCTCTATTTTTGCCTCACTGCAAGCAAGACCAAAATAAAGCTGACCACAATGAGAGCAGACAACATGACCTGAATGTTCTTTACAGCCTGGAAACTCTTCGTTAGCTGTGTCCTTGCATCAATTGTTGCTTGACAAAGGAGTAAAATGTAACGTGAAAATATTGTTGATTTTGTGAAAACTCACAAATAGTAAAATAAAGTTATTTTTTTAAATGAGTTTCACAAGGTTTTCAGCTTCCAGTGGCTTGCATGAGAAGCTCCTGACTGCAGTGAGCAGTTCGGGGTCAGTTCAGAGTCAGACTGTAGTGAAGGGAACCTGGTTTGTTTAGTACATTTAGTCTTATTTCAGAAAAATCATCTCAAAATAACTTCAACCCTGACTAATACCCTAAAATAGTCACTGAAGATCACTTATGAGCACATATTTCAACATGTTTCAACATTTGCACATGAATCAAAGTCTCTTCACAATGACTGAGATCATGTTGGTGTTTTAGTGTTTCTCACCTGTTTGACTTGAGAGTCCTGACAAGTGCAGAGTTTGGTTGTTGAGGATTGAAACAGACATGTTTAAATGTCAAGTTTGTTTAAATCAAAGCACTTGAAGAGCAGATGAAGTGTGCTTTTCTTGTCTCTGGTGTGAACAGATGGAAGTGAAATGAGTTGTGACTGAGGTCTCTGCTTATACACTTGTTGTAGCATCATTCCATTGAGTGACATCACAAAGAAGGATTCTGGAATCTGGATGAGTAATGTGGAATCATAGGAGTGACACAATTAAAAGTAAACAAATTCCATTTTGAAGAAAAAACTAAGAAAAAATGAACAAAAAAATTTCTTACATTTGATTATTTCTTAATATTGGTTCTTTTCTGATTCTCTTTATTTTTCCACATTTATTTCCTTTTAATTAAGACACTCCTCTTGTTGCATACAGTAACAGTGTTCTACAGCAAATAGCACAATTTAACCTGAGAGCAATGAGAGACATGAATTTAGACTTTGACAGATACTGTAGACAGACAGACAAACACATCCATTTTGGTTTCAGGATGATAATAAACTCAGATGAACACTTTAATAAAGGACTAAAGTCTCTGTCATTCACAGTTGGCTGGAAGAAAAGTCACTCCCTTCTTTCCTCTCTTGTAGAAATAAATGGCTCATTCCATTTGTTTTTGATGGCATGCAGGTTTATCATTTTGTCATCATTTGTCAAGTGCTGCTTTTTTCTAATTTGGGATACATCATTTAATAATCAGTGCAGAATTTCAGTGTTACATTCCATTGCTCCTTCAGAAAACTACCATGAGACATGTCAAAGAGTCTCTGAGGTCCCACTGATCAGAGCACTGAGGGAACATATTCTGGCTGCACCACATGTTGTTTGAGCATCGACATCATGATGTGTTTATGTGCAGTAGCCACATCTCAGAAAGTCTGACGTACTGTGAGGCAAATGAACTTAACTACATCATGCTATAGTGTTTTGGAGCTTCCAAAAATGCTCTGCTCCTGTGTTACAGATCACCCGCAGTCACTACCAGAACGCAGTAACAGCCACCCGGATGGACAGCTCTCCTCAGACTCCTGATGCCGACACTCGTCTGACAGAAGGCAACAGTCCGACCCCAGAGCCTCCGGCCACAGAGCACGCAGCCACACTGATGCCCCCAGAGCACACCACCACCACCACCACCCTCATGCCCCCGCCCAGAGAGCACAGCCGGCCCAGCTCAGCCCGAGCCCGAGGACAGCAGTCCAGCGTCCCACACAGCACCTCGCTGCTGAACGAGAAGAACCGCATCGTCCGTAAGTATCCTCAGTTACAGAGAGTCCACACAACAAGAGGAGGGGCAGGGTTACAGTTCAGGCTGATGTCAATAACAGATTATCTGTGGCAGACAAACAAAGCTGCTCCTTCAAATGAGTTTTTTAAAAATCCACTGAGGCATAATTTTTAGGATGAATGGAGTTCAATAACCTGAGGCAGCCCAAAGAGGAGCTTTTAAAAAGTGGTGACGGATACAGAGTCTGAGGAGAGATAAAAAAGACTGACAGACAGAGCAGTGACTGAATATCAGTGACATGATGGGATGATAGATACGTCTGAAAGCTTTGTTTATCTGAGACATTACTTACGACAGCCAGTTAGAGCTTTGGAACTTTAGTCATGCTGGCTTGTGCTCAAATGCTGTTAAAGCAGCAGTTTGGGTTTTACAACAACAGTCAGATACTTTGTGTCAGGGTAAACTTTAGACCAAACTTTATTCCATATGCAATGCTTTGTAAAACATTAAATAAAACTGGAACATAAGTACAAATACAGAGCAAATCTTAATGTCATTATAAGACAAACGCAAGCTTCTTCATATTTACAGTGAAAATATATCAGGGTTTTATGATCGTGTTAATGTGCTGCAGGAGTGACTTTTACAGCTGCTACTAACCCTGAGCCTCCCTTTCACTGCACGCTACAGCTTCAACCAATCATTTTCATTTTAAGACAACGTTAGGATGCTGAACATGGTGAGATAACAGTCATTCATTATTTAGATGTAGCCTTGTACCAGCTGCTCATTGTTGGTGACAAAATCATCTCCTGACGGTGCAAGGACAGAATTAAATATGAATAAGAGACAAACATGATGCTGAGATAAACTGGTGCTAGAGGTAGACAAAGGGGAAAGTGATGATTGTAACATCAGGACCCAGTTGTGACTTCGAATTAAGACAAGAAAAGTTGCCACACAGCACAACAAGACTCTGTACAGTTTTATTTCTCATTATTTAAAGTCTCTTGTGTATTTTTCAAACATTTTCCATCCTAAGAATTCACATGTTAACCTTGGATCTTGCTGTCAGTGGATGTTGGTACAGACCATGTGTCACTTGTGTGTTGAAAAAGCCAAGGTTGAATGAACTGTGACCCTGACAAATATACCAAAACCACTGCATTGTTCTTGACCCAACCGTTTGGTCTATTAAGTCTGTGAAAAATGTTTTTCCAGAGTCCACGATAACGTCTCACATGTACGTTGATGTATGCGTGTGTTTCTGTGTGTGTCTGCAGGTAGTAAGTCGGACGGCCAGAAGAGTCCCAGCGATTCGGTGTTTCTCAGGATGGATGAGATCCCCTACATCAGAGAGGACAGATCTGAGACCGAGGCACACGCTGGTTGGTTTCACTCCATTTACGTTAAAAACCGCCGTGCTGATAAGTAATCTGAAATCACACTGGTGGCAAAGGCTTAAAGAGAAAGCGGTCTCCATATGTGAAATGGTGATAATGGATGTGACAGTGAGTTTGAACTTGTCAAAAGTTCATTGTCTTATTGTAGGTGATGTTTTTAAGAAAGTGTTTTTATATGAATGCGCCAGAAAGCAGGATGTCTAAGTTTACCATCTGCACTTTAATGCAGCACACATTGTACTGTATGTCCATGAGACGTTGAACAAATTCTAAAACTCTGCACACAAATTTAACCAGATCCAAACATTTAGGCCCAATCTTTGCTTGAAATCTGTTAATAAATGCTTCAAAAATAGCTTTAGCTGTGTGTCGCTTCAGGGCTGCATCCTCTGAGATGTGGCTTTACTAGACCATGAATGCCAAACTGAGCTTTAAATGAGATGATCTGGTCTACAGAAGACTTCGGTTTTGCATTCCTGATTGTTCCTGCTCTTACCCTGACATCATGAAGGGCTGCTCTGATTGCCTAGAAGCTTTGACAGCAGCAGAAACATACTCATAGCATTTGTGTTTGTAGCTATTCGACCCAGGACTTATGTTTAAAAGTGTACTTCCTGGCCACTGCTCTGAAATTCAAGATGTGGTGGACTCCCCACATTGCAGAATGAAGCTGTGGATAGGTGGACCCTTTGTGAACATTTCCCAACCGGGTAAAGAACTCTGGATTTCTGAGGCACATTTGAAGGAGCCTTTGAAATTCAACCACCTTGTTGTGCTGCTGTGATGGATCCAGTCTTCAAACGCAGCCTGGTAAGGATGTGGCCCCTGAACCGAGACACAGCTTCTGCCTTTTGTGCTTCACTTTTCTTTTGGGTAGTTAGCATTGGCAGGGACTGTCACCACATGAACCACTGAACCACCTTTAACAGCATCTCTTCCTAAATGAAGCAGTTTTATTTTCACATCACAGTGTTTCCTAAAGCTGCCAAAACTTCCTGAACGTTGGTCTCAACCTGTCTTCAGTTGCAGCTTCCTCACAAACTCACCATACAGGACTTTAATTTCTCTTCCAGCAGAAACCAAAGCTGTTCATCACTGACAGAGTCACATCTCTCTCTCTCTCTGTCTCTCTCTCTCTCTCTCAGACATGGCCTCCGTTCCCATAGAAACGGACACGTCCCCTTTCATCAGCAGCCTGTCGCTGAGTGGTTCAGAGGACACACTGGGCAAGAAACTGCTGCTCAAACTCAGTTAGTCTCTCTCTCTCTCTCACGCACACACCCACACACACACCCCCACACACACACACACACACACATGCACACACACAAATGCACACAGAGCCACCTAATCACCAACCTTTTCTATGCTTCTGTCTCCTCCTCCTCCTCGGATTTGATTCACATGCAAACTCAACCGCATACACACTACACACACTACACACACACACACACTACACACACACACAGCTTCCTACTTAAACATACATTAGTGTTTTGGACTTGCCTACTTTGTATTCTCCTGCAGATCCTTAAAGAGCCACTCCACTGCTTTTTGCCCTACAACTGAAAATGTAATCTGCTGATGAATCTGATAAAGATAAAACTACACACAAACAACCGCAGTTGATTTTTACATTTCTGAGTGGATTTTGTCTCTAAATTCTCTTCATTTCAGTGTGGAATGAAAAACAGTTTACAGACAGTTAACACAAGATCGTATGTTGGGTTTGTGTAACTGAGGATAAGAGGCACTGTCGAGCCTCTTCAGCCACATTTACATACCGTATCTCAAACCAGCAATAAACACGTAATAATAAAATGATTTATTGTATTTTCCACATTAATAACAATAATAAAAATAATGATTCCTATGCAAATTTCTCATGTTCTCATGAGGCTTCATGATGGAAAACGTTGCACTTTTACAACAAAGAGCTTCTGCTGCCTTTCCTCTGCAAAAAAAACAGTAAAAAACAACAAAAAACGTAGCTTATATAATTATTTGGACTAAAATGCCTAAAACCCTTCAACACACAAGACAGGGCAGTTTGAACAGACCAAGAGTCCAACAAAGCCTGCCAGTGACTCTGTGCAGCTTGTAGAGGTGACGGCTGTGAGCTTATGGCACCAACTGGAAGTGGCTCAGATGAGCTTATCAGTGGTTTCATCGCCTGCCCTGTTGTCTCATCTGGATTTTGGCAGCTGGACAATAGGATTAGATTGATTGGATTGAGTTTTCAAACAAACGGGACAAATACAGGCTTTTTGGGTGATAGGAGCTTTCCCCCTGGTGGAAAGGACGCTTTTAAAGATTGAAGTCAGGATGAGTGTTGTGTGTATTCTAACTGGTAAAGCAGTGAGATGTGACGTGATCGTACTGAAGTTTCAAAAGTCAAATTTAGGGTGTGGGTTTTCATGGCTGATGTTGATTACTTCCTAAGTACTAACAATCAGGGAGTAAAATAATCTATAAAATGCAACGTAAAAAAGCAAACCTTGGATATGCAATGCTAAAACACAAACTCCAACACTTTGCTTATTTATAAGGCCAGGCTGATAATCGCTTGACTTATAATGTGTGAGTTGTAAATTGGCATGACACACACCATGTTCAAAGTAATTTATGCAACTTAAACTATTTTAGATTTAGTTCAACACAGATGAGAAAATGCCATTAGATCCTGGAGGCACTGAGGAATTGCATGTAAACAGAGATTGGAGCCTGGATTTTGTTATCATACCTTGTAGCTGCTCTGACAACAGTGAACACTCCACTTCCACCTCTACTGGAAAGATTAGATAAAAGAAGACTTCAGCAAAACATAGGGAGCCTCCTAAAGATTTCCAAATAACCTTTACAGGAATCATTTCAAAGCTTGTCTCAGATTCCAACCAAAGGTAAATATAATCTGATCCCTGGATTAGCTGCACATGTTGTGGGTGACTGGGTGGGGATCTAGTGCCTGTGCATCTCTGCATGAGGCTGTTTCTCCACAACACAAGTGTTCCGTTAGCATGATCTATAATTAGTAACAAGCATGAGACCCAGATGGAAAAATGCTTAAATTTTCATGTGCCTGTCTCTTTTCTTCAGGCCACAAGAAGAGGAAAAAATCTCGCGAAGGAGAGAAGACACCCGAGGACATTTCAGAGCAGCCGCTGGTGCAAACCTAGCAGAGTGTATGAAACAGACCCGAGCACTCCGTCATGGGAGGGTTCTTTAAGCTGTTTGTTAAGACGATGTGGTTGCCGAACTACAGCTATCAGAGTTTTATCTGAAAACACACTCCGCACGCCCGCACCGCAGGAGACCATAGAGTGGAGCCGTTACCAGGAACGAGCTGCACATGTGGGTGGAGGACAGTTCCTTAGAAAACGGAAGGAGCAGCTTTGGCAATGTGCATTATAAACCCACCTTTTCTATGCTTCTACTCCCTCTCTCCTGCTCTCCCTCTTTGGCTTAGATTCACCTGCAAACACTGCTGCAGAAACACTATAAACACCTTTTAGCTAAAAAGAAAAAGAAAATCAGAAGGTGCAGTTTTGGTAATGCGCATTAGACTGTAGTTCCTCATCTTCACCGCTGCAGGTTTTTCATGCTGATGCTCGTATATAAAGGAATGACTGTGAATGTAAAACATTTGTAGAAACAAAATAACAGTTTTTTTTATACACTACTTACATGTGATCACATCTCCAATGGAGCTAAAGGGAATGACGACACACAGGAAACAGAAGGAAGACACCAAAGATGTGCTGCTTTGTACATACTGCTCCAAGATGCACAGGACACATCTCAGCTAAAATCCACTGGTCGATTTGTGTTGGGGCTTTTAATCTGAAAGGCTGTCTGATTGGTAGATCTTTAGTCTCTGATGTAGAAACATGCTCTTTTTATGTCTTATGTCTTTTAAAGATTGGGTTTGAAAGTCTTTTACAGATTTCTTCAAAATGCAGATGGACACATTTCTCACTCGAGTACAAAATATGGAAGAAATATGAGGACATGCTGGGAAATCCTAATGCAACGGTATACTGTATTATTTTCAGCAACATTTTCCATTTTGACACATGCTCATAGCCATGTCTAGTATCTGGGTTTTTGGGAGACTAGCAAGTTCAGGTATTGTAAGTATGTGGAATTTTCAGGTGTCTGGGTGTTTTTGGTCGTGGTGGAGCTCTCAGAGTTTGATGAGGTTATTTTAATCAGAGCTGTGTGTCTCCTGTTTGTGTGTCTCCATGCTGGATCGGAGCACATAAGTTTATTTCCAGGAAATGATCCTTCAAATGTGAACTAGAGAGACATTAATTCGAATTTGTATTTGTTTATAGGAGGTATGCTTATTCGCTTTCTTGCCAAGAATTAGAATGAGAAGATCGTTGCTACATTCATGTCAGAGGTGGTTCGCTTAGCTTAGCATAAAGCCTGGGGTCAGCTGAAAACAGTTAGAACCTTAAAGCTGGACTTTAGGACTTTCATGTTTAAACAAACAATCCGTTAGATTCAGACCAAACAAGCTCACACAGCGTCAGGTAAAAATCTTTGTATTTAATGTGGTTTCTCACACTGGCAATGTGTTTTATGTCAGTAGGTAACTGGTTTGCCAGAGCTGAGGAGGGGAGGGATGGAGATAGAGTATGTCACAGCACCTAGGAGGAACCTGGAGCCTCTATCGCAGGAACAACCTGGGAGGCATCTATAAGAAGTGTCTGATGCTCAGGATAAAAAAGAAAATGTGACGTTCAGAGAAACGGTTACTGTCTAAAAGAGAAAGAGACAGATGGTGATGACATAATATAATATTTGTGTAATTACTTTTACTGCCAGAGGGGGGAGACAAAAGTTCTGCACTGCAGGTTTAAAGCAGCTGAAATCAGGTGTAAATATCAGTAACAGGTTGTGTGACTGCCTGGACTGAAAGAGGTCTCTTGAACCCACACAGACTCTGAAGGTATAAATGACTAGCTGTGAAAAAAGTGCAGCTAAACAACGTGATATTTATATATACATATATATATATATATTCACACACATGGTGCTTATGGTGCCCATGGTAAGCTTTGTTAACATAGGAGCTGCATCATGGCAAGAAAGCGGATTAAGTGTTTGAACTATTATTTGAATTGTGTCTCTGTAAGCAGATTCCTTCACTGGATTCATTCACAATCACACAAGAACATGTGTCAGGAGGAACAGCTTCTCTGTGTCAGAGTAGATCTCTGTAGCTGACTATCGTATTACTCTCTGCCACACGCTGCATCATTTTGTTTTTGTGACTCTTGACTAGCTTGAATCATTGCCATTGGAATTTCTGCTCAGTTTGTTTTTGCCTTTGCTCTTTTCCATATCTGGGCCCACTCATTTCCACAAATGTGATTCGATTAACCTTTCATAAAAATTTCATATCGCTGTTGTTTCCTTTGTTCATGCTTGCAAAGACTATCAGGCTCAGATGCAGATGAAAGACAAACTGGAGCTCACTGTCTGCATGCAGATTGTAAAAACGACGTCCAGCTTTCATTTCACTTCAGATTTATTCATCCCATGATTGTAACCACTGAACCTGCTCAAATAATAATCTATTGAGCTGCGCCGCTCTTATTAGATCCATTTCAATTATGAATGAATCTCATTATTTTGGTTTTTGATTTATTTATTGAAGGTGGAAATGAAACTAAACTTTTGCTGCAGTGACTCTTTACCACAACACAGGATCTCTTCTCCCTTATATGACATTTATGTAACAGTGGGTTTATGAAATCAGCACCGTTTATATCATCTGATTTAGACTGTTTACTGTCCTTAATAAGTCCCAGACTCAATATATCAACATGTATGCAAATAATGGGGTCCAAACTGCCTTATCACATGTTCCTATAATTAACTGGCCTGTATTTTTTTTAAATCTCTACAAACATCCTCATAGAATGGGAGTTAAAGAGGGAATCCAGTGCCACTGATTACTGTTTGCAATATGTATATTGGTTGCCTCCTGTCTGCATGTAGCTGAATGTTAACTTGAGGGTTATTTCATGGAGATTTTGAATGTAAATCAAGTATTTCTCTAACATAATAGGATTCTATATAATAAGATGGAACGATCTTTGATTTAAATTTCCTGGAAAGTGTTTACCACGCTTGACTCACTACCCACCTTTTGTATAAGAGCAATACTGAAAGCGCCCGATGCCACATACCTTCAGGAAAAAGTCATACCATGGGACGTCTGATGCTCCCTGTAATCTGTTATAATCTGCCACCCTCTATGCGCAGCATGTTGATCCAGGTATAAAAACTTGGAGGTCTTGCTGCTGCTGACGGGATGGACGGGTGTGGCTGCATCTCACTGAGTTTGCAGGATCCGATTTGTGCCGCTGCAGCACAGAGGAGGAGGAGGAGGAGGAAAGGGGGCATTCAGGGAGGGATGAGAGGAAAGGGAAGCTCACTTAAGAGGTCTGAAGTTAAATTACTGGCTGATACAAAAGCTAAGAAAAACAATCAAAATCATCGTTTTGTATCCTAATTGAATGAACCTGCTGTGTTATTTTGGTGGCTCACCTGCATTAAGAACCAGCATTTGCTTCATTTGAGGTTTTAAAGGCCTCAGCATGTCTCAGTAGTTGTTATGGGCCTTGTGTCTTAAGAAGGAAAACTATTTGGATGCAACTTTTAATGACAATCATCAAATTAAAGGATCTTATTGCTAATACATTTCAGCATTAACAGCCTCATCCTGTGACACTGGCTTTCAGACACAAACGCTGATCCATCGCAGGCTGGTGGGGATGAACGAGTGGGAGGGGTGCTTTTGAACTCTGCTCATTGGCTAATGTAACAGGCGGCGAGGGAGAGAGGAAGCATCCCTCCCTGCTGCACTATATCAAACCTGCTGAGTCACTTTGCTGCATTGGAGCACCGGCCACAGCCAATCAGAATCACCCTCTGAGGTCACACCCAGACAATAATGGGTCCTTCTGGAGGACGTTATTGTTTACTTTGCAGGGTTGATTCGTATCTTAGTCCTGCTGCAGATGCATTTGGTCTTTGGGGATCGGGATGTCTTCTTATCAGTTCTGAATTTTCACTTTTTCTGAGTCAATATGTCTGGCGCTCAGTGGAGGTTTGTATTGTTTTGCTGTATTTTGTAACGGACAGACCTGTGCAGCAGAGACGTATGGACAAAGTGTATTTGGAAATATGAGAACTTAATACTTGTAAAATAGAAAGCAACTATGTGATGGTATTTTGCATCAAAATATACAGAAATACAAAGTTCCACAACATCCTGATTTCCAGCAGTCTACTGTCTTCATTTTACAACAGAGGGTCTCGCTGTATTCTAGATTTTTCCCATGAAGAGACAAACAATCAAGTGGTCTAAGAATAGTCAGCAGCGGTGGAGAGTATGTTGTAGTTTTTACTATTTTTATATGATCATTCTAGTCAATTTTAACTGTGGTGTTTTCACTGGATTCACAACATTGTCAGCCAAGTCATCTGTAAGTTAAACTCACATTGATCTTTCAGTAAAGAAAGCTGGGGGCTATTAGCTTAGCTGCAGTTCAGATTTAAACCTGTGTTATCTGGTCAAAGTGACAACATCTATTACTGTGTCCTGATAAGCTGCCGTTTAATATTCGCTTGTGGTTTTCTCATCACTGTCTATCTGACAAATGTAACACAGTTGTTCATTAGTACAACCCCACAAGTGCTGCACCTGCAACAAAGACATATCCCAACAATAACACCAGTCCACATTGTAATGTAATAATTGTTCAGTGTGATCAACAGCGGAAACACTGCAGGACACAGTGCAGATCACACTAACATCAGCAACAGCGCAGCATCACTCTGTGCTACATGATGATGAGGCTGTGTCACACATTTAATGATTCAGCTCAACTGTGCTCACTTTGACAGAGCAATCAGGTCAAATTTAGCATACACTGTGGTTTCATAACCCCTCCAGCAAATATTACATTTTCTTATCATATTAGCATGGCCATGTGGTGTTTGTATATGCTAAAAAAGGCAGCCATAGCATGCCTTAGCATGTTCACCTTTGTACTGTAGTATAGTGATGACAGTTCAAAATGTAACAAACATAAGGAACCAGCATCACTATTTGCTTCAGTATCGGTTTCTGGTTCAAACATGCTAAATTACTCCAATATTACAACTTGCCATAGTTGTTTTAGCACAGTCGTTGGTGAGCTGGTGTGCTTGAACTACAGGTGAGAAGAGGTGGTTCAGAGATTTATGATTTATGATTTATGCAGAATTACATCCCAGCCATTTTAAGACATAAAGGGTTTTTTTTTCATGAGAAAAAAATCTAAACATGTAAGTTTGATACACAGAGATGAGTTTCTAGTGGATTAATCAATGACCAAATTGGACTTTAAGCTGCTATAACTTCTGGTTTAGTCGGGCTCATTGTAAACCACAGCTAAATGACAGAGAAAGAGCTCTCTGGTGTTTCTGAGCTCGAAATAAAGGAGACAAATCAACTTTCAAATGGGAAATTTCTGATCTTTTTCACAAATTTTGTGACTTACTGCCTTTAGAAATGTAAATATTTGCTAAACTGTACTATCTGAGGAGAATTTTGAGAGAGAAAATAACACAGTGATTGACTGGTTCCTGTGGTTTATAATTTATTTCAGTATGAGCTCACACATTGCTGTGTACCATTACAAACAACACCACTTAATGGGCAGTGTGGCCAACGACAGGCTCTGAGGTCTGATCAGAAAGGCTCCTTACAGCAACTGACTTTACAGAGGCTTTGTGTAACACAATAAGGGCACTGCAGGGTGAGAAAATAACAGACAGAGAGAGGAGAGGTGATTTTTGTTCACTGATGGCACACAAAATGAATTTGTTAACTTGGTGGCTGAACTAACATTGTAATCTTCTAGGTAGCAACACGTCTGACAAGGCAACACTTACAACATCAGGCACGTGCATTATGTGTGAGTGACGTATTAACCTGGTCATTACAGAGAACATAACCGTTGAATTCTTGATCCACTTCCTTAGGCTATAACATGGCAAATGTCTTGAGATTAGTTGATTGTGCCTCTTAGTAGTCTTAAACAAGTCAAAAATCAACTTAACAGTAATAATACACAGATTACAGTACCAGATAATGACTGTTTGTAAATTCTGATGGTTGAAAACCAGGAAACACGATCTATTATAGTGATCTGTTATGGTCTCATTTGTCATGGCTGAAGTAAAGCAGCAATTCAGTGCTTATGGAAATAGTAGGACCTGTAATAGTTATTACATCTATTTACATCAATTTACCTGTTCTACCTTTGTTCAATACTACTATAGTTGAGGAAGCATAATTATTTCATTCAAAATCTTTCTGTCTAACATTCTGTCGAGTTTGAAACAGACAAAAATTCACTAAAACGTTTAAAACAGAAATGATTTGCTTGAGATAAAAATAGTCAGGTTGTAAATAATGGGACCGGACCTGGATAACGGACATTTTAACTTGCACACACTCGGTTATGGAGCTCTGCCAACAGCGACACCTGGCTGTGTGCGTTCAAGTCTTTCGAAAACCATTGCACCTCCCAGAAGTTTAAACCTTCATTTGAGAACAGAAACACAACTGTCCTCCCATTGGTTCAACTGCAAAATCCCTGCAGCAGTTTAACCAATCAGAGGACAGGATAAGCAGGGGCGGGTCACAGGGGGCACAGACATGACGATACTTCCTATGGCATACAGGAGGAGGTAAGTGGGTGGAGAGAAGCAGCCTTTACTGGATTTTGGTGACGGCATCGTGGATGGACTGAGCGACATAGTCGATGTTCTTGGAGGTCAGACCGCACATGTTGATGCGACCGCTGGCCATCAGGTACACATGCTTCTCTTTGATCATGTACTCCACCTGTTCGGCTGTAACACAAATGACAACACAGTGTTGGTCACAAAGAGTGCAGAAGAAGAACACATCTATCCATTAACCAGCATTTTCTGGAGCTTTCATTTACATTTCACTGAGCAAACTTCACTTATGAAGTAGTCCATCACATGAGGTTGTATAAGATTTAACTTTGCTGAGCCCCTGGAAGAACATTTAGCAGAAGCAGCTTGAACATAAAAGCTTCAGAAAAAGCAGGAAGCATTTTAAAGGTTAATTTAAGCATTACATTTTCATAGCTGTGGAGGTCATTCCTATTGGTAACTGTAGCATTACTAACATCACCAAATTAAATACTAAGTTCTAACATCTGACATCAGTTAAAGGGCATTCAACAGGAGTGGACCCGTGAGCACTCCTACTATAATAAGTAGGAGTGGAACAAATCAGGCAGCTAATCTGATTCATTTGGTTTGCTAGTCGTAGCTTCGGCACGTATATATTGTTCAGTTAATCTGAAATAGGCTTTGATGAGGCATGAACAGAAAAGTCTTGCTCTAGTCATCATGATTTTAGAACTCCATTAATAATTCTCTTCCTATCAGACAGCACTGTAGTATTGCTCTTAAATAGTATTTTGGTTGTTTAGCTAGGATCCCCATCATATTCAAGTTAGCTTCTTCCTTGATGTCCAAAATTACTTCAGTGATTTTCATGGCTAACATAAATGATGGAAATGAAATGATAATCCCTGAGAATAGCCGGATGTGCTGGTATGTTGGTGTGTGTTTTCCACTCACGGTTCAAGCCGGTGAAGCTGAACATCCCGATCTGCTGAGTGATGTGGTCCCAGGTGCCTGGGGTGCCCAGAGTTTGCAGCTTGGTCTTCAACTGATCCCTCATCAACAGGACCCGGTCTGCCATGGTCTTTACATTAGCTTTCCTAAAGAGGGTGGTAAAAAAAGAAAGAGGGAAAAGTGCACAAGACAGAAAATAAGAATAACAATCAGCTGACAACGGCTGTATCAAACATACATCTCATATAATGAGACTCTGAAGTCATCTCTCTAGCTAATAAACAAAGCTGCTGCTGCTTCAGAGGCTTTGAGGGCGTCCAAATGTCAAGGGATCCTTAAATATTTTAAAACAGGGGTGTCAAACTCCGGTCCTCGAGGGCCGCTATCCAGCATGTTTTAGATGTTTCCCTCCTCCGACACACCTGATTCAAATGATCAGCTCATCATCAAGCTCTGCAGAAGCCTGATAACGATCCTGATCATTTGAATCAGGTGTGTTGGAAGAGGGAAACATCTAAAACATGCAGGATAGTGGCCCTCGAGGACCGGAGGCTGACACCCCTGTTTTAAAAGAACTTAGAAATACTATAACCTGACATGTAATTTACTGTTATAAGACATTGCAGTTGCCAGTGAGACCAAACGTTTCTGATTCAAATCACCATTTAAAACTATTAAGTGGATGACTGCATGGCTAAGTGTTAGCAGACAAAGTCCCAAAAACATGTGACAAGCATATTAGTGTAATGCGTTCAGTTATCGTAGTAACAGACAGTAGGTCACACTAAGACACTAAAATCAGTTTGGAAGGTAGCTGTGAATTCACAGTTTATGTGAATAATCAGGAGAAACCTGCAGTGGTGCTACCCGTTGATGGTAGAGCGCGTCACTAGTTGCGTTTTCTTATTGTGTATTTATGCACATTTGAAGAATCACATTAGAAAACTTGCAAGCAAACTATAAAAATTAGAAATAATGTTCCATAATTTAGTAAAAAGGTTTGGTGCTCATTCAAGGTGTTTGACGAAACAGATACTGTGCTTCATGGCAGATGAAACACCTTTTTCAAATAGGTTCTGATGCAATGAACATCCAACTCATACTAATTAGTTGTCTCCACTTCTTTGCCTCTGGACAGCTGATAGCAGCTGACACGAAAGAATAATTACAACTTGTCTGATTGAAAACAATTCCCGACGACTTCTCTCCATTTTTGTCTCGTAAATAGACGAAGTTTTGTTTATTTCTTCTTCGAGATTTTTTGGGGGTTGGCAAGAAACTGGTTTTGTACCTGGCATCTTCTACTCTGTTAATGTTACTGTTACTGCTACAGCCATGTGTAACCCAGTGTATACCACCACCTTCTGATGACACCATGCAGCCGAGTTCATTCACTCCAAAGCAGTGCATGGAATCAAGCATCATTTGCATTTTCTTTTTAAAAGCTTCTGCAACATTTCAAAAGTTTGCTTCCATTTTGTTTGACTGTTATCTGGAGACACAGCTTGTGACTTGCTGACTGTTAACAGCGTACCATTCTGCAAACAGCTCAGGGCAGTTGAGGGTCTTGCTGACGATGCGTGCTCCCTGAGATGGTGGGTTGGACCAGGTCGTCCTGACGATCTTCTCCATCTGGGAAAGGATCCGGGTCAGGTTCTCACTGTCCTGGGCAACCACTGTCAGGTTCCCCACTCTCTCATCTGATAACAGTGACAGAGAGAAACTAGTTTACATTAAAACACAGTCTGAGCACTAGTACCTACTGTATGAATAAAATAGGTTAACTTATTTTAGAGAAGGCCAGTTGTGATTTCCCTAGATCTTGTACTAAAACTCCACAAGACTATATAAATATGTACTGCGTCATATGTACTCACTGTACAGGCCAAAGTTTTTGGAGAAGGACTGAGCTACAAAGAGCTCAAAGCCCTCTGAGACAAAGAACCGGATGGCCCAGGCGTCTTTATCCAGACTGCCGGAGGCGAAACCCTGGTAAGCGGAGTCGAAGAAGACAAACAAATTCCTCCTCTGGAGAAGAACAAGAGAGAAAAACAGCAGTTAAAGACAAACAAATGAGAAAAATGAAAGAATACCCTCAGAATAGAGTTCAAATTAAAAGCATTTCCATCTTTGGCCACAGATGAGCCACCAGCACTCTTGTATGATCTGAAAAACACCCGTTTACCTTCATGATCTCTGCGATCTTCTTCCACTCCTCCTGGGTCGGGTCAGTGCCGGTGGGGTTGTGTGCACAGGCATGGAGGACGAAGATGGAGTGTTCTGGAGCTTTCTGTTGAGAGAGAGAGAGAGAGAGAAGATCATGAAAGACTGAAGCAAGCTTCCAAACAATCTTTTATCACTTTTAATTATGAAGGTCTGATCGTTTGTTTCCCCTTTCTTCATTGTCTCCTGGGTCCTTGTAACTATACAGCAGCCTGATCATAGCCTTACTGCTTTTTGTAAAGGGTTGGCAGGGCTGACAAAGAATAATGTTCAGGAAATACACTGAATCCTATGAGCAGATTTGGTATGCAAGTGGTCAACATGTTGTAAATATTCAGAATTAAGATAAAATGAAAATATCTACCTTCAAAAGTCATTAATTAACATGAAAATGCAGTTACACAACAGGATTCTTTCAACAGTGTCAGGTTGTTAATCAGCAGCATGTGACAAACATCAGCCATGTGTGCAACATGGTGATGTAAGAGGCAAACAAGATTAGAACTACTACAAAAGTCACAGGACTGAGTGAGATCAGGATTCAGTGAAACAACGCGCTCCAACAGCACTGTTAACTGCCTTTAAAGTCTGTTACAGCCACAGAATGCCAGCTGCCTGAGTTTTACAATTGCTCATATGATGCACCAACTGGGGAAGATAAATCTCACATGATGCCATTAAGATCATGTAAAAATGACAAACTGGCACTCATTAACATCAGTCCCTCCTCACCTCCAGGTCATCCTGGAATCCGGTGAAGTCCAGACCCCTCTTAGCAGCATCCCAGTAGTGGTAGGGACGGATGTCTTTGAAGCCAGCATCAGCAAACACAGCATTGTGGTTCTCTGGAAGAAACAGCAGATGTTTAATACATCTAAACAACTATGAAAACAGCTGTGACATTCATTACCAACACCACTCACCCCATCCGAAAATCCTAAAACATGCACATTTTTTCCAACTACTAGCTTAAAGAAGTTGCGGGAGAACATCACATCAAAGTTTTTTTTCTCTCTGCAGCAAAGATTTAGAAAGTTTTTGCAGACTTTGTTCCCACATTGCAGTAGCACTCGGCTGTTTACTAACCCCAGGTTGGTGCTGACACATATACAGGTGTGGCTGTGTTGTTGACGCCGTTGTACCACCGTCGCAGAAACTCTGCCCCAATCCTCAACGCACCTGTCCCTCCCAGAGCCTGGACGCCTCCAACCTGAGAGAGAAAACAGAAACAGCAGTAAAGAGAGATGAGGAGAATCTGGTCAGTGATATAGAAGATGAATCAATATATGTACTGCAATAAGACATGTACACGTTGCATCCAGACTACTGCAGTGATTCAGGACTGCTAAAACAGAGGCTTTAGTGAGCACTGTTGACCCCTATTAAGTGAGTAAGTGACGAATTAAGGGCATTTTCTGCAACGAAGCAACCAACCCCTCCACTTCCTGCTCACAGATCTTTTTTTGCTGAACAATGAAAACACTTCAGCACCGATGTAGTCTTGGTCTATGCTTGGAGAAGCAGTTTTGAGACTTGACAAGTAAAGAATCTGAGCTTTTGCACATGTTGCAAATACAGATTTTATCAGTTCTTTAAGTTAATGAAATAGAAAGTAAAATAACAATAAGAAATAGTTCAGTGTGCTTGCCGCAGAGAGTAGTATTCACCTATTTTCACTTTTAAAAAAATCAACGAAATATGATTAATGTTGACCAAATGTTGACCAAACTTTTGCATACAACTCGGTGTGTGTTATCGTGTGCGTCTCACCCTGTTGTCCTTGATGGCGGGGCTGTCGTCTCCCAGAGCGACCTTGGAGGAAGCAGAGCGGAACTCTGGCAGGCCGAGGATTGGCAGGTATTCATGGTTCAGGCTTTCGTCCTCCACAATCAGCCGCTCCACCTTCTTCACCACCGGCAGCACCCAGGGCTGGCAGTCATCCGTACGGTAAGCTGGAGGGGACACAAAACAAAACAGCATTTAACCAAGAAGCCACAGAGAGTGGTAGTAGCCTTTAATTCAATCTGGATTTCATCTGATTCAAAACACACAATAAATTCTTTGGGGCAATATACTGAGATATTCCAGTCCACACCAATAGCGACTCCAGTTCACTACTTGTTTCATGGTGTATATTCCTGTTTCCCAATGCTATGCACCATTTCTAATGGCTCAAGCACTTGAGTCACATTTTAAGGAATCCTACCATAATGTACCAATAGTAACAAAACAACCTCATGGCCTGACCCTGTAACACTGGAGAGAAACAATAAAGTGAGACACAAAACTGGAATTTAATTTCATATAATATCTGACACTCTCTGAAGGTTCCTTTAACAGCCAGGCTAAACTTGAACGTTGCACATATCTGACTTCTTAAGAACTCGGGCTCCTTAATACTGCACTGGAGCCTGAGCAGAGTCATATCAAATATCAGGCCTTCACTGCAGCTACAAACGGTCACCATGAATCAAAGGGCAAACAGACTGTAAAGGTCAAACAAGCACATGTGGTGGTTTTGAATCAGTGGATCGTCTGGACAAACACTTAATGGCAGTCAAAACAACTTAGTGTGACGTAAAATGGTTAAAAACTGAAGAAAGAGCAATTCCAGTATGAGACTTAACAGTTCAGGGCCAGAACTGCAAAGAGCCAAAGCTCATGGGACTTAATGTGAAATGTGGCTTAAATAAAAATCACCTCTGGAGATTTTTTTTAACCCTAAAAAATCTGTATCTGTAACATGTCAGCTGCTGCTTCCTGGATTCACTTCACCAAAAAGTATAACAAGCAGGTATAGTTTAAGGCATGCAGGTAACTACTGATGGTTGGGAACAGGCTAGTTTATTTCTATACAGTTTAATATTAATGAACCTCATTCAGTTAGTATGGACTACTACTCATGAATGCAATAAAACAGACACCCTAAAGCCACTGCTGCTGGCTGTGCATGTACACTGTAGGTGAAGCTTTCAAAATTGGTTTCTTCCCTGCTAACATTTTCAAGGTAAACTGGTTCGGTGCACATAGATATGTTTTGACAACGAGCTGCAAGGTTCGATGTTGCACCACGACACAAGCTGAACTTTAATAACCCTGTAGGGGCTACTTAGATCACTTAAGCATTTAAAATGATGATGAAGAACAACTAAAACTAAATGATGATGATTGTTTTCAGATACACAAAATCAAAAAATACACATTTTTACCATTTCCACTAAGCTGGAACTCAGATTGTAACCTTGATACATGTCGTAATAATCACTATCTGATTTTTTTAATCATCGTTCAGCCTTTAGTGCAGTGTTCTCAATCAGATCTACCCCTCACTTGTTACATCTGGTATCACAAGACCAAGATGTTGACAGCCGAATGCCAAACTCAAGGTTTCTAAACAGTACTCTAATGGGTGACACCACAGTCACTATGTCCATCTTTTATATAGAGTCTATGATCGGTTATTTCAGCTTAGCAGACATTTGGAGGATCACAATAAACACACGCACTACTACACAGATTGCACAGTATTAAAGATGTATTCCAAGATATATTGTAGTTGTGGTCTTTGGTGTAAGAAGAGTAAAGATGTAGGATTGCAGGTGTATAGGAGCAAACTCTAAACAAACCAGTACAACAAAAAGTTACATTGCCAGTTTTTGTATTCCTTTAAACCAATCATCACCAATCGTTGTGGACAGAGAAAAGTAAAGGATGCAGCTTTGGTGTTCTTTTAAAAGAGTGACCAAGGAATTCTTTTGGTGGATCATTTTCATGCAGGGAGCTAATAACTGTGATTAATGTGGCTAATTCACAGAAAAATGCTTCACTGCATGATCCAAATCTCCTTCAAATCTTGAACTTTTCAGTGTTGTAGGCTGCTGCTTGGAGGTTGTTGTTGAAAATGGTAACATGAAGATATCAGAAGAGGAGGAGAAAGCTGTGTAAAATGCACACCTAATAGCAGGTCTTTACCTGTTTTGCCTACAAGAAGGCAAAGAGACTTACTCCCTCTGGTTTCTAATCAGTCACAATTTTACCCTTTAGTTTTAGTTCTTTCATGATCACAGCAGGTCCAGTTACCTTTAATCTGGTGGGCCTGATTCCGCTAAACCTACACCAGGGGTCTTTAAAATGCTTAAGGGCTCTGTTGTCAGTTATATTGAATACTCATCTAACATGTGGATGTACAACTCTAGGCATCAAAAGCAATCATGCAAGCTGTCTTACCATATTAGCAACACTAAAGACAGTTTCTGAAGAGCAAAGGCAGCAATTACAGATGACATAATCCCCATCACCTGCTACACATTGAACAGACAGCATCCAAACCAGCAGGAGAATAAAGAAAAACATTCAGCTGCTTTGAAGTTATCCAACCAGAAAATATAAAACGTAAGGTTCCATACTAAAGTTAAAAATGACAAGAGGACACAGGTCACTAATTAGACAGTGACTCTGGACAATTGGACAATGATGCGTTCAAGGACACAGACAAGCGACTGGGACAAGTCAGAAACATCGGCGGTGTTTATTACGCATCATGTGGTCTCTTTAACGGAGAGGTGCATGGTGGGTAAGACAGCAGTCACGACACAAGGCTCAAGTTAAATTCATACAGTATTAGAGGTGTAGCAGGTGTAATGTTCACACTTATTTTGAGCTCACTGGAGTATGTTCACTGTTAGCATAAGAGGTAGCAAATACATACTCCTGCTTGTTAGCTTCAGTGCTACCTCGTAGCGAAGGTCAAATCAAAGAGTTGCTAATGTGTGATAGCATAACACCGTAACCGCTCAAACACACAAGGCTCGCCAGCTACATGATGACAGCAAACATAGCCGGCGACACAAGTTTCTGCTGGACTAGCCCACTGCCACTGTAGGCTAACCTAGCTTTAGCATTAGCGGATAGCTCCTGTCTCTTACCTCCAACTCCCAGATTCACCTTCTGCGGGTGGCTGTCCTCTCTGAAGTCAGCGGTCAGTTTGAAGACCGCTACGGGCGGCGCCTGCGGGACATCACTGAAAACGGACATGGTTCACAGAAAAGCAGATGATCCCGGTGCGGTGCAGGTGGAAGAGATGGGGAGCGGATGCTTCCAGCGACGGGCAGAGAGAGACGGGCCGGGTTCACCTTCACCCCGCTGGTTCCGGACTCCCAGAAAACAGGCGTTAGTCTGGCGACCAATAGGAAGACGCGTTACACTGACGGTGCCCATGAAACAGCCAATGAGAACGCAATAATAAAAATAAGAGTATTTTTAATTCTTTACAATTATTTTGTTTAATTTATGTAATTTATTTATTTATTGTTTAGATTAATATGATCTACACCGATCAGACACAACATTCTGATCACTGACAGATGAAGTGAATAAAGATAAAGATAAAACGACTTTATTGTCATTGTGCAGAAGTACAACGAAATTTGTATGGAAGAACACGACAATTAGCAGCTATGCAAATAAGAATAAAAATAGATAAAAAGATAAATAAAAAATACTTTAATAAATACTCTTAAAATAATAAGAATTAAAATAAGTATTATATACATATAACAAAGTGTTCAAGTGTTGCAGGACTGATCATATAAAATAGTGCAAATAGTGGGAGTGCACTAACATTTGCACATTGATCATATTGCTGCTATGTGGTGTTCTGCTGGAAAACCTTGGATTTTGACATCCATGTTGACTTAGACACCCAAATAAACAGAACAAGCACACTCCCTCATGCAAATGGAAATCCCAAATGTCACTGGCCTTCAACTGCAGGAAAATGAACCCAACCACATGGAAACAACACCAACCAATCAGGAACATGTTGAGGAACATGACAGCAGCCCAACATGTTGATTAGACCTCCAGACTTCCTACACCCCATTCTGATCAAGCATCAGCAGGATGCAGTGGAACAAGTTGGATTGACAGAGGCCCCACTGCACAAGTCAGGGTACCCAAAGGATCCACTGCCAATGTCCTGGTTCCAGACCCCATAGGACACCCTGAGAGGTCCTCTTGTCCATGCCCAATGGTTCAGAACATTTTTGACCACATAAGGGGGACCAACACAATATTAGGCAGGTGGTCATCATGTTATGCCCGATCTGTGTATATATCAGCATAAAGGCAGGATTTTGCCAGTGTTGGTTGAAGTGAAGCACTTCTTTACTGTTTTATTTAAGGTAGCCCTGCAGTAAAGGATTATTTCTAATATGGATGAATTACATTTTTTCTCAATAACCTGATTGATTATTAAGTGTAAATTCTGAAAATAGTGAGAATGTCACAATTACCTACACACTGGCAGAGGCAATTCCTGTTTTCTCCAACTACGTGCACCTACTTTAGTAGATGAATACAATTACATTTGACTGAAGCTGAATATGCAATGCAATTCATGCCACCTGTCAGTAGATAATGCCTGACAATACAGTTACAAGCTTAGCTGTAATAAAGTTATAGTGTTATTAGTTCAATAAGTCCAGCCTGATAGTAATGTCATTGATGGCGCTAATAATTCCTGTGATAGAGATTTGACACATTTTGAAGATATACTTTGCTGGAATTATATGTACCTTTCTTAGACATGACACTTCAGTATGTATGCTCAAACCTTTTGATGAAGAGGAGGACTGCTGCCTTGAAGTTATAATTGAGCCTACATTTAGTTGTTTAGCTTTAATCCTGACTGGCAGGATATAGCCTGGTCTATATTTGGACACTTATATGTACATGCTATATGGATGATTACGATATTTTTCATAAAGATATCATAATAATCCTTATAGTCCACATAAACATTCAGTGATAAGCAGTGAGAGCTTCAGATAAGCTCAGTGTTATCAGACTGTTGAGAGAAGAAATGATGACTATCTGACAGCGTGCAACGTGTCAAAGCTGAACAACTGGCTGTGAGAGGTGCACTTCTGCCACAAGATGTCAGTGTGGCCATGCAGAGGAATGCGCAGAGTCACCATGACTCTCTGGTCCTCTCCTGAGGTGATTTAAATTGCTTTCAACGAACATGTCACCATGATTTTACAGTTTACTACAGCATAAAAACACGTAATGGAAATAATTAGCCTAAACCATTTACAAGCAGGCCCACTTTATCATTTTGACAGGATAGATGCTAGTTATTTATTATATTGAAGATTGTCTGCTATCACTTGTCTGAGATTGCAGTGAATTCAATCTTTTTGTCATTTATCAGGAAATTGAACTTTTAGTACATCTGCTTTATGAGACAGGTGTGTAAGACAGGGTTGAGCAGATTATAAGTTTTAATCTGACTTGCAAAAATACAAAACAATGCAATCAGGCAAAGCAAACATTTAACTAATGAAGGTTTAGCACAAAAACGAGCAAGTAAATGTATTTTTGCAAGTTCGTACAAGGGCGTCTGCCTGACACTTTTGTGAACTAAAACTGATTTTTGAGGATGGGATATTGGCATTTGAAGAACTTGTTGTGGGTATTTAGAGCAGTAGTAGCGTAGTGTAACAATCCTGTAAAAGAGGCCATGTTTCAAAAGCCGCAAAATGTTTCTCTTAAATATTATTAGAACTTGAAGATGTTTTAGGCATTTTTCAAAATTTTATGTAATTTCCAGACAGAACAATGAATGGATTGAATCGAGAAGATAATATGCAGATTACTTGAAGTACTGACGGTTGGTTTCGGCCTTTATTGTACATTAAACTTTAACAGTAGTGTCAATGAAGGCTTAGGTAAAGCTACATTCAACTACTTCATATACTGTTGGATAATTGAATTCATAACAATGAATTAGAGTTTATGAACTCGTGTGGTCTGTGCAGAAATCTTAATAGTTACCGCAGCTGTCTGATAAATGTGGCAGTGCAAAAGCAGAATATCTGTTTGTTAAATAAAGAGGAACAAAAGCATAAAAGGCAAAAAAAAGGCATGTTTGACGTTACATATTTGTACCTCAGATTTTTATTATGTACTTAATTACTTCCTATAACTTTTCAGGACAGCATACTGAAACTAGCATTTGGAACTTATACAATAATAAATAAATAAAACGTTTATCTTTGCACACATGCAAACTGCTACTGTCCTTCTCTTCACGGTTAAACTTTGTAGAGACACCCAGGTGTGTTTTTCTCTTCTCTTCTCCGTCTCTCTTTCCTTCCCTCTCTCTCCTGGTTAGATGTGAAGTGTGTGATGGATAGCCTCAGCTTCACTTCTGTATAGCCTCCACTTCCAGCCCTCCTGAAGTATTGGTGTTTTGAAGTGTGACTCTTTGACGCACACATGCAACTACTTCTTTTCTCATTTGTAAAATCCACAAACCAAACTCCAGTTCTAAACTTCAAGCAAACTCCAAATTGTAAACCAAATTTAGAGACAGTAAACGGATCTTTTTAAAGACTCAAAATGGTTTTAACAAGGACAGCAGTACAAACACACGGAGCACTTCACACGTTACATAGTTGTCTGTCCTGCTGCTCCCCCCTCACTCTGTCATAGCAGAGATGATGAGGCCTCCTCCTCTAGTCCACTTTTTTCTTTTTCCTCTGCCTCTCCAGAAACACTCCGGTGAACCATCAACAGTGTTAAATTTCAAAGGGGCGAGGGGCTAATGCTCCTGGATGAAGCTGATTGAGTCAATTTGTCGACATGATGGACGTTTGCGGCCTCGGCTCCTGCTCTCCTGCTCTCCTGCTGGCTGCAGGGCAGGCTGCAGGGCCGACAGAGGCCTTCTCTGATATTTTTCAAGGGTTGTCGAAAAACAAGAGGGATGTTTCACTGTGCAGTGAGTGGCAGAGAGCATTGACCTGCAGACTAAACCTTGATAGGACAAGTTAGAATCTGAATCTCAGTCAGGTTTGTGCCAAGTGCACTGATACCTGCTGGTAGAGTCAAGTGTACTTTACAATCACAAACCATGTTCTTTAGAAAGCAATCAATAGCTGTTTCACAATTACAAAGATGTTATCCGTCTTTCTCTTTCTCTTGTAATGTGGTGAAAGAAGTAATGGGATTCTTCACTATATTTAGGTTTTAAAAAAATAGGCGCAATGTGGTGTAAAAATATTCCTTTTGAAATTCTACTGAAGCGTAGGACAGAAGGCTTGCTTTACATGTTGTAACAGGAACAGGAGGAGCAAATGAGGAAATTTTAATGGTGGAAAGAATCGAAAAAGCAACAAAGCTAAAGGCCAAGTCCACACCACACTCCCCTGCACAAACAGTTCCATTCATAGAGTATACAGTACATACAATTTAGAAGGGTAATCTGAGGTAAGAGTCCACCCAAAAGGAAGAAGCCCCCACAGTATAATTGCCCTCCTGACCACTAGATTTAGTCAGTATTTATGTCAGGTCTTTTCTTGGATGGTCCCGGTCTTCAATTATATTTATATCACTTTAAAAGAAATAGTTTTGGGGTATTAAGAAGCAATTTTTCGACAGAACAAAATATGTGTTTATGTTTTTAAAGGATTTATTGTTTTATTGTTTTATTTTTTATTTACACGAGCGTCATACAGAGAGTTATTCATTAGTTTGAACAACAGAAAAATAACTAATAGTTTTTTTCTGTAACATGTGAAAATGTAAAAGGAGACCCCTGACATAAGAGGCCCCCAATGGACATGAGTAATTTTGAATAATCTAGCCTACATTTCTGGTAAATTATGTTAATCACCACCTAATATAATTACATAATAACTAACCAGCTGTTTAAATGCGTTATTATCTGTCTAAAAGCCTATATTAGCTGTAGCACTAGCTAGCTTGAATTTCTCACTACTATTGGCTAATGATCCCCGGTGATTGCTGATTTGACATTATTTTAATGTCAGGAAATTAATTAAAAATACATTTGTTGTAAAGTTGTAACTGTTGTCCTACACCCATCAATTTGAAATGAACTGACAATAATCAAGTCATCTAAAAACATCCCAAGTTATGTATAGGCTGTACAGGCTGCCCGTGACTTTACATGTTATACAGGAAACAGCAGTTAGTTACAGGCTGGACTGTAGCGGTGTGTCGGTGTGAATATTCTTGTGTATCAAGCTCAGTGGACGTACATAGGCGTGGGATTTCTGGACAATTTAGAACTTCCCACTGTGTTTGGACAGTTGATTGATGTACAAATCAAAGCACCTCCGAAATCCCGCAGTGGCTATAATTACAACTCTGCCCATGGTTCATTTATAAGGATGTGGGAAAACTGCTATTCTCCTCGCACAGCAGCCTCTCCTCCAAACAGCCACTTGTTCTGCATGTTAGAAGTACTGCAACTCAAAGGTTCATCACATCCTGGCTTCATCATCTGCGACCCTGAATATCTGTGCAAAAAATTTTAAATAAATTCAATAAATTGTTGATATTTTCCAGTCTGACCTGCTGCTATACACTGAAAGCAGAAAAGTAGAATGAGACTTTCTTCCATGCCGGGAGGAACTCCGTTTTGCTTGTGTGTGGGCTTCAAGGTAACTGCTGTGCATAAGCTCCACATAGAGGGTCCACTCCGCCACACACTTCGTCTCCACTTGGTTTAAAATAATACACTCCTCTAAAAGTTTGGTCATAACAGGAAAAAATACAACCTGCATTCAAAAAACTATGCATGAATAGCAGTTTATACATCAAGTTAAATAGGCGGGGCTGATAAATACTGTCTTTAATATGTGTAGGAAGACTAATAATTTGTTCATTGTTAAAAGCTCTACTGCATTTCCTACTGCAAACCAAAACCCATGCCCATAAAGGAATGATGATAATAATAATTAGTGAAATCCACCAGTTAGATAATCTGATTTCCTCCAGCTGGAAAAACAAAAGCTGCTACGGTTGCATGTTCTCAGTCAACACCTGTTATCCTGCACCAAGGCCCTATGATGGTGTGTGTGAGTGTGTGTGTGAGTTTAACGAGGGCACGCAAGGGGCAAAGCACCTGCATGGTGACCGTCATACTGTTCCCAGCTCTCCAACACACACTCCGTCTCCCCCTGAAACCTTTTTTCAAGCTTCACATGTTTTCATTCCTCTCCATGTTTCATGTGGGAAACATCTGAGGAATGGGGGGAAACTCTCAGTGTGTGTGTGTGTGTGTGAGAGAGAGAGAGAGAGAGAGAGCATGTACATATGTATGGAAAAGTTAACAAGGGCTCTAATGTGTCCTTTCATGTGCTTCATCCACTGTATGTCTGTATTAAGCTGTGAGTCGGCGCTCTGTGGAGGCTGCTCGGTAGCTATAGGGGAGGTCTGGTACGGGGGAGTCAGCGGTTGTTTGGGGGGGTCATGGGGATTCATTGTCAGGTCAGTAATTATCAGATTTGCCAAATCCTTAGCAGGAGCAGGGCACACATACACACACACACACCACACACCTTAACCAGCCCCGGGCCAGCCGAGGCGAGGCTGAGAGAGGGGAGCCGTCAGTGGGACAAGTTGACAGGCCGACCCCCCGGGGAAGACGATAGCCAGCGCTTCTCTGACAGCTGCTTAGTGCTAGAATCTGCCTGCTCATGCTCAGAGACACACATACAAACACACACTTAAACAAGCTCTGACGCACAGATGAAGAAACACACAAGAATGCATTTACACATCTAGATGTACACAATAACAAACGCACTGCACATAGGCAAATGTATGCAGAAATACCTATAAAGACAGTTGACACGCTCTATAGATGTAGCGTACAAACAACTAGAGCTACATGCAAAGACAGATGCTTCATCTCTAATGCTTCTTCCTAGTTTGCATGAGAAGGCGAGGGAAGAAGGGAAAGCAGATCATGGACAGACAATCACCAGTCAGACAGCGTGTTTTAGTTGTCTTGTGATTCTTCACTGTTTATCTTATTACCCTAATACACTGAATAAATGAAATATGAGTCCCAAAATGCCTTTATATTCAGATAATTATCTCCCAGTGCAAATGCTGGAAACGCCTGCGTCTTTGAGTCACTTGTCGAACTATAAGGGTGTGTTCCAGGACTCACAACATCAGAGTACGCCAGAAAAGGTTTGAACACAATAGCAAAATATGGACAAAACATGAGCAAGAAGGTCAAAGTTAAAGGTGCGATATTATGAGGAGCTGGTATTCCCTGATTATATTCATACTACATGCAACAGTATGTTCTTTGTAGGGGACGCTGCAGTGCATAACAAAAGTAAAAAGGTTTGGAATGTAGAGCAAGTTTGCTAGTTTTGCCTCTCCTTGCCCCCGTGTCAAGTGTTGAGTCATAATGGGCTCATTACTGCCCCTCGAGGCCAGACCTACTTAACATTTGGCCAGAGATCGGTTGTAGTGGGTGGTTTTTGAAAAAGGTCGCCACAGAGACAATATAGAACCCAGTCGGTAAATCCTTACTATTTAAATAGAGTATTTACACAGATACACTGATAACATGTGTTTATGACATATGCCTCCTCTTTTTTATGTCGAACATCAGAAACGTTTCTTGAACGCTACCCAGTTTTTCCACTATGCTCCTAGCTACTGTAGCCTACTCCATTTCCATTGTTATGGTTACTTTCCCTTTCAGCTCAAACAAACTATTTATTGCTGGTTCATGTAAAATTCCTCGGTACTGGTGCAGGAATCAGTGAATGTCACTACAGAAAGTTCATTTAAACTGCTCATACTGGAGACCATGCTTCTTATCCTTGATACCAGGTCTTTGTGCTGTCTTCCATACCTCTTCAACTACTTTTTAAAAAAAAATATATACGAACCTTTTATTTGCACTACTGTTAACTCCTCAGTCTTTTACTATTTTTTCACCATTGCACCTTCTAGCATTTTTGCTGTGGTATATTTTCATTATATTTTAATATATACTTTTATATTTGTAAACCTGTGCTGAGATAACTGCCACGGAATTTCATTCTGTGTGCCCTTGTTGTATACTGAATGAGAATAAAGCTTGTCTAAGTCTAAACCTGCATCAGGGAAATGCAAAGAGATTCAGCTGCTGTTGATGGGCTCAGTCAGCATTGTGTTGACTCGTTTGGCTTGAATTTAAGACATGTTAATTTATATGTAAAGGTCCACCACTGCAGGTTTAAGTTTTAGTTAAAGCATTTTCAAACTGGTTTTACAAGAGAAAAGACTCTAAAGATGAGGCCTAACTGGTTGGTTTTGCAGATGTTTGGCCGGTGAACTGCCCCACCTCCATTAGAGCGTAGTACACAGCCACTTACTCCATGTGGTGGGTAGGAGAATCCTGGGGCTAAATTGCATGATGATGTAACCTGCAATTTCATCTGTGGCCACTAATTGTGAAAACAATGTGAAATGTGTCACTCTGATGATGTATCTGCAGAGATTCATTCGTGAATCTGCAGCTCTCCTCAGCTCAACAGGCGTTTTTGGTTTTCCCATCTCAAATGTTTGCAAGACAAAAGCTCGAAAAGGCCACTGCACACTACCTGCTCTGCAACAGCTGACATTTAGTGACTAGTCAGTGCTGCATTTAGCAGCTAAGCAGACAGATATTACTCTCAAGAGCTGGTCGAGATCAAACACAGAGCAAAACAAGGGTGAAATCTGGACCGACGTTAATTAAGTGTAAATAGCACAACTCCAATGAATCACTTGTTTGCTAAAGAGTTTGCTAAAAATAATTTGCCATATTGACTTAAAGATTGATGATATATTGGTGTTCAAGGCACTGATGCTGTTTTCACTGGCCCTAATTGGGCAAATAAAGTTAAGTTAAGTCAAGTTAAGTCAAGTTAAGTTAAGTTAAGTCAAGTCAAGTTAAGCTGGGTTGAGTTGAGGTAAGCTGGGTTAAACTAAGTCATGCTGAGTGAAGTTAAATAACATTATGCTATGTTCCATTCCGTTTCATTCCGTTTCATTCCATTCAGTTCCGTTATGTTATGTTACGTTACGCTACATTAAGCTAGACTAAGCTGAGGTGAGCTCTGATCTCTCCCCTTTAATTCCCCTGATCTCTCTACTCTCTACTCTAAAATTCAAAGTGTAAAACTGCAACCATAATATATTTTTGAAAACTGTTAAACAGATACTCCTGAAGGTGAATAGTAAATAATAGTGACTGACACATCAGTAGAAAACAGAGAGCGATCCTAACATGTTTTTTAAACCCCACGGGCCCCTGTGAGTCCCTGGAAGCGTGTTTGGTCATCACCTCCTGGACCGTCTCTGTGTCTGTCTGTGGATATGGTTTGCCATTGACAGTTAATGGGGTGTGGTTGTCAGCGAGCTATAGGTCTCATTTCCTCCTCTGTCAAACCTGTGCGCACAACAACTTGTCAACACAGTAATTTACACTGCTAAGTCGGGATCAAGACCTTACGAAAAGTGTAGGCTGCAGTTTGTGTGTGTGTACTGTACGTCTCAGTGCTTCACGCCCTGCAGTCCCTCTGCCTTCTTGTCTGTGTTGAGTCTGGGTGATCTCTAACAGGAAGTGATCCATGTCGCTGTGTACACATCAACAAACAGGACCCGGGTCTGTGAGGAGGAATGGGAGGCGGTAATGGTGGTGGTGGTGGTGCACAGGGTCAGAGGTCAAGGTGGGCGGAGACTGTTGACTGACAGCCTTTAGCAGCAGCGTGTCTGCTGTTTGTTTGACCAGAGGCCTGTTCTGTCATCAGGCCTCAGCTCGACACTAAAGAGGAGACAAGACGGAAAGAGGAGACAAGGCAGAGATAGGTTGTTGGATGGAGGCGGAGGGTTCCTGAGAGTAGGTTAAAAAAAGAGGATTTGTTAATTCAAGGTCGCCTGACAGGCAAGGACAGTTTGATCAGGGAAATGTAATGTCTTCTTCTTTGTAGGCATTGTATCTCATTCTTTTCCCTTCCCATCCATAAATAAATTAAGCTGATCATCTGCTGCTTCTTTATTGCTGTCTGTCCCACATGGCAAGGCACATCACATGTCAGGATTCAAATACAAATAGATAAAGAAAAACTGAAATGCCCTTTGGTTGCAGAGAGCAGCTGTTTTAACATCTCAGTTTAGATTCTCATGCTGACTTCCTCTGTTTTCTTCTCACTGTAAAGCAGTGTTGTGGCTTTACAAATCAAGACAATCACCTAAAAATCAGATGGGGAGAGACAGTAGGATCAAGACATTCATAGTGCAACATTAAGATCATTTAAAGGGCTGTTAATAAAGGCGCATTTCAAAACAACATCCATATGTAATATATTGTTGATGGACACAATGACATATCTATAACTACAAATTGAAACAAAAACTGCTCGACTCCTCAATGGTTTAAACTTTTCCTCTCCCATACAGGCTCATCTGTTTTCTGGGACACGTTTGGTTTCTTCAGTTCTACGTCAACAGTAAAGTGTTGACAGTTAAGTCATGGTATCTGTGCAGTGCAACCAAACCAGATACCAGTTATTCACTGGACATACAGTCATGCTATGCAGATGCAGCCTTGTGTCCCTGATCAGTCCAACGGTCAGGGTCCGCCCTCTGACTGACAGCCTCATTGTTGCCTTACAGGCCGGCTGATGTCAAGGTTGCTGAGCTGCAAGATGGGTGAAGTCTGGGAACAGTCAGCTCCTATTTTTGGGTCTTCAGGGCCACTTTCTTACAGGAACTGACAAAGCCTCACTCAGCATCTGATGGGAACCGGACTGAGTGTGTATGTGTGTACACATGCATGTGTGTCCCCTAAACTTCCCTAAACTTGGCATTCAACACTGAGACACAGCAACAGCACCAAACATCTCAGCACGCTCTGTGGCTTCTCCCCACTAGAGGGCATCTCAGTTTTCAATGCAGAAGAACAAACAGTATAACAGAGGGTTTTCAAATCAGAATTTAAAGACTCCATACACTAGAAAAGATTAAAAATTAAATTCTTGACATTTAAAGTATAGTAGAAAAGCTTAAACAATGTATTTTTATAAATATCAAAGTCACATAATTACATTATTTCTACACAAAAAGTATTGTAAAACGTTTTGGAAAGATTTCTGTTGCAAAGCAATAGAGGAAAGTTCTTGTCAAAGCTATATCTCCACCACTTAACAAAGGGTTTATTAGGTGGTTTTTAGACAAAGATAAACTCCGTCTAAACCAATGGAAGAAATAAATAAATAAAAGAAAATTTGTTTGGTAAAATTTGTTCATTGAATAACCTCTTGAAACAACTGTGATGAGAAATCAAATGTAAAGGCCAAACAACAGAGAAATAAAATGAATTTGAATTCCAGAGGAGATTGCCAACTTTCTAACCGTAGCAGAGGTGTCAGGCTGGATTTTGGGGTGATGGTTTTGGCCTGTTTCAAGGTAACCTGTCTAGATTTGTCTTAGTGAGGTGTTCAGTCATTGAAAAGTTGAAGCAAACTTATACTCCTTACTGTATGTGGCCTGTGATAGTGCAAACTTTGTGGAATAATATCTGTGTGTTTGTTGGGTTGAACCTGCATGGGGATTATAAACTAATAATAAGAACTAGAAAATGGGCCCAGGAGGGCAGAGCTGGTGTCAGTTTACCACAGGAGTTGGAGGTGAATGTCTTGTTTTGCCTCAGAGACCTTGAAACCTTCTGTTCCGACAAGGCTGAAGCTGCGAGTGTGTGTGTCTGCAGCGCATCTGTGTGTGCCATCATATGTATGTGTGTGTTTACGCAAGACACACTGGACCCAAATTCCCCTTATTTTTTATGAGTAGTTTACTGTCCCTAAACATGGGGGAAAGGCATTTCTTGTCCAAAAACCACGGCGCCTGGGCCCAAAGCTCGGCTCTGGAAGCTTTTTATTTACAGCGTTGGCGTGTGATGGAGGAGCCACGCGGTCTATCCCAATAACAGATTGTCATTTTGACGGCGACGCCACACGGGTAGAGAGCAACAGCCTGCGTTCATCCCTCTGAAACACTGTTTACTTCCTGGAAGGTCACAAGGCCGCATCAGAGCACAGGGACACACACTTACATGCACGCATGTAAACACTCACATAAAATCATACATTTTCTATATGCAGATTCATCACTGCGTTTGAGTTGGATGCTTATTTTTCTCATTAAATCATGAAGATTTAAAGCTTTTAATGTTCAAAATTAATCAAGTAAAACAGTCTGAAAAAGGAAATCTAAGTTATCTATCATCATTTGGTGTCTCAGCTCATTATTCTGTGTATTTCACTGCAGCAGTGAGGATACATGGGACTTTCAAAGTGCTACTGCAGCACAATCAATCATAAAAAACATGGGGTCTATAGATAGATTTGTGTAAACGTGCTGCCATTAGAACATGCAGATACACACACATATACACAACAAGACAACTTCCTCTCACATGAGTTATAGCCACTCCACAATAGCTCCAATTATAGTTTCCCATCTCTGTGCTGGTGACAGCGGCGACCCCTCCCTGACCTTTCGGTTCTGGTCGTGGGGGCGCACCGCAACGCTTCTGGTTTCATTCATACCAACGAGGCAGTAAATAGACAGCTTTAAAACCTGACCGGACAGTGTTTGTCCAGCAGAGACGCTGCAGGGCGCCACCTGTCAGGAGAGCTGACGAGAAAACCCGGGATTCATATGAGAAAATATAATCTAGAAAAACATGCTCACATTAGACAGACTGAAAGATGATGATGATGCAATGAATGAATTAAACAGTCAGCCATTTATTTGTAGGGTCCTATGAACAATATAAGTACAATTCATGGTAATATGAATGTTACCATCTGATGTATTGTACTAGAGTTCGCTTAATTGCTGATAAGAGTAATCACAAATATATCAGTTGTCACTACAGGGGGTCTATCATTTTGTCCACCCACTTTACACCAGTGAGCCATAGCATTAAAACCACCTGCCTAATATTGTGTAGGTCCCCTTTGTGCTGCCAAGAAAGCTCTAATTCATCAGGGCCTGGACACAAAACCTCTGGAGGTGTCCTGTGGGGTCTGGCAGCAGGATGCCAGCGATGGATCCTGTGGGTCCTGTGGGTTGTGAGGTGGGACCTCCATGGATCAGGCTTGCTCCAACGCCTGGAACGGCTTGGGATTAGTGAGTCTGAAGGCTCCTGAGCTCTTTATTATGTTCCTCAAGCCATTCCTGAGCAGTTTTTGCAGTGTGCATCATCCTGCTGGGGGCAGTCACTGAGCCCAGGGAGTGCTACTGGCATGTTTGACCTGAAACAAAGTTTAGGTGGGTGGTACATATCAAAGTGACATCTAGATGAATGCCAGGATCCAAGGTGTCCCAGAAGAAGTAGCTCAATGTTATTCACAGTTTTAATGTTGTGGCAGATCAGAGTATATTAATAAGGGGAAGCCTAATTACAAAAACACCTATCAGTATAAAGCAAAGAGAACCACAAACTACTTCCTTCATAGTGACCATACTTTTGAATCAACATGTCTCCAAACCAGCAAAAGCATGAACACTGTAACCTTCATGACAGTAGGATTTATTACATGACTGTTGGCAGCATTAGTCTTATAGGCAGTTGTACCTAATTAATTGGCAACTGAGTGTATGTTAAAATGAATCAGCAAGTTAAAGTGGGCTAAAGGTCTGCTAACAAATAATTACTTTAAATTTATCATCATGAATAAATGACATTATTTATAATCAGCCTCATATCTCACAATAATTATCAATTGATATATGAGTGTCAAACTGAAGTTGAAATGGTTTCAGGCCACCGAATAATAAAAGACACTCTGAGGCATGCCACAGATCACTGGTGTTTATGCTTTCAGCTCCCAAAACAATCCTGAGAAGACCTCGACTTTGTAGCCGCTGCTCTGCTTATCGCACAACAATAAGAGCATCAATAAAGCGTGGAGCTCACTCATGTCTTTACGCTTCATTCAGTGTGGATTTTCCCTTCAAATCTTTATTGACAGAAATGGTGAATCAGGGATTTAAGATTAGAGTAACCCAGATTTATCATTGTGTGGAATAATTAGTGTATCGAAGCTCAACTCAACATGTGAAAGGAAGCTGATTAACCACAAACAGGCTGATCTGAAACCACAAGGGGAAGTCACCCAGTCTAAACTGTAAGTGTATCAGAGAATGCAGTCACCACGAGGGTTTTTATTCTTTACTTCAGTTTGCCTCCATAGTTCTTTCACAGTTGTTGTTAAGTATTGTGTTCTGTCTTATTTTTGTTACATATCATCTTACATAAAAGCATGTTTCATCCCTTCAAAGGCATAATGGCCACAACAAGTCTTTTTTTGCTCAGGACAAAATATATTTAAATAATTAGGTAATCATATTATACACATATCGTAATGAGCCCAATACTTTATCACAATTATTCTAAAATTAAATCATAGATTTTATCATTTGTAACAGCTAAAGGGGCAGATATGGCACCTTAGGAAGTATTTAGTGCCACAAAGTGATTTTTTTTATATCACTGATGACATCTGCTGTATAATATAGTAAAGGTGTCTGCAAATAGCTGCACTGCCAGATATAGTTACACTGGTTTTTCTACAGTGAGCGCTTTGTTCGTTGATCAGTTCATTGGAATCAGAATATTTAGATCAATAAAAATATTTCTTACTCACAGCCTCAAGATGTGTTTACTGTACCGGGAAATTTTGTAGCATAAAATTAACTTGCACTGCATGCAGCATGTGAAATTCCATGTGGGGAAAGATGAAATTCCTTCCTTGATCTCAAGAGCAGCAGCACTAACAGCGTGACTACTATCAACACTGCAGCCTTCCTGCTGCAGCACACCTGCTGGCTGTGAGAGTCTGGCTGGTCCTGTGGGAGGACTGTGGTTTCCCACATCCTGCGACAGCTGAGCTCTCAGGTACCCAAGTTTGGTTCAGGAGAACAGGAGGTGTCACGACATTTTTCTCTTCCAGCAGAGAGTCGACAAGGAAATGATTCTTTATGCAGAAGGAAGTTAGAAGGATTAATTTTGCACTCTGGAATGCCCTAATGGAGATGAACTCATAGCTGATGTAGTCTTGATTTCTAAAACAGGGCTTCTGAGTTCTCTCCACATGGAGGTCAGAGGTCAGCAGCCTATAGGAAGTGTGAGGGGCGCAGTGTGTTGCTCAAGGACACTGCAGCAGGGCGGATGCATGTTGCCTCAGGCAGCTGAAGGACAGTCTTCCTCCTTGTGCTGTTAGATAGGAACCTTGACTCTGTCTTAAAGGTGGATACAGTGCTTTTAAATAATTACAGTAGGAAAGTCGCTATTTCAGGAAGTAGTCTGCAGTCATCACTAATCTTCATATCAAATGTGCTTTGTGTGCAGCTCTTGACCAGCTTGTGGCAACACTGTATTGGGGAAGACAATACAGTCTTAAGACATACACATGAATGTCTAGATAAATACACATAATACAAACAGCTTAACCTCTCTCACCTTGGTCTTTCATATGATGGCAATCAAAATCCAGAAATTTTCCTGATTAATCAGGTTCAATGTTGAATAAATATTACCTTTGATGTTTGATGTGAAAAGGTTTGAATTAGAGGTCACCAGTATGGGAACTGCAGGGAAGCCAGGCGGTGCTTGTTTCTCTTAATAAGACACCAGCTCCCCTTAAAAGATGATCTGTGAAACTTTGAGGATCTCTAAAAAATTGACAGTATACTGTTTTTGCTATGCAGTTCTCTATTTTCTGTATCTTTAACACCATCATCAGTGTATTGTTCAGACAGAAGGTGATTCATCGCAAATTTACTTTAACTCAAAGATCGGAATAAAAACACACTTTCTCGATGTTGACTGCTGTAAAGCAAAAACCGAATAAACAGGACCAACCCTGATAAAAGCAGGCAGCAGCTGTGACTCTTCATCTGTTTTCTTCATTGTTCTCCTTATTTTTTTGTTCATAGTATAATTAATGTTAAATAAAAGCTAAATCTAGTGCTTTATAAATGTTGTATCTGTTGTTTCAGACCATTAAAAATGAACAAATGAGCTTCCTATAAGCCGTGGTGTAGTTCATATACAGACTGTGACAAAGAAACCTATGGAGGAGGTTAGGGTAGATGGATGGGTGTGCAAATGATCTGACTTCCTATTAATCAATGTTACAATGATGAGGTTCCGACCTTGGCCTTAGTAAAGTTTTTCGTTTTTCTTAAGAAAAGAGCCACTGATGCTTTGTCCTGCAGAGCGTCCTGAGCCCCTGTTGGTTGGTTTGGAACAATAAAGATCGATCTATGTTCAGACCCTCTGGACTCAGAGTTGGTGTTGAAAATGACTGAATGTGCTTCATCCTTTTTTCTGAGAAATATTTCTGACCATTTTTGTGTTTTTTTCTCTGACTCAGGTCTGTTTGACAACACTGATGCTATACTAACTCACACCATATGTAGTTTATACTATTAGCAGGTATTTTTTAGTTTGAATATTTTTGTGATCACAGATTAGAAGAGTGACTATATTGAGATAATGTGGAATGAGGATTTCCAGAGATGTCGCAGACATACTATTAAAATGACAGATGCTTTTGAGGACACTAAATGCCACTCACTTTGAGTTGATGTGGACAGGTTGCAAGACTATGAGAAGCTATTCAGTATTCACTCTTTCAGTTTTTTTTGCTCTCCACTATATTAAAGTCCCTCTCTGATCATTGATCAGTGTGTGATCATTGATCAGTGTGTGTGTGTGTGTGTGTATCAATACACACACACACACACACACACACACATATATATATATATATATATATATCAAAAGGAAAACACTTTTTCAATGACATAGGCCTTCTTTGCATTCAAATGGCTTCAATATAACTCTTCATATTGCTTTCTTCAGAATGCACAGAGTAAAGTAAGTGAATTAAGTCTTTACTTACTGCAGCTGGAGCACACCGGTTCACCTGGGGCTTTGCTCAAATACAGTAAAACTGCTCCACACCACAGAACTGAAAGCTGTTTTATTGTAGTAGTCGATCCATATGTGCTCAAACTTGAAACTGACTCTGAAGAAAAATAATGATGTAGAAAGTCTCCCCCTGCCAGCTGACAGGACTGGTTCTTTAGGTTTGTGACATATGAAATCCCTGAAATTAGATTCTGTGTTTTTGAGACTCTCATCAGTACGCTTCAGTCTGAAGGTGGGAAACACTTCGCTTATTTTGCTCATCTTGAGTCTTTTGTAAGACCACAAGGTCAAAATAGTAGATTTTCACTGAAGGGGATCTTCAGATGAAGAAGGGTTTCCCACACTCACAGAGAAACTATAGCACACAATGTTTAGTAAAGATGCAACACTTCCTTTCTGTATGTCAGTAAATTAAAACTGGAACACTGATTTTCTCCAGTGTGGTTCAGGAAGACTTTTACAGGTGCCCTGATCCATCTCGGCCTCTGGATACAAAGAAAACTTTAGCTTTTCACATTTTTGCTTGCTTTCATCTTCCAGATTGATGATCACCACATGATCGCACAGTCACAGCACTTCTGCAGCTTTGCACAGTGGAGTGGCAGAACGAAATGTGACTCCGGGCGCTACATACCGTCACCATCAGAGCGTCAGAACATGGCCGACACTTCCTGACATTCCTGTTGCTGCTCAGATGCAGCGAGAGAGAGAACGCTGTCATGTTTCCAGCTCTGTCATCTGTTGCCCAACACACACAGTCACACACAGGCACACACAAAGCAGTGAAGGCAGGCCTGTACATGACGTGAGCACTGCTGCATTGCTGAGGTGTGCGTGAGTGTGCCATTCTTTCTCTGTCAGGCCAAAGACTATTTCAGGGTGTGGACAAAGAACTCAAGGCGGGGAATGTACGTGCATGGATCCCTCATGTTGTGGGGATGTAAATCTGTTGGCACGGCTACATTGTGAGGACCCTCCTCCCTTTTAGAACCAAGAAGCAAGTCTCCATGATGTAGATCGTTCAGTTTTAGGGCAAAGACTTGGTTTAACGTTTAAATGAAGATAAGGTTAAGATAAAGATTACGATTTAGGAATGTAATGTTACTATTACCTCTAACACAACGAGTGTGTTTGTCTCCATGTGTACATGCTTTCTTATGCTTATGAGGACACTTCTGCATCAAGTGGACAATCTGAAGCATCAAGTCATGACTGGTAACTGTGGGGCGAGGGGTCACGGAAAGCTTTATGTCAATAAGTGTCCTCGCAAAGATATAATAACACACTTGTAAGAGTGTTTGTATTAAGTCCTGCCCACATGTCAATCAAACCACGAGCACTGTAAGACTATTGGCTCCCCTGTCAAGGCTTCAAAGCTAAGTGTGTGTGTGTGTGTGTGTGTGTGTGTGTGTGCGTGTGTGTGTGTGTTTTAGCAGACACAGTACCTCTGCTATGATTAGACCTGCAGAATGACTCCACAGATACACTAGCTGCTTAATCCAGTGCAGGTCAGTGAGGTCACACACACCTGCTGCCTGATGAAGATGTGTGCAGACACCTACACGATACAGAACATGCAAGAAACACACAACACATGCTAAACATATGTGGAGCCTAAAAGATGTTTAAGAGTGACACAAAATAAACCTGTGATGATATATTATCTAGCCTATTCTCTCTTGTTATAATTTTAGAAGACATTTCACTGCGTACACTACATGAGTTCATGTGGTGGGATTTTCAGATATTATACATTTGAGCCATTGAGACATTACTAAATGGAATAATAACACTGTCATCTAAACTCCCATTTGCTCAACATACATAGGAAGTCAAAAAGTTGTTCTTATTGATGGTTAATTACTGAGCTATGTAGAATTAGAGAATACATTACTGGTAAATAGGGACCCTTTAGTTAGAACTTATACCCCAGTTATTAAGGGTAAGGTATCATAAAGTGGTGCCAAAGAGGGTAACTCTGGATTTTTCATGAAATAAACTTCTAAGGTCAGTTTATTTTCTTTGTTTTATGTTTCATTTATGGGCCTATGTGGATGTGATGCAATGAAAACTTTCAACTTCTCTATTTTAATACCTGTGGTTTGGCCAAATGACTTTTTTTTTTTGCTCATTTTAACTCATTTCTAAACAGTTTGATAAAAAATGTATGAAGTAGCTGCAATAAAATAACCAAACTGATGTATTTTTCAAAGGCTCCCGTGTGAAACAGTAGCTTTGAAAATTGAAGCTGGTGACAGCTGCTCTGTTTGTATATTTGGATTTGTATATGTTTCATACTGAGTCTGTATTCCATCTCATGGAAAAAAAATCATAATGCTCTTATGAAAATGTGAAATTTGGTTGAGATATTTTGCATCTGACGAAAACATTAACTGTAAATCTAAACACAAACTATGAAGTGTTTTTAAACAGTAAATTCAGGCAAAACAATAAAAATAATCTCAAACTAAACTAAAAATGAAGTATTTGGCCCATTAAACATACTAATGTACTAAAGTTTCATATTTCAGTTGCATATATGCCAATTTGCAATTTGATCATGAATGTACATCACATTACATTTGTCTATAAAGCAGTAATACAATGCTTCATATTAATCAGGTCATATTTACTAAGAAGTTACAGCCACTACTTTTATTTTAGGCAGTTTAATCAAGTGCTGCTGCCACCGATTCTCTTAAACATACTACTGAGCCTATTTCTTGCCACAACATTGCTGTTTCACTAACTCCCCTTACTGTCGTTAAACTTGTCTGTATTTGCTAAATTTTAAATGCTTTCTTCTGTTTCATTGTTTACTTGGTGTTTTATTTTTCTAATCTTATATCTTTTTCTGTTGTTTTAGTTGATCAATTGTAATCATTCTAAAGAATCTGAATCCTCAATTACTCAACTTGACTGTTTTGTTTCTTTGATTTCATTGATTCATTTATATTCTGCTGTATTAATTTTGCCCATAAAGCACTATGTGTAATAAAGTGCTGCATAAGTAAACCTGCTTGCTTGCTTTATTAAAAAGCATAAATGAAAGATCAATGATGGGATCCCTTTCCCTTTATTATTGTATTTAACAGACTCTGAAACATTACTTTCCAACAAATTACTCTTTTTTTAGAAAGGACTCCAAACACTGGAGCGAACCTGCAGTCAGTTTAATGTATTTCTGGTAAAAGCCTAAAATACAACTAAACAACATTTTCCTCATTATTTTTGATTAGAAAATGTATCTGATCTTGCGCATGTGTCCCACTTACAGATATATCGTACATTTTGTTTTAGTTCAAATGAAGAATACTGGAAGTCAGTTGCTTGGAAAAATGTAAATGATGATTAAAGCTGAACAGCACAAATGATGACTTCTTAAATGTGTGACCATTTAATGATTTGTTACATATAGGCATAATGGAAGCCCTGTTTTCTCTTACTGTATTTTACATATATAAATATTAGGCAGCCTGTCTGCAGGAGAACTAAGAGGTGATGAGTTATAGTACGAATCAACCCATTAGGAATGTTTGGATAAAGACATAAAACAGAGGAAGGAGCACGCTGTGAAAAATGACCCCGCCTGTGGTGTTAAACACTCACAGCGACACACACACACACACACACACACACACACACACTAATAGAGTGTCAGATGGAGGGCTGCCAGCCTCATTACACATCTCTAGAGCTAATTACATGTCCAACAGGCTCATTAGCTGATTCACTAGACTGAGTTACAGCATCAAGTTCAGCTACAAAGAAACTTGACCCCACAGTACCTGACACACACTTACAGGAGCTCTCTCTCGCTCTCAAACACACACTGCTTTGCATGTACAGTATGCATATCATACACCCTTCACACACAGCCGACGGTATTGCCGTGTGTTCAGGTAAACATCCAGACACACACACAGACTCTTCTCAAATAGCTGCAGGATCTGAGACGCAGAGAGGAGAAGCCGAGTGGAGAGTTTCAGCTCAACCTGTTCATCCGCTTCCTGTCAGAGATGACTTCCACTGAAAACAACTCCTATTCTTCCTCCGTCATTGAGGCCCATTCATTTTATTGTCAGTATAACAGAAGTAAATGACAGTTGGCTGTGGTGTTCATTTGCAAACTCAGAGTGAGAAGCAGTGTGTCTTTTCCAGAGGGAATGTCAGGATGACAGGACACTGTGTGCTGTGAAATTATGCTGCCAACAGTCCTCTTTAAAAAATGATTACCATTTCTGATAATATCTAACCCTCTGCAGTCACATTATTACATTTGTGCAGTAAAAAAATGAAGTGTCTGCGCCACCACAGTGTTCTCAACCTGCCCACCAATGTTAAATTGTCTGGTCACTGCTTTTTACCTCGAGGCTCTACAAGGTGCTTTTTAATGTGCCTTACAAAACATCATACAGACTCTTGCCTTGTATAATTATTTCCAGCTCTGATAAATTAGACGGAGAGATAATCTGAGGTCTTACCACTTGTTGCACTTGTCGCTCTAAAGTAACAGGCCAGTGGTGGTGCGGTGCTGAAGGCTAATACAAGCCCACATGAGAGCTTTGTGTCACAACTGAAACTAAAAAATCTGAATTGAAACTGGGAAAAGCACCAGATGTGGCCTTCATGAATAACATGCTTCTAAACCTGCTACTGAGCTGGTTTACAAGTATTTCTTTTCACTTTCAGGTTATTCATATTGTTTGATTGGCGGGACATTTTGCTCAGTTATTATGACACACATTTAATCCCAAACTTACAATGAGCTCTTTTAATCTGTGCTCCACATTTTGGGAAAAAAAATCTGTATTTTTGAATTACTCCTTAAAATAAAGTTGAGCTGATGCTCTTATTTGATCCACTTAGTCTTCCAAATGCAGCCTTTCAAGTCGCCCCTTTTCTTTCCCTTCCTGTCATGATTTATCTCATTGGAGTTTGGGGCTCTATATTGCCTGGATGTACATATGAACATGGAAAATATGAGGGTGGGTTTCTGAGGTGGAGGCCTTGTTCATGTGTTTGCAGTCGTGTGGAAGTGAAAGTGAAAGTTAATGGCAGGAAGCGTCCCTGAGACCCAGTAATAAACATCCTCCGCCCTGCTGTCATCCTCGGGAGTCAGGATGACAAACTCCCGAGCTGCAGCGGTGCAGGGGGGCCCTTGACCCCCCTCCTCGTCCGGACCCTTCCCAGCTGTGAGCCTCTGCCCGCCTGGCCCCCCGTGGCCCCGCTGGTCGGAGTGATCTATTGCCGGTGTCCGTCCGGCCTGAAGCGAGTCCGTCCCGCTGGAGCGCGGCGCTCCGGAGGCCCGTGTTTAGCCTGGTCCAGGAAACAGGCCCTTCCTCCGCCTAAACACGGGGAGCCGCCTGGGGACCAGCAGCGGCGTGCTGCGGGGAACGAGGCCCTCCGTCCTCCGGCAGAGGGGACCGGCAGGTCAACGAGGACGCGCATGACATGACGTGAACGGGCATCACTTTAATCCAAAGCTGTGCGTAAAAACGAGCAAAGCGCGCTGATGGAGTTTTAACTGTAAGACCCACTTGTGCGTTTTTTATTTACAGCTTACTGGTTAATTGAAAAACTTATCTTATTTTTGAGATTATATTTCAAAATTTATGACATGAAAAACGAGTGAAATTTGGGAGTTGGGTCTGATGTTTATCTTGAGTCAAAATTAGGTTAAGCCTTCAGCCGCAGAATCCTTCAGCTTGTGGTTGAGAAGTTGCAGAGACTCTTTCGGAGTTCATTCATCAGGGCTGACAGAGGTCGTGTGAGTGGGAACTTTCTCTGCATCTTCTGAACAAGTGAGTTCCTGCAGCAGTGCAGAGCAGTTTTGGAGGAGCCCGAAGCCCCGCAGGCCTCAGGCCGGGCTGGAGCAAACACGACGTGTCCGGAGGCTTTCTGATGGTTTAAGTTCGAAAGAAAGGAAAAGATGCTCGTGGATGGCAAATCAGGAACAGTTAAAAAAACACACTAAAAGCCTGTGCATGGAGGAGGGATTTTGCTCATCTCTTTAAAGTTGTTCTTTGAAGGCTGGATTTTAGAGACCAAACAGGAAAAAAGAAACCTGTTGATGCCACTTTGATAAGATTAAAAGCACTGGCTCTAGTGGATAATGCACCAAAGATTCAGAAAGAAGAAATGCGCGCTCCGACAGCCCGTGTTTAACTTTTCATAAGAGAAACAAAAGGAGAGAGTGCCTTTTAGGATTTTTTTAAACTTCGGAACTACGTCCCTCCTCTTGATCTGAGCTCATATTTCAGTAGCCAAAATATGAATCCACGACATGGAATCCACTCGAAGAGCTTCCGGCAAAAAATAAAACATTTTTAAAGGTTGGAAGTTTTATGATACCATAAATGAAGACAATTTAAGAAACCAATAAAGGAAAATGCTTGCCAGATAGATCTATTTCTAAAGAGGGAAAACACGTTTTAAAAGTCACGTTTCTTATTTATATCTGATTGAAACTTTAAAAAGAAGTCTGTCCACAAAGGTTTCGCTTATTTCTTGTATTGCGTGACTACATTTCGAGCATTTGCGCATTTTTCTTTTGGTTCCGTTTGATACCACTGAGATTTATGCAAATATTGAGTTTCATATATGGCAAAAGTGGCACCATAAGGCGATGTCTGTCGGGTCTCTGCGCTCCCGGCCAGCATCCTGACACCCGGACGGAGAGGCAGGGACTCCGCCTGGCCTGGCAGCGCTCGGCCCGCAGTGATTGATGGTTAAAACCCTCGGCAGGTTGTAAAGCAGCCAGGTTGGACGCTGTTTAGGAGATAGAGAGCTGATAAAGGAGACGCTCGGAGAGAGAAAAAAAGGGCGAAGGGGCTCTAATGGTGCAGGAGGGGGAATCCGGACTGTCTGCGCCGTGATGGAGTGGTCTGTCTCCCCCCTGGAGGCACCAAAGCCCCGCAGTTTATACACAGACAGACAGACAGACAGACTTCTCCTCAGAGGAGACGGGAGGAATCATCACATGGCCCGAGTTTATCTGGGGGAATTATTCATCATAAAAATGCTCCGCTCCTCGAAAACTCTGACAAAATGAATCCCTGGTGTGATAAGACTAAAGAGCCTTAAAAGCTCATTTATTTGGTAACTTCTGGAGATGCATCTGCGGCTCTGCATGGTTTTCTCATTAAATTAGACCAACAAGCCTCTCTGGAAATTTCTACTTAAGTTAAGAAACAACACGGTAATAAATCAGAGCACCGTGGCTGTAACGACTTGTTTCCTCTGCAGTACTAACAATGGAAGTGGAGGCTTATAGGAGTCGATATAGTGGGCGGCGGGTCTCCCTCCCTGCATCCAGCTCGAGTTTATTCCTCCTCCATCGCCCTACAATATGAGAAACAAAATAACAAAACACACATCTATCACTCTGGAAGACATTGCCTCCTCTCCGCTGGCGCGTTTATATACAAATCTCTCGGCCTTAATGGTCGCAGGGTGGAGATAATTTACTTTATTTGCATGGTTAAGAAGAAGGGGGGAAAAAACGCTTCGCTCTCGTTTCATTTCCCACATAAATCAGGAATTCCTCTGCCGGTAAAAGTCGGTCGTTTGTCAGCGGAGTCTGGCGTGCCGGGTGACAGAAAACGAGAAACAGAAGTCCCATTAGGTAAACCGTTCAACGCCGCAATTTATACAGCAGGCCGGGCGGGTTCATAAACACAGCCGGTTGCGTCATGCAGTGTATTTGGGGTTGTGTGTGAGAGATATAGAGGCCTGTCCCGAACTCAGAGCTCGGAATGACGCCCGAACACATCCGCAGAGAGGAGGCCTGACGTTGACAATCACAATATCATGTGAAAATCGTTTTCTGCGCTTTTAGTCAAAAACACGTGCGTTTTACTCGTTTGTTTATTTTTTGTTGTGGCTTAAAATGACGGACAAGAGGTGAGGGGCATGTCCAGGGGTGCTTTAATTCCTCTAAGTAGCTTTGTTCCAGCATTTTCACGGTAATTCCAGGCGCTGTTTTGGAGACCCCACCGTGCTCCTGGAGAGGTGTGTGGCCGCTGGTCGAGTCCTGCCGGGCGGACATTGACGTTACGGATCACTGAGATCGCGTCTTCCCACTCTGCTTAATGGAGCTATTACTGGCTGCAGGCCTCTGCTATCTAAACACACGCACGCACGCGCGAGTACACACGCGCACGAACAGCTTTTAAGCCGCAAGCACCAAGACGCGCGAACTTTTACGCACGGCGGCCGGACAGGAGGCGAGGAGCGGAGAGTCAAAGCACTCTGCAAAAATGTATACGCTTCTTTTTTTATTTTTGGAAGCTTACATGTGTTTGATATTTGTACATAAATTATTACAAAAATAACGGAATACTGTTGTCATTTCTCCCAAAATATGAATCCTTAAATACAGACCCCGCCTGAGCGTTTCAATCAGCTTTGCCTTTAAATGAATTTGAAGCATTTGTTGCGCGCATCTCATAATAATATGAAGTTCTCAGCTGGGTTTTATGTTGGGCGTCTTCTACAAATTCATGTCTAAATAGATTCCAAACTGAAGATATCTGAAATAATAATGTAACTGTAACATTTTATTTTTTATACTGAGCGACTCCAGAGGCCAGATTTATTTCTGTGATTATTGATGTCAGACAGATGCGATCATGAATATAGAAAAACTATTTTAGAAGAATTAATAATAAGTTTGTTTCAAACATGTTTAATTTCGTTAATGTTTTCAAATTTAAAAGGATTTTTATTGATGCCATATTTTTAAAAATATGAGGGAAACATGGTTTTCTTCTTTATGACACAGTTTCATTAAAAATCTGCTAAAACGCCTGTTTTAATTTTGTTTCCCCATCGCAGAGCAGTAGAATATAATTTTTAAAATGCCTCTTAAATATTACATATTCGCTTTAAAATGTCACATTTCCTTGGATCGCCTAATTCCCCTTGTGTTGCTTCACTTTTCCAGGCGCTGCTTATTTTAAACGAGTTTTCAGGAGCGCATGTTGTGAAATTGCGCATTTTTGGTTTAACCCTTTTTTTCAACTCTGGAATTAAATACATACTTTTGTGGAACGTTTTGTACATATTGCATCTCTACACAACCTTACAGCCTCAAGTAAACTACTGTGTTTGTCGTTGGGACCTTCACTGACCTCACAGCTACACTGAACCGGAGAACTTGAGCAGCCCAGTCCTCGGTACGGAAAGCATCTGTAAGCGTGTTTTATTGCTCTGTACCGGTTTAACTACCCAGTAAAGCTTGTTTCTGACACTCCTTGAGACATCATCAGATTTAACCTAAACTGTCCTGGGAGCACAAACACACCCAACCACACGCACACGCGGACGCGCACACACCCCGGCGTACTGAAGCGGATGGCTGAGATTATCTTCTCCTCTCTTCTCTCTCCATCCAACCATCCAGAGCCGCCTGGCGCCTCCGCTGGGCCGCAGATGACAGCAGACAAGAGGTGTAGCGTTTCCTATTGTTACCTCCTCCATCCATGACACACACACAAAGAGAGAGGGGCAAAGGAAAGAGGGCAACGCCAGCAGTGGCTCAGTAAGAACCTGCACCACATCCACTCACAGGCCTGTCTGTTACACTGCAGCGCTTTGTGCATTACAGTTTTACATTAATGAAGCTGAATAAACAAACAGTGGAGTATTTGGAGGATAGTCATCAATATTTATCAGTGATTCCTGCTGAGACACATTGACTCAATGTAGCTTATATACAGGCCATGTGAGTAAGGAGAAAAACAAGGTGGATCCCCTCTAATAAATTACACTGACTCAACATATTAACAGAATTGCTTAATGCTAAATGACAGCCATTTAATCCTGTACAATTACTTTTCACAATTTAATTAACTTCATTCAAAGAGTTATTTTGAAGTGGAATTTAATATGTTTACAGTCAAACGTTCTTATGTAGATTAACTGAATTACATTATGAAAACTATTTACATGTGATTTCATATTTTCTGTCAGCATTCTGTTGGCCTGTCTTTATTTACCAGGGTTGAATCAACATCATTTACCAGTGCAGTCCTTAATACTGTAAAATGAGTTTGTCCAACCTGATTAAATGAAGTTCCACCTAATCGTTACAATATCTTACATTAACCATGTTCACTCAAAACAAGTACATTAAGCCGTCCAGCAGGATTGCTTAATGAAAGCTTTTTAATCACATGGAATTACTTTATTTTATTTTATTTTAACATTCATTCAAAAACCTATTTTGTTGAGTGTCATTAAAATAACTTGGAAGTTGTAGCCTTAAATAAACAGGGATCAATGCTCAAATCTGCAAGTCCCAGCAGTTATAATGAACCCTGTGATCACACTGAATAAAACAGGTGATACCGAAAGTCTGTTGAGTTCTGTGTAAAGGTAAAAAGCAGAGAACAAGAAGGTTTCAGGAATAATGCGATCAAAAACAATTCTATTTCCATTTGTTTGTTCATCTCTAAAGAAAACAGGATTGTTCTGTTTCTCCAGTAAACAGAGGCAGGTCAGCGGATTGGAGCAATTTAACCCTTCAAGGCTCTGACACGCTTTCACTCACATTTTAACTGCCTTATCTGTGTTTGTGTGAAAGATAACATCCAATCAGAAGCTCCCAGAAAGGTCACAGTCTTCCTTCCAGCTCTGTCAGCACCACAGGCACAACAACCTCCTTCCCCCTGACAGACATTAATCTGAGGCAGTCTGCTGGATGAAACTCACAGTCGTCTGCTGCCTTTTCTGCACAGCTTCACAAAAGGAAGGCAAAACCTCCGAGGTCCCTGTCAGGATCCCTGAGGTTCACACGTATAAACCATGAGGAACAGCCAGCATTAGGACCAACTTTTAAAGGGGATTAGTGAGCTTTTTAGCTGCCAGATGATCCACTCTTTTCATCAGCAAACTTCTGTCTGCTGTTGCTCTACAGGTTTTGTACAGTGGATTTATAAGAGTTTATTTCTGCCTGCTAAAACAGCGAGTCACTGTACTTTCCTCTGACCAATCTGGAAATACTGACCACTAATCTGAGTCATTTTGATGAAACTAAAATTTCAATTGGATTCTTTTTATAGTGCAGCCTAAAAAATCCATTGTCCAAACAGGTTCCAGGTCCCAGAATATACAAGAATTCAGATTTCAGTGGCGAGATTTTAAAAAAATATCTTCTAAAATCCCCATAGACAATGAAAATCTAAGGGGTCCATGCAATAAGAGCTGTATTTATTATTATTATTGTCATGGATAATTTTCAGGTCAAGTGATGGTCATATGTTCATAGCATTACTTTAAAATGACTATTTTTAAGTATTCTATTTTATATTACCTTGGATAAAAATGCAACCAGTCTTGTTCAGTTCTGAGGATCATGGCTGAGTTATTGCCAAGGTTTTGCTTTCTTTGTTGGTTGATTGCACAAACTCTGCTCACATCACACAAACAAACATAGGTTTTAAGTTTCAGCTGAGATCAGGCTAAATCTAAATCTCCCATAGACCCTTTAAGGACATCTAAAGCGTCACAGTTTGGAGATTTGTCTTGAAGTAATCATCCAACCCACACTAAATGTTCGTCTCTTAACTTGAGCTGGTTTTATTTTCTTTCCAATAGCTGCTTTAGACTGTTGGCTCATCTGACATACAGAAAACACAGCGCTGGGCCTGGCGTCATTGGATTTAATGCTTATTTAAAGTAAATGGAGGCGGCCGTGTGCCAGTCTAAACACTATCCTGCCTTGTTTGGCACTTTTTTACGAGGACGCGCTGATGATGATGTAGCGTGAATTGGAGAGAGTCTCCGAGGCGTCTACAGGGTCAACTCCACATATATCTGTCTGTTTCTCAGCTCCATAGATAGAGCTGCAGTGCAGGATATTTACTACCTGCTGGCTTAGACACGGAGACCCAGCCCAGGTCTGTGAGGGGCCTGAAGCAGGATTTAGCTCTGTGTGTGTGTTTCAGTTTGGAGCTACACTTAACTTTACTGTATGAAACTATGCACATCAACAGATAACTGCCAATTTAAGAGGCGAAATACTATTTTTTCGACATGATTTTATGATTTTGTTCCCATATATAATATTACACCTCCACACCTCAAAATTTCACATCTTTGCTTGTTCAGCTGACTTTGACAAAAGCTTTAGAACAGTGTGCAAACCAGACAGCTCCAAGCCCTGAGTCACAAAAGGTATGGATGTGGCAGTACTGTGGACACTGGAGCATCATTTACCACTTATATTGTGATAAATGTACCATTAAAACAGGCTGAGGATAACAGAGGAGCTCAAATCATGTTCACATTTTAAAATTTGGTTTGGAGACCATGAACCTTCTCCAAGTCTGTATGGGCACTTTTTGATATTTTAAACTTAACCTAAGTTTTCTAAAGGCTCTGAAGGTTTTACAGATCTCTCCAAACGTAGGCCGCATAGCTGTTAGGAGTTTAAAAGAGCATGCAACTGATGTAATTCAGCATATTTGCAGGGTTGAAGGAAGATAAATGAGAAAAATGAATGTGGACCTTTGTGATGCAAAAGGGTTTCATCAATCAGGTTGAGATTTTTCAGCATCCTTTGCTCTATAACTAGACATTGAAAATATTATGCTAAGATGTACAGTTTGTGATGAACACAAAAATATTTTGACAAAACCCCCAAACTGTTCTGTTAACCAACGTATTATTTTCTATACATCTAGTTTCATGAATGTTTTTTTTTCAGTCATGTTGTCAGCGTTCATTTGTCTTCATGTTATTGTTGCTGGACTAAACCAAAGGCTTGCTGTGCAATCAGTATAAACCTTTAAGCAGAGGCAGTGAGTTGGGATTTACAGTGAATATGTGGAGCTGATCCACTTTGTTTCATTTCCAGATTTTTCCACTGAGCTGCAAAATATCTAGAACGTTATTTGAAGTAAAAGCTATGATAATCTTAAAGTTTAGGCCTCTGTTTTCCTCAGAAATGACTGATGAAGTACTGCAGCATTTTAAGCAGGTTGAACAACAAATGTAAAATGCCATACATCCTGGCGTTTGGGTTAAAAGCTGAACACTTCATCCATCATATGGCAGGCTGTTGGTTTGTCAGAACTCTCCTCCAGCTTCGTCCACCTGCCGAGTGTCCAGAGAGGAAAAACCCGCAGGAGGAGCGGAGGGAGAGGGGTGACAGAGGCGAGGGGTCCGCTGCAAAACGGAAAGGGGAGCTGATAGGAGCAGATTAGACCGGGCTAAAAACGTCAGTCAGTTTTCTTGGAGGAATTTTAATTGCCCCGGGGGGCCCTGCTTATCGGCCCACAGCGGTTATTAATACAACACCCGCGATAAAGAGGACAGAGGGACACCGAGCAGCTGCTGGAGGACAAGGCTGCAGGGACATGAGGAGACTGTAAAATCCAACATAGATTCAGTCTGTTGGAGTTCTGAGAGTGTAAAGGATTTATAGCTGCTTAGTGTTCAGCAGTAAACAGCGGAGAACTGTGCTGGTGCTTCGTGAGTGAGTGACAGATTTAAAACTCAAGCAGACGTTTTTATGGTTCCGCTATTTTATGAAATGGGAAAGTTTTCTGGAGTAGTTTATACACGATTCCCCGATGTACAGTCTGACAAATCTGATGTTTGCCATCTCCTCTAAAAATTAGAGGAAGGAATACAGTTTTGAAAAACTGCGAGCTCTGTGAGATGTCCTTGTAAGGAGCCACCGGCGGGAGCGGCCTTCAGTGAACTCAGTTAACGGATGTCTTTCTGAAAGTATAAATAGATCCGTTAGATTAGGATTCGGTTTGGTTATTGTGATGTCTTCGATACCTACGTTGTAACAGAACCTTCACAAAACAATGTCTGAAATCAATTTGACCACTTTTAACCAAGTTCGGCTGCAAATACTTCCTTCACAGTACAAACACGTGCCCAAATCACCCAGTATTCATTTGCATAATGATGGTCAGAGAAACCCCACTTTTAGCTTGTCCTTGGGGAGTTAATCTACAAGGTACCAAAGCCCCTGCTGACTTCATTATCCCTTGACCTGACCGTTGACCTTGACATGGTGCTGCTCATATTGGTGGAGCCGCATCTCCAAAGAGCGCACAGAATTACGCACGAGCCCATACAAGGGCCACGATGTCTTTGTCCAAACTGGACTGATGAAAACTGTAAATCAAACGATTAAAACCATCACAAAAGTACAGGTCATTTATTTGCAGCCATAAAACAGGACTGCAAAAGTGCTTCTTGTGACAAAAGGCGTGCGTAAAAAGTGCTTTAAAGCAAATCCATCGGGTACAGAAAGATAAACAGAGAGGACAGTGAAGGAGCAGGGTGTGAGTACGATTATCTGTTCACCATATTCACACAAGTCAAAAAACAAAACCAGTGCGTGCAAATACGTCACACACGCCCCACCTCTCCTCTCTCTGACTCTCTCTCTCTCCCAAATGCCTCCCTTCCAGCGCACACAGACTTTCCATTTCATACACACCCCTCCCCCTGACATCACAGGAGGCAGAGGCGCTCCTTCGCCCCGGTCCAAACTCCACTTACAAAGCCCTGCATTTTATCTGTCAGTGAAGAGACCTGCATGGACAAACCCGGGACTAATACCCATGTTTTCTCGCGATTTATGGCGATGAGGGATTCCAGAGGCTTAACGCACCTCCAGTTACCAAAGAAGGGGCTTTCAAGCTCAATTATTTGTTAGAAAAATAGTGGAAAGGGTGAAGAGGAGTGCATGTTACTCGGCGGGCTTCATTTCCTCGATGCTGCAGAGCAGGAGCTGGATGACATGATGCTGCAGAGTCCGCTCACCTCCACGCCGTTTTCTGTCAAGGATATCCTCAAGCTGGAGCAGCAGCAGCAGCAGTCCGGGTCCCTGGAGCTGACGCACCGGGTCCACAGCCAGCAGCACTTGGCCCCCTCTCCTCCCCAGCAGCAGCAGCAGCATTTCCAAACGCCGCCGTCCTGCATGCTCGCCGGGGCCCGGGACAGCCCTTCCTTCTCGGACGGAGAAGACAACTTGGCTTACCTCAGCGCGCTGGCGGTGCGGGAGGAGGACCGCGGGGAGACCAGCCTGTCCCCGGACATGTACGTCCATCCCGGTCTGCAGGGAGCCAAGCTGGAGGCCGCCGAGCTGGAGGAGCAGGAGAGCAGTGAGTTCAAACACAAGCTGCTGTACTGTAAAGACCAGACAAAAGGCAACAAAGGACACGTGTAACCATATTTATCACAGCAAAACTAAAAATAGCGTTTTAAAGAGGAACTCGCTGAGATGTACCAAATCAGTTACAAAGCAGCTGTTTATGTTCAGCATCAAATGTTTCCTTTTAACAACAGCTGCTAAAAGATTTGCATACTGAACCACAAAAATAACTAATAATGTAAACTGAACAAAACTGCTGCCAGGCAACACTGCAGAAATTTTACGCACTTTGTAATTTAGTTTTGTAAAATAAAAATACAAATCTAATCAGCTGTAATGGTTTCATAGCAGTTTAATAGGTCACGACTAACGGGTTAAAGCTTCAAACACAATGTGAGGCAACTGGAAAAAGAAAATGTGTTTTTTGTGTCATTTAAAAAAAAATCCTGCTGCTCCATGTTTATCTGATCACTTGTGTGACCTTAAAGATGCGACCCCATTAAATATATAAGTTGTGCAAAATGCCAAATAAAATAAGAGTCTGGTTTGATAAAATAGGCCGACTTTCCCAGATTTCTTTTCAATCTCCGCAGAGCACTTTGTGTCCGGGGAGGCCTGTCCTCCAGCCGCCACACATTATCCCCATAAAGAGCTATCAAATGGTGGAAGCCAGTATCGGAGGCCTGAGACGAATCCAGTAAAGTCTGGAGATGTCAAACACTTTCTAGTGGTTCAGCTGCGTGCCTGTTATTCGGAGTCTGTTATGATGTGTGGACCATAAACCGACAATTAGTTTAAAGAGGCTTGTAAAAGAAATGACACCGACAAGTAGCGCTAATAAACATAGTCACAGCCAGAGACAGCGACCTCGGCTCCTCCAGGATACGTATGATCACTCTTTAGAGACCAACGGTTAGAAGAATTAGGTTTAGAACTGTTTGTGCTCTTTTAAGTCCAGGGAGTCCCAAAATAAAACAATTTGCCCCAGACTATATTTGGTCAAGTCTGCGTTTCGAGTAAAGGATATTTTATTTCCTCCTCTCATTTTTAAGTCCTAATATCGGCCCATCTTGTTGTTTTATATTTGAGCGTCTATTTGTGCAGCCTGGATAAAAGCTTTTGCAAGTTTACTGGAAATTTTAAAGAGGACAGTGAAAATGTTCCATGTTTGCCTCGACAGTGACAGATTTTTTTGGATCTGACAGCTCTGATTACACTTTAGTGTTGCATTTATTCAAAACAGTATCAGTGTGGACTGAAATAACTGGCACAGCATTCCTTTTACGCACGATAGCAGAAAACATGGTGGTAAGAGAGATTAACAATTCTTATGTAACTTTCCCGACCTGCTCAGAGAACTGCGGGCTGTTATCCAGGGAGGAGGCAACAGAGGGCGGGCAGGGCGACTCAGAGAGGCCGGTGCAGAAGCAGAGAAGCCGGCGGAGACCCAGGGTGCTCTTCTCCCAGGCGCAGGTCTTCGAGCTGGAGCGGCGCTTCAAGCAGCAGCGCTACCTGTCCGCCCCAGAGCGAGAGCACCTGGCGACCACCCTCAAACTCACATCGAACCAGGTGAAGATCTGGTTCCAGAACCGCCGCTATAAGTGCAAAAGGCAGCGGCAGGACAAGTCTCTGGAAGCGGCGGGGCAACACCATCCTCCGCCGCCGCGGCGCGTCGCCGTGCCGGTGCTGGTTCGGGATGGGAAGCCGTGTTTGGGCGGTGCGCAAAGTTACGCCACTGCTGCTCCGTACGGATCCAACCCGTACAGTTATAACGGATATCCGACCTACACATACAACAGCCCTGCTTATAACACTAACTACAGCTGCACGTACACCAGCATCCCTGCCCTTCCTCCGTCCAGCACCCCGAACGCTTTCATGAACATGAACTTGGGAAACGTGAGCGGCCTCGGCGGCTCTCCACAGGCCCAAACACATCAAGGGACAGCGGTCACGTCCTGTCAGGGCTCCCTGCAGGGCATCCGGGCCTGGTAGCCTCACCAGAACAGAACTAGTGTCCATTTTCATGGAGCTCTTTCTTTTACTTTTGGTCAACCCACAACCTTTTTAGACGTGTGTATTAACTTGGTCAGAATGTCTCAGAAACAGTATTGTTATGTAATGAATGTGCGTTTGGATTCACCTGTCCGGCTACTTCAAGAATTATAAACAAAATGAGTGTGCGTACCGGCTGGCTGTCACACAGTGGCATCTAAACAGCAGCTTGGGTGATTTTTCTGTGGTCCAATAATCGACGGTGCTGTAATTTGGCACCTGCAGGACTTAAGATGCAAAATTACGTACAAGTTTGCGCATTTCTTGTTATCTGGACTCGAAAAGACAATTGGGGTTTTAAATGTTTTTAACGTGGTATATTTTAGGCTATGGAAAGACTGAATTGCATTAACGTGTTTTTGGTTCAACAGAGAATTGTTTTAGTCTATTTCACATCTATTCAAATAAACCCAAGAGATTAAACAAGGTGCGTTTTGATTCTGTATTCGGACTAAACTATGGTATGGCAAACTTTCAGTGTGGTGCTGGGAAAAAAATGAAAATTTGAACACCAAAATATATCACCGTTACAGAACTGAAACTGTATGTTCCACGAAGTAACGCCAATAAATACTAATAGTCTATATATTTTTACTTAATTGACTTACTTCACTGTGGGATCACTGCGAATCAGATGCATGGTGGCAAATTTTGCTCATAATCATATTAAGGGGAAAGCTGCTGGAGGAGGCCAGGCCACAGGAACCCTTTGTCCCTGTGCCAGGCGACGTGAAAGGAGGAAGTTATTCTCCATTTGAGGTCCTTTAAAGGACGCGATTAAGCACCTAAAATACCCCCGAAGAGCGAGTTGCAGCCGGGCTATGGAGGGGGAATAATGGCTCTTATTGGATTGTCGGACAAAAGGTGTGTGGTAGGCAGAGCCGGGCACTCAGCAAAGACAAAAGCGCACAGGGGCCGTGAGATTGACGTCCTAATATTCCCATTTGAGCGACAGGCAGCGGGTTATTCTGCGCAGAGAAGGGGACACGGAGGAAAAATGTGGTCACTTTTGTTCCCCTTCAGGAGGCTTTTTTTGTTCGTGGAGAAAGGCTCTCCAAGATCCCCAGCCGCGAGGCTTCGGGGGCAGCCGGGCTCGAGGTGATGGCAGCGGGGAAGCGTTTGTGTGAAAGAAGGGGGTATTATTGCTACAAGTTTCACCATTTATCCCGATGAGGAAAATGGACGGGAGAATTTTAAGGGGGAGCCCGATGAGGAGGAGGGAACGAGGTTCGTGTCCTGTAGTCTATTATTTCGGTGTAAGGGTGTTATTTCAGCCCAGGCCGATGTTATTCTCCCAGGTAACAGACTAATCCCGGACGGAAAAAAGGCCAAAATGATCATATGATGGATATTTAGGAAGGATATTTACAACGTCACAGAAAAAAAAACTCTACCAGCCCAGTGATTTCACAGGACCTATGTGCCAAAGAGCTTTATTACGCACCCGTGTTGAAAGCCCTGACAGAAATAGTGTATAATTTTTCTGGTTACAGATTCAGTGGTTAGAAGTGCGCAAAAGGTCTTCTAAGACCGCTCAAGTTGTTCATAAAGGATCCCAAGTCAATTGCAATTTAAGAGTTTAGTACGAAAAGTAGTAAAGTACTAAAGGTACTTGATTGATTGATTCATCATTTAGAAAATATTCCATTTTGAATAATTAATTCAACAATATATACACCACTTTAGAATTTTCTGCTTTTGTCTGATTTAAATAACGGTGAAATGAATATTAGTGGGTTTTTTATCCGACAGAAATGCGCAAAAATGAAGATGCCAGCGCGGGTTTCTTGATGCATTTTATTATTTCTTGAGATTTTAGATGCAAATTCAGTAACTCATTATTTCCAAACAGCATTGACCAACATAGGGATTATTATTTTAGTTAAATAAAGCGAGATAGTTGAGTGAGAACAGTTCCTTTCAATTGAAGGTAATTCAGTTAATTAGCCATTACGCACAAATGAACGCTAAAAACACGCATTGGGGTCAATTTCCGACTAAAACTAACCTCAAGATGTTTTATCGACTATGGGACAAAAACTGTCCACCTATTTGCTAAAAATAATTCTCGAGAAGATAAATTATCATGGGAGTAGTGTGAAAATGAGAGAGGGAAAGCATCAATTGCTGTTTTTCTATGTGCGTAATTGTTCCTCCGGCCTGAGAACAGTTGTTTCCCAAACCCATTCTTGTATAATTACACCCACACACTCATGTCCTAATGTGAGACAGCAGTAAGACCAAGAACAAACAGCAGGAGCCACATTTACCAGGACATCTCCCACCGAAAGCTCCAGACCTCGTTTGTATTCGCTCAGGCGGGTTCCCGAGTACAAGTGGAGCAGAGGATGAATGCGTTCAGTCGTTCGCCAGAATTTTTTTTTGAAAGAACATCGTGTAATATTTAAAAAAAACAAAAAACAAACAAAAAAAAGCTAGTTCATAATATTTCTCCTTGACCATCCTCTCTATTAGTAATTAACTTCCAAGTTGTCTCTTTAATTCAATCTGCAAAACCGGCCTAAGTAAAAGCTGATTTATTAGGAGCAGACAGACCTAATGTCCGTATAAATGTCGCTGTTATCGGCGGTGATCGGTTCGCCTCTCCGGCTCCTTTCCTTCCAGACTGTCAGTCTCTGAGTTCAGATTGAGATCTGTCCGTCTGACCTGTTAACCAGCTCATCTGCTGTTTGGGACAAAACAACGCCAAAGTCTAGCAGCGCTCTCTAAGGCCTTCTCCTTACTAATGGGGATTAATTGGGAGGTAAACACCGAAAGCTGATAAGCTGTGCGCCCTGAAGTGCTGCCGGGCCGCAGGACACAGACTGATGGAGGCAAATAAAGACGAGACAGAGAGGCGTCTGGCAGGTAAACACCACAACCTGCTGGGTTACTGAACATGCAACAACAAAGCTAACAATAATAATAATAATAATAATAACAATAATAATAATAATAATGACGTGTTTAATATGTGTTTGGACTTTTTTTGTTTTGGGAAATACACTGTAGAAAATGCAACAACATCTTGGTAAGCGGCAATTTGAAGGCAGCATTCTAATGCTGTGTGGGACTTCAATGATGGATAAAAGTTCACTTTATTGCACTAAAATCTTTTTTGCGTGCCATAATAATAACAATAAAATCCAAGGAATCTCATAAATATTATAAGTCCTTTTGCACAATTAAATAAGTAAAACAATAGGATCTAAAAAGACGCCTAAATACTCCCAGGAAAAGCTGAATATATGATTTTCAGGCAGCTTTAGTGAGTACTTCTCTTGCAGGGCTGTTGTACTAGTTTGCATAAAAATTCTGGGGTGTTCCTATTATTTTGTCCATGCCCTGAATTTTGCTTCCATCAGAAATATCAAAATATGTAAACTTTTGGCCCTTTCATCTGTTTTTTTTTTTGCTTGTTTTTTCACAAGTACACCTATGTAACTTCTACTACTGTTAATTACAACTGGTTTTAAGTGCTGTTTGTACTAAGGTTGATTTCCACCATTATCATAACTAATAACCAGTGGTCTTTCTTTAAGTTAAATAAGTAACACCACACTTAAGGAGTGCTCCAGTTAAGTAAAAGTCATGTATTCTAAACTTTACTTCAACCTTCAGTATATTATCAGCCAAACATCAGAAGTATCTTAAATAAATATCTTCAGTAGTAAATGTCTTCATTATACAGCCCTGTCACAGTTGCATTGCTACATATCATGCTCTTGAATTATTATTAATGGTGCTCACACATGTGAGCAGTCTTTCTCTGTTAATGGTGTCTATTTCCCTGCATTCTGCAATATTTATGTTTTATAAGAAGGTTAAAAGGTTTGCCTCTAAAACTGTAATCTACAAAGTAACTCTAAAACTAAAATGGAAATGTTCAAGGGAAGTATTTGTATCTCAAAACTGTACAGTACTGAAGTAAAAGCAGTTACATTCCATCACTGCTAATAATATATAGTGTATTATTACACAGCTACTGGGAACTATTGTTTCTGCTGCCAGGGCTATTTCTGCAGTACCGCCATGACAACAACAACAGGAACGGTGGTAGCTGACAGTAGAATAGGATGCCTACAAGCCGTTCACCTTTACACACTCACACATACACACTTGCGTCACATATTGTATTATTTGCTCCATCTGTTGGCTTGCTGATTTGTTTACTTTGCAGCAAAGCAGTTAACTGCAGCTGCTGTCTGACTGTGTCTGATCAAGCACCCAGCAGTCATCACTCTGTGTGCAGCACACTGTATGTGTGTGTGTGTGTGTGCGTGTGTGTGTGTGTGTGTGTGTGTGTGTGTGTGTGTGTGTGTGTGTGTGTGTGTGTGTGTGTGTGTGTGTGTGTGTTTGACTTATTGAATCTCTTTTCTATTGACTTTCCACAGAGATGCCAGCAGATTTTCTGTTTGGAAAACTATAAAAGTGGTTGCACCGTGTCCAGGATCAGAGTTTGGAACACAAACCACACTGATGTGTGTGTACACAACTTGATTTAATCGCTTAATCTAACCTCTGCTGACACAGGTTCTGGCACATGTTTGTCATTATTTCATAATATTTTTTTGCATAAAATACTTTACCTACAATAAAGTAGTTACAGCTGGGGTTTACAGTGCATCATTTGTACCAACATCAGCCCACCACTCTTCACACTCCCTGAGGGTAGATCCAGCCATGCTGAGACTCTGTGGGAGTAGATATGTACATACATTATAGCCAGTACAGGGACTCATTAACCAAATGGTGTATTATTATTATTATTATTACTACTTTGAATCCATGCCCCGAGGAGCAAATATAAACCAGAACAATCAAACAGGGCTGTTTCATCATGAAAGACTACAGGGAGTTTCCAGAACCTCGAGGAAAATGAGTTGAAGTCAATCTCAGTGAGTGTTGTTATTAATCTCTGCTGAGTTCTGGAAAGCCACAACAAGCACAACATTCAACAAAATGATCATTTCCACTATCGTATCTCTCCATCCTGTTAGGCCTTAGTTCTTTCCCAGAGTGTGTGAAATGATAGTTCATATATTTGTGTGACATTGTCGTGACTTTGCCCTAAAAATACAGACATAAAATAACAAAAAATCACATTTTCTTCTAAAGTTGTGTTTTTTTAGGTCAAAAATGCCCCAAATTATTTTGTGCTAGCAAGTTTCATACTCTTGGGAGCAAAAAATAAAACAAAACATTACAACCCAACACCAGCTGAGTGTGATCCAAATGGACCTATTAAAGAGCCATAAATCATTATAATGCTGGGTCTAATTAGACATTTCTATCTCACATATTTAGCTATTTGTGTAATTAAACTTTGAAGTTACCACATCACACTTTTTGTTTACTCAAGAAAAATACCTGTTGGTTAAATTATATGAAAGTATATGAAAACATTCCATAAAACATTTCCTCTGAGCTCATGGCTGTCTCTGAGCAGTTATCAGTTTGGAGAGTGTTTCTTGGCTCGCTCTCTGTTCCTGTCACAACACCCACATGTTGCTGCAGAAGGTGCTGTAGACGCCGCTGCTTCCACTCTCACGACTCTCACCATTGGTCATCAAGGAGCAACACTCCTCCCATCAGTGGATGATCAACGAGGCACTCAGGCTGCAGATCTGAGTCCTGACAGGCCCAGACAGGCTGCGTTCACACTCGGAGACACTTGAGCTTATAGCAGAGAGCCATCCGAACGTACAGCAGAGTAATGTATGCTGCAGTGTTATCGGTGCTACTGCTGATGCAACAACTAGCAGTTCCCACTACAGTTACCCCTACTATGGATCCTACTTCCATGATGACTGCATTCACCTCTAAAGCAGATGCTGCAGCTGAAACCCGCTGCTATCTCCACTGCTATTCATGGGCAGCTCAAAGTGCTAGGGGGGCTCTGGGGCAAAAATGAACTGCTAGCCCCCTTTGAACATTTTGTTTCCTATATGGAATAAAGTCTGGATGCAGATTTTCTGTCTGGTAATTTAAATGAACAGAACTGATTCAGGAATATGTAACATCCCACAACTGACTGAACAGTCTTCCTGTCCTTTAAGATAAAGTGATCATGCAGGATCTTCTTAAAAAAGGGGTTCAGCCTGAAATTACAGGTGTGCTATCAGGGGCTTGTTACCTCAGGTACTAATGACACGTGAAATATGATCCAGGAAGTCCATTTTGAAGGTGTATCAGATCCTAACACCCCACAGCAGATTATAAATGGGATTTGATACCTTTGGTAAGCTACCACAGTTGGAGTTATTTTGTGTTCTGTTGCTACAGTCACAAAAATAAAGGTGTTAACCGGCTTCCCCATGATGCCATAGAAGAACCATATTAATTTCCACAAAGAACGAGCAAGAGGTGCTTTAAAGAACCCCCAAAGGTGCCTCAAAGAGTCACCAGAAACGGTTCCTTTGTGCATCACAAATGGCTCCTCTAAAGGGTTATTCAATGAACCACTTTCACAGCAGTTCTTTGCAGATTCACCTGGTTCTGTTTTAATAACAGGGCTTGGTATTGGTATTCGTTCAAGCAATTTTTAAGAAGAAAAGTTCAATGCAAGAATTTGTTGCATATCTGAACAACAACTCTCAGTCTTTTCTGATGTTTTAAAGACTAAATAATTAATCGATAATGGCAATAATCATTAGTCATAGCCTTAATTTTATGCTGTTACCTGCCATCAAACCAAATAGCCTAAATAAAAATGAAGAACCTCTAGTACATGAAAGCACCACATACAGTACATGAAGAAGCATTGCCTGAATAAAGAGGTTTTTCAATTAGTAATGATACTTTGAAGAACCAGAGAGCCTTCTGAAGAACCATTTAAGAACTACTCCATTTAAGAGTATTATGATTGTGAGGTAAAAAATCAGTCAAGGCATTTTGTAGAAACACGGTGCACTCTGGCAAAAGTTGAGCTGGGTTGATTTTTGTCCCTGCATTTTATTTTTGAGAGTCTTCTGCTGCATAAATTCAATTTCAATTTTATTTATATAGTGCAAATTTACAACCTATATCGTCTGACAGTGCTTTACATAGTAAGGTACAGACCTTACAAATCATACACGGAAAAGAAAACAGAAAACACAACAATCCAAAGTTGCTTTTGGATTCCGTAGGAAAAAAGCCCTAGGATAGGGCGGGGGAAAAAACCTCCAGGGTCTGACAGGCTCAGGGAAGGCAGCCATCTGCCTCGACCGGTTGGGGTGGGGATGGCAGGATAGGAGGTGGTGAGGCAGATGTAACTCCAGATACAGAGACATCCACGGAGAGAACAAGCACAGGACACAGGGGGAAACACAGGCCATACCGCCTTGTGGATGACCGAGCCCGTCAGATGTCGGAAGCTAAGTGGGGTTGGGCCTGGTCAGTACCTGGATGGGAGACCGTGAGGTAACACCAAGAAGCCTGGTTGAATGCAGTGTGAGACAGAGTGGTTGGGGGTCAATGGCGCAGACTGGCAGCCTCGCCTCCATCAGTCTACCCCAGGGCAGCTGTGGCTACATATGTAGCTTACCATCAGTGAGTATGGAGTGAATGAATAATGCAATGTAAAGCGTGTTTGAGTGCCTAGAAGAGCACTATATAAAACCAATGCATTATTATTATTATTATCAGTGATATGTAATGGTGCTATATAATAGTATCCATCGCCTGAGTGGTTCCATTCAACACAATCTTTTCATCCAGGGCTGTGACATTTTACAGCTAAGTTAATTTCAGTGTGATTGCTGCAATCAGTCGATTCACTTGGAGCAGTGAAGTAATTCTGAGCACATTTTTTGTTCAGCTTAGGTGAACTTTAATGTGAACTTTAACTTTATGTTTTTAAACAAGGGCAGTGGGTCTCGACAGGACTGACTGAGGATACGGACAAAGTGATTACAGCTTATCAACTGTGTTGCACTATTTATTTGTATTTAGCCTCATCTTTATAAATGGCTCCACCAGAGAGAAATCATTTTCAGACAGCTGTGAGCAGTCGTCCTCCATTTTGGACCATGTGGCTCACCGTTCCATCAAAGGTCAACACTGTCAAGCTGTGCATAAGCTTGCCACAGTGAGACGACTCTGCACATCATTTGTGCAGATTTATTGGGCCCACACCAGTGAATCTACTGGAATTTACTGATGTTGCAGCAAAACTAAATCAGTGAGCCTGAAGGGAACACAGACGATGAACTTTGTAAGCCTCATGAGGTAGAGCTGATCTGGACAAGCAGAATCCTAAAATGGCAAATCATGTTTCTGCTTTTACTGCAATCATTTGTTTTCAGAAGTGTAATGAGTATTAGAGCCTCACAGATCTGATGTGAAGAGCCTGTTGCTGCTTCTTACACCTGGTACATAAACATGGGACTATAAGAAATGATCAAAAATAAAGATACTATTGTTGCTAAATATATAGAGGAGTAGAGACAGCTGTTTCAAATACATATCTGTTGAAAGCTAAATATCAGTGGAGAGTCTTCTGTACTCATCTCTATGATCCCAGCCTGTGGGAGTTTGGCTCTAAAATGAGATATTCACCAATTTAAAAGTTGACACCTACAAGCTTTTCTGTATAAGTGCTCTTTAGAGACTGCACTGTGTCTTCTCAGTCAGCTCATGTGCATGTAATGCTTACTGACGTCAGCATAATAGATTTTGCAATGGATGTGGATGTTTGGAAATGTCTTTTTAACTGGTTTCCCGTGTCCTGCGGTGGGGGGGAGACGGGGAGGAAGGCCAGCCAAGAGAACGGCTTTGGCTCGTCCATCAGCCCGAGATATCTAAATATTTATCCTGTGATCCACATTTATCCATTCGCTGCTGCAGCTTTCTGGGTCTAAAACGTTATGTTTCTGGGAAGATACACGAGTATACGGTGTTTATCCAATGCTACCCACAGAGATTTATCCTAAACTGACAGGATTTGCAATAACATACATAAATTGTGCTCCGTGTGTGTGTGTCTCACTGAAAATCATTAGAGTCATTAATTTGAGGCCTGCAGCAGCTGGGAAAATCTGGGCAGGAGAAGTGAATGAGTAACGCTTGCATCAGCAGTTGATATCCAGGTGCTCTTGAGCAAGGCACTTAACTCAGAGCTGATATATGTGATCAGCTAACTGCACAGGATCACTGCTGCTTTGGAAAAGTACAGCATGAAAAAGTAGCACGTCGGCGAATTTTACTCGGACGTATATCAGTTTGAACTGGTTATGAGTGAAATGAACAGGCGCACTAAACACAGAGGCTCCTGAAAGGGGTGAGTGTTAAGTGTTACTTTTAAGTGGAAGAAATTAGGCGTACATCCACGGACAGGGTGGGGCACGAAAAACCAACCCCAGGCACTCAAGTAGGCAGTTAAGAAAACAAAGCCTTTAGTAAACACAGACCAATACATACACATGGACTGTTTAAGGTTTGCATGCATGCTTGTTTTAAACCAGTGAACTGCTGTGTTCATTCATAGTTACAACACCATCCACTTCTTTTTATAGAACTTTAAAGTCATACCCTCTGACTGGTTGTAGGTGTATACATGGGTTTTGTTTTTTTACAGGTAACATGTACATTTTGAATGTTAGAATGCATTGGTAAGATCGATGATTTCTGCAATAAGCCATACAGTATCCTTTACCTCATTTACTGTACTTTTTGGTGCAGTTAGTAGAAAGTTACCTGCAGAAGTCATCACAGTATTTTGACTGTATGCTACGTATTTGTAGGCCATTTATGAACCAAAGGAAAAACCCCAGACACTACAGTACGGAGGCCGGTCCAGCCATGAATATGTCAACAAATATTAAATTAATTCGGTGAAATTTTGAAAATGTATTCTTGGACGCAAGACAATGAATCCTAATGACCCTAGAGATCAGCTGGTTCCTCCTGTAGCAACAGCATGAGGCGGACATTTTTAGGTTTTCAGTGAAATGTATCAGCAACTGTTGGATGAGTTGCCATGAAATTCATTCATTTTCACTAGCAGAAGAGTTTTAACAACTCTGAACTTTTCTACTCATGTGATCCTAAACATTTAATCGGTCCAGTGCTTGGTTTACAGCACAGTACTCATCAGTCCCGGCTGTGCTTTGTTGCAGTGCTAATTAACATTGTTAACATGCTGGAAAGATGAAGTGAGAAGTTATTACTCTAAACAGTATCTGCCAAACAAACCAATGAAAGCAATGCCATTTTGATCATGGTAGCATACTGATGTTAGCATTTAGCTCAAAGCACACCTGTACCTAAAAAGCTTTTTCCTGATGGTGTTGCTGGCGTAAAGATTAAATTTAAAGGTAATATACATCAGATGGAAAACAGCTCATCAGAATCATGTATTGGGATTTGTCCTCTGGCGATCATGAATCTTTGTCGTGCAAGAAAATAAATATTTTTCTAAGCAGTGTTGGAATCAATGAGCCACAGACTGATGATGTGTGTGTGGATTACAGTCCATGCAAGTATGTGAGCACCTAAAGCAATACAGTTCCCAGTGGGTGAAACTGATGAACATGCACAGGGAACTCTTAAGCACTGGTGGAGGTGATCAGTCTCAGTCCTCAAGGAAGCTACACAGGCTAGTTAAAGCTTGTCAGAGCAAACAAACCAGTGGTAAATGATGGTGGTTCTGGGGAGAAACATGTAGCCCTGAAGAAAAAAGAAAGCACAACAGGTGATGTCTTAATGAAGAGTTCATGATGTTTAGCTTAAGCTTCATTATTATTATTATTATGGAGCAAATAGTGACAGGCCTAAAACATGTTGAGTGTATCTCAGTGATAGAAAATGCAACAAATTCAATAAAAAGTAGTTTTTAATTTTAGGTAGATGCTTCATCACAGCATGAGGATGAACATTTATCATCCTCAGCAGGCTTCAATGGAGTGTCCTCCAGCTGTAAAACATGGCACTTCATAAAGCAGCGGGCACGTGGGGTCCATGATGCTGCGACATGCCACATTTCCAACTGAACTATGATTAATGCTTTTTATCCTCATCTTTACTGTTACATGAAGTGTGGCATCATGTGTATTTGTGTGACCTGCAGGTGAAGCGTCACTGATGGAGAGATTAGGAAACTCATCCCACATTTAAACACCAGCGACACCCCATTTATCAAACAGGGCAGAGGAGGAGTCTGCTGGTCCAAATCTCTCCTTCTTCTCTCTTCTCCTGCTAAATAGACACTAATAAATCCTCTGCGTGATTGTTTGAGGGATTTGCAGAATGTGAGCTGGGTCTCAGTCACCTCATTTGTCTTTGTTTTTCACACAAACACACACACACACACACGCCTGATGTTGACCTTGGCTCTGACCAGGCCTGCCGCCGGGTGCCCTGAAGACGAGGGCGTGACCTCACTTGCCAAGACCTTCCTGTCCGACTAAATGGATCCCCTTACATTTCAGAGCAACGGTGCTGGAGGAGAACAACAGAGGGAGGAAAGGGATGGCAGGGGGGTAAAGTGAGATGAGAGACATGAAAAGACAACATTTTAGCTTGTAGGCCGCGGGGAATGACAACAAACATGGGGCCTCGAGTGAAACAGGATCCGCTGCAGAAGGAAGGTGGAGGTGGTGCTTTTTCTAAGTCTGAGGAGTCCCGACTGTCATCTTTTAACCAGGCGCCATGGGCCTCGGTCTGTACCGACACCCGCAGCAGAAAGGTTTATCATGGAAGGTGGGATAATTTTTTTTTTTTTTAATAAAGTTTTTGTTGGTCCTGTTACTGCCAATTAATTGTTCTGCAACATTTTGGTAGTTCTTGATGACAAAATTAGCACTCATCAAGGTCATGAAATTTACTATGCCAAAATCAGATAAGAACATATTTTATACTACAATAAAAAAATTACATTTTACCTGCATCATCTGAGGTTTCCATCAAAGGCATTTCCCCACAAAAAACACTACACTGACACTACTTACAAAATAAAACTAAACTAAGATAATTTTGTTATAGTTTGTAAGTAGTGTCATTAAGCAAGTACTTTCTGTTCATCTGCCTTTTATACACACACACACATATATATATATTTGTATACACACACACACACACACACAGCCATCTAGGTTCATCGTTGTCTACACCTGGTTTTAAAATCCATCTATAGCAGTGGAATAGTCGGACAGCATTAAATATAAGCTGCATTGTAATATGATCACTCTATACCACCTGCTTTGGTGTTCTGGGACGCATTTAACCACATATCTTTTGTAGAGTAAACAATATGCAGTCCTGATGCATCCCGACAAGGATGTAACAGGAAAATGCATCACCAGTGCAGGAGGTGGTGGCTGCCTGTCCTTTGTCCTGCCAAACTCAACACTTGTAATCGCACATACATGTATATTAGTGCTTGAAACATTTGCTTTCTTAGCGAGCTCATGCAAAACAAATCTGGTGCTTGTTTGGTCAAAGACTGCTGTGATAAGTGTACATGGGGCCCTTTGTTCTTCTAGTGAAAGTGACAGAAGCAGTAACAAAACCTGGACAGTGGTCAGTCGGACACCGTGGAGATGCGTGATAGAAACACGTGTGAATGTCGATGTGTCTCAGGTGTCCACTTGTGTTCAGATCACCTAAAAGCACAATTTAAACCAAGTGCACCACAGGGTTTCAACTGCAAACTGTCTGCAAAAGGGAATGCAATACTCTGACCGAATTCTGCAAATATACAGCTTAACTGTTCATAGTCATTTTTCTGTTCTTACAATGGAGTTTTATTTTTTTTGATGGACCGTTCCATATTACCAATGTCTGTAAACTCACATCTGTCCAACAGCTGTCACAATTTGGTTTAGTTCACAGACTTCAATAATATAGAACACTCTGCCATCTCATATTTTAAACCTAGCACCTGCACAAATTAAATAAAGCCTTGAAGTTTTTTGCTTTGCAATGATATCCTTCAGGATATCTACCAATTACCCAGTAAAATTCATTTCATTGTGTTTTAATGGATATGCTGCATGTTTGTAATCTCATCTTTTTGTTTTGTCTCTCTTTCAAATTCCTTGTTTTTTCCTATTGTCAAACTGAACGCAACAGAAAGCCCAAATTCAAAAGCCCATCATGTCATCTTCCACAGTGCCCTGCTTTGGAGCAACTCTTAAAATGACTCCGTTCGGTGCGTAAACACCAATAGAAATTAGGTGTTCATGGGTGGGAAGCCAGACAGGGATCGTATCTCTGCTGCTAAATTCACATTGGAGTGTCTGGGACATTCTGCACGCTCAATATCTGTAGAACTGCTTGATATTTTAGTAATTTGAATCAATTTGAAATGAATGATGAGGGCTCAGAAAAAAATAACCAGGAATCACAAGGCAGTTATTCATCAACCTGCTGGAGGCACAAATGTTACTTCAATTATTCCAAATTAAGAGTTACACCCACTGAACTGGAGTCTGTTAAAATAACAGCTGTCTAGTGGCTGAGGTCTCACAAATGAAAACACTTGTGCCTTGGAAAAATCTGCACTGTCTTATCAAGTACTTGGTGCATGTTTTTGTTGCATCACACTAAAAGAAAAGAGGGTGAAGAAAAGTAAGACAAGTAGACAAATTCATAGTCTCTCAGCGCTTGGAGAGCCAGCACCAAGAGAAGACCCTGCTTCTGCGAGGAGCTGCCTTAGCGAGTTTATTTACAATTCACAAAACACAGGTGTCGCTTTCAAACAGTGTTCAAGCATTTCACATTAGTGTTGTCGTCTGACAAACCACCAGTCCCTCTCCTGTTCTCTCTCTATTGCTCTCAGTCTTTGGTTTCCCAATTTTGAAACTTGGCTTCACACGAGGAACACTCCTACAATCATTCCTAAATACTCTTTACCCATCTATCCCCCCCCCCCACAATGTATGGTCTGTTTGACTTTAAAATAATCCAGGTTTTCCTTTTTGCTACCTTCCAGATAAGGAATTTGTGCGTTACAAAAACTTGCATTTTTACAGCACAGTCTTGATAAAACTTGTATTATATCATATTTGTATCGCTCAACATACAAGCCTCAAAACTTAGCTGGTTAGAGATTTTGCCTATATTATATTTGCCCAGATTTATATAGAATATGTACACTTTCTTTATGTTTTATGGCTTCAAAACACAATGTTACATCTCACTGAGGATCTCTGTGGTAACTGTGCGCTGGGTGTATGGCGGCTAACTGTAGGCAAGTTTAGAAGTAGACACATCACTCTCTGGTGACGTTGCATTTTCAACGTTCATTTTCTCTTAAATATAATAAAGTAGCTTTCAAGTGCCAGAATGCTGTGCGATTTTTTAAAAAAGAAAACCAGAAAAATAAATAAAAGGTGACTTTTTCCCCCCCCAAAACTTTGAATATGCACTGCACTAGCTTCTCAGTTTATGAGCAGCTTTAGTATCACCATTTCCAGTTTACTGAATTATGTTAATCAGTTCAATATGTTGTTGCACGGTATTTCAGAGTGTAACATGCAACGACTTCCAATTGATGGATAGGTTTCTGGAAACAAAATTTAATTTAAAATCTTCCAGAATCGCTCTGCAACCTAATCAGAAGCCAATAAAATGTATGTGGAAAATGAACTCCTCTAGTGCACCATAAAACTCTCATGAAACTAATTAAGCAACAACCTCTTGTCATACTGTCCTTTAAAGAACTCTCTCACCAATCTTTATTTGACCCAAATCTTATGTAATTGATTTCATTATACTTCGTTTGAAGGACAACACAAGCAGTGAAAAGCACAGTGAAGCTGTGCTGAGATCAAGTCTGGTCAGAGGTGCTGCTGAGCTCTGTGAAACCGAGTTTCCACTCACACACATACACACACACTCATACCTGTTCCACTCAAGTGCTGAATACTTGAGCATTTTCAAGCGCCACACTAAATCTGACTCTCTAAAATTGAGAAAATACCTTACAGGCTGTGTGTCACCCATGTGACAGAGGGATCTGAGTAACTTCAGGGAGTTTCTTATTCCATTTAAAATAAACTTTCTTAAACTGTTTCTGTTCCTTGCTGAGTGGAGAATTACTGCACAGTAGCACAAGAACTCAAACTGATTTGACATTATAGATTCTGTGAGTTAACAAGGTGAAAAAAGGAATTTGCATTTGGGCTCACAACACTGTACTCTGTAATGATAACAAATTATTTTAAAGGGAAAGGGCTACAAAGCAGCAAATTATTATTTCAACAGAATGCTTCTGGAACCCCAAGACGGTTTTCCATATTTTAGTATAGTGGCTCAGTACAGTGCGCCCCCCTGTGGTCAGAAAGCCTTATGGCAGCATTAGTCTACAATGCAGTTCAAACACATGAAACTGTAACTATAAGGTTGAAGCGACTGAGCTTTTTCATTGTAGGACTTTTTTTTAAATAAATTTAGACAGTGTGCATAAATCTTCTACAGTCTCTGCAATAGATTAATTTGATGTGAATGAAAAAATCCTCCAACTAAAGCTCTGAGTCATAGTTTTATCTCTAACTTTTAATTCCAATGTGTGGGACTTAAAACTGAAATGTATAAATTCTTGACAACTGGGCAGACAGGAAGTAAGCCTTTCTTATTCAAAGGGTCAAATTCAACATTAATTTTTGCTAGCGTTAGCCTCCACAATTTTTTTCCTAGAAAACCGATGAGAGGAGTTTGCCAAGTAGAACACTATAATGAACAGTTGGAACCAGAACTTCCTGCCATTTCAAGACTTCTTCTTATGCATGTGGACTGATGCAAATTTTGTCAACCCTAATGAAAGGCCTGTCTCACTTCTATCTGTCCTCACCTGCAATGAACTAGATCAGATATCATTATAATTGATATCAGTAAACAAGATATAAGCTTACATTTTGCTCAGAGATTTAAGAGCTTTTTATTCCTTCAGATGTTCAGAAATCAATACCGATACCACTGATCAGTATGGCGCAATAAACCTTTGTTTTGCTGACACCCAATCCCGTTGCCAGGTGTTTATTTTTCTCCTTCCCGATCTCCACGCAGCCGTCTCTCATGCTGTCGCTTGGTGATGATGTATTTGAAGAACTCGTAGACGGACCAGCTGATGGCGGTGGAGGGCATCTGGTAGATGATGCGGGCTTGGACACCCTTAAAAAAGGCTGGCATGCCTCCCATCCTGTACACCGTCCGAAAAGCCTCACCCAGGCCAGAAATGTGTCGGCTGCCGGAGGCTGAGGCAGTGGCTGCTCCAACTGCTCCACCTGCCGTCGCTGCCTCTGCTTGGATCACATGAATAGCCTGAGCCTCCTGTGTGTTGAGGAGGGTCTTGCAGACATCGAGTGGAGTGGTGGCAGCAGCAGCCAGAGCTCCAGCGAGTGCGCCGGACACAACGTGAGAGGAAGGGTTGTACTGTCTGTGAGGGTTGAGGAGCTCCTGGAGATACTCGTAGGTCATGAAGTGGAGCGCTTGGAAGGGCACGTTCATTGTCAGCTGGGTGGTGTAGCTGCGGTAGAAAGCAGTGGGGCCCTCACGCCTCAGCAAAGAGCCCACACAGTCCAAGACACCGCGGTAAGGTGAGTTGAACATCTGCATACGCTGTTTCACAACTAAAAAGGAAAAGAGAAGGGGCACACCAATTCAATTAATCACACTCATTAAGACCTAATCAAACTTAGGTATGTAATAATGTTCTGAGACATTTGCACACAGTATCAATAACACTCCATTAACAGCATTTAAAATATTGCCTGTTCCAGTGTCCAATAGCTTCCCTCATTAAATGCAAACTACCATGAAAGCCTCTGTGGCTCATAACAATCAATTAAACCCCTTGATAATGAAGCCCCTTCGCCCTGTGGCCTCTCATCACCCTCGTCACACACTTCCCCTGGTGAAGACTGCAGCTGGCAGGGACCAGTGGTTACTCTTAATGAGATGGGCTTCACAGTCTAACAACACCCTGCATCCCCAAACACTTCAGCCTAAGAAATGCACTCTGGCAGCCTGGCGATACCGGGTGCAAACCAGCCGTAAGACCTTAATCACATGCGGTGCAACAGCTTTGCCCACTGGGTTTTACTTGCTTTTTTTATTTAACGTGTGTCAAGAAGGAGAAAAGATCATTCTTTTCTCATGTATTTTTATATTTAATTGTGTTTTTCCATCGCTGGGTTGTAAAATAGGCAAAGGTGGCTAAACTCAAATTAAACCATTCTTTCCCTTGGTCTATATCACCCAGCACTACATCTGTTCATTATCTATACCCACATGTGCACAGTGAAAAATCATGATCCATTTCAAAAAATAAAAGAGATCTTCAGGTAAATACGTATCTCAATTTAAGTGTGTCAATAATAGAGTAATTTAGTTGTTGGAGAAACATTTGAGTCTCTCCTGTAACACAAATGAGTCTGTAGCTCCACCAAGTGTCCTGATCAAAAAATGCACCACTCTGAATTTGTACCGACGTTGAAGAAGGTTTAGAGCTTCTATAAAAAGACCAACACTAACACTTTAATATACAGAATTCACAACCAGTGAGTGTGTGTGCACATCAGGTCAGCTGACATGAGCAAAGAAGAGGAAGGAGAGGAGGAGTTTTTACCTTCAGCTGGGTTCATGATGGCGTCGTGCAGCACTGTAGCCATGCAGCCTGCCACTCCTGCAGAACACAGAAGAGAAGAAGTTAAAGAAGGAGCCATGAGGAGGTCAAACTTCCTCCCTATTATGTTGTCACTTAACTGACAAACACTTCAGCGTGTGCCTTAAAGTGAGTCAAAAGATTTGCATCATTAGCTTCATTAGTCATTAGCAAATTTAGTTTCATTAAAAATATATTTAACTTCCTTATACTAAATTTTCTATTCTATTCAGTAGCTTTGAACAGAAAAATAAAAGTAAGTCCAGTAAAATCTGAGCAGCAGGAATAAAAAGTTAGATTTTCAGTAATATCTCTGCGTCTGTTGGGAGGTGCCTTACCATTTGCAAAGTGGCTGTTAGTGCCAGGATGAATGGCGTCACTGAGTGAGAACTTGATCTTCTCGTAGCAAGCGAAGTAGAGAGCATGTGCAGGTCCTGCCCCCACTGCCAACACATTCACACCTCTGATTGGTCGCCACACACCCTCGGTTCGTACAATCTGCCGCAGGGCGTCCATCACGTTCCTGTAGCGTGCACCGGGCTCGGGGTGTAGGCTCTGCATGCGAGTCTGGAGTAAGACAGGAATATAAAAACATAAATAATTCAAATGATGCCACATTACGTTTTAGGCCCCCTTTTTAAATAAACAATACTTAATATATTTAAGGTAAATTGAACAACTGTAATTCTGCACAACTGCAGATCTTAATAGAAAAGTTGTCAGAAAGCACACATAAAAAGAAAAAGCCCAACAGCAAGTCCTGACTGAAGTGTGGGATTCCCATCCTAGCACAAATATAACCCATATTACAGTAAACTATTAGACAATATTAGTTTAAATGACCAAGACATATGCAGCATATTTTACAAGTCTGTTTCCAAATTTCATGTAATGTGCATGTTTGTGCTCCTACAGTGTCTTTATTATATTTTGACAACTTGGTGACCAGAACTTCAGACCATGTTCACTTTGTTTTCATTAATGTATGCTAACTTGAAACTGAGATTACGTTCAAGTTATTAACCTGGAGCACAAACAAAAGCTGTGCAGTGAATGGAGCCAGGATGTGGTGCTTCTCAAAGCACTCAGTCAGTCGCTTGTGTTGCTCACAGATAAGCTGTCCTATTTGGTAATGCAGGGGAAACATCAGTGAATCTGTGCATGGCTAACAGAAGGAACAGATTACCAGAGCAATGAAGAATATTGCAAAACTCTAGAAAAAGATGCCGCAATTCCTAAACTTTTCATAACACGCAATAGGCTAACTGTCTCTCCATACACCATCCCCAGCTGTAATGTTTACAGCAGAGGAGGGGGCACGACTGCTTCCGAGGGCTTACATGAACATTCCCGCTTGTCGTTTCTGGGAAATGGTAACTCAGATGGAATGTGCTTAGTCATCTGGTCTCTGCAAGTCTGGGACTATTGTTCCTATTTTTTAAGAGGTCATGAGTAAGTGAGACTGCTCAACCCAAGACTGAGACAGATCAAGACACTTTTGCCAAAAAGCAGATTGCCATGTTAGTAAACCCAAAAGACAACACAGACGGTTGTGACTTCAAGGTATAACTTCTAAATGTACTGTGGTTTCTCAGTTCCTATACAAATTATTGCCAAAGCAATCACAAAGTTTAGAATTAGTTCCCTTTTTTATATTATAGCAGCATTACATTGAACTCTGTTTAATGACAGGTTAACTGTGAAAAAGAACAAGTTTATCTTTGAAGCAATAAATCTTAATAGACATTCAGGGAAGTATTTTCTTGGTGAACAGGTTTTATAGATTACATGATCACATGAATTTCCTTGTATTTACTTTGTCTTGTTAGCAGGAACAGATTTTCATTTCATTACATGGTAGGTCAGAAATGATCAAGTCTGCATTTCTAAAATATCATGTGTCAGAGTAGTGTAGTTTCAAACATATTATTTTGTCATCTATAGTAATGTTTGGGTGGTTAGTGTTTAGCACAATAATGTCGAATGCTAATCAGTATCAGACTAAAACACTGCTGTGTACTCACGACTGAAGCTTTTGAAAAAAGCATTCATCAAAATCTGCTAAAATTGGGGTATTAATGGTAAATCAGTATGTTTGCACTTCAGTTTACTCTGAGGAGCTGATGCCGTTTTTCTATTCTTATAATATTAAGAGGTACATAAATTGGATGAAGGTACAATAATTAATCAATGAATGATGATATTTAAAAACACCATAGTCACATATAAACAGTAGAAATAACTGAAAATGTAAACTGAATTCTAATGTTATAACTCTAAATTATACTAGCGTAATCCAAAACAGGCCTTTTGTTCTCTTCAAGCGGATTAATTAACCCTGGCTTACAAAAAGAGGTAAAAACATGGTTGAGTAAAAACTTGCGCACCATGGAAAAATATTGTTTAGGAACGCTTCTGCCATAAACTAATTATTATTTTCATAACTGAGTTTAGTTAATAAATTAGTTATTTTGTGCATGAAATGTCAAACATGGTGAAAAATGCCAGTGTTTCTCAAAACCCAACATGACATCTTCAAATGTCTTGTTTTGTCAACAACCCAGATATTCTGTTTACTGTTACAGATGAGAAAAGAAACCAGAAAATATTCACATTTAAGAAACTGACATCAGAATTTTGATTTTATTCTTTTGAAAAACAACCAAACCTATTAAACGATTGTCAAAGTAGTCAACTGATTAGTTAATAACTATAATAATAACTGATTACCTAATCGCAGCAGCTCACTGAAGTTTAATATTGTAAAGAAAAGTGTACTCCAAGTCCAGTCAGCACACTTTGCCATCACTGTTGGGTTTAGCAACAGTAAAACAATGCATCTGAGTTTTCTGTTATGACACTTTTTTTGAGGGCCTTCAAGAAATGAGGTGTTTAAAATCAGTGGAAAGAATAGACTGAGGCGTCATTAACACCAGTAAATAAAGATGTTACTCAACTGGGTGCAATGGCACCAGGAAACCAAGATTGTGAAAATCAAAAAGCCAAAGCTTAGAGGAAGTCCGCTGTAAACATTACTGAGATAATAAAAACTCAAACTGACTTCCTTAAGCTAAACAGATATTCACCCGCAATAATGTGCAACGCACTTCCTTCTCCTACTTCAACTTTGTGGCTGAAACAGCGACCCACAGTCTGCAGTGAAGTAAGACGAGTTAGAGGCAAGGATCTTTTTCCTCTTTCTTTGAACTATATAGCTAAAGAGTACTTTCAAAAAGCATCTATAACTCTGTCCTTGTAAGTCACATTTGAGAATATTATCATCACAATTATGTGACTCTGATGTGAAGCTATGCAATGGCAGATATTCCTGTAAACAAGAAGTTGGGTAAGTTCGAAGTTTTTTTGGCCAAAAAAAGGCTACGAACTGGAAGAGCTAATCATCAAGGAATTTGTAGTGAATAAAAGCTTTGTTTGATTGACCTGCTCAGAGAAACCACAGAACTGAGGGTTATTTATCTTCTGATGTAACATGAGGAAACAACAGGCTGTGTAAAGAGCACAAGATATTGCTCTAATGCAAAGAGCAACACTGCACTGATTACTAAAGTGCCCTTTGACTAGTTACACTGATTAATTTGACCGGTCAATAACCATTCTCATTCATGTGCTCTTGGCAAAAGTGGGTTAAAACGTCAGTTCAGTAGCTTTTGCGCAATGCAAAAGTCTGAGTAAAGTTATTAATCAAAGTCCAAGAAGAGTGAGGCTGAATGAGCATGAGCAGTGAGTCTGGTGCTCACATCCAGCCCAAAAAAGGTTCTCATTTGACACAGAGAATGTATGCCACAGGTCCATACTCAAAGCTACAGCTGTACAATCTGGACTGCAATGCTCAACTTCATAAAGTATGTTGTTGTCACTGCTAGGGTACAGGAAATTAATGTTCTTTTCCATTTTGTAAACCAGGAAATAATAAACATAACCAATTGGGTAAGCAAAACATTTTCCCCAGAGTGTTTTTTTCTTGTTTGCTCTCCAAGAATGTTCCTGTTGTCAGCACCATCTACAATTTGTCCTGAATTTCTGCTGTCTCGGTTGTTCACTGCTTTATGGGCAACAAGTTGTTCATCACTGCACTGTGAATAAAGTGAATTTAACGGGCAGAAGTTCATGGTTACATGTACTCAATTTAGTGTCTTTATCATCCAGTTTGGGCATGACATATGCTCCCACCAGAGTTAGTGCACAAAGTGTAACTTGACAGGCAGTGAGAAGTTTTAAACACAGACAGATTAAGGCTAATGTCATATTTCAGAGATGTGTTGGAGAGGGACCTGGCATGCAGAGCTGTCTAACAAGTCTCTTTAAACTGAGGTTATGTCATACAGCAACTAAAAGCTCAATGCAGTACTCCTGATAAAAAGTAAGTTAATATTAACAGGGCGGACAATAAATCTAAACCTAAATCTAAATCTAAAGGCTGGAGTAGACCTAGATGGTAAGATCAGACTTTACCTTGACACTAATCGTTTGGAAAATTATATAACTATCCAGTTATGTCATGCAAGACAAGACAACTAAATTGGTAGATAAAGGTGTACACTACCACACCTCTTCTTCCAAGCCAAGGTGTGTTTCATTTCCATTAATTCATTCACTCATAACTGACTGTTGGCCTAGTGACTGACGACACATAATTCAACAGCACTTTTATCTCTTCTGAATGGACTTTGAGACATGACCTCCACTAACAGTTTATCCACAGTAAAAGGTCAGAGATGATCTCTAGAGCCATATACAAACCTCTAACAAACGATGCAAATGAACCTAAAGACCACTAGCCCCTCTTTTATTTACCCTACCAATTTCATTTGGTATTGGACTTTGATGAGCGTCTGTTTCAAATGTCGAGCACAGATGTAATCCTAAAATCTTTGCTTTTTTAACGAGCAGTTTACCAATAATACCCTACAATGATTTATTTATAAACTATTAAAAGCGTCCGACAAGCAATCACAATGTGCCCATTAAACTTGGAGTTAAGTGATTCGTGGCTGTAACTAACTGAACTGAAAGCTTGTGGAGAAAGTCGTGTTATCCTACAAAATATGGCACATTAGTTTTCACGCTAATTTTAAAGATAGCAGCGTGACGAGGTGTAAGGTTTATAATTCAACAGGAGGAAGAATAAAAACGTAAAAATAACGTATGTATCCGATAAAGGAAACGTGTTAGCTAAAATGCTACTTTAGATAACCGGCTAATTCATATAGACGCTAGCTCAGTGACAGATAAAGTCACTGTCCAGTTGAATACACAAACGTGTCAAAATTAAATCTGGACGGAGGTAAAGATACACACCGCTTTTTAGATTTTCATTTTTGACAACCGTGCGCTGCGTTGTTTCATGTTTAGACAACGTTAGTTGGTTAACTGACCTCTGTTAGCAAGGTTACCCCTGTTAGCTTGAAAGCTAACGGTAGTAGAGCTCAGGCTTGTATGAGGCCTATGCTAGCTCAAGGTTTATGCAACCAGTAGCAGCGTTGAATGTGACATAAACAAGGCCCAATCACGTTCAAATTACGCAGTGTATTGTACTTCATATCTCTGATACCTTGACACAGTCGATGGGGTACATAAGGCAGTGCTCCATGATTCCAGCCACGGCTCCTGCCAGCATGTGTGTGCTGGTGGCTACTCCTTGAGGCAGTCCTTCATAGTCTATTTCTGGCTCGACAGAGGTCGAGGTCTCCGGCGTTGTCCGATGCAGCATTGGGACAAAGTCGTGTTCCCCTGCCATTCTTGGTGAAAAAGACCCAACAAACCCCCCCGTGGCGTCCAGAAGCCTCCCACCCAGCATTCGAAACTCTGCCCCGGCTGCAGCGCCCGTGACCCGGCTGTCGACGCCCGGTGTATCCACGGACGTTCGCCGGGACACGAAACCGTCCGCTTCCATTGAAAAAAATAGTTTTTTCTGTCAGATGTATTGGACCAGTAGATCCCAGCGACCCGCCTGTCGGTATCGTTTTCCCAGCAGCTTAATGAGCACCCCGGCTCCGGTGGGAGAAAGTATTGGCGGGTCGCTGCAACTGCGCGGCAGGCAGGCAGCTGTGGAGAGTCCGGGAACCGGGAGAACGGAACGAACGGGTGGGACATTGGTTTGTCAGTGAATCACGATAAATGTCAAAGCTGATTCGATAGGATAGCTGTCAATCATTAAGCATCTGATTCTATTGGCCAATTTACTGTTGAAAGGAGGCGGGCACATAAAGTAGGTGGGGTTTTAGCGTCAATGGGCGTAGACGATTTCGTAACAACATTAGGTCACATGTATGTTCGGGAAGAGTTTATGACAGGACGTCCCGAGTTTAACAGTGGGTTATAAAACACTTGAAAAATTCATTACTGGAGACTTTAAATGTAGAATTAAGAGTCAGAATTATAACTTAACTGCGACTTAATGATTGGAGCTTGAACGATAAGGGTCTGTGTGGAAGAATTGAAATAATGGCTGCACGTTGTAAGTGGCTACACTTCTCTTATAAAGAAATACATTTCAAGAATCCTAAGTTAAAGATGAGCAGATGGATCAACAGGAGTTTGGGAACCCCTTAGACAACTAACTGTGTAGTTGTTTCATTTTGTGACTTTGCCACCACTCCCAAGTTTCCTTTACTGGAAACACACCACACATGGGTGTACATTTATTACATTTCTTTAATTGTTGACCAGTTTCCAAAAGTGACTTGGAAAATTTCCCAATAAGACTGACAACCAATTAAAGTATTTACAATTTTTAGCTGATGGCTTAGACACTTCCAAATAATGTCACACACTAACTTTTTGTTCATTTAATCTCATTTATTCTTTTTTATTATGCTGTTACATACAGTATATTTTTCGTCTTCCAAGAGATTTTCTAAAAATCTCAGTCTAATATTTGATCAGTTTATATGATAACGTTTTCAAAGACGTCTCGGCTGATGCTTCCATCACTCCAATAGCTGGCTGCAGGTCATAGTGAAACAAATTAAGACTCAGAAAATTTACAGTCAAGTTAGGCTCACAATGTTGACACGAATCTAGCCAAATTACAGCTGAGACTCAACACTTTAACATAGTGTCTATTATTTCATTTTTAAATTAAATGTGCTGAAAGACAGTCTGAAGAACAACAAAATGTGCAACAGTCCACATAGTAATTGTCAGAACTGTAATTCTAATAAACTTTTGAAATATATGTGCCATACCAGTATGATGCTCATTAGGCTGATTAGTCAATAATATAATGCATTATGCTTTCTAATTCCCTAAATTTCAAACTTACAGCAGCTGAATCTACTGAATGCGTCACAAATGCTGTCCAAATTTAAAATGTATTATAAAAAATATATTTATACAAAGACTAGTGAGGGAGGCCACCAATACATATGACTCCTCTGAAGAAGTTATAACTTTTATTGGTTGAGATGGGAGAGACTGCACATACAACAACCATATTCATGAGTCAAGGCATTATAGGCAACTTGCAAATAGAAAACTGCTGCTGAAAAAAGCAAGCTCATAATAAATCTTTGACTCTGACTTTATCTGTAAGAAGCTTCTTTGGAGTGATGAGACCAAAACTGAGCTTTTTGCCTATCAGACTAACTATTATGTTTAGTGGACACACAATTACAATCATGGTGGTGGCATCATGATGTGGGGATGCTTCTCTGTGGCAGGCCCAGGAAGGTTTGTAAAGGCAATAAAATGCAACAACATGTAGGGGAATCCTGAAAACAATCTAATGCAGTTCCAAAGAAAACTATAACTTGGGGGAAGATTTGTTTTCAGCAAGACAATGACCTGAAGCATACAGTCAGAGCTACACGGAAATGGTTTAAAGACAACAAGCAGAATCTTCTGCAGTAGTCGAGTCAGAGCCCTGACCTCTGTCCAACTGAGAATTTGTCGCTGGACTTGCAAAGGGCTCTTACAAACCCAGTGCAATGTGACAGAGCATGGGAAGATTTACAGAGAACAATGGGGTAAAAATTGTAGTGTCCAGGTGTGCAGGACTAATTGAGACCTATCCACACGGACTCAATGCTGTAATGGAGCCAAAGGTGCATCTACTAAATCCTGGTTTGAAAGGTGAGAATGCTTATGCAATCATTTACTTTACATTTAATAATTTTAATTAATTGACATTGCATTTTAGAAATATGTTATCACAATGACATTAAAGAGTTTTCTTTGTAAATGTTTGTCAAAAAAGCCAAATTATATAGACCATAATTCAATACTGAGACCACCATGGGGAGTACATATTATCTATGGGCGCTGTAAACCATGACCCTCACCTCAGAACTTTACTTATAAGAAAAAATAGAAGAAACATTCATCTCTGCTCAAAAAAATTAAAATTTGAGCGAGACAAGCCGAGAGTTTTTTACACTCCATTGTGGTTATGCAACAGATACTTTGGTCATTTTTATAAATTGCTCATAACAGCCACGTGTCAGCTTCCACCACATTCCTCCATAGGCCAAACTAGCTAGATCTTAAAAGCACCAAAAGGTATTGATACAAGTGTCAAACTAATATCTATAAATTTGTATAAGAAAAAAGTTTACTAATATTACTCTGTGTTTGCATTCATCATGCCAAACTTGTTTCAGAGTACAAATAAACATATAAAACCCAGCTTCCTGTAGGTCTCCTTCTGTCGTTCAAAACTTCTGTGAACCGACAATATGGAACCTCTGAGTCCAATGGTGACTTCCACTGGGATGTAGGCAGTGGGCCTTGTGGCCTTGTGGGTTGCAGGGTGGGATCAAGTCAGTTTGCTTACAATTATATTGTAAGCAGTGTATATACACTGATTAGCCACAATATTCCGACCACTGACAGGTGAAATGAATACCATTGATCATATTGGTACTATGTGGTGTTCTGCTGGAAAACCTTGGATTTTAACATCTGCGTTGATGAGACTTAGACACCCAAATAAATGCTGTCCCACAACAAACACACTCCCTCATGCAAAAGGAAATTCGAAATGTGACTGGCCTACCCCTGGAGGAAAATGCATCCCACCGCATGGCAAAAACATCAAAAAATCAGGAACATGTTGAGAAACATGACAATCACCCAAGATGCTGATTTGATCTGCAAACTTCCTACATCCCATTCTGATCAAGCATCAACAGGATGGAGTGGAACAAATTTGATTGACAGAGGCCCCACTGCACAAGTCAAAGTACCCAAAGGATACACTGCCAACCATCCTGGTTCCAGACCCCATGGGACACCCTGACAGGTCCTCTTGTCCATGCCCAATGGTTCAGAGCATTTTTGAGCACATAAGGAGGACCAACAGAGTATTAGACAGGTGGTCATCATGTTATGCCTGATTGGTGTATATAATACAGTACATTTTGCAATCACTAGATATTTCCAGATGGCTACACCATCAACCTGTATCAACCTGCTAAAGCCTGAAAAATCCCCTCAAGAGAAAAAGAGAATAAAAAGGGGAAAAAAATCCGGAACTGCTGCTGCTTCTCTGCTAGTGTGTTGTTCAAGCTGTGCTTCGTATAAACTGTACACTCGATGTTATACGAAGTCCTCTATTAAAGACTGTTGGCAACATAAACAGAATAGTATTACTAAATAATAATAAAGGATTAAAGGCTACTGTAAAAAAACGACGACAAGGAACAGAACATTTTATATCGTAAAATAACACGGTTTGTATTCTAAACAGGTGGTTCTCGTGTGTAGTTGTAACTTTTCCTACAGTCCCTGAAGGCAGCACTTGTTCACGTAGCCAAGGGGCCGACGGGAAATCCGATGAACACTTCGGTCATTTCCTCATCTGTGCCTCGCCGTCTTCTTTTTAAATACTCTCCGTGAGGTACCGTGAGGGAATAAGACATTTTATCAGCTTTTCTGTCGAAGAAACAACACATTACACTGGCAGGCTTCACTGTCATGGCGGAGGAGAGTCTTCTGTAGGTAAGTTTGTATGTGATAGCATATGTTCGGTTAGCGTTATCATAAGCCAACCGTTAGCCGGTTTGTAACCGAGTAGTTATCAATATTAGCCTCTAGTAGCCAACTTGGATAATATACATATAAAAAAAATCTATTATTTGGTTTAGCTGACTGATAGCTGTCGTTTTTTTATGCAACCATCTTAGCTTATATAACTAAGAGATAACCCAGTTACCTTCTTTGTAGTGGCCTGGATTGAAGAAAGCAGAATTAATGCTAAACCATAGCTACATCATTGTAGGGGGATTTACCATGAACGCAACAGGGAAGTTCAATAATATCAATGAAGTATACACTAAGGAGGTAGAGGTATAGTACACCATGCGTATTGTATAGATAGACAGGCAGGAGTTGTTGATCAATGTACGGATTCAGCCACGTCACAGAAATCATTTAATAGATTGTGTGTGTAGGTTTTTTCCCCCTCTGGAATAATGCTAGAAAAAATAAAGCAGAATGTAAGCAAATTAAACTAGGGCCTTAACTAAATATACAATGTGAAGTGGCAACCATAAATGCTTCAGCTAATGATGCATTTTTTATGGATTAATTTGCCACCTGATTTTTGGAATGTAATGTTATAATTTTTTTTAAAAAACAGAATACACCTGAAAGTACTACTCAATGATAGAATCACCTGAAAAATCCCAATAATTTCTTATAATGGTCTTTTTTTAAAAATGAAATCAATCGTGTGTTACAGTAAAAACAGTATAGCATCGCTAAGCAGCTTCGCCTTCTCTCCCTTTTCTTCTCTTCAGACAGAGGCAAAGCCAAAAGTCTGGAGAGGATCGTAGTCAGACTGCAGCCACCATGAGGTGACGACTGTGACATCTTGCACTTTTGCTGACTTGGACACATGGCACGGTAATAAACTGATAACAGCCTCTATGAGAGTATTACTGACAAGCCCTGATGTTTGGCACTTTTAGAATATCTTGCCTAATTAAACTCTCTACAATTCATAATGTAGCTTTTTGTTGGCTGTATTTCCTCCGCAGGATCACTTTGTCCTGCCTGCCAGCCTCCTGGTACTGCAGCGTTTCCCTGTTGTCTCTGGGCTGTGCCCCCAGACAGAGGCTGCTGCTCCTGCTGCTGCTGTTCATCACCTCTGCGCTCCTCCTGGGAATCTACCAGAGGCAGCTGTGGGGAACCCAAAGACGATCTGGGTCCCGAGTCAACAAGTGAGTCGATGCATCTGGAGCTCAGAAATGAAAGAAATAGCTGGAGAATCAGGAACACACACAATCTTCAGGTGTAACTGACTGTTTAATAATTGAAGCTTCTTAAGTTTGAGCTATATGACGAGTCTAATGGATGGATGTATAGAGAGGCAGGCAGATTCGTGTTTTGGGTTATCTAACAGCTCTGTGAATTTTAAAATGTAGAAAGCTTTCTGTAACAAATTTTTCACCTACATGCAACTTTAGGCTACTTAAGTACGTGTTCACAATTACCATCAACAATGGCCTTAAGACCCCAGAGTTGATTTTGAATTTGAACATTCTTGATTTCTTCTGATATTTTGTGTTGTTAGCTAATTTCATTTGGAGGGTTGTGAAAGTAAATTATCTGCCAGTCCGCATTGCAGAAACTGAGCTGAAGGAAAAATGGCTCTAAAAACATCAGCGTAGTGAAGCAGCCCTAAAACACTGTAAGGGTAATCGAGCCTGTCGTGTTACAGGATGGTGAGAGGACATGCTGTAACTGTTAATGCATTTCATAATCAGCCACCATTGAGATGAATAACTGACACAGACAAGATTATATAGTTAAATCTTTTATTGACCGTATGTTAAAATCCAAAATAACTTATTCTAAACTTTCCTCTCTTTTTTGTGAACCTGACGGCGCTCGTAACTCAACTGGAAAATTCTTAGTAAACAGTGGCAGTTTGATAAGCTTCGTGAAAACTGTTGCTGGACAGCTCAAGGTGACTTGGACTCAGTTTGTGAGACTAACCGCAGGTGTTCTTTTTAGTGGCCAGACTAAGATATAAAATACACACATAATTTATAAAAATAAATAGGGATGCATTTTAGAACATGTAGTTGAAGTAGGGTTTAAAGACAGATTAAAGAGCAGTGCAGATGTTTTTTCACCCTCGTGCATAAAGGGTGATGCAATTTGCTCGCACCTCACATGTTTTCTATCTGCCCAAATATCCAAAACTCAATGTGGAATATTTTGTCACCACTGTAAAATTAACACATACTGCTGACTGAAGCTATATATGAATGTTGAACAGAAAGTAGTATAAAAATGTAGCATACATGAATATTTTTTTTAAAAAATGCCAGACTACGACCATATTAATTATTTTTTTTAAAACTTAATTTGTGTTGTTCATGTATATTGAATATAATGGTTTAGAGTTTGTAATTGTGATGTTAACTAGTATACAAAGCACTTAAGATGCTGTCCTACTGCTAGTAAATGGCAATAATCTGTATATGTTTTAAGATGTTGGTTTTATGCTGTGTTTGAGTGCAGTATAAAAACACGGTTTACTGTGCAGGAGTGTATTCTTCATCTCTTAATGTGTCTGTTTGTTCTCCCCCAGATACCTCTCCATTGCTGAGTCCATGGAAGCTACTGACATCCACAACTCTGCTCTGAATTATGGGATAGTGGTGGACTGTGGCAGCAGCGGCTCTAGGGTCTTTGTGTACTACTGGCCCCCCCACAACGGGAACCCCCACACCCTGCTCGACATCAGACAGATGAGAGACCGCGACCGCAAACCTGTCGTCAAAAAGATCAAACCTGGTGAGGAAGTGGCGCTCGGTTGTAGCAGAGTGTGTCGCAGTGTTTTGTTTGTTTTTTGTTATATCGTTTTATGTTTGCTGATAATACTGTCGGGCATGTTTGTCTTTTCTGGTTCAAGTATTTAAGATTTTGCAATTTCATCTCGACTTAATTTTGTGCAATGCAAAAAGTCTGGCAGTGCACCCAAGCAAGGCAATAGGCAGAAAAGTGTGGGTGTTGACTTGCTAAGGTTAAATCTGCAAATTAAAGCATGAATGATTCCTCTGTTTTTCATGGACAACTGTAGCTCCTTTGTGTATTGCAGACTCATTATTTCTAGTACATTCTGTCAGAATATGGATCAGTTTTTGATCAAGAATCTGCCGAGCCAGAAAGCAGCAGAGCAGCTCTCGGTTATTCAATTTTGATTTCAATAGTAATTAAATAACCAGACTTAAATCATGAGTAAGTGCAAAGTTGGTGGTGAAAGAGGGATTTGATCAAACTTTGCTGGAACAATCCCTGCCTGGTTTTTTTATTGTGTGACTTGACTACAGTCACTACAATGGTGCCACTGATACACAGCCAGTTAGTCACAACTCGCTCAGTGTTGTTGAACATTTTGGTGCCAGCAGGACCATCACTGTTCGCTGTCTGTCCCTTTGGCTCACCGCCAAGAAAGTGAAAGACAGAGTGTGTGAAAGAGATAAGAGAAAACACACATGGGTAACAGACAGAAGATAGAAGAGAAACTATGAAGTCTTACTTTACAGATTTGTCTGCAATGGTTTTTCCTTCGGATGGAAACTTGCTTGTTTCATCCTGTACTGACATGTTTATCAATGGTACTTTTTATGATGACGTTAGTTCAGTTAATTAGTTACTTCAGTTGGATATAAGGATTATGCAATCTTCATTACTTTGCTTTATCTCAGTGGCAGTACACAGATTAGATACAGTGCTTTAGTTCCAGTAGCAGTTAAAGGCTACGTGACACATTGAACCCTGGGACCTTAAAAACTCTTCACATTGATGTTTCGTGACTAATAGTGGCCTGGATGATTATATAATGCTAATTTGTGACATATTACAGAAGTGATCATTCGGGGTCAACCCTTTCAGGGACGATATTGATACCAGTTATTCACAATCAAGGAAACTGCTAACTGACACTTTGAATCAGTATATATTTACAGTAAAAATGAAAATCCTAGTCTTTTCTGTGTGTTTAATTAAAAGATAACTGTTGAACATTTATCATTCAGTGTTGATAGGCTGTTACTCTTGATGTGTGACCAATCAGATAGGGCTGTAGGCGGGACATTGCTTGCGACCACAGAGTGACTGTAGGCATTTATTTTATGAGAAATAGGAGATAAAAACATTAATGATGCAGATAATCAGAAAAATGCTGAAAATCAGATCAAATAATTGGCCAAACTGATAATCAGTTAGTCCTTAACAATCTTTAGTTTTTGGGAATTCAAGAATCTAAAATGTTAATGAATAATAAACAACAAAATAATTGTAATGTTATTTTGAACTAAAGTCCAACTGATAATTTGGATTGACATTATTATTATAATTTGCAGATTTTTCTATGTTTTTCTTTAGAGCAAACATAAATACATGTAAGAATAGACAGGATAAGAACTCTCTTAGAATGAAATGTATATTTGGCTGCATTGAAGCAAGCTACATTAAATTTTTAATGACCCTTATTGACACCTGTTCTTTCTCATCTGATCTTAACAGCACCAAAGAGGGTTTTTATTTTAGAGGCCATTGTAATTTGTAATTCACTCTCTATTCGTGTCTAGCTTCATACTGTTTAATTGGCTTTTTTTTCTACAAAAAAGTGAATTCTAGTCTGTTTTGTACCTGACTATTCTGAAATGTGTGTGTTTTCTCTCAGGCATCTCCACCCTGGCAAACACACCAACGCAGGCCAGTGACTACCTCCATCCTCTGCTCAGCTTTGCCGCTTCTCACGTCCCAAAGACCAAACACAAAGAGACACCGCTCTACATCCTCTGCACTGCTGGCATGCGGCTGCTGTCTGAGAGGTAGATAGAACAACAAGTGATAGTGTGGCTTGTATCAGCTTTTCACACAATATCTGTGGTTAGTTTCAAGATTGCAGTAATATCTTTTCAAATCGTACTATATGTTGTTATTTTGTTAATGGAAAACTTTCATTCTTGTTTCTTTGTTTTGATCTTTATTTGTCTTTCTCTGAAGTATGTCAGCTTTGTTAATTACAGAATTTACAGAACAATTAAATTCAGCATCATTGATGTCAGCACAAACTTAATTAAAAAATGGCAGTCATTATAAAGCTTTTGCATTATACTTGACTGTTGTCCCACTTTCTGCATCTGTATCATTTATATGCTTAAAGTCTCTCAATGTCATCTCTCTGTATGTAGTCAGCAGACAGCCATCTTGGAGGACCTGGTCACTGATGTTCCCCTGGAGTTTGATTTTCTGTTTTCCCGTTCACATGCTGAGGTCATCTCTGGGAAACAGGAAGGTAAGGTGTCACGCTTGCTTACTGGGTTTTTAGCATTTGTGTCTGATGCTGGTTTTAGAAATGACTTACAGACTTATGCGAATTAAAAACACAATATGAGGAATTATTCTTAAACCTGGCATTTCTAACTGCTGCCTGCCTGTTTTTTTTGTGTCTCCCATTGTGGTTACGATGACGTGTGCCTGTTGCCTCTCAACACTGAAGGAGTGTATGCATGGATTGGCATTAACTTTGTTTTGGGCCGCTTTGATCATGCTGATGAGGGTGAGTGTGAAGTTTCAATGTTACTAAGACGTGTGAAACTGATACAGTTTGTTTTAAGTAGCATTTGGAATCACATCAGAGGTTAGATTCTCCTTTTAAGCAAGTAGGAAATAAAGGAACATTAATTCTCCTTTGTCTATTTATTATTATTGTGATCTGACATTCGAGCAATAGTCAACTGTGCAAAATTGTGAAATCCATGTTTTTAGAGGACGCCACAGTTGAGGTGACAACAGGCTCTCAAAACCAGCAGCCAATCAGTCGGCGTCGCACAGTGGGCATCATGGATATGGGTGGAGCTTCACTTCAGATCGCCTATGAGGTGCCCAGTGCCATCACCTTCAACTCACCTCAAGAAGTAAGGAAGCATAGTGAGATGTCAGTCACTGTTTGGAGCCACTGTGATAGAATATTGTTATTGCTGACATGTTTACCTTGTGTATTAATCTAGAGACATGGTCTCTTTTACAGTAGTGTAACTTCACAATGTGTTTTTCAGAAGGAGGCTGGGAAGAGTGTTCTCGCTGAGTTTAATCTAGGCTGTGATGTTGAGCACACACAACATGTGTACCGAGTCTATGTCACCACGTTTCTCGGCTTTGGAGGAAACATGGCCAGGCAGCGCTACGAGGACCAGCTAGTGAACAACACTCTCGCCAAGAACAGGTTGGACACTCACAGATGTATGTTTTTGTGGTGCAAAGGCATACTTGTGTATGTTTAAGTTACTCTGTAAAACTTAAGAATATCTACATTTGATAACTTGCTTAAATTATCATAAAAGACAAGAGTCTAAATTATTGAAATAAACCTCTTTTATCTTCTCTTATGCCATATGTCTTAAGTAATGTTATCCAAAATCAGTGATACATTTTCCACAATCGCTGAGGATTCACTTGTTTTAATTTCGAATTCTCTAAAGCTTGTAAAAATGTAAATTTTTAGTCAGCATTTCCTCCAACACCAGGTACTGTGAGAAACTGAAATGTTAAACTGTGTGTTCCTTTTTAAAAAAAGCTATCCTTTCTTGGTTTGTGCCAGACAAAGGCATATTTTCATGGAAATCCATGCACATCATGTAAAATATAGTTTACATGCTGGTCAGGTCAGCACTTGCAGTCTGTTGTTTATGACAATTATCTTAATGTCTTCAACTGAAGGTGGTGATTCAGTCTTGTAAACATGCTGTAACTGAGAAAGTCTGACATATCTAATTCTGGCTCTGTGGATTTCTTTAAAAATCTATGACAAAGACTGCAACTTGTAAGTCTCCTGCTCCCAGGTTGAGTTATTTTTCTATCATGTAGCTCAGTGTGTAGGGTAGATTTAATGTTTTTTTCATGTTCCTGTCCAGGTTTCTAACCACACAGACAGGCATGAGTGAGGATAAACCATACCTGGACCCCTGTCTGCCACTCGGTCTGTCAGACACAGTTGTCCGAGACAACCGCACGCTGTTTCTGAGAGGTCAGGGTGACTGGACTCGATGTCAGGAGGCTGTTCGACCATTCCTGGGCCTCCATAATGGCACCATGTCCCCAGGGGGCGTCTACCAGGTACAAAGCTTTTATGATAAATGAGATAACCAAGCGACTTATTAGGATCATAGTAATACAGTGGCATGATGAAAATAGCATTTGGTAAGTTCAGAAAGTCAAATCTGAACAAAACCACGTTATTTGATGCCTTTTCTTCATTCAATTCTCTGTTTTAAAAATGAGAGCTGTCATTATGAACTCAGTGAAGTCTTTACTCACGGGTTTTCTGGGTTTTATTCTTCACAGAGCAAAAATGTCTAAAAATCATTTTTAATGCTCTGTTTTTTCAGGCTCCCATCAACTTCAGCAACAGTGAGTTCTATGGCTTCTCTGAGTTTTTTTACTGTATGGAGGACGTGCTGAGGATAGGAGGAAAGTACAACAGTGAGAAATACTCCCAAGCTGCTACGGTATACAGACACACACCACCCTTTCCATGATATTACCAATATCTGATGTTTTTAGTTAGTTTTGTTTGTTGATAGAAAGTTTAGCTGTTTGTTTTGGTGTGTTTAACAGGACTACTGCTCCACCAAGTGGTCGACACTGAAACAGCGTCTGGACAACCAGCTTTTCTCTCAGCAGGCTGACATCAGCAGATTAAAGTAAGCTCACCTTTCCAGCTCTTTTCATCTTGATCTCGAGTCTCTGCTACAGCTATTGTATGAATGAGGCTGGTCTTTCACTTTGTCTTTATGTTGAGTTTGGGTTTCTGTAGGAGGCACTATTCTGTTCATACAACCTGGTTGGCACTTCTTATGCTAGTTACTAGTTACTCGTCTGTTTTTTTCCCACAAAACACACACACCTCGGTGGCATCTGCTGTTTATCAGTTCTGTTTTCTTCATAAAGAGCTACCAGACTTTATATACCAGACTCGACACATTTGGAGGCTTTCATTTACTTAATATACACTAGATTTTTCTGTCAAATTGTATCAGTGATAAACCTTATCTGATTAAAAGTTGAACTGTTTCTTTATAGAACGCTTTGCTAAGGGCACAGCATGCTCCCCTGTATTTCTAATTGTTGCAGCAAGTTGCAAATTAGTTTTCATATGTAAAGCATGTCAATTAGTCTAAATTGCCCCAGTTTGCAATAAACATGCTGCTGGTTCTCCACAAGGAGGTGCTGTTCAGTCATTGACTACACCTGCCATCATGTGTCACAGACAGAAAAGGAAAGCAACAGTAGCAGCAAAGTTTTTTATTCTAAAACTGTTGCCAACAGTTAACAAAACTTAGATTTTAAATTTATCATTGTTTCACTCAAACTTGAAATTGATGCGGAAGACTTGAATATTAATTAAGTTCAGTGAATGACTGTAAGTAAACTTACAATTTATTTTTCACTCTCTAAATAAAAAAATCATGAACCATGAGAGGTTTTAGCAGAGATTTAACTACCAATGAACAACACTGAGTGAATTTGTTTACACATGACCATCCGGAGGCAGGCATACTCATAATTTTTGTGAGTGCTGGATACAATCTGTACCAAAGATTGGAAAATATCTGCAAACCACAGTCTTATTCCTATTTTTCTTTATTTCAGTAACACTTTAGTATACAGTTGAATATAATCCAGCACCAAAGACAGAAATTAGCCAACCTGCACCAATAATATGTTTAATAAAATTCAAAATTTAAAGTTTTAAACACAAAAACTGCAGCTTTACAAAAAATAAACTGCTGATGTCAATTGCTAAAATTCCAAGATGCAATTCCTTTTCTAGCCTGTGGATGGTGCATATTTAAATGTCTCCATGGCTGCTACAAATCTGAACTGCTGCTTCTTATCTGCCCTGGCATGGTGCAGGCTGACCTATATCTTACAGTATATAGCCTATAACCTTTTGTGCAACTGGAATTTGCTGGTTATTCATGTAGATGTCATAATTGGTCCCTCTTTGACCCATTTTTGCTCTTGCTATCCCAGATATCAGTGCTTCAAGTCAGCCTGGATGTTTGAAGTGTTGCACTCTGGTTTCCGTTTCCCCTCCGACTACCCGAGCCTGAAAACTGCCCAGCTGGTTTATGACAAAGAGGTACAGTGGACTCTGGGGGCGATCCTGTTCAAAACCCGCTTCCTGCCTCTCAGGTAACTCAGGATCTCTAAAAACCTTCTGATCAAATATATCATTGTTTGATGTTGTAAACACATTAGTTGATAATGTCACTCCATGGCTCCTGCCACTCCCAGTACTGACTAACCTTTGAAACTTTGAATTTGTTCCTGTCAATCTGCTGAAAGTCATCTTGAAGTCATTCATAATGAAATGAAACCCCAAAGTTAGAATAAAGTATGCAGCTACTGTTTAGATGTACCCTGTTAAAGGCACAGTGTGTAATACATGGTTGTTCACTTGAAATAGTTCCAAAACAAATCCTCTTTAGGTGTGCCAATTATGATATCTTAGTTTGAGATCTTACCACTGTGCTTTCAACAATGAATAAACCGAATGGAATGCTGATGGTGCTGTTATGTTCATTAGTAAGGCTTTTTTTTAAAAAATTTAACATTTGCTGCTCTGTCTGTTCATGTGTTTCTCTACCCCACGTATTTCTCCAGGGACTTGCAGCAGGAAACACTGCGGCAGAACCACCCCAGCTGGCTGCGCTCTTCTTTTGTCTACAACCACCACCTGTTCTCGCTCTGCATCCTGGTGGTAGTACTGGCCATCCTGCTCTACATCCTGCGCCTGCGGAGGATCCACCAGCGGGAGCAGCGGCAGGCTGAGGCCCTGAACCTCCTCTGGGCTGAGGAGGGAGAGGCTCTCCTCCCCTGAGATGTGATTTGAGGCTACAAACTGACACTTTGCAGTGTTCTGCTGTATATCCTCTATAACATGTTTGACTCACTCCACCTGACCCAGACCGGAGTATGGAGGACAGATATGGAACTCGGAAATTACTCATCAGAACAGCTTGTGACTTTGGCCAGTGATGACGTAAGAAATGACCCAGGTTTTTATTGCATGGAAAAACATCACGGCACAGTTTAATGAGCCTGGAAATCTATCTCGTCTGTATATTCTTTATCGGGCAGCTATAAACACAGAGCCCACCTCAGACTGGAAAGATGTTCTCTGGGTTCACTTCCCCTCTTCAAAACAACTTTGGATGAAAAAATATCACCTTGCATTACAGGATCAAACCCAATCTTTATTTGCTACCCATTTCATTTCAGATCTAGTTTCCCAGTTCAAGGCAGTCTGGACAGTTTACCTGGGCTTAGGGGCAGCATTAACATCTTCACTGCTGAGCAAGAAGGCACCTGTGGTGATGTAGCCTGGCTGAGGAAATTAAGCAATATGAGCTCATTAAGGACTTTGAAGATCATTCGGGACGAGGGACAGATAAGAAGCAACTCATTCACTTACGGCCCTTTTAGGATTTATCTTTTTCTCATATTCAGACTATCATGACCAAAGCTAAAACAGCTGGCCAAAACTTCGATCGATGACAGGATACCTCTGAACAAATCATTCAGCCTTCGCTATATTTTAAGACTAAGGCTAACATAGCTTTCTACCTTGCTAGAATCCCATGTGTTCAACTATGAGTATTGATATTTCTGGACAACTCAAGACAGATGATTGCAAGGGTGATCGTTTTAGTTCTGATTATATTCAGTAATTGGCTCTGGCTGGCATCAGAAATATGTGTTTGTTTACTTTTCCAGGCAAGTTTCAGAAACTGGACCATTCATTGCAGCAGTACACATTTTAGTTTGGTTCTGCTCATGTGATGCTCTGGATGAAATGTAACCCAGACGTTCTCTGAACTTAAAAATCCCTGTCCCCCAACGCAGCCAGAGATATACAACACGTAATGCACACACATTTAAAACATTAAGTTCATGTACAACCAAATTTTAGTGCAGGAGGAGGCAGTGGAGGCCTGACAGTAGGCAGCAGCGAGAATGCAGAGGTCTTTGTCGTATGCTGACTGAAAGGGCGCCAGATGTTTATATGGACCACCCAATGTGAGAGATAGATTGTGTACATACATGCCTGGATGTTGGATGAACCATATGACTATAAATCGACTTCAGTGCCTGCCTCATTTACTAAAAGGGTTCATTTTAAGTTGGATTTATCAGAGCTTTCACAAAACCAACAGTTCAGTCATTTTTATGACATGTTGACACAAACCCCAGTTACAAATTGTTTACAAGTGACTCCAACATCACATGAGCACAGCATTACATACCACGTAATGGAACTGAATCTGCAGTGTAATGGAACTGTTTGCATGTTGTCATGTAAATGGTAGCATTCAGATCAAAGCACAGCTGAGTTTAGAAGAGCATTCTGGTTTATTTCCCATTAACGTAACGGTTGTGACTCTATGGGTCATGCTAACTATAACGAATGAGCCTGCAACTTTGATAAACATTGTCATCCGCTTAGATGGTGCTTCATATTCCCAACTTTCAAAATGATACCTGTAAAAACCTGCTTTATGTGATTAACTGTCCCACCCACTAAACTCAGTTTCCCCGCGTCTCTACAATGGAATGCAAAGTTTGTATGACCTAATATGCCACAGTCGTCACATTAATGGGATTTATGGCACATTGAAATATACGGGAACTCCCCTGTCATAGCTGTCTGGAGAGAGCTGAACCTGAAAACCTGACAAATTTGATTTAAGCGACTACAAGACTTTTGCCTTTGGCCTCCCATTGAAGCGACATTTGACATTTTTGCCCCACTAATGGTCACCTGTCACAGTGGCTGCAGGAGTGAGGAAAATGCCAGAGAAAAGGCACCCGTTCATAAACGGTCTGATTGACAACTTTATGTCTGTTGTCCTGGCATCTACATTCATTATTTGCGAGTTTAGATTTGTCTTACCATTTAGTCTCTCCTTCCCCTCAACATGTATACCTGCCTCTGCAAAGTGACATCTTTAAAGTCACACCTCCGTCTGAGAATAACGAAAGCAAAGAAGCTGTCATTGTTTCACCCTAAATCTTATTGAACATTACCACCATCTAGCAGTTGAACTGTTCACCCCTCCAAAACTGATGTGGCATTGCAATTTTGTGTGAGGTGATATCACAGTGGGTTATTATCATGAGTGCTGCAGCACTTTTCTGCCATCAAAGACAGCGTTTCATACACACCTCTGTCTGTCCCGATGGGAAGATTTCCTGGAAAGCAGTCCAGCAGACTGATGATGTCAGCTGCAGAACTCTGGCCTCAGATTGTGCTTTGATACTTGAATGCCACTGTTGTCCTGCCAAGACCCCCGTCCAGTGCAGATTTTTATCAGAGGAAAGACAGAGCCAAGAGGGTTTTTAGCTGAAATAAGCAGAGAGATCTGCCCAGTGTCTGGATGAAGGCGCTGAAAGCAGGCAAAGACCCTGGAGGCCTGATTTAAGCAGATGCCGTCTGATTTTTCAACACAATAACTCAGCGAAAGGGAAGAAACTTGTCCTGTGCTTCAGGCGAAGATGGATGCTGGGACACCATGAAAAGTACTGGACAGATCTCAATATGTGCGTCTCGTGCTTTTCTAGATGAACTACTTTAAAGCCATTTTTGAGGAAAGAAAGCCTTACCCAGAAAAAAGGTTCCATTTTCTTCAGTTTCTCTGTCTACTGTAATTCCTAGCTGTAAAATGAAGCCAGTGTTTGTTTGTTTCAGTGAATCTTTGTGTCATGTTATGTGCTGACAGGCTGATTCAACAAACCATGACGATGCAAATATGTGTCTGAGCAGCACCTGGTGAAACTTCCTGAGAAGTTGTATAATCTGTCAATCCCATAGTGGGAGATTGTTTTGAAATGTTCAAATTTAAGATTTAATCTTACTGGTTCTAGTCAGAGGTGTGAGGCATGATTCATCAAACTGGGCGATGATGACTTCATTCTTTTATAAGAAAGATTGTAAACTGTACTGTGGTGCTAATGCGAATGCGGTCTAGTCAAAAGAGAGGGGAAAGTGTCGGAGAGCTTTGTAAGATTTAGGCTAAAGCTGTTCTAGAAACAGTTATTGTCTTTTCTTGTCTTGACACAGATGAGTCCTGACATGTCCTTGTCAAACTGTTGGTGTGAGTGTAACATTTGTCTGCTCTTTACTTCTAAAATACTTTTATACCTGTGAATCCTCAATCAGTAACAGGAGCTTCTGACACAACAGCCAAAAGTCTGATACTTTAACGCAATGAATCAAAGACTGCAAACCTCCTCCTGATCCATCCTGATGTGGATTTTAGGATTTCTGCTGCTTCTCTCGTGTTTTGACTCCTGACAAAGGACCAATCGTTGACTGTGTTTTTCCAGAGTTGGGCATTGTGCAATGTTGAAGAGTAATCCACTGAAGGGGACACTTGATTTTATATGTTTGTAATTGAGGTACTTTTAACATAAATGTGAACAGAAACAATTCCAATCCAATAAAGGAGTCCTTTTGTAACGAAGTGTTTACTCTGCCTGTTGTACCCAGTTCACAACATAAGTCATGTCAGGGCACCTCACATATTATACTGTAGAGAGAAAATCAACAAATCCCAAACATCCTCTTTGAGCAGCTCTTTGATGACAACAAGAAGAAAAAACTCCCCTTGAACATGAAGAAACCTCCAGCAGAACCAGGCTCAGGGAGGGCAGTCATTTCCTCGACTGGTTAGGGTGAAGGCAAAGGGGAGAGAACAGGATAGCATCAGAGAACTGTTGGGCAGGTTGATGAGGACAGTAGAGAAACGCTGGGAGCTGGTTCTACAGGAGAGCAGCCTGTTCAGTGAAGGATCCACTTCCTCCTCTGCTTTTGGAAACCAGGAACCAGAAACAGGTCTGCATTCTGAAAGTGAAGTGCTCTGTGGGATAATATAGTACAATGAGACTATTAAGATATGACGGAGTTTGAACATTCAGATCTTTGTACTTAGTGAGAGGAATTTTAAAGTCTATTCTAGTTTTTACAGGAAGCCAATGTGAAGAAGCTAACATGGGAGTAATATGATCCGTTTTACTGGTTCCTGTCAGAACTCTGGCTGCAGCATTTTTGATCAGCTGGAGTTCTTTCAGAGGACATCCTGAAAATAAGGGACTGCATTAATCCAGCCTAGAAGTTACAAATGCATGGACGAGTTTCTCAACATCCCTCCGAGACAGGATGTTCCTGATTTTGACAATATTATGCAGGTGAAAGAAGGCCGTTCTACAGATGTGTGTGAGTTAGAGGACATATCCTGGTCAGAAATAACTCCAAGGTTCCTCACGGTAGAACTGGAGGCCAAGGTGATGCCATCCATAGGAGCCATGTGGTCAGACAGTGGGTTTCTGAGGTGTTTTAAGCCAACATGAATGAGAAGTGAACAAGGGAACAATCTACAATTTGACAGCCACATCTGCAGATGAAGATTTGTTATGTGATCAAAGGTCTCTTCACCTCCAGTGGTTTTTCAGTAACAGGCTTTAGATTTTCTGCAGCCATGTTTAGACATTTTCATCCCTGAAAGTTTCAGCGAGCTTCATCCAAAGAGTAACTGAACAATCTGACAGGGATGTCAGGTTCAATCAGTGACTGTGTGCGTGGAGGTTAGAGAGGAAGCAGGGTTTGAACTCGGGCCCTTTTCTCATCTTTTATACATTTACTCACATCACTTTTAATATATACAATTGAAAGCAACATAATGAATGCCTTTGAGGAGAGTCTGCTTTTCAGCGTGGCTTTTCTGTGCAGCCACATTTGGACACTATAGTCACTCCTAAGAATGCTTGAATTTCACTGCGTTAAACGACAATATGTCAAGGTGGCATTTACTTCAAAGGCAAAAGGCACAAGCCAACTTATCAAGCAAAAATATTCCACAAGAAAGTTGAAAGCTATCAATAAATAGTTGAAAATGAAGACAAAAAAGCATTTGGACAATCCACTAGTGGCATCACTACAGATCATGGAATGTTTTAGTATTTAGTCTGCCGTCCTTTAGCTTTCAGAGCTGCTTGACATCAACCTGGAGCTGCTCTATACGCTTAGATCAGACTTCAATTTGAAGCTGGTCTGCTTTGGATTATTATCCTGCTGAAAAATCCACTTCTGTCGCTTCAATCATTTCTTTTGGCAGATTTCTTTAAATTTGCATCCAGAAGTCCTCTGACCAAGTTCATGATGCCCACTGATGAGTACAAATGCGACTTTAAGAAGAGCAGCTCCACACGTTGACGTTCCCACCTCCATGTTCAGTGCACTCAGACTGGAAGTCCTCTTTTGGCTTTTTCCTCAAACTTTCCACACATCACATCCGTGTAGGTTGAATCTGGGCTCATCCAAAATAACACATCTTCAGAAGGAGCTCTTTCTGGCCATTTTCTTCAGCAGATTTTATCCCAGCTGTCTTATTCTATGATGTTATGAATGGTTTCCTCTGCTTCACTGTACCTCTGCAGCCTCATGTTAGTTCTGCTTCCGACCTGTACCTGCTTATTCTCACTGATCCTTGAAGCCATTCCTGCTGTTGCTTCTTGATTTAGCAACGGATTTGTGTCCTTTATTTTTAAATTTTATTGCCAAATTGACAGTTTTGACTGTGGAGTAGAGGTTGACCAACACAAAAACAATCATTAAAATATGTGTGCTTATTTATGTTTGTCATATGTTTAATTAAAAGAGAACGTTTCCACATTAACCCTCAGTGCTGATTGGCTGTTACTAGTCATGTGTAGCCAGTTGGACAGCTGTGTGAGAGTGGTGACGACAGACAAAGAGGGGGCGGTGTCTGAATCAGAATCAAGCATTTTCAAATGATACAAAAGTCACAATACCAATAATCTGTAAACCTGGTCTGGTGATCGACTAGGCCACAGTATGGGTCAAAAATCTAATGACTTATACTGTGAAGGATGGAAGAGTGAACAGGGTGGGGCTCTTTGTGCTAACAATCAGTGCTTGACCTTTTCTCTGGGTTAACTTTACTTATCTTGGGTATTTTTGCTGTTGCTTTTAACCAGGCAGTTCCACTCTCGCTGATAGTGGCCGTTGCTCTTTAATCCAGTCAGGTGACCTCAGATGCAGCTCACCACTAGGAATGACAGACAGCCACAACCTGCCCACGCCTATGCCTGAAAAGGACAACATATAAACATGCTTTCAAACTCCGGTTTATTTTAGGTGCCGGAAAGTACATTTACTCAGAGCAAATTACAGGTATTTGTACTGCATGCTGGATGATACTTCTACTCTGCCACATCTCAGGAGGAAATGTACTTTTACTTTACTACATTTATGTGACTGTTTTAGTTACCTGTTGGCCACATAACATATGAAGCCCTTATAGAATATGACATGTTTTTCTTAATTAAATGTGATAAAATAAGTTCATGCCGCTATAACGATTATTAAATTAGTCAGTTAGCTGGCAGGAAATTAAACGTCAACTATTTTGTGAACAGTTTTAATTAATTTCATTGTTCCACCTTCACAAGAGTGAGGAGAAGAATAACCACCAGATGCAGTTTGATGCAAAACAGTCCTGAATGTGCTCCACCTCAGCCAGCTACAACAGCAAACTCCTGCTTTGACATTAATGCAGGAGTATTAATAATCTAATATATAATAGTTTAACAGTTACAGGAGATAATTGTTCTGTCTGGGTACTTCACTGTTGTTACTTTAAGCACATTTTTCTGATTATACTTTCATACTTTAACTGAAGTAACATATATTTTTAATGCAGGACTACAGTTTGGTGTTTGTACTCTAACTTAAGTAAAGGATCTGAATAATTCCTACATCACTGTTTGTTTCACAGTTGAAGAAATAACCTTATAAACCTCCAGAGATGGTAAATTTGGGTGAACTGACCTTTGCTCAGGGTAAAGATTTTGGAAAGGAAATGAGCTGAGATTGTGACAGGTGGAGGTTGTACAGCCTGAGAGAGCACATGTGGAAGGCAACACTGAGGGCTAAAAGGCCCCACGAGCTGGATCCACACATAACTGACACGAGCTGGATCCTGCAGTGAGAATGGCTGCTCGCCCGTAAAGCAAGTCGTTGCCAGTGCACGCCAAAAACACCTTCGGAGGAAGTTATGTAAAATCTACTTTTATAGCTGCTGCTGTACGTCTGTGAGACCTGCTGGTGGTGCTGTGCAGCATTTATCAAAACGCAAACCCTGACTCCTTCTGCCACAGGATGTGAACAGATATAGACAAAAAGCAACACCTTCAGCTGATCACACTGTCACCTCACTGTGTAACAGTTAACACTAACAAGTTGCAAATTCAATCATCAGGTACAACATCACTCTCCATGAGAAACTGTCTGAGAAAGGAGGATTGTGATAATATTCAGTAAGAAGTTTCAACTTAATTACATGAACAGTTTATTCAGAGAAAATATCACCACATACGAGATACTCTGAGTTTTCTAAACTGACGTGCCGTGTGTTAAAAGAACATAACTCACATGTTTTATTTTAAAAATATACTTTAATACAACAGCTGCATATAAATATTAAAATATACATTATACAGGTGTACAGTACACTCACACAAAACAAAAACAAAAAATATTAGGCTTCTATTTGTACGGCACTTCTTGTATCTTTTTTTTTTTCCCATTTTTGTATTATTTTCTTAAAGGTTACTTACTGACGAAGGAGTTGTACATAAAGATGTGTTAATGTGTTAACAGGTCCAAAGTATTACTGTAGTATTGTGATTACTGGGTTACTGAAAGACAGACAGAGGGGCGCAGAGGGGGAGGAAAAGGGAGGAGGGGAAGAAAGGATTGCTGTACAGTATATGACATGGCATTGTGGAATGTTTGCTAGCCTCTTGGTTTTCCTTTCCTCCCATCATTCAGCGTGTTTTCAGACAGATTAAAGAACCAGCAGGGATGTGATTATTCAGTCTTTATTCTCTCCACAGGATTTCTCTTTCGGATACCAAAGTATCGTTTCATATCTAATGAGACTCTCTCTTTTGTCCTCCTCCTGCTCATGCCATCGACCGGCCTTTGGTTTCGACTCATCGCCGATCTGGACAGAAACGACTGACTTGGTTTTGGTTAAAGCCACGAGGTGCGTCTCAGCTGCCATCACACAGTTTATCATCATTACATCTGCAACACAGAACTGAGCATCTGTGTTTCAGATCTCCGGCCACCCACTGTTCACCCATGGGCTGCTCCCAACATGCAAATATTCACAGACTGCTAGTGCGAAAGGTTAAGTGCATATGATTATGTGTAGGTTAGACTGCATTGTTATACTTCTATTCTGTAAGAAAACACAAATGAAATACAGTGAATCAATTAGTGAGATTTAGAGGTGCTGGTAGGCAGATTTTGGTTTCCAGTCTAAGCTAAGCTAACTGGCTGCTGGCTGTAGCTTCATACTCAGTGGGAAATATGAGAGCAGTATCAACCTTCTTATATAACTCTAGGCAAGAAAGTGAAAAAGACCATTCCCCAAAATGTCGATCTAATCCTTTAAACATTAAAACTATGGTATCTCGCTGCCTGAACAAAATGTAATTAGGTTTGTTTATCTCAATTAATGCTATTCACTGGTGATGCACCAATCCAGCCTTTTCCATCCCACTTTATAGTATAATCTCTCATAATATAATTAAACTGCTCTAAATTTGGCAGAACATGGTGCACCCATGTAGGACCGTGTTGTTCTTAGTAAGAAGCTGATTAAGAAAATAGGTTTTCAGAGTCCGTAAGCAACCTTGTGGGTTTTTAAAAGAGATTAATCTTCAGCAGAAACAGATGTTAAGCTCTGTGATTTAAACGTAATGATAAGGCATGAGAGGCACTAACTGGAGCTAGCCTCAGCCGGCTGCCTACATCACAGCTTCACTGATAAACAAACCCTGCGTGGGCCCGCAGGTTCTAAACTGACACCTTCCCCCATCTGGCTCCTTCCCCAGATGGAGGTTTCCAGGTCAGCGAAAAGGAGACGGGGCCATCGAGATGCAGGCCACCGCAGCAGACAGCAGCGACTGAAGTCCTCCTCTGCAGCTGTCAGAGCGCGACAGCGGGCGGAGGTGGAGGGGGCGGTGGGGATTAAAAGGTTTCGGATAAACTACTCAGGGGCCCCGGCTAAGTGCTGCTTCCCCGGCCTCCTCTGCCTGGAGGCCCGTCGCCTTTGAAACTGGAGAAGCCTAAGTGTCTCCAACAATGTGAGCACTGGAGCAGAGTGGGGACGGGCACCCGCAGGTCAGCAGCGTCCCACCAGTGTAGGCTTACTGATGGGTCTATTCAGGCCCGCCAGGTCCACAGCGCCTCAACGCCTGGTCCAAAAACCCACTGCGCCCACATGAAAGCTGGGGAAGGTGAACTGTTTCTGCCTGTCCTCGCTCCGACACCAACTTCTCCAAGCAGGAACCAGTTGAGACTTTAGGTATCTTAACCCAAACATACCAGCATGTGCACAAACGGAGGTTAATGCATCTTTCAGTGAAATGTCAAATCTTTCAAGCCAACCAGGATGCTTACAATCAACTTATCCACTGATTATTCAGTCTAGAAAATGTCTGAAAACAGGAGGGAATGAGAGCCAAATTGAGAACCTTCAACAGATATTCAATTTACAATGATATAAATGGAGAAAGGCAGCAAATCCTGTCCACAGAAGCTGCACTGTTTGCTTGTTAAATGACCTTTTTGATTATCAGAATTGCTGTTGAATAATTTCATCAGGTCTTTGCACTTCAAATATCCACTGGAGGCATTTTAAAGTAGAGTACCTCAGAGCATGTCCTTCAACAGCTTTTTTCCAAATATCAATTACATTTTTTCCCCCATGTTTAAAAGCATATTTAACAGACATTTGCAGTGATTTTAGTTTGTTCTGGCAATGGATGCAATTCTCCTGTCTTAATTACGGCACGCAGCAGCACACCATCTTTTAGTCATTTTATCTGTTTTTCTGAAATAACGCACAGCGGGAGAAGAAAAAGCCTTCTCAAATTCAGTAATGCATCATTAAATATGAAATTTATGTTAGCTTTCAAAGAATGCAGGCAGTGACATACATTCAGACGTGAATTTCATGCTTCACAACGTAAGACAGACCTAGTGGGAGCTGTTTTTTTCATGCATCCAGTGGACATTTGCACACAGGAAACAATGGAAGCTGCTGTCCTCTCATTGTTGCCAGATCTGTTCATTAGCAGCCTCACTAATATACCAGACATCTAGAGTAGGTTGTGAGCTAAATCTGTTCTGTAGGTGTTTATGTGACGCTGACAGTGCTCATACACTTTCCACCTTTCACTTTCCCCTCAGCAGCTGAGGGGGATCCAGCTTTTACCACGAAGACAGAGATCAACACAAAACTTTCCCTTTCCAACAAACTTTCTCTTCCTCAGAAAAACCCAACGACCACATCAGAGACTGGCTGTTTACTTCTCTCTGTCTCCAGCAGACGGTGACACCCAACAAGGAAGTAACTCAGATAAGAATCATCCAGTTTATGCAGAGTCATTGTCCATATTAGGTCAGAGCTGGTCAAATTTGTAGGCTGAGAGAATTAGTTTTGTATTCGTTAAACCTCAGCTGTTCCTTGGTTGACCTGAACCAGGCTCATGAAAACAGCTACAGAGAAGTGGCCCAACAGCTGACGTCTTTGGGTCATTTCAGTTCCTGCCTCCTGCTTCCAGGTGCATATAAACAGAGACTTTCTGGGAAACTGAATCAGGAATGTCAGCAGAGACAAGCGACCTTGCCAAGACTGGCCCCTCCCCATTAAAGCTTTACAGTTAAAGGGATATTCCATGATACAAAAGGGTCAATGTATTTTTGCTTAAAAAGGGTGAATGCTACAGTATCAATGAAGGCTCGTGTACAAGCTTGCAAGTTGTGTTAAATCTGCCATCATGTCTTGTTTGCTGTTTGGATCTGAGGCAGGAATTCACTGTGTCACAACAGTTTTCTCTTCAGTTCAGTTTTTGGCATATAGATGAATGTACACAGCAGATGGTGTTTTGTGTTACATAACACCACTTCGGAGGAAGGAAAATATCTGGACAAACTTGTTCATTCAAAGGGAATCTCTCTTAAACCCAAAGACCTCATCGTCCTCGTCTGACATGACAGATGGGTTGTAAAACATTTGAAACCTCAATGATATGTACAGTTGTTTTCTGCTGTTTCATCTCTTTTTGTTTTTTGTTGTGCTAGCTGTTGCCAGCATGAGATCCTGTGGCTCGGCTGGCAGCATCGCCAGCTTCCTAACCCTCGAGAGAAAGTGGGAGGAGGGAGGTAAGCACGTCTCAGCACAGCAGCAGAGAAAGTGTAGCGCACACCTTTAACCAAACAGGCTGAGAGTTCTCTTCTTCCGGCTGTAATGAGTTTGTCCCAGACCATCCATCTTTCTTCTCTGTACAATGATCACATGAAAACCTGCTCAGGTTTCTGTGGTAATGCTTAAGAGGCCGCAGTGACATCAGAGCCTCCTGCTGCTGCATCTTTATTTTTTTTGCAAAGCCACAGACTATCTGTGTTTGGCATCAGAGCTTAAAAGCTCTGTTCACCAGCAGCAGAACTCCACGATAAAACTATTCCAGCTGAGTGACAGGAATCCTCTGTTTACAGTACAGTCTCATACTCATGAGCAACATTTCCCAGAATGAAAAGGATACTGAAACTGGAGCACCACTAAACACCCCAGCACTCCACAGCTTTCAAAATGACCACGAGCAAGACCTCCAGGACGTGAAGGTTCAAGGTTAACTCCTCCTCTCCTGGGTGAAACAGGAAATGGATTTTCCATAGGAGGAGAACAGTGTGTTATAGAGCAGCAGCTTTGGAACGCAGCCCAGATGGGAGCTCATCAAGGTTGAAAAACAAAAGGGAATTGCTTCGCTAACAGCCACTTTTCCATGTATATTTCCCAGAGATGATGTTCACAGAAACTAGCTACTGTTTCCATGTGTAGGTTCAATCTGAAAGGAAAATATTTTTGGCTCACTTTTTTGGCTGAATAAGTGATAATATCCTACACAAGCCTGCGTTTTTTTTCCTCCAACTAAAGTCAAGTGAGGCCAAGCTTGGAGCAGTAGTCATGGGTTACCTTGTAATTGGATTTAAGATCAGGCATAATAACACAGGTCCCTGTGGCTTTAAGCTCCAGGCACTTTAGAAAGGCGTCATTATGCAAACAAACTGCCTATTACAACAGGACGTGCTCGCAGGCCAAAACCCAGTCAGCAGTTACTGCCTGATGCCTCCACACAGGTTTGCATTGCTTTTTTATTTTTTCAACATATAGTAGCACCATACTGCAACAAACCGAAACCACCAGTCGGTCACAAAGCGCTGGGAGCCCTCAAGTCTCTCAATCAATAACTGTCTTTAGAAAAAGGTGCCAAGAGTCTTTTTTTCTCTTTTGGAGGATCTGAAGCCCTCTTTGAAGGTGCTTGGTTGCTCTTACCACAGTGCAATTCAAAGGGTCCTTGACTTTTTTTTTTATGTCCAACAATATTTAGAGAGCGTGGACAGGTTGGTCTACAGCTTCAAGCAAAGACCACAGAAGAAAGGCAGATTTTAAAACTCGCAAGACTGACACCCACTTTGTGGGCTGTGGCATTGCCAAATAACAACAAAATCATTAAAGAACAAAACAAATTAGACTTATTTGCTGTCTAGATCTACAAGTGTTTTCTATTTGTCATTGCAATTCAGGAAGTTGCGCTACATAATCAGGTCAGGGGTTGAGGAGAGGGCTTGGGGAAGGCATTGAGGACACTTCCCTTTTGTGGGTGAACATAAAGCCACTGCAGATAAGCTAAAGGAGCACCAGGCTGCAGAGCTGGAAGGCTGACCCAAAAATGACCTGTCAGTCCGTTCCTTTCTGCCACACCACGGTCTCATAGATCTGCGGTGGTAGTGCATTTAGATGATGGGAATCAATGAAGTCTATTCTGTTAGTATCACCTTTAAGGATGAATGCGGGTGAACATGACAACAATCAAAGTATTTCAGTCACTTTATCCCTCACTTTGCAAAACTTAATGACGTGTTAATGGTTGGCAGCATCTGAAGCAGTGAGAGGTTTTGGTGTCCGAGTGGTTCAGCAACATCAGTAATCTTTGGTCAGTTTGAATTAAGGTGCAGTTTTCTCTTTCATTTTTAACTTTGCTTACATTTTGATGGGGGTGAAGGGGATGTTAAAGAAGGGTGGGGGTCTGTTAAAGCTCCAAGGACTTTTCCACAACAAGCAGGCTGTTGTTTCTGTTAACAGTTGGTCTGACATCAGGACTCTATCATTTGTTGTGTATCACAACACTTACTGACATTTCAGATGCCAATGCAATCCAAATGGTATGCAGTGCTTCAGCAGGAGCCCAGCCAAACAAAAAAAACACACACCCGCTTCTTTGTTTTCCAGGCTTGGGCTCGTCCCACTTCCTTATTTTAGAACTTCCTCTATCCTCAAATGCCCCCTCGCCCTCGGCTCACTACCGGTCCCCTGCCGACAACTACGACCATCTACAAAACAGTGCAATGTCTATTCATAGGCACAATGGGATACAAATACAGCACACAGAGGGAAAGAGGAACACTATACACGCTCATACAGTATGTTACACGCACACACATACACACACACACACAGACAGAACACAGAATACAGAGACATCAGCAGCAGCTCTGGCCTGGTGGTGGTTGTGGTGCAGCCTGCAGAGACAGAGCGGTGAAGACAGCTGCTGTTTGGAGGGCCAACGGGAGAGGACCAGGAGCAAGGTGGCAATTTACTACCATTTTGTTTAGGCTACTCCTTCCTCCTCTTCCTCCTCCTCCTCTTCTTTCCCAGCCTCTCCACCTCGCCATCTCTTCGCTCTTTATGTGAGTGGAGAGGGTGTGGAGAAGCTTGGTCAGGTCAGGTCGGTGGTGCTGGGAGGGGAGGCCGTGGAAGAGGGGGCGCAGAGGGAGACGTGCGCTGGATGAGTTTAGCCCGCTGCCTCGTCTCCTCCCTGTGGGGGATCTTTGCGCTGGTTCTGACCACCCGCGCTCGCTGCCAAAATCCTCTGCACAAAGTCTTTGGTCCGCCCAGCAACCAAGGGACCTGAAATCATCGTGGAAATAAATTAGGCAGTGTGATGGAAAGAAAAGGACAAGACAGAAATAACTCTTACAGCAAAACAAAACTTGAGGGAAAATGTGACAGACACATCATGTTTTATATGTAAACTATTTGCAGTCAAAACAGGACACATAAAGCTAAACTATGACGTTACAAATTAGGTAAAAGTAGCACAAAAACACTAACAGAAAATAAGGAAAACATCCCTAATTTTCAATCAAAGAGTTTTATGGCACATATTTAAGATTATTCACTAGCTAACTAACTACTGTTAGCTGTGTTAGTGTGTTTCTCACCGCTGGACTCTCTGAGGATGTCTTCCAGGCGTTGGGTCATCCCTCGTTCGTCTGTGTCCTCCTCCTCGCTGCTCTCCACCCGTCGCCTGATCACCTCCTTAATCCGCAGCAAAGCCCCCAACAGGTTTTCTGTAACCAAAGTAAAAATCAGCACTAATGAGTCAGAAAGATGACACCAAAGCTGGAATTCTTTATCTGAAAGTTCATGGAGAACACCTGCAATGATGTCAACAAGGGTGGGATGATTTTTTAACATCTGTGCCAGCGCCACTGAAGCCAAAGTTTTTTTCGTTACCCCATACAAGTCACTACAGTGTGTTTTCATTGTTAGGGACACAACTTGTCTGGGACTTCAGCCCTGGCCACATATGTAATGTTGTTTCTCAAAGATTAGGACCGTATTTCCCAAAAAGCCTGGCACTTTGTGGGACAGGGAGGATGTGTGTTTTTAAAAGTGAATGTAGACGAAAAGAAAATGAAAGCTAAAATCAAAAGGAGTGAAAGTGAAATAAGAGCAGTGGTGGTCTAAAGGTCAGTTAAGTCAGCTTGTGACTCGTCCCTCCTTCATTACTGACATTACATCATGAGGCAAGACCATTAACCCCTAACTGCCCTCCTCTAATCTGTTGTCCACTGGGGCAGCACGGGGCAGCTGACACCTATAAATGTGTGGTGAAGGGCGGGCAACATTGCTTTCCTGGTAAAGTAAAATTGGCGATATAGGCTACGTTACACGTGGTTGTAATAAACGGAGGTGAGCCAGAAACTAAGACAGTTGTTGGTCAAATGCCTTCAAAATGCACATAAAAATATCTCATAGGCTAATTAGTTGATTGTTTGACGAGTTGATACACAGAAAATTAATCAGTAACTATTTTAATTGTTTCTGTCATTTTAGTGAGTCTTTCTAGCACTTCCAGCTTTTGTGCGTTGAACAGTATTTTCTAATGCGGCAGCTTTGTTTCTACTGTGTGCACTACAAAGAATACATTTTTACATGTGTATTTTTTCCACTAAGCTGTCTGTCTGTCTGCAAAACGTAAATTGTTTGAGGCTTAACTCTGATGCTGAAGGTGTGAATCATCAGCACATCCTGTGATCCTCCTCCCGTGAGGTCATGTGACCCGATGGTGCCACGACACCCCTTCTGTCAGTCTGCATTATTCTCGGATTGATGTGATTTCTCTTTTGTCCAGCTCTTGTCTCAGCAGGGAGTGTGTGTGTGGGCGAAGGACCACAGTGGGTCTGACCAGCTGCCCCCCCTCCACCAAGTTTCTATGTAACACACACACACATGCACGCACACACACACACAAAAAGTCTGGAGGCTTCTGAGCATTGGCATGATGCCAAAGTCCTATTTGTTTGAAGTTTCCTGTTGAATCCGCGGCTAAGTATGTAAAGTGTGTTTTGTATTGATGCAAATTACAGTGATGGGGAGAGAGGACAGAGAGAGCGAGTGAATGGGAGAGAATAGTTTTTTAAAAAAGAGTCGCACGAGGAGACGAGGGAGAGGAGGGAAAGAGGAAGCAAGGGAATGTGTGAGGTTAAGCCCTGTGTATTTTGGCTTCGTGCCAGGAGGACAAAAATTTGTGGGAGCCACAACTAAAGCCTTTGCAATGAAATGCTGGGCCAGGATCAGGAATGACTGGAATGCTAAAAAATTTGGAGAAGAAAAGGACAAAGCAAGTTGGATGCTGGTTAAGTTAGAATTCTAAGAGGTGGAACCAAGGAGGAGGAGGAGGAGGAGGAGGAGGAGGTGGGCAGGACTGGGCTGACAGATTTGGCAGAGTCGAGGTGTTGATTATCGGGTAAGAGGTGACTTCACACTTCTCAGGTTTTTCCTCAGAGTGTTTACATGCTCCTCAGTGGTCTTGTTACTATCAGCTTTCGGCATGAAACTGGTTTCTTAAACAGAGTATCGTCAAAGTGTCTTGAAAAGATGGTTCCTCAGGCTTTTAGCATGATTTGTAGTTTATTTTTATATTGTGGAGCAGTTGGAACATGTCGGCTTTACCACTCTGCAGTTATTTGCTGTATGTTAGAGGACTGCAAACAAAAGCCATTAGCCTCTGTTGTGATCTTATCAATTACTTAAATGCTGCTGTGCTTAAAAATATTATTTTTCAGTCTATCAAACATCATGTAAACTTTGCTTCACTAGACAATCATTGCCACAGCTCAGTTTGTTTTAAAGACACCTAGTTCTACACCGATGTCTCCATTAATGTCTACACCAACAACCTGCCACAACATTACAACCGCTGACAGATGAACTGTATAATGCCAATCGTCTTGTTGCAGTGCAACCTTCTGCTGGGAAACCTTGGTTCCTGGCATTCATGTGGATGTTATCTTGACACTTCCCACCCCCTAAAGCATTGTTGCAGACCAAGCACACCCCCCATGGTAACAGCACTCCCTGACAATAGTGGCCTACCCCAGCAGGATAATGCTCCTCACCATGCCATAAAACTGCTCAGAAACAACTTCTGAAACATGACAAAGAGCCAGAGCCATCCTATCAAGCATTTGCATGATATGCCGAAAGAACCCCAATGCACAGAAGCGCCACACTGCAACCAACAGGACTAATAGCATCAGCTGCCCACACCCCAGTGACAGACACCATAGGACACCCCCAGAGGTCTTGTGTCCATGCCTCAGCAGGTCAGAGCTGTTTTGGTGGGATGAGAGGGACCAACATAATATTAGGCAGGTGGTTTTTAATGTTGTAGGTTCCACAGCTTCTCCTGAAAAGAGGTGGTCATTTTTTCTTTGTTTAGCTTCAACAACGCAACGGCCCACTAATGTCTGACTGATGTCATCTACCACAGTCCACGACAGTCCGCCCAGTGACGACAGTACAAGGGCAGTGGAGTGAGTGCTCGGCAGCAGTGTTCATGTGTGTAATATGTAGATGCTGAACTACTGTGCATGTGTGGAAGAAAGTCCTCTAAGCAGTCTGGAGCGGACTACAAAGTAATACAACAACAACAGCTACACGACCATGATGTCCCATCATCATTAGTCTGTTTAAGTGAGAGCATTCTGTCATTCAGACATAGGTCACTTCTACCTTATTGTTCCTCACGGCATCATTCAGACACACCTACCACAGAGATAAAGGGAGCAACAGCATGGGCATAGAATTTGTCACAGGTGCAAGACTGAAAAGTACATCAGGGATCAAGGAGCTACTAATAAATGAAAGACTAAAGCTAAAATAATAGCAGGTATATAAACATGGAGGACAGGATTGGTCATGATGGAATGGCACTGTACTTTTCTTAACCTCAGACAGATAAACTGTCACACAGAGTCACAGTTTATCAGCTAAATCATTAGTTGCATAGCGGCCGTCCTCTGGTTGAGTCCTGAGCTCCATCACAGACTATTTTACTGCAGTAAAAATCTAGAGGAAATATATTTTTCTGTTATATTTTAAGTTTTTTATTAGTAAGTTTTTAAAAATTTTTACAGTCTCACAGTAGGATTTTTGCGCACATGGATGTGTTTCCATATAGAATGTGACCTCATTGAAGTAACTATATTAACCATGTTGTTGAAAATAATTCAGAAATGTTACTAGGTCCGACCCACTACTATTGAGATGGTGTGGAAAAACTCATCATGGGATGCATGTTATTAAATAATATCATTCAGTCAGGGCTAGTGAAGGTGGCAAACTCTGATTGTGACTGACTAAGCCCGCCAGGATGATTGTATAGAGCACTGCTTGCAAAAAGTTGCTCAGTTCATTTTCAAACTAGACTCTCATAGCCTATCTTCATAAGTTATAATGGGTTTGTTGCCTTTAAGAGCATCACTGCTTTAAACAAAACGTTTATTTTCGTGCCAGCAGCTTCTGCAATTTCAATGTCTTGAATGCTAGCATGGGGAACTGGATGACACCAAAAGCTGCATGAATGGCAATATCAAAACTGGATATTCTAGTGGTCACGACATCCTCGGAGAACAGCAGAACATCTTCTGCTTTTTCTGTGGCATTGTGATGCGCTATACCAATACATTTACTATTTAATGTATCCATTAAAGAGTAATCATTTCTTCTGATGTTAGCAAAGGTGTGCTATTTCAGGCATGATGTGGTGAACTATAATACACTGCAGGAAACCCTATTGATAAGACATGTGAAGGTAATGCCTACTAAAGCCATAGCTTCAATGAGCTGAACTAAAACCTTTTTTTCATATTCTATAAATCCATTCAATCACAATAAAATGTCTCATTAGTAGACATTTGGTTTTTGAGTTGAATTGTAAAAGGTTTGTTAAAGGTCACGAGCTTTGTCAGAACACAGTCCTTCAGCATTAAAGTCATCAAAATGGGAATTAGCTACTGTATGAGTCCAGTACTGACCGTACTCCTGGTTGAGTCCCCACAGCTTGATCTTGTTGGCTTCATGCTGGGCCTTCTTCTTCAGCCGGCAGGCCCTGAAAACAGAGGAAAATAAAACACCGTCATTCTGTGGAACAGGAAACTCTGCGCTAGTATTCCCGTTCTCCACATGATCCTGTTACGGAGTCGGCAGGCTCACACTGTGAGCAGCTGGAGAGCGATGAGTGGAGGATGTATTTCCAAACAGTGAGGGAGATTGACTGGAAACCTCCCTCACCCCTCTGAAGCACCATTTGACACCAGAGCACAGAAGGAATACGGCCGGGTTGGTTTTGGAGTATTTGGTGTTGGAAAAAAAGGCAGCTGAGAGTAAAACAATCAATGCATGTTAAATATTTATGTGTCTCACGGGGACTATTCTTTGCAGTGTGCAGAGAATTTCTCTTCTCCTGCAGCTGTGAGTCAGCTAAATGAAAGTTAAGGAAACTAAATACTTGCAGGTCAGTAGCGCTGGACAGAATATTCCCTGCATGTTTCTTCACATGTTGGGTTCTGCCAGGTTTTTCTTTTTGTACCACAGCCCCTGCTGGTTTGAGGAGGATGTGGACAACCACACAACAACCAAACTGTCCCTAATCATTGCGGGGATGGGACTGACAAAGTACTGAGGATGTTCCAACATGTACCACAGGTTGTTAGATTTGTATATGTGATTACGGCGGTATAGAGTATGAAACAGTCCCTGTTCTCAATGTAAATCTAAAAATAGCACCACAGAAGCCATGCTGTTCATTGTGATGGATTACCTGCAGCTGCAAATTGATTTAATTGGTGCACTGAAAGTAAAAAAAAACAGTGGCTGCCTGAGGGTAGGAAAAATACATTCACTAAGTTAAAAGCTTCTGCTACTTGCATAGCTTCGGAAAAGGGTTTGAGCAGGTTGTCTTTAAGATGCCTGGAAGCCTAAGCAAACCCAAGGCTTTACCTTCTTTAGAGATGAACCTAGCAACAAATCACATAATGGAAGCTAACCGTGTCTTCAGGAAATTAATGACACGGCAGCCACACTGCAGAGTCACTGTGTTCAGGACAATGCTGCAGGGGGAAATTATAAAACAAGCGACTACAGGATTCATTTGGAGGCTCTTCGGCTGATTTAATTCATTATGTTTTATGTAATACACCAACACTTTGGGAAACATGCTGTTGCTGTCTAAACAGGAGTCACCGAATTTGTCATTTCATCAAAGATCACCAAAAGTTCTGCACTGATTTACTTTGTCTCCATGAGTGAATCCACGGGTTAAGGCAGTTCCAACAAAGTTAAAGTGTGTGATTCTAATCTAATACACTTTCTGCCCAACTGAATATCTCCTGATGGTCCTCCAGCCCTGGCTCTATGAACAGGAACACAGGGAAAGGCAGGGGAGAGAGAGGGATGGTAAATCTGACACATGCTATACATATGTGACCTAGCTAAGTATTAGCCATAGACTGGATAACTGAAACTGAAGAGGCTGACAGGATGAAAGAGAGGGCCGTGACATGCAGCACAGGTCCTTGGTTGAATGCTGCAGTTATGTAGCATGCAGTGTAGCCATTCAGATACCAGGGCACTCTGATGGAACAGTTTCTACATGCATCCAGTCTTTCAGCTAAGCTAAGCTAAACGAAAAACTAATGAAAGAAATGATTGGAAAAGAAGACTTGACGGTGACATGAGGGACTATTTTCAACCTTAAGACTGACACTATTTTTAATTATTATTTGGCCTTTTTATGCCTTTATTGTTGAGAGACAGCTGAAGAGAGACATGAAAGGGGAAGGAGCAGGGATGACATGCAGCATGTAGCCCTGTGAGGAATCAAGCCTTCAGCCTTTGTGCAGTGGCCACATGCTCAACCAGATGAGCAATCAGTGCTCCCGAAGATTAAACCTGAAAGCGCTACGGAGTTTAACATGTAGGCCTTTATACTGAACACACAAAGGTGAAACTGACACCATTCTCCTCATGTAAGAAAGTAATCTATTCTTTCCAAAATGCTGGAGTATTTGTGTTAGGACTAGTCAGTAGGTCAGCGTCCAGGACTCCATCTTTCTACTGTGTTTGTTGGAGCATTCAGCAGAGCTACAGGCATCACTGCTAACTAGGCAAGTGTTTTCCTCTGTGCTGCCCGGACACCCTGGGTAGGTTGTTTTTGACATGACTGGGGGAGAAAAGAATGAGAGGGAAGGTCTGGAGGCGGTCAGGATAATCCCCAGGCTAACAATGGCAGCCGCAAATATGACAGTATAGAAGAAGCGAATCTTCACAGATGAAATTCCTGCATATTAAATTAGATCATGAACTCAGCCATGTTCCAGTGTGAGTGAAACACACTCTTCCTCCTTCCCCTCACTGCTTCTGTCTTTATCTTCTCAGTTTGTCCTCTAAATCTTATTTCTTTACCGTGTCAACTTTCTATTTGATGGTGTGTTTGTGTCGTGTTTAATATATGTTTGGAATAACAAGATATTCCCAGAGTCCCTCTCCTCTTTAAACTGCCTGTAATGATGTCCTGAATTCTGAATGCTCCCCCTCCCTCCTCCCTCCCTGCACAGATGAACTTTATATGACCCATCTTTCCCTCCACATCTAACTCCTTGTCTGCCTCCTCAATCCTGCCTGGTTTCCTCCTATTCAGCGTTTCATCCTGCTTCCCTCCATCTCACTGTGTCTGTTGTTTTCCTCTGCTTCCCTCCATCCTTCCTTCACTTATTCTTTCATGACAATTTTCAAGGTAAACTCATTAAAAAGAGCCAATCAACTGAAAAATACATCCATGACATATCTTCTTAAATCATAGGCATTGTATGTATTATTCTCAGGGACATATTTAAATATCTTTAAAAGGGAATTCAAAATGTATGAAAACATATTATGGCAGTTTCTTCTGAGGTAGGTTTTTAAAGGTCATCTGCTGTGTTACATGCTCTGTTGAGTTGAAATCAAATCTTTCCTGACATGTCAAAACTAAAGTAAATGGCACTGGGAAGACTAATTTCCTTAGATTTTCGATCAAATGAATTTAACTAATGCCTTAAACTCCACACAGATGTTTTTCTCAGTGTATTCTTTTCTGTCTATGGCCCCCAGAAACAGTATTAGAGGGTCAACCGTTAAATGCACAACATATTTGAAAACCAATCTTGACAAGGCTAAGGACTGCAGATACTAAACCACGGAGCCCTGCAGGATTCTCTTTTCTGCCAACTATTTAAAAACACAGTAAGCCTGTCAAAATTCCCACTCATGCCTGATAAATCAATAACAGAAAGTTTCCGAGGCTCTGACTTAGTGCAGAAGATGTAGGAGGGCAGCAAAAAGCATCTGGTACCTAGAGGCCAGCTTGTTCTTCTCCTTGCGGGACCGGGCTCGGGCCACAGCGGGCAGGTCGTTGACCGGACCCATGCCATCGATGGCAGCGTTAAGCTTCTGCAGCTGCTCCCCGATGTTGTGGAGCTTCTGGGGGTTGGGTGTCAGGTCGCTGGCGTCTGTTTTGCGTGCTTTGCGGCGCCCTTTTTTGCCTGAACAAAGGATAGTAGAATGAACTCACTGCCTGTCTGCAAAAGTCTTCCACTGTTTCTTGGTTCAATTTTTTCATAAACCCACCACTGAGTCTGTCAGTCCAAAATCATGCTGTGCAGACAAATATTATACAGCTTTACCAAACTCTATCTTAAACTTCTTATCAAGACCCCAAATGCACCAATCAACCATAGCATTGAAACCACCTGCCTAACATGGTGTAGGTCTCCATCATGTTGCTAAAACAATTCTGACCTGCGTGGATACGGATACCGGACTTCTGAGCAGGTCATTAGACATTGGCAGTGGATTCTTTGGGTCCTGTGGATTGCAGGGTGGGGCCTAGATGCTCGATCAAATTGGGATCTGAGGAGTTTGGTCTCGATATTGTATTCTGAGAACTGTTCTTGAGCACTTTTTACTATGTGGCAAGACACACCGCTCTGCAAGGGTAGGCCGTTCGAGAGTGCCATTGCAGTAAGAGGGTGTGCTTGGTTTGCAACAATGTTTAGGTGGGTGGCACATGTCAAAGTTTGATCCACATGAACGCCAGGACCCAAAGATTCCCAGCAGCAGCTGTCAGTGGTTGTAATGTTGTGACTGATAAGTATGTATACATGTATAAACGGTTGCACAGGCCATGCAAATTTCCTTCTATTTGCTGTTATACAGCAGCTACAAAAACGACCTTCTAGATTTTAATAAAGTAATATATAATACTGACAGAATGGATGACAGCGCTGAATGTTAATTTTTGAAGCAGTAGTTTGTGATTCCACTCTGCTGGATTAGATTAATGGGCTGTGTCATATTGGCTTGTACTGCAGAACACAAGCTGCCAGACTGCTGCACAGCCACAGTTGTGCCTGACATAAGATTCGCTTATCAGAGGAGTGTTGAAAAATTCACATTTTGACATGAAAGTTGTATGTAGGGCACACGCCTGAGGGTCCTGAACTGATTTGTGTCACATGAGGGAAAAGAAATGGGACGCTCTCAGCTGCAGTGTGCGTTTCGGTTTAATGACTCCTGCTGCTAATAGGCTCTCATTCAGTGGATCTTTGAACTTTCACGTCTGGCTTCTCCTCTCTGTGATTAGGCCTGCAATTAGCTATCAATCTAACAATTATCTTTTATATTAATTAGCTCATCCCAATTCCAACTAGCTTACTCTGTCTGACCCCCCAAAACAACCAGATTAGAACAGTTTTTCCTCACAAATTCTAAGATTTGGTGACACATTTACAGATTTTTTTTTAAACAATTGTCACGTTTTTCATAAATTAGATGTTTTGTTCATTGACTGATCTAATGCTCTCATCGTCGCAGCACTAAGTGTGATACAACAGTGTTGTATTCTCACCTTCTCGGCGGTACAGTGTGCTGGGTAGAGTGCTGGAGCTCCAGGACAGAGACCAGTGGACGTCACCGCCCAGTTTCTTCTTTGTGGCCGACTCCCGAGCGCGTCTGTACTCCCAGAAACAGCGGCGCTTCGATGGGCGCTCACCGGGCTGCCTGGCTGGCTCCGCCTCCACCTCTGGACGTATAAACAAACACCGAATTTTGAATTTGTGCACAAATACAACACATCTCAGTTTTGTAAGCAACAAAATGGAAACTTCCTTTTTGTAATTTTAATGTACTTTACAGGATCTTTATTACGTGATTATCGCTGACAGACATTTTGAAAATTCAGACAACAAAGAGCCAACATGGAGGAGAACTTTGCTTCTTTCACACTATTTCACACATCAACTGTAGAAAAACATTTTACCGTGCTGAATTTATCCTCCAACAACTTGCTGACAACCCGCTCCTCTGTATACTGTTCCTGAACCATGCTGTGTTTATTTTCTTGATCAAGTATGTTTGATCACTCTGCTTCGTTTCCAGATTTGTCTTCTCTCTGCTCGGTCCAAACAGCCTACACGATAACCAGGAAGTGCCTGAATTTTTGTCATGTGACTGTTTGTTGCAGGTCATTAATGGCTTTCCAGTTGCACTGAGAAGCGCAGAGGTTTTAGTTATTTACAGAATATGGTGCAGTTCATTTTGGCAAAATTTTGAATGAGACATCTAGGATGGAGTGATTTTCAGTTTTGTTACATTTTTCCGACAGAACAGATTCTGATTAGTTTAAGTGTAGTCGTAAAGATGAAAGTGTGATGATTCTTTCAATTTTTACAATTTCTTCCTGTGAAAAATGTTCAGCAATTTTTTTTCAAAGATACCATGCACTTCCAACCCTAGAGGTAGATTTTGGAGTTCAGAGGGTTAAACAAGATTAAACACCTACACACTAACGACCCCACAAGCCTGGATTCACACTAAAAAAAAATACTTGACGAAAAAGAAAAACGTTGCTATTCATAAATCCTTACTACTAAAATGTAAAGCTTGACTTCAGCACAGTACCAGGGAGAAGACCGTGTTTGCATGCAACAGAGATTACGATCAGGGAATTAGCAGGCAGTCTTCCCTTTTTTGACATGCGTGAGGAAAGGCAAGAAGAAATGGATAAACATAATCAAATGTTTGGGATTTCTCCTCTCAGAAAGTCGCTGCATCTTCAGAATGATGAGAATTCATCCTCTGGGTAGCATGAATGTCTGTATCAAGTTTCATGGCAATCCATCATATAGCAGTTGAGATACAGTATTTCCCTCTGGTGCTGCCCCCAAAACAGACACATCACTGCTCATCCGGGTAAAACTGATTTTGTCTAGTTCTGTAAGTCAACCCGCCAGCTCTCTTTTGCTCTGTTTCTCTTATCTTGTCTGATCTTATCTTCTGGTTTAATTTCACAGTGAGGCACACTGCACTAAATTACACGTAACTACGAATAAAAGTGACAGAACTGCTGAACCATCAAAGAGCTTGTTTAAACACTGATTGACCTCAAACTCGTCATAGCCCATCACTGTGGTGCAACTTTAATCATTTAGATTCCCTCATTTTCAGTAATTAGAGTTAAACGTTTAGGGTGTTAACGGCACTTTACTGGCCTTCATCTGCCAATATTTGATATCTTAATAATCTAGCGTCATAATGCCAAAAAGAAGATATTTAAAGCATTACAATTAGCATTTTTGAAAAATGCAATATCCTATTAATCTCCATTATTCTGACCTAAGAACTGAATGTAATTTGGTCCAGATGTTGAAGCAGTATCACTTGAGATTTGGAAACTAATACAGAGAGCCAGTGATGAAATTATCCAAACACAGAATCAATACTCCAAGCCAATTTATCGTTTATTACGAGCAAAACTGAATCTCATCCATTACTACGGAGGTGGACAGCACTGACAGCCATGTACATGATATTTATTATTAGAAAAATACCCTGCAACTTAAAATGACAGATGAACCATAATCATAACTGACAGGTATTAATGTTTATGTTTGCCTGGTATGAAATCATATGGTGAGCTCTAATCCACCTACACACGCTGTATGTCCTAATGACAAAGGCGCCACCAGCCCAAACTGCATGCACGTATGCTGTTTCACACACACACACACACACACACACACACGTCACAGAGGATTAGCCTCAGGCGCGCAGAGCCATGAATAATGGCATCATAAATAATACAACGTGCAAAGCTCCACCAGCAGGAGGACAGAAGAGACGCTTCTTCAAAACCACCAGAGCTACAGCATGTTCAAAAAATAAACAATACGCTGCTGTAATGAAAATAGTCATTTCGAGATGGATTGAATCACACTCAAACTCAATAACCATGAAGTCCGATCCTTGCCATTAGTCAAGGATGGCCAGTCCACGGAGACACACACACACACACACACACACACACACACACACACACAGATGGCTTATGTAACATCATGTCGTCTGGTCCAGTCTGCAGATAACGCCATTGTCTGCACTCTCCCCTCAACTCCATCTTTTGCACAATGGCTTTCTGTGCACGCACACACACACACACACACACACACACACACACACACACACACACACACACACACACACACACACATACACACTCCTCAACCTCCTGTACAATCTCCTAAACTCACTCAACCACTACCTATCTCTGTGAACACACAACGTACTTTCCCATCCATCATCCAGGCCTTTGCAATCGCCATGGGCTAACAGTAAGAATAGCTCAACTGGGCAAACACACACAAACATACACTCCCGTAACAATAGAGAGCAACAATGGTGTCTTGCGACTGTTGAAATATGACCCACACCGGTCTTTGAGAGTGAGCCAGCGACCTCTCCATTACCTTGCAACAAGATGCCTGAGATTTGTTTATCTAATGTGAGGATGATCTGAGGCAGAGAGAGCCTGGGAAAAGATGGTAATCTGAAGTGAAGTTGGTTTATGTGTGTGTTACTGAATATACATGTTTATATTTCATGTCCTGTAGTCTGCACATTAAATCTCTTCTCACATTTAAGGGGCTTAGCCAATGCTCTATGCTAGCAGCAACCAATGACTTCATCTGTACAGCAACTTGCAGTTCATTATTATGGGATTAAGCTGGTGTAATGTGCTAATGCTTATATTAGAACACAGCATTAACTCTGCTAAGATGCCTACAATTCTGTCCTGGTTATGTCTGAATGTAAATTTGTACAATATCAGAAAAGAAATAAATTAAGCGCTTTATTATTGTATATCCATAGGGTTGGGAGACTTCACACAGTCACAGCTTTAATTGATCAAATTAATTTAGCAGCAAACGACTATATTCTATGTAAAGACATAGCGGAGCAATGGTGTCTCTAGCAGGGATACAAGCTTTTCTATATGTTCTGTACAGCCGGCTGTGCCTGTATGATAGTGCATGTGAGCCCTTTTCTTTAAAACTGTCAGTTCTCCCACCAATTGTAAAGAGGCTAAGAGACTTTTTTTGGCTTAAATGGTCTCCAAAGAAAAACAGAGCTACGGTCAAATTCAGTACTGCTGTGGTATTTCCAAGATGGAGCGGCTCCAAGTTAACTCTGGCTACCAAACTACTGCGCCTTTGGTCAAAACACAAGCTTGGTTTGTCAACCATTGTCAGCTGGAGACATCAGGGGATCAGGGGAGGTGTGGCTGATACACCCATTTGTTTTGGTTTGAGATGCTGTTGCTGTTACGACTAGGGGTGAGACAAAATATCGATAAAGCGATATATCGTCGTCCCTCCTCGTGTGCTATGAGTATCAATACGCTGGCGCCAAATATGGTTACTTTAATTAATTTAATAAGGCGCTCTTAACCTTGTCAGATTCCCCTGCCAGTTGCCATTTCCCCAGTGTCACTACTTAATGACTCCACATGGTGGCATCTATCACATGAATGAGGGAGACTTGAGCGGAAATGAATTTGCCGAAGAAGAGTTTGTACAGTTATGATGGAGGACAGCAACGACACTGTAAGAAACGCCCCATCCACGTTTAAGTCCAGAGTGTGGACCCATTTCGGCTTTGGCAACATTGATGGAACACGCAAGCTGGACAAAGACTATGCCATATGCAAGAACTGCCTTGCAAAAGTGAAGTACACAGGCAACACTACCAACATGCAAACCCACCTGCAACGCCACCATCCTGAACTCCTTGACGAGAAAGCGGCTGATGCAACTAACGTTCCAAGTCAGGCTGCAGCCGTTAACACAATGTTTAAATCAAAGCTTTCTTTCTTGTCCCCGAGGACCGCCAGCATTATAACGTCCATTGCTGGGTTCATTTGCAAGGACCTCCGCCCATACAGTGTGGTCAAAAATGAAGGGTTTCGAAAAATTCTACACACACTGGAATCAAGGTATGAATATATCCAAGTTATAGATATGGTGATCTGTTGTTATGTGATTATCTTGCAATATAACGATTATAGCAGTACCATGATAGTATTGGTATCGTGAGCCATGTACTGCGTATCGGATCGTATCGTGAGGTACCCTGTGATTCCCACCCCTACTTGTGACATCCAGTGATTCTGAATCTGAAGCCTACCATTCCCGTAATGAAACCTGATAGTATCTTTCATTTGACCCTTCATGTGACATAAACACAGAATTGTTTCAGCAAGCTTCTGTTAAGAATTTGAAGTTTTCCAGAGCCACACAATATAATATACAACAGTCTTCGCAAGCCCAACCATCCAATCCATGTTATTAGTAGACGGATTCACATCTGAATGCACCTTTAATCAAAATTGGTGAGGCCATGAATCAAACAATCAGTTGTTTGACTCATGGATGTTTTTGAGGGCTGGAGCATTGTGTGACAGGACATTTATTCACTATTGTCTAATTAAGTAGTACAGTTGCTGGTATGTAAAAGTACATCTTGTGCAAATATCACGTATTAGTGTAATAATGCATAATCACTATGCCTAGTTTTCCAGGTCTGAGGGGGATGTTTACTCTTAGGGACGTAGGAAGGATTTTAGAAATATTTAGGTCATGGTACGAATTCCTTCTGTGCACGAGCAAGATTAAACTTCTGATGTGAAAATATGGATTTCTTTATTCATTTATGGTCAACAAAAGTAATTAAACTTTTGATATATACAAAACTATAATCATATAAGGCCACCTGCCTCCAGGTAGAAAAAATACACAAATTCCTAGGGGAAATACTGAGGCCTCAGTGGTAACTATGGCCCTGAAATACGCCTTAACATGTTGCAAATGTGGGTTAAAGGATCTCAATTTTGTTGACAGCTTAAGCTCAAAACTACTTTTTGAAAGAAGCCACAAAGTCAGTCAGTAACAGTTCCACAGTAAGGCCAAAATGACAACTTTGTGCTGTTTGTACAATAAGTCTCCTTGTTCTGTCACCAGACCAGAGTGAGATTTGACAAACTTCAGCAAAAACTGACATTTTTTCATCCGCCTACTCAAAACTGTAATTTAGAGAGTGAATAGCAGCTTCATAACAATGAGTCAGTGACACTGATGTTATTGAACCTGTTCTAAAAATTCTTAGCTGCAACTCCACCAAATTTGATGCACGAGAAAAGAAGCTGCACACTGTTACATTCACTTTAGTCACAGTAGTAATAGGCAGCCTCTTCAGTGAATGTGACACTTTCAGCAACCTTCAAAAAACAGTGCCGGGGCGCATTTTAATAACAGAAACAGTTCAGTCCCAGTACAGAGACCTCCTACAGCAACTGTTTATGTAGACACAGAGGTACATCTGCATAATGTGTCTATGTTCAAGTTTATAATATGTGTATCTAGATCTCCTTAACATGAGATGTGTCTCTTTGGGAATAATTTAAGAAGCCAATAGGTTATTAAGTTAGTTGGCCTATGTTTACTAAGCAGTCACCTTGACCTTATTCAAAACATGTAGAAGCAGTGCTCTGTCGGCAGCCAGCTTCTTCCTTTAAGTATACAGATGCAAGCCAGGAGGTAAAAGGTTCAATCTACAGCACGAAGACAATATGAGCAACTAATGATTATTTTTAAAATATCAAATTCTCTGCCATTTCCTCTCTCAATTAACTGACTGAACTGTTTGTCTGTGAAATGTCAGAAAATAATGAAAAGGTTTCTTAGAGCCCAATGTGACAGCTTCAAATGTCTTGTTTTGTCTGATCAACAATCCAAATCCAAAGATAAGCAGTTTACTAGGACATAAAACAGAAAAGCAACAAATCATCACATTTAAAAAGCTGGAACAAGTAAATGTTTGGCGTCCCTACAGTTAAATAATTGTTAAAACAGTTATCAATTCAACCAATCAAGTTATTGTTTCAGTTCTACTATGTATCTTCAATATTTGTGAATGATAAGTGAGGTGTAAAGAAATAATGAGGCAAGGAAAATATTTTATAATGAGCCACCAGCTGCTGTCTATAGCAGGCATGCTTGTGTTGCTTTTGAAGGTGCTTAAAAATCCAGTTCCTCTGAAACGATTGTTTAACAATCTGTACCAACTTTCATACCCTATTTAACATGTTCAACTACAAGGCCCCCACCTCACCCTAAAGACAAAGCAGCGTGGCTGTTACAGATGGTATTTCAATACATGAGAAGACTCCAACCCTCAAAGCCATTTCACAACAGTAACACCATAGCCACTGAAGCAGTGTGATGTCTGGGAATTACACCCGCAAATCTGGTATTTAATGTGCCTCTGCTCAGCCAACCCAGTCAGACGAGGCGGTCTGAGGTCTCGTCTGGACCGGAGACAGATTAAAATGGTTTCTGAGTGGGCAGACGGGCTGCTGGCAGCGCTGTGATGAGCTGAGATGTCCTCGCCACACTGATACAGACAAACTCGAGCCAGAACTCACCACATTCAGTTTCCGAGGAACTTGAGAGTTCGGCCTCCACCGCTGTCTCCTCTGCCCCCTCCTCTCCTTCCTCCTCCTCTTCTTCCTCCTCCTCATCCTCCTCCTGCTCCTCATCCTCTTCCTCCAGCTCCAGCTCAGTGTTGGCCTGGCTTTCCTCTCTACACACCTCCTGCTGTGTCTCCGTCACCTGCACCTCCTCTGACTGGGAGTTGTGACCAGGTCCTGCCCCCAACTCCCCCCCCTGGCTCAAGGAGTAGTTGTGCTCCTCGCTGCAGTGCTCCAAAGCCAGCCCTGCCACTGACGCCGCCGCCACCACTTCCTCTTCCTCCTGTGCCACCTGATACACCTCCACCATGCGCTCCCTTGACATCCCCCCATCCTGTCCTCCTCCTGCCGCTCTTCCTGCAACACATAACTCCCTCTCTGTTGTCGTGGCAACAGAGATATGCCCCTCCTCTTCCCCTGCAGCAGCAGGGCCCTGGACTTCCTGGGTGACGGGAGGGGATGCGTGTCTGTTCCTCCTCCTCCTCTCCTCCTCCTCTTCCTCCTCCTGCTCCTCCCGGCTCCTCCCCCAGCGGCCTATCAGGACAGCCTCCTCGGAGCAGGCCAGCAGCTCCCCCCCGACCCCGAGGCCGAGCTTGGTGTAGCGAGCCATCTCATCCAGTGCAGACACATCCCAGCGCTCTGGGTGCAGGTCCTCGCCAAAGCCTCCATCGTCCACCAGGTCGCTTAGCAACTCAAAGGGCCGTTTCCTTGGCGATGCTGGGGAGCCCAGCATAAGGAGCACACTCTAAAAGAGGACAGAAGTATACTTAAAAATGGCTCATCTGGAACCAAAAATAAACTTTGTACAACATTCTGTACTTTTTACATTACCCCCGAAACACATGTCATATTTTATATGTTTATTACAAAGAATGTACATTTCCTACCGTACCAAGTCAAATGAGGTGCTGAATTTTTTTAACAGCTGGCCCTCATATACAGAATCATACCTGGGATGTCAGATGGATTAAACTGACTGCAAAGACAAACGCTGCCAGACTAACCAGCAAAGGTGCATTTGTAGAAAACATCTATTGTGCCTCACTTATGGTTTTCTATTACTTTCCAGGTCCTCTCTGTCTTCTTTCAAGGTAAGAATGATGCTTTCAAATCATTTGAAGGACTCTGGATTCAAATTTTAATTAAAAGAATCAATGGTACTTTCAAAAAGCTACTATTTTTCCAGAAAACAAAGGGACATGTTTTGCTGTTCACAAACAAACGTTTTCAAGGATATTTAAATCCCTTGAGAAGTCTCACAGTGAGCTATGTTTCTTGTGAAATTTGCTCACCTGATCGTACTCGGTCCTGCCCCCCTGTGGCGACATGGCCAGGGGGTAGGGGCTCAGCAGACCCCTGTGTCCCCCGTAGGCCTCGCCAAACGCAGGCTCCATCCCATTCATACCCGGCTAAAAGGGAGGAAACACACAAAGACAAAGAGTAAGATACAAATCCAACACAGAGACCAGTAGGACTATAATCCAGAGACGATGGGTGAGAATCACTTTAAGGTTGCAGCGGCGTTCCTATTTTACCTGAGGCATGCCCGAGGCAGGAGGGTGTCAGGTCGCGGTCACAACGTCAGTTTAAGTGAGTTCTGCTGCAAAAACACAACCAAAGTCAGATCTGACTGACATCAAAGAGGAGACATGGGAGGAAAAGATGGAAGAACAGTAAAATGAGAAGAGACATGGCGGAGGTGAGGATGCTACTTACCTAAGGTCGATAGTTGAGAGGGTGAAGGGGTCGAGCTCTTTTCACATGTCGCAGCCCTGCAGCGCTCGATCTCTGAGCCTAAAAGGAAAAACAGAGAGGAGGGAAGGGAAAGAGGAAGTCAGACATGCAGTCAATAAAGAACCCAGCAGAAGTTACACAGCAAAAAGTGACAATAGCACACTGTTAATCATAGACATATACAAAGATGTAATGCATCTCAATGGCAAGACTTCAATATAAGCATAACATGCACGTTGTCGGGCTGTTACATAACACTTACAGAATACTTTATTTTCCTGGCAAGATGCAGCACAAGTTGTTGGTTGGTTGCTACTGAATTTAGTTTGTTTGATCAGCACAGTAAGAAGAGATGACAGCAGTGAAGACAATAAAGCACAGGTTTTAAAACGTGTCATGTTACTAACAAACTCGGTTGTCCTTCTGAGACAAATGCACTTCTTAGACAGAAAACATTTCACAGAAGCAATCTGTGAGATTCTGTTTTGCTTCGTTTGTTTTTTGTGACATGTTTTTTTCTCATATGTTCCATGTGTGAAGTGAAACTAATGAGTTCAGAACTCTTCATTGTCTGTTCACCATCGTGGCTATTGTTGCTTACATTAGCTGGCTAGTTTTTCTATTAATACATCCATTTATTCAACATGAAACAACATGCTGCTGCCAAGAATGTAGGACATATCACTTCCTGAGAAAGCGCTGCCAACTATGAGCATTTAAAATAGCAAACCCAAAAGCTTTCATGCACTAGATAAAGGCTGGATTTGATTGTGTGGCACAGCATTCATGTGGCATTTGTAAATTCAATGTGGATAATTACCACATAGCATTTGTTATTTTGGTACTATGAGTTCTTATTGTCACAAGATGTACTGAAAGATAACTTTGATGTTAATTTGTTAAAAAATACATGACCGACGCAGAACGAAATGAAGGAGCTGGAACGGAGGAGAGTTTAGAAAGATAAGCAAGGACATTAAAACAGATTAGACCTAAAGTTAAACATTTCTCAGAGGCAAAATTCAGTTCACTAGTCAGGATAAAAGTCTGTGGAGGGAGTCCATAACCCAGTTTTTCTGCTTAATAATGCTGTCCAGTCCAAGGGTGAAGCAGGCAGGGTGGGGGGAAGCTAATATTCTCAAGGCTAAACATTAGCTCTCCTCCAGCTAACTGGAAAATGTGCAACACAAGCTAAGTTAGCTGAAAAGTTCAGTTTAGCTGTGTTAGCTTGTATCATAGCTGCCACCATCCTGAATAAACAAAAAAGAAGTCATTACCATTCAAAACTTTGCCCTTTGTTCCTTCTTAGAAACACATTTGGAAATGAGAAAACTGGTGTATCTAGATATAACCAGTGAAAAGGACACAAACCAGTCTGTGTTAGTCCACCTCCCAGTACTTCCTCACTGCTAGTTCTGTGTTAGAATAACGTGCAGCTTCAATATTCTGTCACAAATACATTTTACATACACTGGGTGATGTCCTTGGAAAGGTGAGCGCTGTAGTTTAAAGAAAACATGACTGAAATAGAAGGAAATGGTGCATTTGTTGGGGACTATTTTCAGTCATGGAGTAATACGCACAGTAGATGTGAAACTGAGACAAAATAATAGCAGCGAGTTTGTTCGTGATAATGAAGAAACATGTCATTGACTGCAACAGCGTGACTCACGGACGTGTTTTTAAATGTTTTTGAGCAACAAAAAAGCTCTGTGGCACTGAGGAGTGATATATAGCCAGCCTTGGATATACACACACAATGTGTTCCAGGATCAATTCATTGCTGGCTTCGGTCTTTCCATAGGAGTTGTTGCCAGTAAGAAAATGATAGAATGTAGTCGACATTATTCTTTAACCTAGCTAACTTGCCCTCTAAAGAACTGCTTCTTTAACTCCGCCCAATACGGTTAAACTCAACCAATGACATTGTTTTAGCGCGGCGGGCTGCACTGCATCAGTTAATGTTTGTGTAACCAAAACTCCAATTCTGCCTTAGAGGAGGAGAGAGGAAGCCACGTTGCAAGCACTGATCAGACTGGGCTCCGTTCAGATGGCAACATGATGAAACACCGAGCAACATCAACACACACACACACACACACACACTTACTGCAGGAACAATGCGGACCTACTGTTCAATACCTGTGGAAAACCCAAAGAAAAGCAGCTCACACAGACCCTGGTTCAGTGATTTGAGAACAATGCCATAATATGTTCTCTGTGGATTGACCTCAGGCACACAAGAATGAGGAAATGAGGATTGGCTGGGCGGTTATGACACTGCCTTGGCACGCCACATGGAAAACTGGTATTTGGCTCACAAAGCAAGCCAGCTACCAACATACTGTGTACACAAACACTTATCAGACACATGCAGAGTTTTGAAGTACATAACCAACTGGTGGAATGAATTAAATAATCCCAGCAAGCTACGACTGTACAAAGGATACACATTTTATCATAACATTACAGCAGTCGTGCTGAAAGCAGGAGTATTTGAGATACAAAGCACTGTGAGTTCAAAGCGATGTACATTTCTATATCAGTAGTTTGCTTTTACCAGGAACACAACTTGCTCAAGTGCCAATTTGAGTGTCAGCTATCACTCTGTTAATAGTAGCCATATTATTTTGAGTCTCATAGTGCAAACAAGAATGTAACAGATATGCAAATCTGCTCACCTTAATGACCTTCTATTTACATTTTTCCTTTTATCTGCTTTATGTGAGCACAGTGCTCTTCTAGGTATTTGCTGCATTTACAAGGTAAATTTACACAGGAGAACCGATGCACCCAACACATTCTTATTTGTATTTGTTCATGCTGCGGCCGATATAGGAGCCAGGCGTGCCTTTCTGCAATAACAACCTTGTGTGTGTTAGTTCAACATAGGGCTCAGTCCAAAGGTCCCCTTGCTCATAAACACACTGACAGGCAGAGTTCACGGTAAGGCAACAGGGACACAAAATGAAAGTACTACACCTCAAACCACGGCCGGTCAATAACCACCAATAACCATCGGCTTTACATTCAGCCAACGATCCATTTAGTCCTTTGTAAACAAGACTCTGCAAGCAAAGTGGATGCCAACACAACTGCGGCTTATGTAACAACACCAATACACACGGAAAAAGCAAACATATACGCTAACATTCGCAGTGTGGTGAGATTATGGTCCATGCAGTGCAGTTTGTGATTGACAGAAGTTATGTTTCCTCGTTACATACACCCAGCCACAGAGGAATTCTAAATGGCTCCTCCACCTGACGACAAGTGCAGTCATATTCCAGCCACATCTACACTTACAAATGACTCCTCTATTAGTGAGTTATTAATGCACTGGAGCAATTATTGCGAACACCGTGTGGGCATGGAAAATGCAAAATAAAAATGAACCCACATCCTTGCAACAGCTTGTTATGCAACCCAGGACAAAAGAATGTGCACCGTGCCATACGCTGCCTGCAAAAACACTGCTATACTCTAGATCTGTGACTGGTAATTACATTTTTATTGATTCATCTGCCATTAATTGCCCTAATTTGTTGATAAGACCAGTAAAAAAAAAGGCCATTTACATTTCCCTTAATTCCAAAGGGAAGTCTTTAAAGTTTTTGTTTTATCAAATGAACAACACAGGATTCAATTTACTACCACATGCTGCAAGATGCTGCTGGAATGAGGAGACATTTCATATTTTAGTCTGAAAATGGCTAATCAGTTATGAAAATAGTTGCTGATTATTTGCTGTTGATGACATAATTGAAGAATCAATAATTATTAAGCACCACTCTGTTCAAAGGAGGCATCTATACAGTGTGTTTGTGGTAAAAGACAGACCTCCTTTTTTCTCCAAATAGGCCTAAAAGAAGTAAAAAAGTATATAAAAGTGAGTTCAAACTGTTAATTATTAGTACTCTGATGAGTTAGGAGTTCTCTAGCAGCAACACGGCATTTAAAGGTGTTTCTGCCACATGTAGTATCACTACTTTCTTGGGAAAAAACTTTCAAAATGTAGCTTGCCTATTATAACATTGCTAGATGGTTTTAACGCACACTTCTACTGATCCAGACATGTGCCAAACACGTAACTGTGACAGCAGACCATGAGGCAAATTTAGAGCATGAGCAGTCTGACCAGACAATGAACCTTTAGCAGCTGGAGGCCTCTTCAAAAAATGAAAGAAAGAAGAAAAAAACACTCCAGTATGATAGCGGACAGCACTGCCATGGATGGATGGAGGTTACGCACGAAGAGAAGAGAACGGGGACTGACAAAAAAAAGTAAATGAAGCAGAAGCCCGTGGAGAGGCTGTGATGGCAGAGTGTGGCCGAAAACAGCGAGGAGGAGGCGGGAGTGCAGGGAGGAGAGACGGCCTGGCTGTCAGTCTGTCTGGGAAGCCAATTTGCCAAATTAAAGCTCCAAAAATCTGGGCGGCGGACAAAGCTCCGTTTCGCCTGGGAAACCTCCCTTTCTGCACTAATTAAATAAAAACATCTATATAACTGCAAAGAAAAAAAAGAACAAACACCCTGAACGACCTGGATGCGCCCCCGCCTCTCTGTGTCCTTGGAGCTCCGTTTCCCGTAACGATGGAGAGCAAAAGTGGCCCCGTTCGCCGCCCCTCGCCTCGCTCCCTGTCCCTCTGGTGCGCGTCCACAATATCCCCCGAATAAAGCTTTCAGTTAGGCAATGAACCGATCGGTGCGAGCGAGCTGATGGGGCATGACGGTGTCCGCACAGCTGGATACAACAACAGCAGAGCCAGAGCACGAAGGGAAGGTGCCATGGTGGCAGCCAGCAGTGTGTCCCGCATGGCACGGCGAGCCGAGGAGCCGCGCTTCCACATCCAGCCCCTCTCCTCTGCTTCCCGCTGCACATTCACATCTCGTGCATTTGTACTTTTTTGGGGGGGAAATAACGCGTAAATCCTTACCAGAAAGCGGCCACCACGCTTCGCGGAGTATCCAGCCGAGACAACAGGGATCCTTTCAGCGCACAGACAACAATAAAAATGGGGCGCAGCTGGCACTGCCACCGGATGTCCAATATTAATTGTTAATACGGCCGATTTCTGAGCATGTGGATCAGCCTCAGCGGTTCACGGCTCCAGCTGCATCCAGGTGGAAAAGCTGCTGTTTCGGACCAACACTGCCTCGGACTTTAGTTAAGTTGAGGCGAAGAATAAATCACAGAACAACTTTGGCTGCTGTTTGTCCACCTGCAGGTGCTGCTGCCGACTGGTGCTGGTAGTTAGCCTGCAGGCCGAGGCAACTTCTGCTCGGTGAAAAACGCAGCTTTGTTACGGTGAAACTGCAGCGTTTGGGCTGTTAAACAAAACCAAACAGTGTGATGTTGCCCGCCTGTGTGTGCGCAAAGATATGGTAAATATAATGCAATAGTGTGTCATGTAGCCTTAAGTAGAAAGAGGGCTGCATAAAGTGGAATTACGCACCAGTTTTTAAATTAAACAGATATAGGTGAGGAGCATACTCTTTCCAAATGATGTCTGAATATTAAAAAAATACCCCAAATCAAGTGTGTCATGCATGCTGCTGCATCCATGTGAAAGTAGCCATTTTTATTATAGAACACCATTAAAAGCGCACATGTTTTTTTTTTCTGTGCGTGCTTTATAAATGTCTCTGTGACTTCTGAGTCGTTAAACTTTATTTATTTGCCCAAATGCGCAGAGCTGTGAGACTGGCTTTACCTCAACGCGTGTCCTCGGATGTCCCCTCGGAGTTAAGGCTCCTCCGGACCGGGGTAAAATGTCGGCCTCGGCCTCTCCAGATGATATTATTCCGCACCATCCACGGAGGGGAGAGCCGAGGATCCCGCATGGACAGCAGCGGCGGCCGCTCAGCCCCGAAACCCCGTTGAACCTACAGCCACATGCAGGAAGTTAGTTCACAGTAGTGCGGAGCTGCTGGCCTGTATGGCGGATAAACGGGACAGAAAAGATGGTTGTAGAACTGTAAAACACCCCCTCCTCCTCCTCCTCCTCCTCCCCCTCCTCGTGCCTCTCCCTCCCCTCCATTGGTGCACAAGCCTACCGTTTTGGAGATGAGAGGGTGGGAGAATAAAAGCCCTCATCTGTCCCCTAAAGCTTTATTAATAAAGTTTACCGGGCTGGTGCAGCAGAGCCCCTCTGTGTGGGACTTGGTGCCGCCCAAACAGCACCACAGGACGCTCAGTGCACCACTTTTCTTTTTGGACTAGAGAAGGAGACGTAAACATAAAGAGAGATGGAGGGCGTGGATCCGCGCTGCTGGATGTGATGTATGTGCTGTCACTGTGTCCCGGGGTTGTTGTTGTTGTTGTTGTTGTTGGTTACGCAGTGGTTCCCTACATGTTTCAGGGTTCTTTAAAGGTGCAGAAAGCAGCGGTGAGTGACTGACCTGGTCCAAATGGGAAGTGTGTCAGCTGTAACAACAGTTGCAGTTCTCTCGGAGGATTGGGGGGCACTTGAGTTTACGAATAATCCCACAGACTGAGCGTCAGTGCGCACACATTACACAGTCCCACTGCTGCAGGCGGCTTTCAAAATAAAAGCCATCCTTTGGTGTAAGGTGCACATTATACATTATTAATCTACAATATAACAATACTTTTTAATGCAAATTAAAGTTTGTTTTTTTTTTAAATGGTCAACTACTTATAATAAGTGATTTCAGAAGCGTCTGCATGGATCGTTCCTATTCAGGTCATGGTAACCCCCTAAGGTCAACAGGACTTCTGTTCATGGTTGTTGAAGATGTTTCACTTTCATCTATGAGGCTTCTTCAGTTCAAACTGACTGATGGGGAATCTCAGATGTACATAGTCACTGCCGACTCAAATGGCTCGCATGCTTCGAGGTGTGGATGGTTCTGGAGCTTCAGGGTCTGGTCTCGTGGCTATATACAGTACAACTGAAACTCCACATCAGTCAGCTCGATCTCAGGAAGCCCATGGATGAGACCCAAACGAGTTGAAGAACCTAAAAGAAAAGTCTAGGAGCCTTCTGCTGAAGCATGCAGGATGTTACAAGCCCCCAGCCACCTTCTGTGGGATAAAGCAGGTGTAGCTCGTGGATGGATGGAAGTTCTATTATATCTAAAGTTATGCATGAAAACATGTACTCCTCAGTACTTGTGTACACAGGGTCTGTTCACTGGCACAAAATTTAGATGTTCAAATAGAGAAAACAAAGAAGTCTGTTTTACCTCCACCCCAACCTTGAAATTGTTTTTTTAAATCAAATATTTTACTCATCAATCTGAATATTGATAGTAAAATTTTTTGAGACACTGATAATACTTGACCGTGAATAGAGTAAAACAGAATTAGATATTTATTTTACATTAAACTAAAGTAAACCATAACAAAAAAAACTGAAAAGACTCAAAAGGGTCTGTTATTAATTAGTTGTGGATAAACACTGTTTTATAAGTTTCTATGTCTTCACTTCAAAATCTTTAATTGTTTTGGATAAAATAGGAATAGTGTTACCATATGTGACCTCTAAATAGCGATGTGTGTAAGATGTCTGTGTATTTACGTTTGCCTGATTATCAAGGCCTCAGAGCTGTCCTCGTCCTCTTTTATTGTGAAGAGCCTCCTTCCGTCTTTGTGTGTAGCGCTGGTTCACTGACTCTATCTTGACTTTGTTGAAGCGCTGAAAACGGATATGGTTTGCATTAGGACGTCAGAGGGGCGGGGTCACATGACCCGTCTTTAAGGACACAGGGAAGGCTGAGGCTGCGAACCCGCTGACCTCAGCGGGGCCCCGGGCAGCTTCAGAGCCGAGCCCCGCTGGAACCACTTCACCTCCATACCAACACGTTAAACAGAGGCGCGGAGCTGGCGGCCTCCACAGCGGGACGGCTGGAGCCTCACTGCTGTTATGCAACTGCTCTTAACCTCTGTACGCTCACTGTACATGTGGGCGCCTGTATTTTACTCTTTGATAGTAATAGCTGATAAAATGGGGTTAACAAAATATTAGTAACATCTACTTAACCAGAGCCACAAACCCAGATTACTAAATACACGTTCAGTTCAGTCCTCAAATTACTCATCTATGGCAAAGTTGTTTTCATGTAGGACTTTCAAATCACTGAAGTATTTATCACCTGGTATCAACCAAAAACTCCCAGTATTCTCTGATCCATTCCAGTCCCCATCATACTGTAAACAGTGGAAGAGTGCAATATCACCTACATGTCAAATGATTCAAAATGGTATCACTTCGTAATAATGTTAACTAATTTGAACGGTATTAAAGTAAGTGGGTATTATTTGTAAGTAAAATGAAAACAAACAGTTTTAATTTACTACATCAAAATTACAGGCCCCACAGTAGAGTCCTAGATATTTACTACTGCCTAGCACTTATTTTGTCTTATTCAGTTTTGTCAGTTTGGTGAGTATTAGTGTCTAATTCTTCTTATAACAACATTGTAAAACATTTTAAACTGCATCTGATTAGCTTGGGAAGTGCTATATAAATAAAACTGTAATTTGTTTACCATAAGCTTTAAGAAATATAAAAGCATCTGAGGTAAATTAAACCAAAGAAATTAGTTCAGAAACCTTAAGTTATTAAATAGAACCAACAATGAAGCTGACAAACAGATACCAGTGCGGATAGATTTGCCTTCCAGTTAAATTTCTCAGGTTGAAGACTGACATGAAGGTATTCCTGTGGTTACTTCTGGTGGAGCCACTCTGCACCACTGTCAGTGCTTTAAACAATAGCCGAGGCTGCTCACACTGAATTCATTAAGTGTACAGCTGTAGGGGATGAATTCATATTAACATTCATCATTGTTCCTGGTTTACATTATTATGAGAAGGAACAACAGTGATTAATTAACATGTGTTAAAGACACACACACATCTTTTAAAGAGTCTATGGAGAGTATGAACTCTGTTTGAAATGCATGCTGGGGAGTCTGTTCATCTGCTGCTTTTTGATGAAGTTAACGAGTTGACTGACAATTTAAAAGAACTTGTGTTTATAAGTTGTGTAGTCTGAAAATTAAAAAAAAAACTAGAAGATGACTGGATTCCAGGAAGTTCTTGCTCGAAGCATTACAGTGGATATAAATCAGTGTGATATACAATTACACATACAGTGATGGCTTTGATCCTTACAACCTGCTCAGAGTTCTTATTGGCAATAAGTATATGTTATTGTCTGACATTTACTGTTATACTTTAATGTGTTGGAGGCTTTTTAAGTTTGTTTAATTGTGACTTACAGTCATTTAATCATGAAACTGAAGGGGTCATTTTCAGTATGTTGCTCAGTTAAACACAGTGTCTGTAATTGTTTTGGCAGCGTGTAGAGAGATAAAAGAAAATATGGATAAGCAAGCTTACAGCTGCCCCCTTACGATAAGAAGAAAGCCATTATCGTACAGCCGTGTTATATAGGTCAGCTCATATAGCGGCTTGCATGGAGACTGTTAAATCTTCATGTACTCTCAGAGGAAAGTAGGTTGTCATGTTGTATGAGCACAATAAGCCACATTTTATGAATATTACAGAGAGTAAGCTGTGGGCCGCTTGTGTTTATCTCTGTCTGTCAGTTAAAGCCCATATGTGTCGGCCTGTAGGCTGTGTGTGTGTGTGTGTGTGTGTGTGTGTGCCCTTGAATAATGCGTATTAATTTGGCATTAATCTGTTTAAACAGCAGTGGAGGCCATGTCTCGGATATACCACACTGAAAGGACAATAGCAGTACTTTTGCTAAGTGGGCTCTGTGTACTTCACTGTATTCCTTGATTTCTCTTTCTGTTTTGACCAGAGAATAAATCACTCTGTTGATCAGTTATTCATAAAAACACTGCTGCTTTTTGTCCTCCCCAGAATGTCGTGTAGATATAAAGGATCTCACTGAAGCACTACCATTAATCTGATAATTGTACCCATACAAAATGCTGTCATTACTTTGTTTCTGAACTTGCTGCCTGTGATTGACAGTTCTTTTTAATTACCACTCTGGTATAAAAAGCATATTAAGCTATGGACTAGTCCTCATTAAAATCACAACTACTGTCTTCATGTGGAGGGCAAATATGTAAAGGTTAAGGTCATGTGTTGAGCTTGTCCTTAAACAGGCCCATCATACTATACACAATGGAAGAGAGTACACCCCTGTGCAATATCAGCTAAATGTAAAATGATTCAAAACTGGTACAATTCAGATTTACTGTATCAAAACTACAGGCCCCACAGTAGAAACTCAGTGGAGCAAAAGTCTGTTATTGAGATTCTTTACTGAGATTCAAGTGTTTATTTCTTCAGTACTTCATATGTCCACCTTATTTTTGATGACAGACTCAATCCTCGGCACGGATCCATAAATTTCTGGAGAGATGTTCTGCTGTTCTACAGAGACTTTCTTTTCAGCTGCTTGTTGCTAGAGGGGCTGTGTTGCTCCACTTTTCTCTTTAAAATACCTCAAAGATGTTTTATTGGATTTAAGTCAGACGACACACTTGGTCAGGTCAGAGTTTTCACTTTTTTCTTCTGTAGAAACTCTTGTATGATTTTGGCAGCGTGCTTCGGATCGTTATCAAGCTCGAATATTCCTCTTCTGGCAAGCTTCTGCAGACTGGGAGTCATCTTGTCAGCCATTATATCCTCAGACTTCCGAGGAGCCTTCTATAAATGTTATCACCCATACACCTTTTTCGCTCGTGCAGCCCCGTATCACCAAACTCCCACCTCTGTGCTTCACTGTCAGGTCAGTGTACTAGTACTCACTGTGGTAGCCTTGGCAAGGTTCACACCAAACATGCTGGACCCAGTCTGAGCCAAACAAATTTATCTGACTGTGCACAAGCAAAGGATTTTTTCTTGGATGCCGTCCATAGAGGTTGACGTTACTCAATGTTCTTCACACTGTCTGGGCTGTCATAGAAACTCCAATTTCCATTACTAGCCCCTGTGCCCAGTCTGCTTTTCAGATCTTGACTGTGCAAGAACTGAACAACTGTCTTACTTCAGGAGGAAGATCACTGCAGCTCTGATTAGTAGTACTATGGCTCGCTCTGTAGCTCCTCATTACTGCTGCAGCTGTGTTTCAACTGGTTTTTAGTTGGTCACTGACCTTCTTAAATCCTTTTCATCCTTGTCAAGTGTCACCGTCAGGTTTTTCGGTACCTTTTGACAGTTCTTTTCCATGGAGCAGACATGCAGATAGACAGAGCACGTAGATCCAAAACTGAAGTGTTCTGGTGTTCACAGGTTATTACCATATTTATGTAGTTAGGCTGATTAGAAACCACATGTGTACTCAGTTTAGTTTCAAACTGAGTACAAAAACACTGATGATAGAACATTTTCCAACTTGTGTACGTCTGATCACGGGTGTGTTCATTTGTGTTGCACTGAGTTTCCACTTTGGGGCCTGTATTTTGAATTGAGTCTTTCTAGTTGTTGGTTGTTCATAAGAGGAAATGCTCCAACTTTCAATTTAGAAATAATGAATTTAATTAGAGGGGATACAGTTCTGACTCTGTAACATTTTACACAGGGGTGTGCTCACATCTGTTGTATACTGTATTACATAATGTGATTATGTGGTGCTGTTTGTAGAACGCTCTCTTTTGAGCTCAAAAGTTCATTAATGGAAGAATGTTTGACCAGCGTGAAAACATGCTGACCAGAGGAAGAAATTCAATTAATTTCTCTGATGGAGTGAGGATGAACGTATGGAATATAGTCAAAACAAGGCATAGAAATCCAAAATGGCTTGTTGCTTCTTGCTCAGTCACCAGCTGGATGTTGTGCTCAGCAGCCTTACACTCAGTGCTGCCACTGGTGGCTGGGAGCTGTATTACAACAAGACTGACATACACTGTGTTGGATCAGTAGCAGTTCAATTGATGAAATGGTTTATTAATTTTATTGAATTAAAATTATTTCCCATTCCAAATTCTGAATTCCAAAAGTGTAAAAACCTGCCCAGAACCAACTGTTCTACTGATAAGCAATAGATTATTATACAAACACTGTATTTTATCATTTGAATGCAGCAGAACTTTGTCAAGCAACTTCATTGAATGATTGTATTTGCTAATTTAATTGATTCACTTACTTATTTCAAATGTGTGTTTGTCAGGTACTTTTTGATCTCACCTTTTTAAGAATTTGAGTCCCATTTTGATGTAAATCATGTCTGTGAGTCTTATCTGGTCTTCCATCTCAATAAAACTCTGAATGAAACACTCAATCTGAAATCTATTTTTATCTGCTAAATGCAGCAGCTTCAGTCCAGGAGTGGAAGTGTCAGTTTCACCCTTTGAGAGCAAATCAACTTATTTGTGAGCAAGCAAATGTGGTTTACCTGCAAGTAATGCAGTTTGCAGCTCCTCCATCTCGTCAGTTAACTTACTGAGCTTCTTTACTGCCTTCAGCATAACAAAGGAACAGGCATCTACAATTGCGTCTGTGTTGAAAAGCATTGCAGATGAAGTGGGTTAAATAAGTGTGTATGAATCATACATGCCGCAATGTGTCATTGTCAGAATCTTGCATGAGGAAGTCAACCTTGTCCTTGATTGTCAAGGTAACTTGATCCATCTGCATCAGCCCAGCAGCAGGGGTCCCTCCCTCATTTGCAGCGCAACAACATCAGCAGAGTCGCAGCAGGAAGGTCAACACTTCAGTTTTTTCTTTTGTATAAACACACATGTAAGTCTAAATGATATAATTAACCTACAAATCTGTCTCTATGAGATACGATTAAAGTGGGTAGAAGGGTAAAGGGTTAAGTTCAACTATTTGTAAAGCAGATTGACTCTCACAGAGTCTCGATCCTCCAGTCAAACTCCTTTGTTCACTCTGAAACAGGAGTGCACAGGTGTGCTCTTTGTATGTCTGTGTTTCTTTCAAAACTGTAATTTCAGCCTGCTGAAGAGGAACATTAATGAAGTGAAAAGCGCAGTTGGACCGAATGAGACATGGCGTTTTATTGGGTATTTTAAATACAATGCCACTCACATAGAAGCATTTACTTCACACTAATACAAGGTCACATCTCATCTCCATCAACAATTAGATCTGTGATTTATTAGATTTTTGTTACCATGGTGACTCTTAACACCCTAAAAAATCTCTATCTCCATCGATGCTGCCAGGAACATTTAACAGATGAACAGCAGCCAGTTATCAAAAGAACTGAACAGACTCATTAGAAAAGGAACAGAATCCCACAAATGTAGGGTGTGTTCACAATCAGCATGTTTCAAAGGGGTTATCCAAAGTCACGACTGTTCCGTCCGTTAGTCCAGTCTGTTTGGCTCAGTAGGGATAATGCCATTTGGTGTCCGATGATTCATTGACACTGTCAGTTCTCAAGCAAACTCTAGCATGTTTCGTGATGAGTGGGTTTGGGAATGTAATCCTGAACAACCACAGGAAACCAACCCAACACACAAGGGTTTATGGGTACATGTGATAACTAGCAGTGAATGGTCAGAAAGTCTGATGAAACCAAGTGAAAGCAAAACCGCAGTGTGGACTGCTGCTCATGTTCAGCTCGTTCTTCACATGCACTCAAATGGGATGAACACAGCACTGAGCTTAAGTTACAGGACCTGGTTTCAGGTTTGTTTTGACTCTCTGCCAACACCAACATTTCTGACCTTCCACACTGACAGGTTAGCAAAACTGTGTCCAAAAACTGAGCTACTTCTGAGTACATGTGAGTTTTGTTTACAAGCTCTGGTTCACTTGGAGTGAAACTGAATTCCATCTGCAACAAAGTCAGATTTACTGGCAAGCAAAGGCTAATTTGTTGCTGTAATCAGGTACAATTGCACTCCATTTGATACTGGTCCCTATTTGTGTAAATTACTGCGCAGCACACTGTCGTCTGTCCACTTTTAGACACAAGCCACCACCACAGCTACAGACAAGGGCTGGGGGGAAAAGATACAACGCAATTTGGTCTTTCTAAAAAGTAGCTGTATTTTGATTTTGATTCTTTTTGGCTGAAGCAAAGTGGTTTTAGAGAGGAGGAGAGGTAGGGTGAGTAGTGAGGAGGAAGGAAGGGAGGGAGGGGTGTTCAAGGTTGGAGATGGGGAGAGGAGAGGGGAGGCGTAGCTGTGGTAGTGGCTGGTGGAAGAGACATTTAAAGCATCTGGAGGCGGCAGGTGTGCCAAGGTGACAACAGACCTGCATCTTCCACAAGGCAAAAGCAAAAAACAGAAGAAAAAAGAGAGAGAGGAGAGCTTTTCACTGCTAGTTTGGAAGGTGAAGGAAACATACAGTAGTATTTGCGGCTCAGTGAACTTAAATCACCACATTACTGTCCAATTAGAGCCATGTGATGCCTATTGTAGAGTCAGTGTTACACTGATGACTGCTTATCAATGTAATCTCACTGACAGAAGAAATCACTGCCCACAGAAACAGCCTTTGATCTATTGAGAATTCTACACTAACCTTTTCCACGCTCAAATGCATGTATACAGACCATAATGTCCACTGATATTGTGACTACGTGATCATATTTGTTAACTACAATGTTAAGCTTTCAGTTCATATAACTATTCCCCGGCATATTTGGGTTTCTTTAAATCCATTTTGTTATTTTCTGCAGCTGGTTTTGAGTGTATCCCTTACCCCTCTACACTGATCTCATACAGTGACCTTGTTGGCCTTTTAATTAAACATCAAATTCAGTGAGTCAGAGGTTTATTCTAAACCATAGATATTGAAAGAGTCTGAAAAACATGCGCTTTTTCTTTTTTCCGATGTACTTTTCATCGCGTAGTTTTCTGGTAAATGAATGCATTCTAAGCCCTGCTACTTGAAAAGTGTGAGGGGTCACTGAAGCGTAACAAGCTCCTAACCCTAAAAGAATTCATTTGCCAGAGTCTAAATGAGGAATGCTGTGAAACTGCTGTTTGAGTGCCAGAATGTGAGGCAACATCCAAAATCAAGATAATTTATCAGCAGCAACCAGAAGCTTCACTCCAAAAACCTGTACAGTACAACCTACAGTACATCTGTACACATGCAGGCGAGAATGGGCAGGATTTCATCAAACGGGGTCGAGTGGAGAGGGACTGAATTGGGTGATGAGATCACCATGGCAACGAGGACCTCCACGGTGTGGAGCATGAGGGGAATGTGGGAGGGAGTTTCATGCTGAAGTGGTCTAAAGTGGAGGGAATCGCTCTTCACTTGTACGGTTTTCGGAGATTCTCATGGCCGCGGTCCAAACACTCACACTAATGAACTCTTCACACACTCACACATATTCACACTCACACACACGCCATTACCTCACAGATAACAACACTTATATAACAAGACCGTGCGGACACTGAGGTGATTACAACAAGCTTGCATCAGTGTCCGCAAGCCAAAATAAATACACTTACAAATTCATGTTCCCTGATGGCAGCAACACAAGACCAAAAAAATGTAAACAAACACAGAGCGAACTAGAGGATTGCACAGTTTAGAGAAGGAAGATTAATATCTACTCCTAACAGCGGGTTCACTTTCATCACTTTGATTTGCCCACGAATCATGCCCTTACTGTAAGTCACAACTTCAAACATTGCATTGGAATCACGAGATGAATTCTGCTTTCAAAACACACATCGGTCTAATAAACTGTAAATCTGATATTCCAGTTACTGTACATTATTCTTAAGATTCCCCACACTGATCCTGATTTTTAGGTAGTGAAATGCGGTAACTTATGAAACAATCCATTAATTCTGCAGATCAGAGGGGTGTGTGTGTGTGTGTGTGTGTATTAGGAGTAAGTCCAGAGAAACCAGGGGATAGGAATGACGAGAGGCTTCAAACCACACAGTCCTGCAAAACAGACAGAAACAAAGACTGATGAAATTTCGGAAAAACGAGAATCATCTTCTCTCATATATGAATAAAATCACTATTACTGACTATGAGGGTCGAGGCATGATGCAAAACAGCTTGTTTGTGAAAGCCAGCAACAAAAAAACCAAGGTCCAAAAGCATCAGGGGTCTCGAGGCAAACACGGCTCTAAAAACTCATAAAAGTGTTCCTTCTTGCATGTGAGCCGGCTGATAGTTTTGTGGAGTTGATAAATATTCACAGCACTTATGTCACCATGGGCAGTTCTGTGGCAGACTGTTTCCCCCACTGGGCTCTGAGAGACAATAGTGGAGCAGCTTTTATTTGGAAAAAACCAAACAAATGAAAGACCAGAAACTTTTAGTGCTAAGCAAAGAAAAACGTCCAAATCTGGTCGTGCTCTTCTGGTGACTTTTATCTATTTGTAAGTTCCAGTGGAATCTGACATAAGACTGGATAGCTGTGAGATAATGTCAGATACATGTACATGTTAAATGAGCCACAGGGTCTCTATGGAAGAATTTGATTTGTAAAGTGTCACCATAATTCAAAGTGTAGGTTTGGTTTTGATTTGATGAAATGAACTATTGAATTGAAAACAATCCATGTTTCAGTTGGAGCCACTGGCAAACTCACTGCTTTTATACAGACATCAGCTCAGTAGGGGTCATTCTGGAAAAAGGAAAAGCAGATAGTGATCTTTTGTTTTGGAGTTTGGTGCTCAGTGTGTGGGTGTGGGTAAAGATCTGAGACTGTGCAGTGCCTGTTGAGGTTTTAGTGTATTTACAACACTGTATTTAATCTTTACTGATTGTTTTTTTTTAGCAGTTTAAAGTGGATTCAGGCAAATGGTTCTAATAGCTGATCTTAGGGTTAAACTGACAGTCAAGTCAGGGAGGCTTTTGTTTAGTGTTAGATGCCGAGTGAGTCGCTCTGACATACTCACCCTGTTTACTCCCAGAAGTAGCGCAGATACCATATAGTTTCATTCTTCAGCTGAGGGCCGAACAGAGGGTTGGCCTGGGCCAGGATGGCGACCAACCAACTGAGCAAAGAGAGGGAGAGAGAGAGAGAGAGAGAGAGGAAGAGGGATTGTCAACATGGTGATCTCATCCAGGCACATTCCTTAATTTAAAAACAAACAATAAAGAAAGTTAGATGTTTTTACAGCCTGAGTCTCACTGCTGTAGATACTGATAGATCATGCTGCTGTAACAAAACCGTCACTGTAGTGACAACAGGAAACATATGTGCACATGTACGTGAAAAGTAGGGAAGTTCATGTCATATGAGCTCTGAAAACCATCCTCGCAAGTCAGGAAGCCTGGGGCTATGATGAATGCAAGCTTAGCTGATCCTTAACACTCATTAAGTTGACTTTTAAAAATCTGAGCTGGGACAGCAGCTGAAAACTTGGCTTCTACACCTGCAGTCTCTGGCCTGTCTCAGATGTTGTACATAGGTAAAGGTACCAATACAACAGTATAGAAATACTCCTACAAGAAACAGTCATTCATTCAGATGTTTATTTAAGTGAAAGTACAAAAGCAGTAGCATCAAAATATACTATGAAGTAAAAGTACGCATTATGTAGAATGGTCAGTTTCAGAATATCATATATGACATTACTGGATTGTAAGTTCTGAAGCATTCATTCATCAGATTAATGTTGCAGCTGGTGAAGGTGAAGCTGATTGTCGGAAAAATTCTACAGGAGTAACAGACAAGGCCACAAGGAAGAGATCAGTGTCTACACAACACTCAGCAAGTTGTATTTTTACATCACTGATTTTAATATTTACTGCTGGGTTGTTTGTACATTTCCCTCTCGATCAATAGAGTTTAATCTTAATCTGATAATGAGGCATCAACGACAACAACAATACTACGTTTTAATAATAATTCATTAATTATATTTTCTATTGTTAATCTGAATATGCAAACTCAGTAGTAGTTAAAGTCATCTGATAAATGTAATGTAGTAAATATGTATATATATTTGCATCTGAACTGTTGTGGAGCAGAAGCATGAAAATAGAAATACTTGAGTAAAGTACAAGTACCCTAAAGCTGTACAATAGTACAGTACTTTAGTAAATGTACTTACTTATTTTCAAGAACTGCTTTCTGGCCTATTTAAGTAATAACTAAAAAAAAGCTGTTGGTGTTGAACAGATGATCAGTCATTAACCAACAGAGACAAGCAAGTGTGTGAGGAGGCTCCTCACAGTGTCCCACTTGTGGAACTGCATTTGTGCACATGAAGCAGATATGTTCATTTCTAACAAGGGTTTTCCACTCGTGGACAGTTCTCTCTCTACTTCCATCAGTACATTCGCCTGGTTTTCATGTGCAAACAAGGCTCCACACTAACCTTTAACATTGGTTGCAATCATGCACCTGACTTTTTTATTTACTTTCACTACACCCACAACTTTTCACCCTACCTTTTGGCACTGAGTAAAATAATCTACGCATTACCTTTGCTGTCAATTCAAGTACACTTTGATATTTCTGAACACAATTTTTATTCCTGATTGTAAACAGAATCAACAGTGCAGATAAATGTTTGCCTTTTTCATAAGGATGATCTGGGACTTACAGCTGGGAAAAGACAGCTCCTATTTAGTTGTATAATAAACAGTGTTAAATCTTATTATTTTTGACTCCTCACTGCTTTGGTTTGCTGCTCACATCAGTTTCCTGAAGGTTTCATGCTTTCAGACTTTTGAATTTGGAATGTCAGTGCCCCGCCACAGTTCTGTTCCCAGTCATGCATTGACTGCACTCTGCAATAAATGCATAATGGTGGCTCTTTTATCACATGTCAGTGTTTCCCATTATCTGAGATTTTACTTCTGGTGGTGTGGTGTGACCAGTGCACATGTAGAGAGTCACGCAGTTTAGAAGGGGAGGGTGTAACCCAGGTTGTTCTGATGCTGCAACTTAAAGACGCCCCCTCAATGTCTTACATGCAGACAATTGATGGATGGTACAATTTATCAGTGTTACATAAACACTTCAAGTGCATCAGTAGAAGCAACTCGGCATCCACGCACAGAGAAGCCTGGAGTGTCCACTCAGTTGATGCCACAGGTGTGTTACTTTGAATTATTTTGAAATCAGTGAAATGTCGTGTTCTAATGTCACATTTACCCAAGATGAAGCTGAGTAACTGGATCTACCTGGGATGCCTGAGACACACACAGACAGACCTGCTAAATGTCAGGAGCAGCAGTAAAAACATGAAAATAGTCGTACCTGACCTCTGGTCGTATGTGCAACTAAAACACCACAGAAACAACTTTTTAAGTCAGGAGAGGCCAAGGAAGTAACAGACACTGCTGCCTTTCAAATAAGACCAAGTCAAAGTGCTTTCCAGTATAGAGAAATGAGGCTGGCATTACAAATTTACCTAACCAGTCTAAATTCTAAGGCCCTACAGTGTGATTTATATGAACTGATCTGAGTATGATAAATATCACATTTAAATCCAACGAATGATATAAAATACAGATGAGCATGACTAAATTAAAGTGTACAGTTATGACTGTGCAGTAGTAATAGCTGTGAAGATTAGCCTGACTAATTTAAAATTAAACCCTGCAAAAAGACCAACTTTAACCAGCTGTCAAAGCTGTTATTTGTGGGTCTAAATGAAGATGATATTATCTTATCCAGCATGACTGTCTCTTGCCTTGCAACGCTACCAATGAGCTGGAAGCATCTGCGTTTCCTCAGTGAGGACTGTCAGTGTGAAGTAATGCTGCCTCTAGTGGTGGAAAGAGAATCCTGCGTTCATCAGTCCATGTTTTTAATTTCCTCATCTGCATAGTTATGGTTGCAAAATGTTATCTGTGGACAAGTTTTTTCCAGGCTGTATTTAATGATTTCTTTGATTTCAAAGCGACAATTAATGATGATAAGTCAGCGTTGTGATCATATGTTGTGCAACCAGAATGCCTCCTCTATTACCCGGTATGTCATAGGCCTATTGATTATTCCTTTGGCAGATCTCTTTTGGTTGTTTATAGTCTGTCAGTATAGCAGAATCAAGTCAACGTGTATAAAAAAAAAAAAAAAACACCAAAGAAGAGGAAGCAGAAGAATGCACTTACAACAAGTAGCAGCAGACTGCTGTGAGGATGAGACTGGTGACGATCACTCTGTGGGAGAATAGAGGAGTCAGTCACACATGTCCAGCATTACCGTTCAAAATCTCAGACTGATATACATTGGTTTGTAGCTCTTAGGTTTAAACTTTCCTTAAGTCTGTACAAATCATTTTATCCAATTTGCGAGCATTTAGTGCTCTTCACCTTGTAATATCACCTTGTGGTTAAATGATTTAACACGTGGTCACATATTTGGCTGAAGAACACCACCATGGTAATTACGTCATCATGCTGTAATAATTTAGTATATGTGACCCACACATGACTTTGTCGTAATATAAGTTGCAATGTTGAAGTAATTCAGGCAGAAGAAAAATGGTATAGAAAGTTCTACCCTGCAAGCTGACATGATTGGTTCCTCTGAAACCCCACAAGTCTGAATCTGTGTCTCCAAGACTGTCATCAATACACCGCAGGTTGAAGGTGGGGAAACTAAGCCATGCACCGCTATTTCACTCATGAGATGTTCTCCAGCTTATGAAAATATACCATACCGACATGTTGACAAGGTAAGAGGCCTGATTTCCACTGGAGGGGGTCTTTAAAGTGGAGGCGTTTGTCAATCAGTCTTCCTTCAGGTATGTGACAAAAATACTCTTGCACTGTTTTCTGAAGCACCAAATGGCCTCCTTCAGAAATGACTGAATTTAGATTTTCTCAATCTATGAAGTGCGCATACAAAGATAGCCTCATACCTTTCCGTATGACTTTTGTCTCAGAGGAACAACATTATTTTCAAGTAAAATGGTAGGAATAATAATGTTAAGTGTTTGAGCCAAGGTTGTTGTTCTTGTGAGGACAGTCTCACCTTTTCAGTGGACTTCTGTCTTTCAAACACACGTGTAAATAAATACAACCTGTTTCTTTACTGCTTCACTAAACAGAGATGATATATTTTCTCTAGATGCCACAGTGCTGCTATGTTTTCTTTTATTTGTGTCTCCTCACAGTGCCTCTGACTGCCCCATGTGTCCCTGTAGTTAGTCCGGCTGCTACTCCTTTGACCTTTGGGCATAAATGCAGACCCCAATCTTCAAATTAAATCAGCAAATAAACTGAAGTATGATTCAATACACATCAAGTTTTCTCACACAGGAGCCCAAATGATATTTTCCTGCTTGCCTCTGCTGATTTGACCCTTCAACCTTACTGTTCCAGCCTATGTGTGGATGGATGGATGGATGGAGGGGGGGATGTTTCCTTGGGTGACGCAGGGCCTCCATCACATGAGAAGGAGCTACTCTGCGCTCATCTATTTCTAATGATGCGATGCACCTCAATACAGCCAAAACACTAACTGTACACAATAAGTAAATTAGACGAATACCTAAACTGGACTGCTGCTATACAGAATGAAAGAAAATTGCCGTTAACTGCAGCCAATTAACAGCAGCTACACCACCTACCCCCGGTTGGGTCCTTTGGGCACTAAAAACGGGGCCACGACCCCCACCAGCCCCCATAACGTGGTGAAGCAGATCATCGGCAGGGCGAGGGAATGAGACACCATGGCTTCAGTCCGCACAACAGCTCAGATGTGGAAGAATTTATCTCGGCTTGTCCTCTTGGAAATAAAGCGCATCAATGGCTGCTGAGCCAGCCCGTCGCTTCCGCTATGAACCCGCCCAATTAAGCCGACGCAGTGTATGATTGGTCCAGACCTCTGAGACTGCAGCATCTGATTGGTGGATCCAGCTGCCTTTCAGTATTATGGTGGAAGGGATTGGACTGGTGTTAGTGCCATCACACAGAAGGTAAGGAGCCTGTGTGTGTGATATATATTTATTTATCATCTTCCACCCACATACTTTGATCAATAATTTGAACACATTTGATGCTATTTCTTGAGCAGGAAGAGACAATAAAAAAAGTAAAATTAGAGTTTTGTTATTTATTTTAGCTAATTCGACAAACAGTTTTCTGCACGTTAGTGTGTGTGTGTATTTAATATCTTTTTCACCTCTGCAAGCAAACAGTTCTGTTTTCTATATTCTTAACATTATTTTATTTTTGCTATCTGCTTTTAAACTGTTTGCACCAACAGACTATGACAAATTCCTTGTAATGTAAAAATGACTTGGTAAAAAATATGATTCTGATTCTGATCATTTAAGAATCTCTCATAATTAAAAATTAATAAAAATATTTTTTGAAATCCTTTTCACACACACACACACACACACACACACACACACACACACACACACACACACACAATGGACTGCAAAAGATGCAGTAAACCTTATATATGTTGTTTTAAATCTTTATATAAAATAGAGCATACCATAAATGATTGAAAACTGTAATTTAACATTTGTATGTACATGAAGAGACTATCACTGCTACATGACATTAATGAGCCAATAAAGATGACAGTAAATGTCCAGCATTTCTATTGCACCCTTAGATATTATCTTGGTAAAAACAAACAAACAAACAAACAAACAAAAACCCAAACAAACCCCAAAACAAAACAAACAAAACAACAACAACAACAAAAACATATAACAGATTTATAGGCCAGTGCTGATGTTCCTGGCAAAGATGACTGTTCATCTATGAAACACAGAGCAAAAGTACCACCCAGTGGACAAAGATGTCAGGCTACACTTTTTGTGCAGTTTCTTGCAATTCATGAAGGTCTGATTTATAAACATCAGTATTTATTGCAACCAGAGCAAAGACCACAGCTTTTCAGTTTTTCTTTTTTGCACATATCTTACCTTCCCTGAACCAATTAAAATAATACAGTTGAAGTGAATCATTTGAACACATGTTCGCTCATAATACGTCCCATTTTATACCATTATTTACATGTATATTTTTAGTTGCATTTCACCTGCCTTATATGATGCTAGAGTAAGGATTGGGGATGTTACCAAAATGAAAAAAATGGAAAAAGAATGAAGTTAAACAAAACAAAATGAAATCATCACACTAAAATTTTAAGTATAGTTTCAATACTTAAGCACTATTGGCATGAATCAATGAAATTTAGAAAGTAAGATTTAATTGAAATGTTGCTTTGACCCACTTTTGTTCTCTCAGTCTTAAATAATTTAATATTAATTCATGAGCAGAGTTTTGACCAGAAGGCTAACTGTAGTCTTCCTCTGCTTTTATTTTGATGACTGCGACCTCAAATATTCAAATTGTGCCTGTCATTGTTTTATTGTGGAGAGCCGGACAGCCGGAGGACGTGCGGTTCGTCCTCACGGCTGTTAGCTCGACAGATGGCCGGACAGAGGAGGAGGATCAACGGGCGATACTTGACATGAACCGGTGGTCTGACCGGCGAGCTGTCAGCTCTAAATGAAGACTGGGAACGTGTCGTTTTGTCCGGTGCGGCACTTTTATTTTATTCCGAGTGTGGACGATAATGTTTGGACGGTAAAACCTGATGAAGTTCACCAAAGATATCTGCCGGCTGCTGGGCTTCGGAGGCGGTGAGTCTGTCTGCCAGTCAGCCGTTACCAACTTTTGACTCTTCAGTCACATAAGTGGGATACACTGGATGCTATTTGGAGTTTAGCTTCCAGTTTCTCTTCACTGAAGGAATAAATTTCACGGAACAACCTATAATGTGTTAGACGAATGTTTAAAACTCAATGCAGGACAGCATAAGCTACAGTATATGTAGTATATGTTATATACTAGACCAGGGGTAGCCAACCCTGGTCCTCGAGGGCCCCTATCCTATATGTTTTAGACGTTTCCCTCTTCCAACACACCTGATTCAAATAATCAGGATCGTTATCAGGCTTCTGCAGAGCTTGATGATGAGCTGATCATTTGAATCAGGTGTGTTGGAAGAGGGACACATCTAAAACATGCAGGATAGGGGCCCTCGAGGACCAGGATTGGACACCCCTGTACTAGACTATACTAGTAGAGAGCTCAAATAGAAGTTTGGGGTTGTAGACACTGAAACGAACAAACTAAGCTAACTGCTTCTGCTTTGCTAAAACTGCTAACATGGATGTCAGTGATATTTTGTGGCATGTTATAGTGAATGAATCTTGTCTAATTAGCTTGTCATTGTTAAAACTGTTCATTTTTAATGTTATTTAATTAATTCTGGGTGTTCTTTCCTGGGTTGTAGGAACATACTGTGTGTGAAGGATAAGAGGAGTCAGAGCTTATTGAATGTAATGATCACAGTCAGTGCATGGTTTGTGTGAAACATTGATTATTTTACAATGAATGGATGATTCTGTTTGCTCTGGCTGTAGGACTGCAGGAACTGTGACCAGCGCTAACTTTACTGTGAGCTCTGAGCTCACTGAAGCAGCATTCTGGGCAACACAAGAGAGCTTTTTGAAAGTGGTAGTTTTGCATGATGCTGATAAGCACGTTGAAACAAACAAAATCATTATGTGATGTATTTCTGTTGGGTTCTGAAATGTCCCATTAGAAATCAGCCATCTGCTGCATTCAGTTTGGGAAAATTGTTCTTGGTGTTTAAGTCTTACTTTTACCATACATTTTTCTTCTTGTCACATTCATATGCACCTGTCCAATTTAATGGACTGATATGAGTATGATGCAGATCCTAACAATTGGAACTGGGTATCAGCTGTGACATAGCAGACTGATATTAAAAACTTTATTGTTTTATTTTTATAATTCCAGGTTTCCACCATGAAGTTTTTACTGGGTCAACAACAGTAATCTGTGAGTTACATAAAAATTATTCTGATTAGTTTAATTTAACAATATTCAGTTTAGAGATTTTTGTAAAAAAAAATTTTTTGTGGCATTTTGCCTTTTTTTTGACAATTTAGAGAGAAGAGAAACAAGAGCAGATAAAGTAAGACATGCAACCAAGGTCCACTAGCTGGGAACTGAACTGAGGACATTTGTGTTTTGACCATTTGGCCACCAGCTGCCCTTACAGATTTTAAATGAAGGAAAAAGAAAGCACTCATATTGGATCGTTAGGCCGTATTGGCAGATATCCTGGGATGAAGTATTGGAAACGGAGACAAAGAGGACTGGTGCATAACTAATTCAGGACATATGGGGTTTGAACAGATTCTGTTGTATGAAGAGCATTCCCATTAACAACCAAGTCATGAATTCCCACTGATTATTCTGAAAGCTCTGATCAGTCACATTCAAATCTATATTTGTTATGAAGTGGTTGAAAAGAAAAAAAAATGTGAGTTTGATCTGAGGTCAGCTGAAGACCATAACAAAGACATGTTGGTCATCTGCTTATTTTGGCCATCTCTTTCTACAAGCTGAGCTTTTCTGGCAAGACCCATGTCCTGGAAACTCAACAGATAAACCCTAAAATGGCAGCTCTGAAACACAACGTGAAAAGATCCCATAGAAAGAAAATTTTTACCTAATTCGCAAAGGTGGATCCTGCACAATTCATAGTTTAGCCTTTTATTTTTTTTTACATCATTTTACATGTTTTGGCTGCTTTTGCATTACTTTATGATACAGCAAATTCGTTTAATCAGATCTAACTTGTTGATCTAACCTCTTGCTCAGTATATTTAGACTCAGCTGGCAACAGGTTGTAAACCCAACTGAAAAATATTTGACTGACAAATGAGTTGTGCATCAAAATGTACAGAAACTGTTTCGACCACAGTTGCAGCTTTAAGTCTATAGTCAACCACGAGTGGAAATAATTCTCATATCGGTGTAACACAGGTTGAATTAAAGCTTTGTTGATATCACAGCCAAAGCAGAATTAACCTGGTTTCTTTCTTTAAAAAAGTGCATTTATGTCAGCTGCAAAACAGCCCTTTTAGTGCCACAGCGTAAAGATGAATACTACAGTAGGTAGGGAAACATTTCCAATATGATCTCCAACTGAAAATCAGCCATCTGTGAAAATCTACAGTATTGTTACAGCTGACTTCAGTGTTTCCCACATTGTTCGACAACACTGTTACCTCCATACAGCAAAAACTTATGTTTAATGAGCATGGCTGTATTGATAGTGGCGCCATGTTCCAGATATTTTGTCCACTCCATTTCTGACATTCAGAGTGAGTTGAAAAACAAACACTTCTTTGTATGTGCGTATACTCTATGTCTGTCAGTAACTGATAGGAAGCTGAAATGTTATATTGGCTGTGTAAAGAAATTTAAATTTTGCCAGTATATCAATGTTGGATTTTTTCAAAGCTTTAAAAACGTCAGCATCAGTTTTTAGCCTGAGAAAACAGTCAGTCTCTGCTGGTCGTTCTCTATAATGCCAGTGCTGTTAGTGAGTAGTTGTGCAATAAGTGAGGTCATTTACAGGAAGCCCTTACAAAGTAAAAAATCTTCCGTGGTAATGAGAATTTGTTTCTTGTGCAAAGCAGGTTTCCATTACAGTTGGCCCATGCACCCTTTAAACTGATAACCCCCTTAGAAGTCGTTGTGTTCCTCTTGCGAAGTGACTCCACAGCCTTATTAACAATAAAATTGTCTTTCAAATGCTGACCTTTGCTGCCTGCACCATGGATTTGACAGCTAGAGTTATTTCATTTTCTGGTAAAACAAACAGCTACATCCTAAACACAATCTTCCCTTCCTGCCATCAACGTCTTCCAATAAACCTAACTTAGGTTTATTTCACATTAGTATGAGTTTCCTATCGTTTGATCATACCCCCTGTCCTTGAACTATCTCGCCCTGGTATGTAATTTGCCTCAATATATAGTCCTTACATTTATTCGTGTCCAAACTATGGCTTGTGCTTGTAAATAAGTGCAAAGTGCCAAGGCCTATTTTTTTCTTTCTTGGCACTTGTTAACGACAAACTGTTTTAGGCAGTTGTATGTTCCGTCACTTCCCCTACAAGTGTGATATTGTGAAACTGTGAGCGTGTGTGGCAGACTTATAATCTGTGTGCTGAAACCTTTTTTACTCCTCTGAACCTCAAAACCAGCCAGTGGGTTTGAAACACATTTTGTATTCATACAAAATCGCCGTAATTACAAAATTATTGCACAGTTACACTATTTAAAAGAGGCAGAAATGGTAAAAACAGAAAGAATTTTCAAAATTTTATTATTAAATAATTTTATTTTAATCATCTTATTTAAATTTTTTCCCAAAATATTCTGTTTGCATGAACTAGATCATGTAAAAATTAAAGACGTCTGCTCTCCTTGGTGCAACCGAGAGGCCATTATTGACGTCATGCAAAAGAGTCTCTGACTATTGTCATGCATTTTTGAGTTCTCTTTAATTCTAACTGTTCCAGTAGAGGTATGGAGCTTTATATTGCAGTGGAAAATTAGCATAAAAAATGAGCACTTAACAGCCAGAAACTGCTCAGGATTTCAGCATTAAACCATATTTTGGGACAAAGTCAGCAAACTTTTAAGCAGCTTATTTTTAAAAATCATTTTGACTGCTGATTCTAGACATGCATATGTCATGTCCTGCTGAACATTGAAGTTGTAAATGTAGTCCTCTCCCCATTCATTTGGATCGAGGCCATGTCTTATGAGACCAAAAAACTGCCTGGGGGTATTAATGAGATGTCTGCCAAATGGTGAGACTTGCCTGTATGGACTTTGTGTTAAATGGATCTCTTGGTCTTCATCTCTGCATTACATGTGCTCAGCAGTTTAAAGAGCATTACTTTTTCATTCTTTGCTGCATTAACTATAATGTTTGGTCCTCTTACCAGATTTTGTTTTTGAGCTCTAGTTATTAAAATCCTTAAATGCATCATGAAAGATATGTGTATTCTTTTTCTTTTTTGTCCACTCTTGAACTGAGATTTACTTATAATCCCTCCCCAGGGCTGTTTTCTGCATCTTATAATCTTTATCAGTGGATTACATTTGGTTTCCTCCAACACAGCTACAATTCCAGTGTATTTAACATAATAGTTGTAGTAACTTCTCCTCTGTGGTTGTAAATGGATGGAATTTGGTCAGAAGAAGAATGTAAGATGCAGTTCAAAGGTTTACAAGTAGACCTTTAATCAAGATTTTGTCAAGTCATTACAGTGACTGCTGACTAAGATGAGGCAACACACCTAATAATGAAATGTAAATCAGCTGTTTTGTTAATATGCTGGACCTTGGCAGACATTAGTTGACCACGTGTAATGTCACCACAGTAAAAAACATCTTGTTTCAGTACAGAGTAAGTTGGAAAGCCAGAGGAAGAGCCCTTCACTTTGCTCCTAAATGCTTTCATATGTGTGTCAATATTTTGTGCCTGCATGTCTTTGGGCGTGTCCGTGTGTGCGGGTACATTTTTTTCTCACTGCACAAGCCAAAGGAGGGACACATGATCCTGTTTACCGTGGATACTTGTTACCCTTAAGTTTTCTTTTCCTTCAAATAATTGAGTTAATGAAAGGCAGAGCAACAGACACGCCCTTTTACTGTTAATGCAGTTGCTAGAAATTATATATTAGACGGCTAGTTTGAGTTTTATATTGAATTTTTATTGTTTTTTGGGGGAGAGGGGGTTTCAGTTGATCATAAATTGAAAAAAAAACTGTAGGAAAGATTTGCTCTATTAACATATATTACAGATGTGGACATCCTCAGAAACAATGAATAGAGCTTCCAGATTTGGAAGAGCTAGGGTCTTAAAATGCTATTTAAAAGTTGGACATTTTCACATATCATAATTATTGTCCAATGGCTAAAACGTTATGGTTGCTGATAATGAAACATTGCATTAACCTCGAAAGAAAAAAGGCACATGTTACATGAAGAGAGATTTCACATTAGTTAGGCTATTCTTAGGCTGTCATCCACTCACATCCCAGTCAGCCACGATGTGAGGATCTGGGTGGAAAAACACTGCAGGCTTTTAGAAAAGACAAGACTGTTCCTCTGTTTTAGTATTATCATTTCACAAACAACCTCCCTGTGTTCTGAAGTTGTCCTATTTACTATTGCTGTTGTTTCGTTTTTAAAACCCCTCTAGCATTCTGGGGGATGGAACTTGTGGGTGAAAAAACTCACACTCCCTCAGTGAGGATCTTGAAGTCAGCGTCTCTTTATTCAGGCAGTGCACAGAATCTCACACAACACCAGGTTATGGGAGAGGAGCTCCCCGAACAAGAGTATCTACACACTTGAAACACAGTAAACAATTGTATCACACATCACTAAATCCTGCTTCCTGCTTATCTACCATAGGAGTCTAACTCTTTCTGCCCAAGGTCCTTTGGGAGTGCATCTCCTTCCTTGGCGGTCTCCTCCACACATTCCATCATAGGGATGCAACTCTGTCCTCAAGGCCACCTGCACATTCTCACAAACCTTCTGACTCTTGCAAAACAAGTAACCCAATCCCCAACCAAGTAATACAGTCCTCAGTATTTTTCCATCAGAATTCCTTCACTTTACTGTAAGATTTGTGTCATGAAACAGTAACAGAAAGAGTTTCAGTAACGGCAGCAGTCTGTGGGAACTGTTAGTCTAAGAATGCAGCACTTATTTCATGATATGTCACATTAATAGCTAGTGTCACAAAATCACGAAAGATGTTTCTTAATATTTTTGGAAAAGCTAACAAGTATTTGACAGGCGCTCTCAAAATGTTACAAAATGAACCTTTGTAATCTTTGGAAAACCAAAATTTATAAATGCTACCAGGAGCCTTTCAGGCCCTTCAGTGAGTCATTTTAATTTAAAAACTAAATGAAAAGTTCAACTTGTGCCATCCTGACACAAGCAAGAAGTAAGTTCAGGTCTTGCAGAGTGTGCTCATATAGCTAAAGGAAACATTTGATGCAATATTACATGTCTACCTGTGCGTGTCAGTGTCATCTGATGCAATCTGTAAGAGGCATTGCTATATACTTGGGTTATTCAGACAGCAGTTACAATTGTAGGGGTGATGCACTGTCTTTGAATACCAGTGAATTTTCACAACTGTTGCTGTTGACAGCCAGTATTTGGATAACTTTTATTTTAGGATATTATTATTCTTGCCACACTGTATTCTTAATGGCAACAACATAGAATTATGTAGAAAGTCTGTCTCTTGTCCCTGTTTTACATTGCACTTATATTTATTCTTATATCTGTATGTAAGAATTTGACTTTGAGTTGGGTGGTTGATAAAATGCTAACATAAGCAATTTATATTGCTGAATATTAAAACAAATATAGTAATCATATTATAGACAAGCTATCAATATTTTTTTTTAAAGCAGAAGTGTCTGTTTGTGGCTTATGCAGAAAAGTGATGACCTAACAAACCAAAGTATTTCATGATAATAGACACTAAATCATACTAACCCAATAGGTTCACATAATGAAGTCAGAACTGCCTGTAATAATGGAGGAGATATTAAAGGGATGGGTATTCCAGCTTCTCATGGTGAGCATTTTATTGAGTTCAGTTTTGTTAGCAAACATCACTGAAGTACATTTCCTAAAACATCGTGTACAGAGCTGCCAGATCTGTCACCATCAGGGTCTTCAATTGAATTTAAAAGCTGTCATCTACAAACAAAATGGATCATGGCATGGGATGTGAGGATCTGCGGGGCTTACCATTTTAGCTGAATAACTACCTGAAGAAGATACTGAAAGATTTCAGCAAAGAAAAGACTTGATTCTAATTTTTTCTCCAGTAGCATATTTCTGTATATTTAAGTGAGAAGCCTCCCTGTGTTCTCAGCTGCTACTTTACTGTGGCTGTTTTTAAAGCAAGGTCACGAACATCAGGAAATGGTAAACAGTCTGTGAGAACAGTACGTATGCATTTCACATTCCACACATGCTGCATTTTTGAAAAAAAACAAAACAACTGTAAACGTGTGACCCAAATCTTGAATTCTGTATTTACACTGGTGATTTATCTAGTTTTTAACCCTGCACATGCTCTGAAAACACTAAAAGACGGATGTGTACCTGTGTGTGTGTGTGTGTGTGCGCGTGTGTGTGTGCGCGCGCGTGTGTGTGTGCGCGCGCGCGTGTGTGTGCGCGCGCGTGTGCGTCTAAAGGAGGGAAGGGAACTGTTTAGGCTACCCTGTCCAGAAGCCTTGAGAACCTGATTTCATATCAGACAGTAAAACATGGTTTGTGACACAGAGCTTGTTCTTGAAAATGTCCACCCTCTCCCCCTTGTGTAGCTGAACTCAAAGGGCAGAAATTAACACCTTCTCCTGCTACTTTAGATACAACTCATTGTCTTTATTGGATCCTAGAGTACTGAGGAAAGCTGTGCAAATGTTGACATTTTGCAGATTATGCAAGAGCTCACATGCAAATAGCAATCTTCTGCATGTAGAAACCTGGCAAGTAGTTTCTTGTTGTCTTTCATAGTTGATGTGAACGTTTCCATGGTGTTTAATCCACTGAGTAAATATTTCAAACCCAGGCTAAATGAAAACCAGTAAGACCTCCGTGGATTATCTCAACATGCTCATTCATCATAGAGGCACTCTTCAGTCAGTCTTAAGAGAAGTCATCATGTGACGGCAGTAACATTAGCGCTCAGTCTACATATGACAACACATTTCCAGTTTGTCCCTTGGTTAATTCTGCTGATGGTCGTAGGGAGGTCTGTATTAGATTGAAATGATATGTGATGGAAATTGTGATCAAATACTTGTGGACAATGGCTCTGTGTGTATAAATGTGATTGTTGAGAAGCAGCACAATTTAGATTTTTGGGACCTTTATTTCTTCAGGAAAGTTGAGTTAGCATGCATGTTGTTTCCAGATGTTTCCAGTTGTTTTTTCTCACAGCCACAGTCTGAACTCAAAGTGAATTCTAGGTGGAACTGCTCTAGGAGGTGATTAGGGAAGTTTTACCCTGACCATCACAAAGCAGTGACTAAATAAAAGTACATTTAAACAAAAACCCTGACTATGTCGAGAGTAAATTTCCAGAAACAACTTGTCCAGGACAAAACAATCATTCAGTTGGACTGAAATTGTAGCTTTGAAGAAGTTGGGTCACTCATCCAGGAGCCCTCTTTGGTTCTGCTGACTAGTGGGGAGTCATGTTGTGTCCACCACAAGGTTATATTAATCTGTTTTTGTTGTTAAGACCAGACAGCAGTGAATAATTTTGTCTTGAAGCTTTACTACCGAAATGATTCAGATAAATGTGCACAGACACATGTCAAGTTTTTCCTCTGACTCTGGGTTCTTACACATAGAAATTTACACAGTTGGTGCGTGTTTGGAAGCGAGAGCTAATGTAGTGATGACACATTGGCTGCTGGCACTGAGTAAACAGATTACTTTCACATTGAAACTCACTGGAAAAATACAAGACCAAGAATTCACCTTGTGTTTAGTTTGAAAATATCCGTGCAGTCCCAGCTGGAGGCGTTGAGCACCACACTGTTTACAGTATTAATGTTGTCTCTATTGCCATGTTACTACAGGAATATCCAGTGTAGAAATCCTAGTATTTACCGTGAAAAAAGAAGAAAAGATTATTGTTTGTTTACACCTGTCTGCTTGTGTGTGTGTGTGTGTCTGTCTACTGTACATACTGAAACAAAGGCCTTATCCAAACATCCAGCTGTCAGAGCGCGTCTCACCGCAAAATGCCATTGTTACGGTAATATAACTTTAGATTAAATCTTTAGCTACTACTGTTTCTAAAATTTGTTTTTCATTCTAAATGGCAGCTAACTGTTGAGTTGTGTGGTGAAATATATTTTGAATCGGTGTGAATGAAGCAGAATGCTAAATCTGTAGGTCAAAACTATGCTGCTTTAAACAAGAACACAGCAGCTGAAGTATTGAGTGCATCTGCAGTCTACTAAACGACACATGAAAAGCTTTCCTAAACAACGTGCCAAAATATATGCTGCTACTCACACGTTAGTGGGTTGAGATCTGGTGACTGTGAAGCCCATAGCATGTGATTCACATCATTTTCGTCAAGTCAGTCAGTGACCCCTTGTACCTTATGGACGGGATTATTGTTACCCTGGAAGAGACTGCTGCCTTCTGGATAGAAATGTTTAATCATAGAATAAAGGTGATCATTCGGAACAAATTTGTATAACTTAGCATTGATTTGTGACCCCTTCCTCTAATGGAACAAGTGGAGACAAACCATGCCAGCAAAACTGCCCCCAAAGCATAACAGAGCCACTGGATCCCCTCACTGTCGGGGTCAAGGCTTCAGAGGGAAGGACTATGGACTAGTCTTTACTTTTACAGTCAATATAATTGTTTGGTTTGACTCTGTTACTGCATGAAACACATGTCTGCTGGAAAACAGAATACATACTGTATCATAACTGGTGGAGATGTCTTGATATGAAAGATTTTTATCTGTGATGACGGAGAATGTATTTCAGTTTTAAACCTGGAATTTGATGTTGATTAAATGCGCATGGTTATCCAAATCAATAGCACTTGACTCTATCAAAACATCTTCCCTCTTTTTCTCTGTGGTTATTCCACATGTTTGCCTGGCTTTAGTCTCGCTCTGAGTCAGGTGGTGTTGTGACTGTTAATGCCAAACAGATACAGTTTCTCCTCATTCCAGAGGTTTCTGAACAGACAGTCTATTCCTGGACAGAGTTATCTCCCCTCGCCTTTCATCTGTCAGCATCTTGTGTTTGAGGGGAAATATTTTGGCCTGAGCCCATGCAGCATATTCTTTCCAACTACTATCTTTCATTTATCCTGATCATGCAACCTACTTTTCTGTATCTGCAGTTCTGTTTCAAGGAATCTTCTTAACATTGTACAAATCTTTTTTCAAAGACTGAGTTTATTGTAATTGGTTACATGGTTCACGACAGTTGAAAACACTTCAATATCAACAGCTATGGACAGTAGAAGAACTTGGTAGACTTTATGGTGTTTTGCTATGTGGCCTTGAGCTTTTCCACACATACCGGTACTTAAATGGCTTACATAATACCAGACTAAAATGGTTAGGGTAAAGATGTGGCTACATGCCAGGGATAATTTGGCTGGCAAAAGGATCCCTGACCTTGATTCTTGAAATTTTCCACCTCAAGAGAGCAGTTTGTGCTGCTGGCTGATAAGACATTTTGTGAAATACAAGTTTTCTCCAGCGTGCTTTCCAACTAAACTCCTGACCTGTCAGCTTGTTTTCTCTTTTATTGTTTCAAGGGCAAGAGAAAACATTTTTCCAGACTGCTCTGGAAGCTGCTGAGTACAGTGTGCAAGAATCTTCTGTGGCACAAAACTTTATTGACCTAAAATGTGATTCTTCGTGATTTTGAGCTCTGGCTTTCTCTGCGGAACAAATCCATGATTACTTTGTTGACATTTGACATGCGTCGGCTATCACAAAGCATCAGTCTGTATTTTGAGGGTTTCTGTTGCGTTTCTGGCTAATTTGAATTTTGGGTCATTTGTCATTCTTCATTAGGCTTCAGTGTCGGCAATGCTCATTTTTCTGCTGGGAGAAAGTGACATAACAGATGGAGACAAAGACATACAGAGGACAACAAGCTGGCGTTGATCTCTAGAGAAAAGTGGCAAAAGCTTCACTTCTGAAATTGCTCCAGGTAGTTTGCATATTGTATTTTGTTTGCTCAGCTTGTGTCAACCTGTTTATGAAAGACCTCTCAAACCATTTATAACTTGAGCTACTTGCCATGCTTCTACATATTTTAAAAGCATGTAATGTTACCACCGTTGTCAAGCCTTCATTAACATTACTCAGAGATTTGAATCAGAACTTCAGTGGTGTTGTGACTTGTGCTATCCCTGAGGCTGTGTAAAATATCCCAAGCGTGGTCTTTCCTGCTTTCTTTTTGATTTCTAGCGGAGCAGAAGTAAGCAAAGCTACAAATAAAAAAGAGAAATCATTTTTGACATGTTCGATGTATAAAACTGTAAAGAAGGTCCTTTTGCCCTTGTTTCTAACTTGTCTCTGGGGCTAATCACTGCCTCTTTGATCCGCCTCAATTGTAGTAAAATAGTTTTTGATTGATGATAGTATTCAGTTGGATTTGATGATGACTGATACTGGATTTGTAAGGCCAATATTCAAGTCTAGAATAGCGAGTTTATCTAAATCTACTCCCTTCAAAAATGCAGACCAGGGTATGTTCTGAGATAGACTCTTTATAACTGAAGAAGACGTGTCAGTGCTCTGCGTTTTCCATCCAAATGTAGCAAAATTTTCCGTGAATTTCAGGAAAGTTGGCATAAGAAAATTAAAATGAGTTCCACTGTTCATGACTATGTGAATATTAGGAGTTAAGCTCATTGAGAATCAGCTGGTGGTGCTAATTCTCCACTTGGGTATTTAGACTGTATGTAAGGGATGAATGCAGCCACTGTGATGACACCCATTGGTTTCATGACTGTGAAACCAACCAACTTGAGGCTTCAAGTTTGAAATTTGGCCTTTGCCCTCTTGTTTTATTAAAAATGTATGTGGCTTTTGAGGTTTGGATCTGACCAAGGACTCGAGGACAAAGCATGCCGTGCTTTACAACTTTTTTACTCTAAATGGGACTTTAATTTACAGCAACTGGGACCATAAAGTCATTGGAGAAATATTTACTGTTGTACAAAATCAAGCAAGAGGAAGAGTTATTTACACATTGGTTTCACCTTTCAGGCCTGGAGGCTACGTCCATCTTTTATCCTAGGAGCTTCATTAGAAAGCAGCTGGACTCTTCTTTAGGTTCTTAAAACTCCAACTATATATTTTATTTCTATATTTCCTATATTATTTATATTGTGTTTAATTTGAGGAATTTTACAGTCTGCATACTATATAAAAAATGTTGCACAAAGAAAGTCTTAAATGCCGTTTTACTCAGAACAGCTAAAGGTTTTTGAATAAACCCTGAACAATCATTCATATTTACTGATGGCCCTGTAAATAGACAGTGACATGTCAGACACAGCTGTCATTTGGAATGAAAAACTGCAGGCCATTCTGTCTGTCGCTGCTACTGGTTTAAGTGCATGGTAACTGATCTGTTTCTGCAAAGTGAGTATTCATCATGGGAGAGTAAAAAATAGTTCTATGCCAGTTCAGACAACCTTGCTGTTCCATTTGAAAAGCTGTCTTTGTCAGTGATTTGATTCAGTTGAAATTCAAACATGAGTGAGAGTGAATTTCTCTGTGGCATATTTCTAGAATGCTTCCAGGTGCTTCAGCACTATTTCTGTCCAGAGTCCCTCAGATATTTCCAACATGGTGACCTTAGCGTGGTATGAGGGGAGCGTGGATTCCCCTCTTTTCAAAACACACACACACACACACACCCGCCTGGGGCCATATGAACATCCAACAAAACTTTTCTCTATTTACAGAAGTCTCACCATAATGGATGTGTCGTTAAATGATGTGAAAGATCCATAATTACCTCACTGGTTTCCAAGATAATGGCTCTAGTGCAGCCTGATTGATCAGACTGATCACATGAAATTGCTTTGTTTCAGGTAAACAGGTTGCATTTGACTCATAAAGTCTGAAATAACTAATCATTAAGGACTTACGCAGCATGAACCAAAAACAAAAGGCAAAGAAAAATCTGTGCTGGCAAAAACTGATACAATGAATTTTTAAAACTGAACAAATGACAATAATGGGAATGTAGTAATAAGGATATTTTTAAATCACATTTTATACCAGGTGATATCATGTAAGCTGGTGCCAGATAAGTCTTTGGTGGATTGGTGTGTCTCTGCTCTTAATGGTTGCTGATAGAGCTGAATGTCTTTACTCTCCAGTGACAGAAAGGGAAACATCAGCACCAATAAGGAATTATTCTCTTCCCTTCTCTTTGCCTTCTTCAGTCCGAAGCTGCCACAAGGTCACCTGCAGATAGTTTTGCATGGGAAATTTGGATGAGGCATTTAGAGTCAGCACACACTCACACATTGTGAACACACAGAAACAGTGTCCAGTGTCAGTCATAGAAGAGATGCATTTAAACTTTTCATTGAAACTGACAGCACTGGAGCGGAAGTTTATCTGTCCAGATCATGCCTGGTGCCATGTTCACTCACAGCAAAATGCAAATGCAATGAAAATATCCTTATTTGTGTGTCTCTAGATGGGGCTGGTAAGGAGGAGATGGAGGTTCAGGATGGAACTCCTGAGAGAACAAAGAAACAAAGCTCATCACAGGTAGACTGAAAGATTACTATTCTATGTAAACTGTGGCTCTCTTTGCCATAGAAATGTTTGGAAGTACATCGTATTAATGTGTACAAATAAATGAATTACCTGAAAATCACTAAAAGTACTTTTGGTGTACTAGAGTATGGCAACTAGACTCTAACTCAGAATCTTATACTACACTAAGATCAGTTCAGTAGGTGCAAGCTCTTCTCCACACGTCCAATGTAGAAACATGTTTAGTTAAATTGGTTTCTCTCTCGGAATTGTTCCTCGGACTAAGATATTTCAGCTGTTAAGCTGACACCTGTTATTTATGCTAAGGCTAGTTAACGGGGAGCTTTTTGGGGCCAATTCAAAGAGGTTTTGGGTGTAAGTAGCGAAAATCATCAGTGCCAAAATGATAAGAATTGAGAATCTCAAAAAAGTTGCCATTTAGTTTAGTAGACATGTTTCTGTAGTAAATGGTCAGAAATAACAGGGAATGCACGGATTTCTATCTAATAAGGTGATACAGACTTATTGTCTTTACTGAATGTGAACTGTTTCTGCTTATTGTTGTATTTGAAGTCCAAAGGCCCATGCTGAGGGACAGGAAAAGCCCTGGTTAGTAAGTGACTCAAGCACCTCGTGAACAAACAAAGCTGTCAGTTACCTAAATGAGGTGTGTGCTGCTGTGTCTTGAGCAGGCCATTCTGAACAATGAGGAGGGTTTGGATGAAGATGAGAGAACGAGGAGGAGAGCTGAAAGGAGAAGAGCCAAGAGGAAAGTAATTAAAACAGTCTGACAGACATAACACTACACCTAGTGGCTCATACCATGACAAAATGGAAATGTAGTAAGGATATATGTGTTTTCTGTGTTGCAGCTCAAGTCTTCTAACTAAACTGACTGTATCTGCTACATTTCATACATTCCCATGTGTTACCACACTCTGACTTACTTACCATCTTTTGCCCCACCTGTTTTGTTTGTATCTTTCCATATGTGTTACCACATCCATCTATTTTCTCTCTTTTGACATGCTTGATTGCACTTGTGCTACCACTCCTGTATCCATTCATTTCACCATCCCACAGCCATCATGTCCATGCTCTCCTTTCAGAGGCAGAAACAACGGAAGAAATTGGAGAGAAAGGAGAGAACAGGGGATGCCTCAGAGCAGGTGCAGATATAAGGACATTTGTCGTAAAACCTTAGCTATTATTTCTTTTTTAACATACTTTTTATTGTGAAATGCATAGGTCTATATGTACACACATACATGTGTGTGAATGTTTGAGCATCCATTTATTGCTAAATTGAAATGTTGTGCAAATTTTACATTTTCACATTTTAAAATTAACAAAAATATAATCATAATCTGGAAGTAGCTGACATGCAGTTGAAGTCTATACCTGTTTTGTTCAGCCTTCAGTACATTTTCTCATTTTTAATGCTTTCAGCTTTCACCTAACATGACAAAATTAACATAAACACTGCGTATAAACAGCTGACTTCTATTATTTGTAAAAATGTTACAACAGAAAGTTGTTGTTTTCATTGCCACACAGTTCCCAACTGTGACTAAAGGCTGCACATACAGCCTGCTACTCTGCCGAGTTTCAGTTTAGCTTTCTTCTCTCTGAGGTCATCGATGCTGTGTATTCATGCCAAATCAAGTGGCATCTCATTTACCTATTTTTGTCTTTTGTTTTTTATTATAGTTTGGTACTTTTTTTCTAAACATTTTTGCCGTCTCTACTAGTAATTGCCTGTGCATAAAAACATGTAGATAGGAGAATACATAACATATATGCGTATAAACTTACAAATCAATCTCAATCTTGGTGTTAATAATTTGTAATAGTATAGTCTGCATAGTCAATATACCTTAACAATAGACATGAGTTCTGTCGTATTTGGTTCTTCTATAGAACATAAAGTTATAAAAAGTAACTTTAACATATGCATATGCTACTTAACAAAACAATACACTTGCACTCATTGCTCTCTGTCTGTATTTTAAGTGCTCAACATTGCATTTTGAAAGCATTTTTGATAGTTTTTGCCATTTGAATAATCAAATGATGAAACTAGATTATAGAAAAATAAAGTTGTTATTTAGTGTTGTGGAACAATTTGAAGCACTAGAGAGTATCTAATCCCAAAGCCTCACAAGGTTATTACAAATCCAGAGCTCAGTGTTTTGGGTTGTTATGTTCCGACATAAGGGCTGCACAGTGGTTAGCAGCGTCGCCTCACAGCTAGAAGATCCCTGGTTCGTGTCCCGGTTAGGACGCCTGGGATCTTTCTGTGTGGAGTTTGCATGTTCTCCCTGTGCAGTGTGGGTTCTCACCGGGTACTCCAGCTTCCTCCCACAGTCCAAAAACATGCTGAGGTTAATTGATTATTCTAAATTGTCTGTGGGTGTGAATGAGAGTGTGCTTGGTTGTCTCTATATGTAGCCCTGTGATAGACTGGTGACCTGTCCAGGGTGTCCCCTGCCTTCACCCTAAGTCGACTGGGATGGGCTCCAGTCCCCCTGCGATCCTACAGAGGATTAAGCGGTGTACAGATGGATGGATGTTCCGACACTGCAGAAGAGCTATATGTGACCTTGTCTTTTATAGTCATTTAGAAATAATATTTTTACCTTGTAATAGGAGGAGGAAGCTACTGGAGTATTGTCCGAGAGTGACAGTGAGGAGGAGCTGAAAGGAGAGGAACAATGGACTGCGGTTCGTCCCAGGCACAAATGCAACCCAGAATCTATCCCAACCCTCATGACAACAGAGTACAACCGGCAACTGCCCCACAGGATGTCAGAAGAGGTGGGTTGAAGCCAAGTTGGCATATTTAGTATTTCATCTGGATCATCCTTCACTGAAATATAAATGAACAAACAAGAGTATCAGGTGAGCATGCCTTTATGCCTACAAAGTAACAGAACAGCTTAATGGTTTGACAGTCCTGCAAAATACTCCTTAAGGGCAAGATATCCCACTTTAACGGTCACGTGTGGCACATTGCATCCTTCTCTGCTAACTCACTGTAAAAATAGACATATACTCCTACTCTTATTTCTATCTCTGAACTGCTGTGAAAGAAAAAGTCAATGAAAAGAGCAGTACTTTTAGCACAGACTTACTTCACAGCCCCCAAGATCCAAGGCTGGAGTAAATCATGCCAGTGTGCTTTGCAGGAGGCCGTCTGGCTCTGCTAAGATGTACAAACAGCTTTTGAAAGCCTGTGTGTTGCAGGGTTATGAGTTGTGCAGGGGACCCTAGTATGCTCAAACAGTCCTGTTTTCCTTGGTTTGCTCCACAGTGGAAAATTCCACTTTGAATTTTTGAACGTGGTTTGTTTGCATTGCTAGATTACAAACAGGTTGGGACTTACAAATGAAAATCAAATAGTCTCATAAGTTTTGTTTAAAAAATTGTAATATATCATTCTTTTTTGGAATTTGGTCTTAAAGTACAGGTGTTCTGTACTTTGCAAAGTCAAATAATCCTTACCAGACGTGTCTATATTCAGCCATAATAAACCATCTCTTATGTTCAAACCAGTTAAGAACATCAATGAAGCTGAATGAGGCACACCACACTTTCATTGGAAAAGGGCAGAGACCTCTTTTTTAACATGTCTTGGTGCAGTTACGTTGTAGCACCTGCATCTGATTGGCTCTTCTGCTAAACTTAATCAAACTAGAGAAATTGACACTGCAAAGTTTCAGTAAACTGCTCCAAATATGCTTAGTGTGAACACAGCCTTTCTTAGCACCATGAAAAGAGCTCTGTAAGGCAGCAAATAGACATTCCAAGGACACATTTCAGTCTCCTTTAGAAATTCCACATCGTGTCAGTGCTTGCTGTAAGATGTCTATAGGTCATAATAGTAAACATGTCAGCCACATCTGCAGGGTCCATTTGCAAGACACTGAGGCCCTCCCTGCTGTGAAAAGACTCAGTTTGCACTGGAACTTTTCAGAGGTCATATTGGTAAATACTATATGCTTGTTTTGGAAAAGTGCACTGTTACTTGAGTCACCCAAGCTCACACTCAGTCTTTTTGAAACATTTTGAAGGCCTAAGACATAAGTATAAGAATGCAAGACATGTTGTCTTGACTTTGACAACTGTTGTGAGGGTATTTATGTGACGAGAACTACAAGACCTATGCATGAGAACAGTGAAGTATCTTTGAGGTGCTGTGTAGTGTTTTGGATTCACCTTCGCCCCAGCGTCTGGATAATTTGCATGTATCTTCAAAAAACAACTCAAATTGATTTACTGTACATTTAGATCAAATCAGCATTTGGTCAGAGCAGTTGTCTGTTTCACTGAACTGTAATTACATTTTTTGAGTCTGTTGTATAGAATGTCTTGTGTTACTTTCTGCTGTTTCAGGAGCCAGAGTGGGATATCAGCAGTGCCTTTGTGGCCAATGCTGCCAACACTATCAAACTGAAAGGCCTGAAGAACAGAGCAACACAGATCTTAAGGGAGAACAAGGAGAATGAGGCGAGGAGCAGCCAGGTAGACACGTGCAAATGACTAGAATTATAAAACTGTTATAGTTTGGTTTGCGGTTGGTGCCCTAACCTCTTTCAAGGACTTTCTCTGGGATCACCACAACTGGTGTGTTTTTTGTTGAAGATATGAAAACCAGTGAAATCATTAAAGAAACAAAACTGTCCCTTGTGATTCCAGATAGAGAGCACAGAAGAAATGAAGAGGAGAGGCGAGTCTCTGACAGGTAATCTACTTATTTTCTGTCCTTTAGATGCACCTTGTGCCCTTTAATAGTAGCAGCACGCAAGATACCATCATTACATTGTTTCATTAAATCAGAGTTCTGCAGATTTTGTGCAAAAATTTCTGAAGTTCCCTCATCACAGAAAAGTATGTCATGTCAATTTCAGGAGACGCACTCTAATATTTAACTGACATTATACCGATCTTTAAGATTTACGCATGCGCCGGTGAGAGCCGGCTGCTGAGTTGCAACAGTCCCCGTTTCTTTTCCACTTTCTGCACTTTTTTAATGTTTTTTGTTGCGTTTTTGCGGACCCTTCTGTAAATATTGGTAGATTAAGCGGGGCAGCACTGACTTCTGCTAACTCTACTCGGGAAACTATTCTCATTTCCCCTCACTTTGCCACTTTCGTCCCAACATGTGTGTCGGAGCGCGCCCTCGGCGTGTGTACACAAAGGAGCAGCTGATCTCGCTGCGGAGCGCAGAGGTGGTGGCGAGAGACAAACACACTATCCCGGCGGAGATTCTGAAGAGGACGAGAAGAGGAGTCCGTGCAGGACGGAGGCTCCGTGTAAAACAGCGCTGCTTTAGACCTGCTGTCCCCTCAGTCATCATGGGGAACGTGCGCTAGCTACCTAAGAACTCCGAGGAGCTGGCGGCACTGGCGCGGTTTCGGCGGGAGTACAGGGACGCGAGCGTCATGATTTTCACTGAGTCCTGGCTAACCCCGGACATTGCGGACTCCGCTGTGGACATGGACCACTTCCACCTGGTGAGGGCGGATAGGACAGCGGAGAGCGGGAAGAAAAGAGGCGGAGGACTGGCTGTGTTTGTGCACGAGAAGTGGTGTAAGCCCGGACACATCACCGTGAAGGAGCAGACGTGCAGCAGGGACATTGAGCTGCTGGCGGTGAGCATGAGGCCGGTCTATCTGCCCAGGGAGTTTACACAGACTATTGTTGTAGCGGTGTATGTTCCTCCTCGCGCCAACGCGGATAGTGCCTGCGACGCACTGCTCTCTTGTACCAGCAGGCTGCAAACACAGCATCCTCAGGCGTTCATCCTTATCTCCGGAGACTTCAACCATGCGTGTCCCTCTTCTGTGCTCCCCTCTTTCACCCAATATGTCACTTGCCCCACAAGAAACAATAGAACACTGGACCTATTCTTCTCCAACATCAAGAACGCATACACTGCTTCTGCGTTTCCTCCTCTGGGCAACGGGGACCACAATATCATCCATCTGCGCCCTATGTACTCTCCACTGGTACAGAGGGAGTCAGTTGTGACCCGTGTGGTGAGGAAATGGACAGATGGCAGTGCAGAGGCCCTGAGAGACTGTTTTGGGACCACGGTGTGGCCTGCACTCTGCGCCCCTCATGGTGAGGACATCAACGCCATGACAGAGTGCATCTCTGGCTACATTAACTTTTGTTATGAGAACACTGTACCCGCCCAGACAGTGCGGTGTTTCTCTAACAACAAGCCGTGGATTAATCGTGATATCAAGGACTTGCTGAAACAGAAAAAGAGGGCCTTCAGGTCTGGTGACAGGGAGATGCTGAAGGAGACACAGAAGAGGCTCAGGAGGAGCATACGTGGGGCCAAGGATGCCTACAGGAGGAAAATGGAGGGACAGCTGCTGGACAATAACATCTGTGAAGTCTGGAGAAGCCTTAAGACCATCTCTGGGTTCAAAGCCCCCCCTCCTGCACAAACAGCAGCTGACATTCAGTGGGTGAATGACCTGAATGACTTTTTTCTGAGGTTCGATCAGACACCCACCCCTCCCCCTCAACACACCTCAGGACAATGGCTCAACTCTGCTCCTCTTCATACCTCTGTGATGGCCCATCAGCCTCCACTCAGACCCATGCTTCCCACCCCCGACACTCTTCAGACTCAGCTGCCCCCCTGCACAGAGTCACCCCCAGCCCCACCTCTCTCCTTCAGCTCACACCAGGTGAGGAGGGAACTGATGAGGATTCGGCAAAGGAAAGCGCCAGGTCCGGATGGGGTCAGTCCTAGGCTCCTCAGATGCTGCGCTGATGAACTGTGTGGCATCATGGAGCATGTCTTCAACCTGAGCCTGAGGCTGCGGGTGGTACCACAGCTCTGGAAGACCTCCTGTGTGGTACCAGTGCCCAAGACACCACGGGCTACAGACCCCGGCAGCTTTAGGCCAGTGGCCCTAACGTCCCACCTCATGAAGACACTGGAGAGACTGATCCTGGGACACCTTCGCTCTGCTGTGGGCCCAGCGATGGACCCGCTGCAGTTCGCGTACCGGCCTGGCATTGGAGTGGAGGACGCCGTTATCCATCTGCTTCATCGTGTGTTCTCCCACCTGGAGAAACCCGGCAGTACTGTGAGAATTCTCTTCTTTGACTTCTCCAGTGCTTTTAATACCATTCAGCCGAGGATCCTGAGAGAGAAGCTGGAGATGTTTGGGGTGGACTTCAATCTGGCAGATTGGATCCTGGACTACCTCACTGACAGGCCCCAGTATGTGAGAGTCCGTGACTGTGTGTCTGAAGTCCGGACCTGCAGTGTGGGGGCGCCTCAGGGCACAGTGCTCGCGCCCTTTCTCTTCACCCTCTACACTGCTGACTTCAGACACAACACAGAGAGCTGTGTCCTGCAGAAGTTCTCTGACGACTCTGCCATCATCGGTCTCATCACGGGGGACGAGGACGCAGAGTACAGAGGACTAACACAGAACTTCGTGGACTGGTGTCAGCAGAACCATCTTCTCCTCAACACCGGGAAGACCAAGGAGATGCTGGTGGACTTCCGTCGACGTCACTCTACTCCACCTGCACCAGTGAGCATCCAGGGAAGGGACATTGAGAGAGTTGACTCATACAAGTACCTGGGTGTTCATCTGAACAATAAACTGGACTGGACTCACCACACAGACGCACTCTACAGAAGGGGCCAGAGTCGTCTCTACCTCCTGAGGAGGCTCAGGTCTTTTGGAGTGAGAGGGCCACTCCTGAAGACCTTCTACGACTCTGTGGTGGCATCTGCCATTCTGTACGGTGTGGTCTGCTGGAGCAGCGGCATCACAGAGAGGGAGAGGAAGAAGCTGGACAAGATCATCAGGAAGTCCAGCTCAGTCCTGGGCTGTCCTCTGGACTCTGTTCGGGAGGTGGGGGACAGGAGGGTCCTGGCTAAACTCATGTCAATGCTGGACCATGAGTCCCACCCCCTGCAGGAGACTTTATCAGCTCTGGAGAGCAGCTTCAGTGACAGACTAATCCACCCTCGCTGTGTGAAGGAGAGGTTTCGCAGGTCTTTCCTTCCTGCTGCTGTCAGACTTTACAACGCACATCTCTAAACTGGCCGTATAATTGGTGTACATTATAGTCCACATGTACTCTCTTTATTTTTATTTATTTACTTTATTTTGCACATTTTTTGCACATTTTTTTATTATCTTGTATGACTACTTTCTGTACTGTCCTATTATGTTGCAACTCTTGGAATTTCCCCTTGTGGGACAAATAAAGGATCTCTTATCTTATCTTATTTTAAGTGTAATAAATTTAAACCAGAACCCTCAGTATTTAATTAAGTATCCTATGAATAATGTGTGTTAAATTTAGTTTGCTACAACTGTTTTTTAGTTTTTCAGAACGATATTTATTCAACATTTAGGATGGATAAATAGAAGTGTGAGCCTGGACTCTAATGGATTAAAGAAAAAAAAATGATTGGGCCATTCAAAGTGAAATGTGTGTGCAATTCTCCAGTGCAGGGCATTCAGATGTTCAAGCAAGGCCAGTACAGCAAGGCAGTGGACATGTTTACAGAAGCAATTCTCTGTGACCCAAATGACCACAGGTGAGTTGACCTCTGTACTCCAGCTTAGCAACACGAACCTAGTCATCTCCTGACCCTACCACCTTGTTCTTCTGTCTACTTCACATTCACTTTAGTTTGAATAAACATGTCTCCTTCCATGTGTCTATGTGTCTCTGTTTTTGTCTCTAAGGTTCTATGGAAACCGCTCTTACTGTAACTGGTGTCTTGAACAGTATTTGTCTGCTTTAACTGATGCTGAGAGGTCCATTCAGCTGGCTCCTGATTGGCCGAAGGGATACTTTCGCAAGGGGTGTGCTCTGATGGGGTTAAAGGTTAGTATAATAATACATTGAATCAAGAGAAGTAAAAATTTACGTAACACCTGTTTAGTGCACAAGTTATCTACGGTCCTGCATCAAGTGGAATAACATCATGTGTTAGAGTTTGTGTCCTCAAACATTTCTGGTGTCATCTGTGTGTGCAAACACATTACAGCGTTACAATGAGGCAGAGAAGGCCATGGAGCAGGTGTTGACGCTGGATCAACGCTGTAAGGAAGCGTCCAGTAAACTCTTTACTTGCCGGGTCCTGCAGCTCATGGTGAGGAGCTCCACAAGTGACTAGAGGCTTCAGTTTTCTTAATCTTGCTTTTTCTGAATGTTGTCCCAATGTTTTGTTCTTTAGATCATTTGAAGTGAAAAACACACATACAGTATATGTGGTACTTTTAAACAAAGTGTTTGTTTTTTTCCCATAGGAATTGGGTTTTGAGGAAGAACAGAGTAAACTGTTGCTTGAAAAGTTCGTCACTGTTCAGGCAGTCATCGCCTCACCTGAGGCCAGAAGTAAGAACCAGTTGCAGTACATCTTCTGTCCACATGGAGGCAGTGCTCAACTGTTAAATAGCAATAATAAAGCAGCAATTTGCTGAAAATATCTGCAGTACCTAATGACAGCAGTACTAAGGGGACATTTTAAAATACTTTACTAATAATGGGCAGAGAAATATATAGTTTCAGTGATGAATTCAGTACAGTTGACATACTGTGAAGGCAAAAAGTTAGAATAGCAGTTTACTCTTGTAGACTTTAGAACATGCAGTATGAGTACAGTAGCACATACCATGCATCATCAACTGTAAATGCATTAAAGCCTCCATGATGGCAGTCAAGAAATAAGCTATGCATAAAATAAGTTTACTGATGGGATGAACAGTTTCCATGGAAGAGCTGGACATAGAGGACATTCACTATAGAACACAGAACTAAAGCATTGTCCACTACATCTCATTGATGCTCTGTTTTGATTGTTTTGTCACAATATATTTGTTCCTCTCTCATCTAACTTCTAGCACTGAAGCACACATCTCAGCAGGACCAGAGTGGGTAAAGTACTGCCAATTGGAAATACACGTTATCACACCAGTCTCTTGAGATACACAATGAGTTTTGGGGAATATATTTTGGGACTTTTATGTCTAACCTACTTGCTTCAGCATTGAAACAAAGCAAATTTCTATATTTTTTTTCCATAGGAATGTTTACATCCATATGTCAATCAAAATATACAATGCCCACTGTGAATAATAAAAATGATAAAGTAAAATGTATGCAAATGTAAAAAAAAAAACACAACACAAAGGTTTTGTTTCTTTGTCTAAATAGCATCTGTTGAACAAATAGTCACATTTTTTTTCTTGTTATCTTTGCCTTACCTTTTCTCTTTGTGTTTACATCCACTTTTCTTTCCCTCTCTCTTTTATTCCTCTTCTCTTTCTCTTCTTCCCATCTACCAGAAGCTGTCGCTCTCTGTGGGTTGGGAACATTACACTGGAAGTTGCAGAGAAAGACCTCTGGGATCTCTTTAAAACGTATAAACACCGTGTGTGCGTGGTTGTGGGTGTTTATCCACATGATGACAGCAGTGGCTACAGCTGTACTTTAGATCTGTGGTACTGTTAGTTATAGCAACAGTAAAAGCAGTGGTAGTAAAAAAGAATCTGAGTTCCTACTGTTGGTCAGGTTATTTGGTTTCAACATACATTTCACCTCTTCACTGTTTGTTCTGTACCTTTGAGATCAACACTCACTTATTTGTGTGTGGTTCCGTCTATATTGGATAAACAGGAAAACAAATCACCCACAGCTGATGAACTTCGAGGATTTTTGAAGATAATCTTTCATGTTTTTATACTTAGAGTAGCCAGGTTTAATAGATACACACATATATATATAGATATAGATTCTGTGGGACCCGGCCCCGCATAAGCGGTAGAAGATGGATGGATGGATGGATGGATGGATGGCTACATTCTGTGTGTTGTTAAGTGGTACTCAGCAGCTTTCCAGGATCCATCTGCAGCTGATACATTATATGAAAAAAATGTTTCAAAATGTCATACCAGATTGTATTTAGCATATCTTCAAGAACAAAAGACACTAATGCACATTTAAATACTATTTCAACAGTATCTAAGACATCTGCTTGAAGCAAAGACATCTGTATCACAAGACATCTGTATCACCCAAAAAACAATTTTTGTTTTTTGTACATTAGCAAAATATCAATATTTGTAGTGGTAAAATGTTAGTACAAGTAATACATGTGTAGTAGTAATGTACATAATAGTAGTAGTACTAGGAATAGCACTAATGCTTTTAGTTGCAGTGACATCACTTCCAGCAGTAGAGGAAGTGTTATTGTACTCCTGTAATTATTACAATGACCTAACGTTTTAAGTACCAATACTGCTTATGAATCACAAGCACCATCACTATAGCTACAGATCAGCACCACACTGTTGTGCTGTCCATTTGAGACTTCGTGTGTTTGTGATGACAGGTTTGGCGAGATTGAAAGCATCAGAGTTCTTCATGAACGCTTCTGTGCCTTTATCAACTTCAAGAATGCCAACATGGCTGCCAAAGCCCTGGTGAAGCTGCAGGTAAGTAATAGGCCCACACTGAGGTGGACAGAACTCCACTATGTGTATCTTCTCGACTGTAGGAGTTTCAGCAATGAGCTGTCATCATGATCTTGTGTCCCTATAGACAATATGTAATGTTTGATCAACTGTACTGTGTCCTCCTACCTAGGGGGTGGACTTGGGGGGCAGTAAGCTAGTGATGAGGTACCCAGATCGTTGGATCCAGCGGACCCTGCCCTCCATGCAAAGGACCAACACCAGCCTTGGCTTCAGCTCTATAGGAGCTCTGCCAAGTACCGCTGCAACAGGGTATTGCGTGACCCACTAAAGTGTATCTATGTGGTGTTGTGATTTTTTAGATTGGTTTATTTTTACCACTTATCATATGTGCCACTTAGGGTAAGGATTGGTATTAGATGTGTTGGTCTGTTGACTTGGCTTTAGGACATTTATTATGATCGTTGTTGACTTCCACACTCCCCTTCCACTATCTACAGCTCGTTGTTTGCCTGTGTTTACTGTATGTACATGAATATGATGCAGGATCTTCTCTTCTGGTTCTCTCCACACAGGTCCAGGCAGGGGGCACTTATAAATGTTGATGGGTGCTTCTACTGGCGGACCACAGGCTGTTTCTATGGCGATAAGTGCCGCTTCAAACACATACCAGACCAGCAAGGTCGAGACAAGAAACCATGGCAACCATAACTATGTTCCTCCCTTACCTTTACAACACCTGCATAAGGCACATTACAAAGGGATTTACAAAGAAAAAGGACAAGAGGAATGTGAAGAACGCTCAGTGTGTGAATGCGTGCATACGTGAGGCAGAGAGATTCAGTTATGGTTAGTATGTGAGAGCCAGAATCAGAGGTTGTCACTCTGACATGATTAAAAAGTTTGTCCAGAGCCCAGTCTCAGGAGGAAAAAAATGAATGTGAAAGAAGAAGTTATAATGTGACTGGGTCTTTATTGGAATTTATTTTGCTGGAAGCATCTATGAGGAGTTTCACCTGGACTTTGTGAAAACACAAACTGGAGATTCCTTTTTTTCGTTGGAAGTACAGTGTGTTATCTGTCATCAAGGATTTATTGGTACAAATGTTAGGTTGAACCATATCTGGAACACTAATAAAGTCCAATGCTGGGACAGAATTAACAAGGAAAATATTTTCAGACCTGTAAAATGATGATTACTTTTGAAATGTGTAATTATTTGCACAGAGCAGTAAATCAATACACTTTGATATATGGGACATTGTTTTTTTTCCTCTACCACTTCTTGTCATTTTGTTATCCAGCTACCAGTATCTTTTCTACAGAAAAACTGTCCTGTTTTGGCTGCTGGCTACATAATTTCATATCAGCTGTGTTGTCCTTAATGGAATAATTACCTCCACCTCTGACAGGAGGCAGGAGGTTATGCTTTTGCCAGCGTTTATCTGTCCATCCGTCCATCTGTTAGCAAGATAACTCGAAAAGTAATGAACGGTTTTTAATGAAATTTTCAGGAAATGTTGATAATGAGACAAGGAACAGATGATGAAATGTTGGTGATGTTCTGGATTGCCATCTGGATCCAGGAGTTTTTTGAAGGATTCTTTGGCAGGGATTGGTGGAGGTCTGAGCTCTCTGAGTGCTTTTCTAGTGTTTCCCATGCATTTGGTGCCTTTTGGATTTTTGGCTAACCTTTGCCTGCTCCCTGTACTTTGTTGATTAATCCTGTGTACTTCAGTTATTCTTGGACCAGCTTCACTTATTAAAGCTTGCTTTTAGTTACTGCTACCTTCCTCCTGTGTCTGCATTTGGGCCCTCTGACATCCCACATAACAGCACATATATCATTCTGCACAGTGAGGGTTAGACATCCAAGTAAACCAACAAAAAGAATTAAAGCTGCAAGCAGCGTCAGACGGGCCCTCGCTCCTCATCATACTCCTCTCCACACGACCTTGTCTAGGGGGCGCCGTAGAGCCGATTAGAATTTCGACTGTGCAAATCTTTTGGTCTTGGGATACTATATGTATGTACCAAATTTCATGTTTGTAGGATAAAGCAATGATTTTATACGAGTATTTGAATATTTGTAGGGGGCGCTGTGGAGCCGTTTGACCACGGCCATTTCTGAATTGTCTATTAAATATTAGGTCTTGAGATTAATGAGGTTTTGTGTGGATTTGATGATTTTACATGGGTCCCTTCACCTCCAAAACCCATTTCGTTCCACATGGTGATTTTGTTCAAAATGGCCGCCATGCCACGCCCACACCGTGTGACGTAGCCACTAGATTTTAACAACTTTTCATCCTGGAGGGGTCTAGATGCCACACAGCGAATTTGGTGAAAATCGGACAAAAATCCTAGGAGGAGTTTGTTAAATTCCAATGCCTGCACACTACGTGCTGTAGGGGGCGCCGTTGAGCCTTTTTTGAAATTTTAAAAGCAGGAATGTTTTTGTCTTGGGCTACTGTACATGTGTACCAAATTTCATGAGTTTACGTGAAACTGGCCGTATTAACTCCACTAAAGCCCAAATTTCTAGGTGGCGCTATTGAGTCATTTTGCCATTCATATGTGTAATTCCCCCAAAATATCAAATTTTTCACCAGTCCTGGAGTTTTTGAGCATGTTTAGGGGGTCAAATTGAGGTTCAAAGTGGCGTAAGAAAAAGAAACCACCAAACCCCGAAACCGCCAAACCTCCAAACAAACCGCCAAACACTACAGGAACAATAGGGTCCTACGCACTGTAGTGCTTCGGGCCCTAATAACATATTCTTGAGCAGTGGGTGACTTTAAAGAATCTAAAGCAGCAGTTTACCTCTCTGCTCTCTACAGAACATGATGGATAGACTTCAGTCAACCTATAATGTACAGCTCCTGTGATACATGCTCTGTAGCAGCAGTTTACTGGGTCTTTCCACTTCCATTCAGCATTTATTTTAAAAGTTCATGCCTTACCATCTCATATTTGTCTCATTTGTTTAATTTTTGTCTGTTCGTTTTGATGTTATTGAGTAAAACATGTAAGATTGTTGGTCTCAAGTGTTGTAACTTTTTGAGTAAAGAATTTATGGAGTGGTGGGGTCATATTGATTTTTGCATTGTTTTCTTCACACCAGTGTGTGGAGCAATGTTTGAAGTGCCATAACCTGAGAAATACTGTAGCCAGAATCCTGAAATGTCATCGGCTCGTTGAGATCTACATATCATCTGATTGTTTTCCTCTGATTGGCACCAATAGGAGCTTTGAAAATGCAGAGTATGGTACCAGCCAGAGGCATACTTTGAGAAAAAATCTATTAAAATGAAATGTTCTGCATTTATTCCCAATATTTGAACAGTCATTGAGCAGGCATGATGCTGAAACCACTCCAGTAGTGGTAACAACTGGAAGAGTTCTATGATATTGTTGCTAGGCTAAAAGAAAAATCCTGGTTTTCCAACTCATAGTTCTTCAAATGACTTTATGAATAGTGGAACTAAAAGCAGTCATGTCCATGTTTATTATTGATGTCAGATATATACATGTCTTTACTCGTCTTTGTCAGGATCTGTTTTAATTCATTACAACCGTGTTAACAAAAAGTTAGTCACATAGAAACATTGTGTTTGGAGGGTCGGTAGCAATAACACATGGTGTAATGATGTCAGCATTAAATCCCTGTTTTAAAGGAGTTCATTTCCAATTATTTGTAGAAAATGGTTTCCCAGTTTGTTGCCTCTTTACACAGCATTGATGTCCATGTTGTTACCACATGGATGGATTGTCCTGGTTATTCCAACAGTTGCTGATGTCATACAGTTTGGGTGTTTACTTTGTGAATATCTGTCACTTGGCAAAATGGTTTCAGCAGAGGAAGTTCTAAGAACATGATCTGTTGGGGATAAACTTAGTTGTCACAAACTGGATTACACCAAAGAAGTGAAACGGTGATACCAACTGTTCACATCAAAGACACACCCTGAGCATTGTTTATTCTACATGTGTATAGTATGATGGAGATTGTGAAGCACTATTTCATTCATACTGGGTGTTGGATCAAGGAATGTTTCACTGGATTTTACATGCATGAAATAAATCTAATTGAACATGGAGGCGATTGTTTATGTTACTGTGGCAGGGTTACGGATGGGGGTTTAGGGGAGAAATCCAGCAACGCCACCTGAGGACCCCAGGAACTACGATACTGATTTCTGACTACCATCTTAGTCATATACAGGTCACACAAATTTGACAACTGAGAGAAGCCAGACACGTGGTTCAAAATCAGAGGAATTAAATTTATTGAATAATCGATGTGCCTGCAGAGAGAACAACCTAAAGAAAAACAGAATTGAATCAATATAAATGCATTAAAAAACATTACATTAATTTAATTATATTTAACAGTAAAATTATTTTTAAAAGAAACACTTCTAGAGCCATAAAATTAACACAGTGAGAAGAAGTGGACGGAGGCCACCAGGGGGGAGGAGGTGGCTGGTTACCCAAGTGTTTCAGGAGAGCTACTAAACAACCACCATGTGACTTACCGTGAGCTCCCAATCACAGCAAACTGTAAGATAAGGCGCCCCAGTGCTGTTACACTACAGCTTGTGAAGGAAAAAAACACACTATGCCTAACCTCCACCACCAGCCGGCAACCAACTCCACTAAATACAAAATGAAGGCTGACACGGCAAAGCTAAGACAACGCTTGTAGAATCAAAGTCAAAACAGCAATTGATAAAAACCTACAATATAACAAAACACAATGCAAGTTAACAGGCTTATAACACGTTTATAACATGTATTAACAGATTACCTTGAAACCATCACACTCTTGTGACTTGCTGCCAAACATAAACCAAACCTTGGTATCACTGTCTTGAGTATGCAAACTTGCAGGGGATCAGCAGCATCCACATTACACCAAGGTAGACAAACTTGGAATCACAAAACCTCAGCCAAACAGACACCAATACGAGGCTAAAGGGGGACTGTCAAACAAATGCACTTCATCAGAATGGACGTATGAATGAATACTCTTTAAAACAGTCAAAACCCTTGAACAATCCTGAATACAACCCCTACCTCAGAGTCACAAAGGAGCACATGTGGCAACCATCAAGCAGAGACAAAGGGCTGCCATGAAGCCACAGGTGCTTTAAAGACCCTCAATCAGGGGCTGGGCCATGGGAGGAGTCCACCTACTTCTCTGGTGGTGTGTTCAGGAGCTATCAGGAAATACCAAATTTGTCCACACACAAATGTCCCCACCTCATTACTATTTTTCATTCAATTATTTGAAGCACCATGAGTTGGAAAACCAGGACTTTTCTTTTAGCTCAGTAATAATATTATAGAAGTCTTCCTGTTGGGACACTGTTGAAGTGGTTTCACCTGCTCAATGATTGTCCTAATATTGGCCAGAAATGCAATAAGCTTAATTTCAATTGTACTGTCCTTAGTATAAGTGCTCATATTAATTCTATTTTTCTCAACCTCAAAGTGAAATATAGGACAAAACATTTTACCGTAAATCACTTATTAATTACTCTCATATGAGCTTATTGTGGCGTTATAGTTGCTAATATCAATTAGCAACTATTAACGCTAGTAGCTGGAGAAAATTTCCAACAACAAACTTCCCAAATGTAACACTGTCCCAAAAATAAACTTTTGCCATCGTACAAAAGGCAGTATAAATCATTACATACCCACGATGCTGCAACCAGGACATGATGGATAGATTTCAATCAGCCTGTAAGGTTCAGCTCCTCTGACAGATACTACTGTAGTATTTTTTCATCCTTTGTCAGTGACAGGAAGTAGCCAGGACATTGACTCAGGTAATGTACAACTTGTGACAGTCACAGTTTTCATAGTCTTCACACAAGCCCCTCGGATTCTTGTACTTGACATAACCTTTGGAGCTTATTATTGACGTCACCGACGTTCATATGTTCTAGTTCTTAGTTGTGTTGCCTCATGTGGTGGGTAGACACTTCTGACAGAGAACTAGTTTTTGGTCAACGTCATCTTCAATGTAGTCAAAATATTTCCATTCAGTTTAATTTAGGTTGTGTTTCTTTTTGCAACCAATTCTTCCTTTTCAGGATGTCTCTCCTGTTTTTTGCTCATTTTGATGCACACATGTGGATCCTGCATGTCAACAACCTCTGCCTTGTGAATAAACATAAAACAAAAACTGAAATGAACTTTGTGTATCTAAGAACCAAGAAATCTGTGTCCACTGTGTTCGACCAGAAAGACTCTGACAGATATGGTAGAGATGTCATGGAAAATCAGTACTGTGCAAGTTTTCTTTTTGGAAGCTCCAAAACACTACAGCATGATGTAGTTAAGTTCATTGGCCTCACAGTACGTCAGACTTTGTGAGATGTGACTACTGCACATAAACACATCATGATGTCGATGCTCAAACAACATGTGGTGCAGCCAGAATATGTTCCCTCAGTGCTCTGATCAGTGGGACCTCAGAGACTATTCGACATGTCTCATGGTAGTTTTCTGAAGGAGCAATGGAATGTAACACTGAAATTCTACACTGATCATTAAATGATGGATCCCAAATTAGAAAAAGCACCACCTGACAAATGATGACAAAATGAAAAACCTGCATGTCGTCAAAAACAAATGGAATGAGCCATTTATTTCTACAAGAGAGGAAAGAAGGGAGTGACTTTTCTTCCAGCCAACTGTGAATGACAGAGACTTTAGTCCTTTATTAAAGTGTTCATCTGAGTTTATTATCATCCTAAAACCAAAATGGATGTGTTTGTCTGTCTGTCTACAGTATCTGTCAAAGTCTAAATTCATTTCTCTCATTGCTCTCAGGTTAAATTGTGCTATTTGCTGTACAACACTGTTACTGTATGCAACAAGAGGAGTGTCTTAATTAAAAGTAAATAAATGTGGAAATATAAAGAGAATCAATAAAAGAATCAATGATAAGAAATAATCAAATGTAGGAATATTCTTTGTCCATTTTGTCTTTGCTTTTTCTTCAAAATGGAATTTGTTTACTTTTAATTGTGTCACTCCTATGATTCCACATTACTGGTCCAGATTCCAGAATCTTTCTTTGTGATGTCACTCAATGGAATGATGCTACAACAAGTGTATAAGCAGAGACCTCAGTCACAACTCATTTCACTTTCATCTGATCACAGCACACACAAGAAAAGGACACTTCATCTGCTCTTCAAGTGCTTTGATTTGAACTAACTTGACATTTAAACATGTCTGTTTCAATCCTCAACAACCAAACTCTGCACTTGTCAGGACTCTCAAGTCAAACAGGTGACAAACACTAAAACACCAACATGATTTCAGTCATTGTGAAGAGACTTTGATTCATGTGTAAATGTAGAAATATGTTAAATATGTGCTCATAAGTGATGTTCAGTGACTGTTTTAGGATGAAATCCATGTGAAATGGTTTTTGGTGGAGCTGAGGATGAGTTTGTTTGTGTGCAACAGGCTTTTGTACAGTTAACTGTAACCTATAAAGGAGCAGCCTGTGCTCTCTGATCCACATTTAAACTTCTTATCCTCTATTTTACAAAAATGTGAACAAAGTACAAACTGATTGACACAAATAAATAGCAGTGAAGCTGAAGATCAGGCTGAAGACAAAATCAAAGTAGAAAACAAACACAAAGACTCCAGCTGAGCTTCAACTCAGTCAGGCTACATTCACTTTTAAATGACAGACCTGAGACTATGTTTGATTCAAACTGATCATAAATCAGTGATGTACATTGAATCTATTGTTGTTTTCACTCATCACTGTTATATCTGTTATATTGTGATGGATGCTCCTCATGTAAATGGTCTAGAGATCATCAGTATTAGTTGTGTGTTTGTCCCTGATGTGTTGACTGAATGTAGTGATTCTACACACGTGTCTCTCCATGTTTGTGTATCAGGACCTGACAAGTCACACTTCAAACCCTGGGACCTGATGTCTGCTAGGATCACTGATTAGCAGTTTGGGAGCTTCAGGTATCAGGGCTGCTTTAGTGACGAGGCTCAGTGCAGAGTGACGGATACCAAAGACACTGTGTCCATCAAGATGTTCAAGAAGATGAGCAGAGACTCCCAGCAGCCCAGCAGGGACGTAGATCCTGAGTGTTTGTCTCACACATTTCATCCCATTGTTAACATGAACTGTCACTGAGCTGCATCATTTGTCTGATGTCTTGTGTTTTCTCTCCAGCTGGACAATCTGAAGAAGATCTGAGGTCTTGATCCCCTCCACATTGTTCTGCTCCTCAAGAACTTTGATGACAAAGGACACACTTGTCTAGTTTTTGAAATGCTGGACAAGAACCTTGATGAGCTGTTGAGGGAGAGACGTGTCACTACACATACTGTGTAGTGCTGTAGAATTGTTTCATCCTTAGTAGCCAAAAGCAGCCAGAACATTTACTCAGGTAATGTACAACTTTCAAGTCCATTCTTTGACTATTTCCATTTAACGCTACTTTATCCTTCTCCACTACAATGTAGAAGACAACATTGTACTTTTCACTCCATTACATTTATATGAGCACAGTGGAGACATTTTAAAATCGAAATTTTACTTGAAACACATTTGCTGATTTCATACAATATGACTCATTGTTATTTGAGGAGATTTCCCAAAAGTATCAAGCAACATAATGACTATTTACATGTTAAATCAACAACAATAATTGTTCAGTATCGTGACAATGTAACGCTGACAGGACCCACTCTGTGCTTTTACTTTGACACTTTAGTTACATCCTGGTATTTTCAGTGTGGTATTACTACTTTGACTTAAAGGTGGAGTGTAGTACTTTTACATATAAATGACCATCTGTTACATCCAAGCCCTCACACACTGTTGATTAGGCCTGTCAGCTCCAGGTAAATCTCATGTACATCACAGTGTACCAGAGTTTTGCATCTGGTGTCTGGTGACAGTCCCACACTGGGTCACCAGTAGTGATGTGTTTTACCCAGCAGTGACTGGTTTACCAGAGCTGAAGAGAAGCAATCATCACCAGGAGGTCACAGCAACTAAGGTGGAAAAACCGAGGAGGGGTTCAAGAAGTTTCTGCTGCTCTACAAAGTGTCACAGTTTAAAAGTGAAATGAGAAGGTTTGCATTGGGAACAGCTCTGCTACATGACAAACTGCAAATTTAGGTCAAGATTATTCAAATATTTTCTGACCTCCTTTTTCAGAGGACGTTGGCTTTTGTTTGCTTCAACTCAAGACAACAGACAAGAATTCTGTTGGTGAAGTTATTACCTCCACCTCTGACAGGAGGCAGGAGGTTATGTTTTTGCTGGCGTTTATCTGTCCGTCCAACTGTTAGCAAGATAACTTGAAAAGTTTTGAACGGATTTTAATGAATTTTTCAAGAAATGTTGATAATGAGACAAGGGACAGATGATTAGATTTTGGGAATGTTCTAGATAACCATCTGGATCCAGGAATTTTTTGAAGGATTCTTTGGTGGGGATTGGCAGACCCAAGTGCTTTTCTAGTTACAACATGTCTTTACTTTTCCGTCTTGAGTGGTTGGAGTGGAGCGTCGTGATACGGGCAGTATGGCTACCGATAGGCCACAAAATGAATGCTTTGTTTTGTTTTCCATCAATGTGAAGCGAAAGACAGCTATGCCAAGTCTGAGCATTGTGATGTGTTTTGTAGACCTGTGCCAACCACAATGAAATCAGAAGCGTCTTTTCTAGACCACATCCTTTTCATTCTGAAGTAGTGCTGTTTATTGCCACTGCCTGAATCTGCCCTGTGCATAATGTATTTACAGATGTGCATAAGCAGAGATGAGAGGAGCAGCTATGGGTTTAACAGCAACAATGAGTGGATTTATTGTCATTGTCCTTTCTGTGTCAGGTATTGTACACAATGCTACAATTACATCTGTAAATCTAAACCTCAGAGAGATGCTGGTTTGAACTGTTTCATCTGTCACTTTGCTAGATTAGAAATATTGTAGATACTTGGAAAAACCTGTAAACTCAAACCTTGACTTTTGTTTCTGTAACTGTTGCATCTCCAGTGGAGGAGCAGATTTACTTTTCATTTCGGTATCCTTTTATCAGCCACACCATCTTTCTTCAAGCTACTGTTGCACAGCACAAACTAGAAAAAAGTGAAAAAGCTTCTATAGGATAAAGAGTAACTTAAGTTGTTTTTTTTTACATGTGTACCAGCTGTGAGAACTGTCACTTGGTGTCCTTCTACACCCTCTGCAGATTGCTTTCACACCTAAGTATACAGAGGAAATAACAGGAAGTATTACAGCCTGACTACTGACATACATCTTTTCAAGTGAAGCTTCATTGAAGTTCTGTGGTTCACTGCATCCCTTGACTACACCTTCATGCCAATCAGTATTTGTTCTGAGTAACTTTAGAACTTGCTGAATTTATGTTTCCTTTAAAATCACCCCCAGATGAAAGTCTGCCATCTGATGTTAAAGAAGAGTAATGTTGTAGTTTTCTTTTACCCTACCTCACACTGCACTTTATCCTACATTAAAGTATTTGTGACTCAACAACTCAAGCTATGGTATCAGTTGTCTCCTTGTTTACACATTTTAAAACTTTGTTTGTCAAATGTCCGTCAGATTCTTTGTCAGCTCCGCTCTACTGTGCTGCACCGTCATGGTGTGCTCTGTCTCCGACTTTATATTTGGTTCACAGAATCTATTTCTGGTATGAAATGTTCAAATCACTCAGCTGTAACGGATATCAGTTACTGAGCAAATGGGGTGAACATCTGTCCTGTGGTGTAGACGACTGTATTAAAAAAGGCTCAGACATTTACATATTTATCTCCATTGTGCACATTCAGTTTCCTGTGCCATCCTCATGTCACAGAGACTTTAATAAACATCTCTCATCTAATATAAAGTGTGCAAATATCTGCAACAATAATGGAGGGAGGCTCCTAACTCAGATATGTGATCAAACCTTCACATCTGTTCTTAAAAAAATATTTTAAAATCTGTGCTGCTTCGAGCTTTACTGGACGTTCTGTTGAAAACGTTTAGCTAACTAGAGGAGAACTTTCTGCCCACACATAGTCCTCAACTGAAGGGTGACAGAAGCTTCAAACAATGTACAGCACAGCTTTATAAACCCTAAATGTAGAAAGGTTTAAACAAATCTGTCTGAGTTTCCCTTTCACTTTTAGTTCACACAACACACCCAAATGAATGCGTTATATTTACAACAAAATCAAGTCATCATACAGGCTGATGCTGTAAATATAAAGAAGGAGCAAAACTGTTTTTCTTCCAGAATCAACCTTAAATCCAATCAATCTTAAAAAACTATCACCACAAGCTGTATTTTAAGAGGTTCATGCATGCAAAGCATCAGTAAGATTCATTTCTTCATTTCAGCTTGGGGGTTTACTGCCCGTCTGTCTGTTCATGCATATTAACAATCTAAAGAGGAAGTAAGACAGCCTTAACAGCTCTGTGTCCAGTAAAGATAATTTTTCCAACCACAGGAGAAACACGCCCTCCACTCTCTGGTGCAGAAATGTTTACTGTGACGAACTGACAAGCCGTAATTCTCCTGTGTGAGATCCTGCTGATGTGATTTAACAGAGACAAGAAGAGCAGCTATGAGTTTAACGAGTGGGTTTGTTGTCTTCCTTCTCTGTGTACCAGGTACTGTCCTTTTATACTTCAAGGCATTTACAGCACTTATGGAAGAGTTTATTTTTAGCAAGTAAATGCAGCTGAGTTGATGTTGTGTAATGTGGTGAAAACCCTGCAGACGTTCACTTCTCTTTCTTTATAAATTGAAGGATTTAGAGGAAAGCAGAGCTGCTTCTGGTATTACATGCTACCTGTATTACATTTGTATACATCTTAGATGCTTGACTAATGCTACCTCAAACTCCTCAACGACAGTTAAGAGAGAAATAACGTACTTGTTTCTTGACTGCATTTATCTGACTGCTATAGTTACTTGCTGCTTTGCAAATTAAGGGTCTTCTTACAAACATATCAGTTCACATAATCTACAGGATGTGTATACAGGAAATAGTAAATTAATGGTAAATCACACAACCGAACAGTATCTGACAAAAAATACTGTCTTGGTGCGTGATGCCAACGTTTCATGGTTTCAGCGCTTTAAATTTGAGGACTTGTAGCTTTCACTTTAGTTAAACTTTCAGCTAAACAGTCAACTGATCAAGTGAAGTATTAAAAGTTAACTCCACAGTAAAATCTAGATACTGCTTCAACATTTAGTCCACAGCACTCTCAGGGATCATTTAGCTGCACTAAGTACCGAACATGAGAATAGCATGATTCAGTGTTATGTCTTTCATGCCACAATAAATGTGTTCCCATGAGAGTTTTAAGGTTGTTCCAAAACTTAAATTTGCACTAAAATGACTGTATAATGTAAACGTTTAGTTTTCTAGCCTGCAGCTGTTCTGTCATGATTCATTAGCAGCACTTTCAGGGAAAAGTTACATCATAAGCTGACTTTTTTTTGATCCTCTCACAGTTAAAAAGCTCTAATTTCATTTGTAATTTGGACTCACACAATTTTAATATGCTAATTAAACAGCAACAATATGCTAACATGTTATCAATGTTATCTTGAGCCTGCAGTTACATATTTTCTATGCCTCTGGGGGCAAAATGGAAACAAGGACACATGACACTAACTACAGAAAGACTGTCTGTGAAACAAGTGCCTGTTTACACCCTCAGCAGACATGGAGAGTAATTATCATCCATCTGGAGACCTGTTGAATGTAACTTCAAGATTCTCTCTTCCTTAGCTTTGTTTTCATCTTTACTAAATCCTTACAAAGATCCAGGCTCCTCTGCTGCTAATTGCTCCAACATATCCATCAATTAGTAGATAATGTTGTCAAGGAAGTACCACCTGAGCATCTGGTCAGATTTCAGATATCCTCAACTAAAACTTAGAGATTGTCACAAGTTAATAATGAAATACTGCAAATTTTGTTAGAGTGGGCAAAATTAATTTTCACTAATTATGATCACAGAAATTTAAAAGATTAAATATAATGAAATGAATTGTTAATTTTTCAAACCCAATACCAGTCAAATGACTTAGAAATGTAATTTCTTTTCTAGATGTTTCAGGATTTAAAAGCTCTGAGAGCACATTAATTGTATAAAATAATTAAGCTTTCCAAGCCCACAGTTTCATCACATCTATGCTTTTCACCAGTTTCCACTCACACTCTACAGCAGCATGACGGAGGCAAGGAGGGCAACCACGCAAAGCAGATCCTTTCATATGTACCACACACTTCACATATTTAAACTTAAACTTATATTTTTTTTATTTATTTGAATCAAGTACCTCGATTTGTCTCCATTATACATTGTCAGTCATTTATTGGTAGATTTAACAACTGCTTTGGCATAAACCAAAAATAACTTAGAAACATGATATCCAGAGTAGATGAGATGAGATCAGATAAAACTTGATAAATTCTGAAGGAAATTGTTGTATTTTTATATTAACTGTTTAAAAAATATTTATTACAAATCCCAATGCAGAAGCTAAGGCAAGAAAGCGTAATGCAAAAGTTTTAAGGTCATGTTTTTAAGGTCATATCTAGTTATAACCGTGTGATGTTTATATGTGAATCTAGTCATGGTTTCTGATGTGCTCTGTGTTACAGTGGTAGAGAGTCAGAAAGACTGGGGAGTGACTTTCTCTTCTGCTCAAATCTGTGCTGAAAAAGGATCAACAGTGCACATAAGCTGCAACTACAAACACCCATACAGCAAATATGGCTATACTTTGGGAGTTTGGAAAAGTTTTTGGTTTACTAAAGACCTTGTGGATCTGGAAACAGATGCAGCGTACGGAGAGCGAGTGGAGTACAGCTGTAATGAACATGCAAAGACATGCATTCTGACAATCAGAGACGTGAGAGAGAGCGACTCAGCTGAATACAAGTTCAGGTTCATAACAAACCAATCAGGAGGTTATAGCAGTCAGACTGGAGTCACTTTATATGTCAAAGGTTCATATGTCAATTATTCACATGCTCAGCATCTGCAAAATAACATAAATGTTTTATACATTTGCATGTCTGTGTTGATATTTCACAAATTACTTTCTTTTTCCTTTTTTACAGATCCACATTTAAACGTGCAAACGGACAGTAAATATTCCCGCACACCAATTTTGACATGTCACAGTGCCTGTCGTTTACCTGATCATCCTACCTACGTCTGGTACAAAAATGGACATGATATTGGGATAAAGACACGTTCTCATTCGGACGACTTTGAGTACAAAGACAGCATTTCTTGTGCTGTAGGAGGATATGAGGATTTCCCTTCCCCTTCAGTCTGTGAGTTTTGTCCTCAGTAATTTAGTACTCACAATTTCTTCAACATTTTAGTTTATGTGCTTTACAATGACTCAATCTATCTTTTACATGGCTCAACAGTCACAGCAATACAAACAACTGAATTACTGCTGTGAAAACTATAGTTTCAATAGTAATAAGAAAGGAAAAAATCTTTCAGGTGTCCGGAGTAGATACTGCAACAAAGTGACCTACAATGACAGAAGGATCTGTGCCTTCAGAGGATCATCAGTGGACATTTCTTGTATTTACCAAAGTTATAGATATATCACATCAAAATTCTGGTTTAGTCCTGAACAAAGTCATCAGTGGCTGAGTTCCTCTGAACCTGAGGACATCAGCAAAGACTCCCAGTATGCAGGTCGAGTTGAGGTCTTTGAAGATAGAGGACGCTCCACTCTGAGGATCACAGACCTGAGAGACACTGATTCAGCTGAATATCGCTTCAAATTCAAAACATCAGAGTCTGAGTCTGAGTGGGGGAATGATTTACCTGGAACCAATCTGACTGTCACAGGTACTGACAAAAACTAACAGCTGTAAATACACCAGTATGATACATTTAACAACCCTGAACATGTTTATTATGATCTAAAGCCACCTCCTAAGTTTAGTTCCTTTGTATCATATCCAGCTCTCCAGGTGCATGTGACCAGAATATCAGTCAACCAGAACTACATCCGTTTACAGCTGAAGTGTCTCAGCAGCTGCACTCCATCTGGTCATCCCTACGTCTGGTTTAAGAATGGATTGAAAATCAATGAGGTGACATCTTCTTTTATCGACTGGTTTGATCTTGGAGACAAAATCTCCTGTGCTGTGAAGACACATGAGCAGTACAGCTCCCCTGCAGTGTGTAAGTTTACTTCATCATGCACCGAAAAAGTTAAATAGACATGCATACCAACATTATAGTTCAATTACAGTTTCAGATGTAAACTCAGTCTTGTAAATGTTAAAGTCTTGTAAATCTTAATATAGATGTATAAGTAGTATTTATTTAAATAAGAGCTAAACTATCAGTGAAACCATTTTAAGAAAAGCAATGTTTGGATACATTTTGTACTAGGGCATTATGAAATATAATCCAGTTATGCAGACACACATGCAGAACACTGTATGTTCTTGCTTGCTTGTGTGTGTGTGTGTAAAACATTATAATTCATTAAAATATGTTGTTGCCTGTCTTAATGTACTCTGTCCAAATCCAGATGCTCCAAAGCTTCCCTCTGTGTCAGTGAGTTCCTCTGAGATAGTGGAAGGAAGTTCAGTGACTCTGACCTGCAGCAGTGATGCTAACCCAGCAGCTAACTACACCTGGTACAATAAGAATGGGTATCCAGCTCTTGAATCTCTCTCTAAAGAATCACATCTTAACTTCAGCTCAATCCGGTCCTCAGACTCTGGGCTCTATTACTGTACAGTGGAGAATGCGCTGGGCAAGAGGACATCTGGATACATTGGCATTAATGTGAAATGTGAGTGCAACAATTAATTTGAAACTTTTAGAGAATGTAGTTTAAATGCAGACTGTAGCAATATACCATTACACTAGAGTAATATCTGATAACACAACACCACCAGATCCTCCAAAGGCCTCTTCTGTTTCTGTGAGTCCCACTTGTAAAGGGCTCAGTAGACCTGATCTGTAGCAGTATTGCAAATCCAGTCGCTAAAAATACTTGATGCAAAGAGAACAGAAAAGTAAACATTTAAGCCTTTTCTTCCGAAGAAAGGCCAAACACCAGGCATGAGTACTTTAGTAGCACAAGACTGACAGAGTCCTGTAAATGTCTAAGAGAGGCTGAATACATTATTAGTAATAATTAGTAGCAGGAGTACAGAATCAGCAGAGGAAGTCTGGAACAAATCTCAGTCACATTCAGTCGTGAGTTCCTCTCACCCTCTGGAAAAGCAGCATTAATACAGGTTGTGTGAAATTGTATACAATGCTTTTCTATTTTTGCATAGTTTTCACTCTGAAATGTTCCAGATCATCTAACTAATATTCATATTTATTTGATATTAGACAAAGATAACTCACAAAATACTGTTTTTATATGATGATTTATTAAAGATTTAATGAAAACCTGTACCTCTGCAGAATAATTTTGATTTGGCCACATTAGATGGTCTTGGCACAGCAACTTAATTGGAATGAAGTCCGGACTTTGACTTGGCCACTCCAAAACTTCACTGTTGTTCTTTTTGAGCCACTCAGAGGTGGACTTGCTTGTGTGCTTTGTATCATTGTCTTGCTGCATAAACCATTGTGTTGAGCTTTAAGTCATGAACTGATGGTGGATATTCTCCAGGACAATTTTCTAATAGAGAGCAAAATTCATGGGTCCATCAGTTAAGACAAGTTGTCCAGGTCCTGTGGAAGCAAAGCAGCCTGAAACCATCACACTACCACCACCATGTTTCACTGTTGGGATGATGTTTTTCTTGTAGAACGCAGTATTAGCTCTACACCAGACGTAATGGGACCCATGTCTTACAAAAGTTCCACCTCTGATGCATTTGGTGATCAATACCTAAAAACAACAGGTCTGTAATTTCTAAACTCATAGGTCTCTCCTTTGTCCTCCAGATGCTCCAAGGCTTCCTTATCTGTCAGTGAGTCCATCTGCTAAGATACTGGAGGGAGGTTCAGTGACTCTGACCTGCAGCAGTGATGCTAACCCAGCAGCTAACTACACCTGGTACAAGGAGAATCAAACACTCCTTCAAGGACCTGAAGGAAATTACCATTTCACTTCCATCAGCTCTGAGGACACAGGGATCTACTATTGCAGGTGTAAAAATATATATGGGCAAATCAACTCCACATCTGCCCTCATAGATGTCCAGTGTAAGTACAAAGAACCCCAAAACAAGGAAATAACAACATGAGATGCACTAATTTGCAGATGGTGAATGTAAGTATTTATTGACTTAAAGCTGGTATTCATGGTATGTTTAAAGCATCATGAAGGGCTTAAAGGATAGTTTCAGATATGTTTTCCCACATATATCTTAACACTATTCTTACACTCCATTTATTTTGGTCGCTGTTATCATTCCTTCTGTTGATACTGGCTGTGAAGTAACATCTTTATAGAGGGACTAAGCTGTAAGGAATAGATAGTCAACAGTCTGAGTGACAAAAGGAACTGTAACTTCCAAATTTAAAGTAGCTTTGGCAGTTTCTTTTTTTTTTTTTTTTACATTTGTCCAGACAGTGATCCCATCAACATCCACTGCATGAAGACAAATGTAAAATGTTTGAAGTGAAACCATCATGTCAGTCCAATATTCTCACATTGTGTGGACTCTAACAAAGAAAGGTTGCACAGAGCAAATATTGGATGTATTTCTATAAATGTATATTTAAAGTACCTGATGGGCCATATCAGCTTTTCCTAAATAGCAATAATTCAGCACATTAACTTAATGACAAGCCAAAATGAAACTTTGCTCTTGTTGGGTTTGTGTTCTCTCTGCAACATGATGGGAATCCAGATGTTGTCTCTAGAAAATCCATCAACTGCCTGCATCATGTGAATCTCAGCAGTCAGTTAAAAATGCATTCACTATAACTTTGTTGGAACATCAAAGTATGTTGGAGTTTGATATCTGTCGTATTAAAAGGGGGATTGCTGCATTGCCAGCGTGAAAAGAAGTGATGCAATGAAAAATATTTTGATTGTGCAAATGGCCTTAAATGTTGGGGATATAACCAGTGACGTGTGCTGAAGCTCCTCTACGTACTCAGTTCAGTTCGAATACAGCAAACTATAAAACATTCCACCAATCAGTGAACCTGAGTTTGTTTTAAGTTCATTATCAATAATATTAATTTGTGGAGCTACAACAGAATTTTCTTTCATTTTGACTGCTGCGCCGGCTAAAAGTAGAAACAAGCAGTTCTAGCTGGCCTCTTCTGCAATACTGGTCAAATAAAGCTCAACTAAGAATACCTCCTGCATTTCCAGGTACACAAATGTTTGCTAGGGTCTGAGTCTGTAAATTCCATCTATTTCATCATATGAGAAGCCCTGTGTGGACTTCCACTTGCCACCACACTACAAGGGCACCAACTGTGTGTGCAATGGAAATACTAAATGGGACATTTTGGTTTCATTTATTCTGTGCCTGCACAGGATAGAGTGGTATACTATACATGTACTGCATGTAATGAGCAGATCTGACTACAGAGTTGTATAATGAGAACAACTACACCAGTCAGCTTGTTAATGATTCCTCTCATTTAGCCTTTTGTCTTAAAAAAGTAATATTTTGTTTGTTCTTCACCAGATGCTCCAAGGCTTCCCTCTGTGTCAGTGAGTCCCTCTGGTGAGATAGTGGAGGGAAGTTCAGTGACTCTGACCTGCAGCAGTGATGCTAACCCAGCAGCTAACTACACCTGGTACAAGGAGAATGAAGACTCACCTAAAGCATCAGGACAGATCTTCAGCATCACTGACGTTAGAGTGGAACACAGTGGGAATTATTACTGTGAAGTCTTAAACAGCAGAGGACACCAAAACTCCTCCTTACATTTGATTGTTGTGTCTGGTAGGTCTTTTTATCATTACCTACATCCACTACAATAACCCAGCCAAAGTACGGTGTATCAGAACTGGGGTAGTATCACTGTACATTCATGCATTTAGTCCATCCATCCATCCATTATCTATACACCGCTTAATCCTCTGCAGGCTTGCGGGAGGGCTGGAGTCTATCCCAGCCGACTCGGACGAAGGCAGGAGACACCCTGGACAGGTCGCCAGCCTATCACAGGGCTCAATCATTTAGTCACACAACCAATTTTTTTCTTAAGCACTGAAACTGAAAACAGATAAATTTGCAAATCAAATAGTTTTTCACCGAAAAAACTAATCTTGCCCAGAGATTCGAGTTGAATGGCTACCATTTATCAAAGCTTCAGTTACCTGTTGCCACTCCTACTGCTTGGTATTGATTCTACATAAAGGCTAATTCATGCTTTCCTTGTCTGCACCCATGTGCGTTCCATGTCCACAAGGGTACATGTAACTTAAATTTTGCCACCTACCCAAATCTGAGTGTAGCCCAAAATTTGTGAATTACAAGTGCAGTGACTGCACATGTACCAGGAAAACAAGTGGCACCCAGAACAGATGTTGTCTAAGAGGAGAGACTGTGAAAAGTGATTCTCCATCATCCACACTTTTATTATGCATCATAAAAAGAGTTCTAATTGAAATAGCTGAAACCAAACTTTGGAAGTGCTTTGATTTGTATATGCTTTCCATAGACAGAGCCTAAACACAATAAGAAGTCCTAATCTCTCCAGAAATCCTTTGCTACGTCTGCTCACTACAGGAATAATCACATTAACATGATTCTACAGCATAAACAACTGCTATATCTCTGTTTGTTTATCTGTCTTCCATATGAGGGGAAATGCAACCTTCCACATAGCATCTGCTTACTGGCCTGCACACAAGGATGTAGAAAGCATGAATTGGCCTTATGACCTCTAGGTTCATTCTTCATGGTATTTTGTTGACAAATTTCAGTTTATGGAAATTTTTTATTTGACCAAAAATGTTTTGCTTCTTATGGCTGGAAATCCTACATAATGGGCTGCAAAAGTGAGACCAGGCTCGAAATGACATAAACAAATATCAAAAACACACACAACACAATGCCTTGTCCTAAATGATTCTTACACCTTGAAATTGTCATAAGTTTTAAGAAAATGCAGTTTCTGTATCTTTTCAAATGCTACTGATAATTTCTACCCTGTTGCTGGACATTCTAATACACTATAGACTGAGAGCAACTCATGCAGTTGTTCTATAGTCCATTTCTAATTGATTACAAGTTAAAACCAAAGAACCTAGTGAGCTTGCTGTAAAGGTTCATCCAGAGCCAGCTGGTCCATTAGGCACTATAGGCAAATTCTAAGAGTGCTGTGGCTTCCAGGGGGTGCTACAAAATTGGGAAGTGTATGTAAATTGCTGATGGAGGGGGGAGCCATATAAAATCTCACCTAGGGCACCACACTGGGTAGGGCCAGCTCTGGGTTCATCGGTGTGACAGAGTACAAGATGAGAGCTACAGGGCTATATGGAGCTTTGTGCTTCACACAAGCACTAAGTCAGAGCATCACGAGGCCCTCTTCTGTCAAGTTGTTTACTACTTATGTCCAGCCCACCTACTCAGTGTACTTTATAACTGAGGTAGCATTCATTCATTCTGCCTGCTCCACGCTCACCATCCTTTATGCATCATGCATCCAGGAAAAATACCTCTACAGATGGATGTTAAAGCCCTGACAGGGCCCTCAGGGAGAGGTCCACCATCACTACACATCTGGGCTGTCAGGTAGCACCTAGTCTACCTCACTACCTGGTTATGATCGGGTTTATCTTCTCAAGAGTACAAGACATAGTTAATATAGTCCATCTTTAATTAAGAGGGCCTCATTTAAACACATAATCACCTGTTATCCAAGCATTAGGGAGCACAAGTATATAATAATTTAGTATGTCATGGGGGGGCACAGGCAAAACTATTTAAATAAGTCATTCTTTAGAAGGCTGTTAATTGAAGATCTATCATTTTACATCAAATTCTCTGTTGCCAACATCCCATAATTCAATCATTTTCAGTGTTTCTGTTTAATCAATGTTTCCCAGGTTCTTTGAACTCAGCAGCTGCTGGATCAATCACGATCATTTTTCTGGCTATCATAGTCGTGTCTGCCTTCCTGTTGATTAGGTGAGTGGTTCAGATTTACTGCTGCATTCAGGAAGGCATTTTAAATTCAGTCCATTGTTTAGTGATGTCATTTGTTTGTTCACTCCTTGTTCTATCCAGAAGAAAGTGGTCCTCGAAAAAAACCTCAGAGTCCAGAGAGACTCCAGACAACAGAGCACAGGTATGGAAGAATAGTTGAGGTCACTGAAAGCTAAAATTAAAACAGTGCTTTTGTCCTTTTATTTGCTGCCTTCTTCACACAAAGTGAAGTTACTGTCCTTCTTTTTTCCATCCTGTTCATTTGTATGTGATAAAACCTGGAGCCTTATATTTGTATCCTTCATTGTGTCCTTTTCTGTCTTAGATGATCCCGTGCAGAGACAAGGAAATGATTTTGATAAACACTGTTGTAATGTAGCTTTGGCCCTTTCTTTAGTGTGGATATATACTGTATGTCCTCATCAACACATACACATTTCCATGTACATGCTGGGAGGATGTAGCTTAGCTGGTAGAGTGGGATATCACCCCCTCAATCCTTTGGATGTTGTACTTCATAGTAAAACATAAAAAGATTTTTAAAACTTGGACACAGACCTATATAGCAAAGTTCTATTGTTAATTAAATATTTATCATTCAGCAGAATGTAGGTCCACAATATGACATTCCTTCAACTGCGATGAAGAGAGAACCAGCAGAGCAGCAGGATGACCTTTACTACGCCAGTGTTCATTTCAGTAAGAAGCAGGAAGATCCCCTCTACTCCAACATTATGCTAGCTCAGCCCAAGAAACAAAATGAGGAAGAGGAAGAGGAGGAAGAGGAAGATGTGGAGTACACTGTTGTCAATTTTAACAAAGGCAATTCAGGGTGAGACCCTATTCTTAATTGGAAAAATGTTGCATTCTTTCCATCTTGTTGCTGTTTTTTAAAAATTGTTTCCTTTTTAATGGTGTTTATAATTGTCAGATCTTATGCTCATGAAGTGTGTTTTGCTCTGACAGACTGAGTCGTCAGGAGGCTGTGGAGAATTCATCTGCACTGTACAGCACAGTCACCAAAAACCATAGACTATGAACACCACGTGAATCTGTGTGCCCCTGTCCACCCTACATATCTGATGTTTCCATGAAGACATTGCAGTTTGTTGAAATGCAAACGTCACAGGAACCCATCCAACAGATAAAACAAGATCTTTGTTTGGGCAACATGCTATGATACATGTATGCCCTTATCATTTCAGGAAGCCATTACAACACTTATCTTACTTGTTACGGCGGCACCAGTTTCATGATTGACTGAGTTACATTGGCTTGTATTTTTTGCCAATGCAAACAAAGCATTTCTGATGATCAAGTACTTTTCTTAGCATACAATTATCTGTTTTTATCATCAGATATATTGCAATTGTTGCTATGTTCATCTTTTCTGTTATTAATTCTGACACACTGCTCTTAGAAATCGACGAAACACAGAGGAGTCAGTGTTTTGTCTAAACACTTCTCACACAACTTAGGGCCACACACACACGATGTTACTTAAAACCTTGATGTTTCCGTGCAATTTGGCCTTTAATTCTCATGCAGATGTAGTTTTATTGAAAAAAAGGACGAGGAGCAGGGTAAAGATATTGAAACACCAGTTTTGCAGTTCAGACATGTAGACAGAGAAAATAGAGTTGGTGCTGGTGCAACAGGACTTTTTACATGTTTA